>CM059441.1:73870456-74527956 GCA_030390025.1 Squalus acanthias | reverse complement strand
TGTAACCTCTCCCAGCCCTACAACTCTCCGAGATATCTGCGCTCCTCCAATTCTGGCCTCTTGCGCATCCCCCTTTTTAATCGCTCCACCATTGGCGGCCGTGCCTTCAGCTGCCCGGGCCCTAAACTCTGGAATTCCCTCCTTAAACCTCTCTACCTCTCATCCTCCTTTAAGATGCTTCTTAAAACCAACCTCACTGACCAAGCCTGTCCTAATATCTCCTTTTTGTGGCTTGGTGTCAAATTTTGTTTGCTAACACTCCTGGGAAGCACCTTGGGACATTTTACTATGTTAAAGGTGCTATATAAATGCAATTTATCGTTCTGGTTATAAATCTTGAGCAGAGATACCTGTAAGGCATTGCCTGACAGAGTGGCGGAGCAGATCCACTGTAACTTTCAAAATGGAATTGGATACATCATTGCAAAGGAAAAATGTAAGGAAGGGGAGTGGGACTAACTGGCCTCCTTCTGTGCTGTATGATTCGATGAGAAAGAATGATGGAAGTAGAATCCGTAATAGGTTTTAAAAGGGAACTGGATAGATAGTTCAAAAAGGAAAAAAAGGAGAAGGGTTTGGGGAAAGGGCAGGGGACTGGACCACGTAGATCACTCTGTCAGAGAGTCAGCAGAGGCGCGAGGGGCCGAGCGGCGACCTGTGCTGTAAAACCCTACAATTGTAGAACTTCACCCTACAATTGTAGCATTTCGAAGATCCTTTCTGTAAGGTGAAAGGAAATATTGTAAACAGCGAATTCGTGGCTGTACGCAGATGGACTGTTCCAGCGAGGGTCGGATGACAGCGATCAGCTGGAGGAACTCTGGCTGATTTTCCCCCTTTCCCTACACCAGGGGTGCTGGGACCTATTCCCCCACCCCAGCGGCAGTTCGAATGAGACCAGCTCGCTCAGCGCGGCTGACTGGACTCGGGAATCGGAAGTACAATTTCTAAATTTGCAGACGAAAACAAATTGGGGGTTGTTAATACAAAAAGGTAGAATGCGACAAGATGCAAGGGGACCTGCAGAATGTGCGTTTGACGGTCAAATGAATTTCGATATAGACGAGTGTGAGGCGGTGCACTTTGGTAGGAAGAATAAGGAGGCCACATGCTGCTTGGAAAATGAGAGTCTCAATAGGGTAGAGGAGCAGAGGGATCTGGGGGTACAGACACACAAATCACTAGAAGTAGCGACGCAGGTTAATAAGAATATAAAAAGTAGGAGCAGGAGTCGGCCATTCGGCCCCTCGAGCCTGCTCCACCATTCAATAAGATCATGGCTGATCATCCACCTCAACTCCACTTCCCCGCCCGATCTCCATATCCCTTGATTCCCCTAGAGTCCAAAAATCTATCGATCTCAGCCTTGAATATACTCAAAGACTCAGCATTCACAGCCCTCTGGGGCAGAGAATTCCAAAGATTCACCACCCTCTGAGTGAAGAAATTCCTCCTCATCTCAGTCTTAAATGGCCGACCCCTTGTCCTGAGACTATGCCCCCTAGTTCTAGACTCTCCAGCCAGGGGAAACAATCTCTCAGCATCTAAGGCCATAAAAAAAAGCAAACAAAGCACTGGGGGTTAATTTCTCGAGGGATAGATTTGAAAAGCAGAGAAGTTATGTTACACTTCTATTGAACCCTGGTTAGACCACACTTGGAGGACTGTGCGCATTTCTGGTCTCCATATTATGAAAAAGGACAAAGAGGCACTAGAGGGGGTGTATAAAGATTCACAGGGATGATACCAGCACTGAAAGGTTATAACTATCAGGAAAGATTGAACAGGCTGGGGCTCATTTCTCGAGAAAAGAGAAGACTGAGGGGTGACCTGATAGAGGTCTTTAAGATTATGAAAGGGTTTGATAGGGTAGACATAGAGAAGATGTTTCCACTTGTGAGGGAGACAAAAACTAGGGGCCATCAATATAAGATAGTCACTGATAAATCCAATAGGGAATTCAGGAGAAACTTCTTTACCCAGAGAGTGGTGAGAATGTGGAACTCGCTACCACAGGGAGTGGTTGAGGCGAATAGCACAGATGCATTTAAGGGGAAGCTGGATAAACACGGGGGAGAAGGGAATGGAAGGGTATGCTGATAGGATTGGATGAAGAGGGAGGCAACGTTCGCGCTGAGCTGCACGGGTCTGGAGGTTCCGCGAAGGTCGCTCACCTGCTTTTACATGGAAGAAACCGCGCAGGCACGAAATGTGAACGGGCCACGCAGCCAGTTAAAGGGACCGCGCAGGAAAATATAATTAGAGGAACATTGGTGGGAGGAGGCTGGTGTGGAGCATAAACGGCGGCAGAGACCAGTTGGGCCCAATGGCCTGTTTCTGTGCTGTCGACTCGATGTAACACCTTACCGAAAGCCACTTGCAGCCATCAGAGAAAGGAAGCCTGTTGCTGTGACTGAACTCTATTTGTACTGGGATTGAAGGGCAGGATTTCAAAGACGCACTGAACTGCCCCCCACGCAACAGTGCCTCACTCCTACCAGGAGGGGTACATAAGAAATAGGAGCAGGAGTCGGCCATTCGGCCCCTCGAGCCTGTTCCGCCATTCAATAAGATCGTGGCTGATCTTCTACCTCATCTCCACTTTCCTGCACTATCCCCATATCCCTTGATTCCCTTAATATTCAAAAATCTATCGATCTCTGTCTTGAATATATTCAACGACTGAGCCTCCACAGCCCTCTGTTGCAGAGAATTCCAAAGATTCACCACCCTCTGAGTGAAGAAATTCCTCCTCCTCTCAGTCCTAAATGGCCAACCCCTTATTCTGAGACTGTGACCCCTGGTTCTAGACTCCCCAGCCAGGGGAAACATCCTCCCTGCATCTACCCTGTCAAGCCCTGTAAGAATTTTGCATGTTTCAATGAGATCACCTCTCATTTTTCTAAACTCTAGAGAATATAGGCTAGTCTACTCAATCTCTCCTCATAGGACAATCCCCCATCCCAGGAATCAGTCTGGTGAACCTTCGTTGCACTCTCTCTATGGCAAGTATATCCTTCCTTAGGTAAGGAGACCAAAACTGTACACAATACTCCAGGTGTGGTCTCACCAGGGCCCTATGTAATTGCAGTAAGACGGCTTTACTCTTATACTCAAATCCTCACACTTGTACAAGAGGGGTACTGTACCTCCGTCCTGCTGGCATTTGGTTGCTGTTGTACCCTTTGCACTGAAAGCTGCAAGGAGCCCGCGCTCTGTCCTTACCAGTAGATCTTGACATTGTAGTTTTTCTCCGCTGGGAATCCAAACATGCCACAGATCACTCTGGTGTTCTTCAATGTCCAGTCAGTGCTGCAGATTTGCTTCCATTCTCCATCCTGCTTAACCTGGACGTAACCCTCGGTAACGGGCATGCGCCTCCGGGAGGGACCAAAGACACCCTTAATGCGGACATCTTCCACTTGCAGCTGCTCTGCCTGGAGTGAAAAAGAAAACGTACGTCGTTCATAGACAGGTAAAACGAATGCGGTCTTTCCCAGCTAACTTATATCCTCACCTCCTCCATTTTTCTTTTGTCGGGGGTGGGGAGAAGGAGGGCGCTATAGAATCATAGAACAGCACAGCACAGGAGGCCGCCACTCGGCCCATCGAGTCTGCGCTGGCTCTCTCAAAGAGCAATCCAGTCAGTCCCACTCCCCCTGCTCTTTCCCCATATCCCTGCAATTTATTCCCCTTCCAGTATTTATCCAATTCCCTTTGAAGGCTACTATTGAGTCTGTTTCCACCACCCTATCAGGCAGTGCATTCCAAATCCTAGCCACTCATTGCATAAAAAAGTTTTTTCCTCATGTCACTTCTGGTTCTTCTGCCTATCACCTTAAATCCGTGCCCTTTCTCTATTACTTCTTGGGATGTGGGCATCACTGGCAAGGCCAGCATTTATTGTCCATTCCTCGTTGCCCTCAAGAAGGTGGTGGTGGGACTTCTTGAACCGCTGGTTATTTCATATTCTTATTGCTTGCAGCGTGGAGACTGTTGGTTGCTGATCCCTCATAGCTCTGCCAGCATGAATCAAGGATCATCAATGGAGCAATATGGGGGGTGTAGGAGGTGTCTTGGCTTTTGTGCTGGTCAATATGGAGTCTACAGTGTGTTTTATTTTAAATTCTCTCTCGGGCTGTGGGCATTGCTGGCAAGGCTGGCATTTATTGCCCATCCTTGGTTGCCCCTTGAGGAGGTGGTGGCGAGCCGCCTTCTTGAACCGCTGCAGTCCGTGTGGTGAAGGTACTCCCATATGGTGTGAGGGAGGGAGTTCCAGGATTTTGACCCAGAGACGATGAAGGAACGGCGATGTATTTCCAAGTCAGGATGGTGTGTGACTTGGAGGGGAACTTGGAGGTGGTGGTGTTCCTGTGCACCTGCTGCCCTTGTCCTTCTAGGTGGTAGAGGTCGCGGGTTTGGGAGGTGCTGCCGAAGAAGTTAGCAGGTGCTTGGGTGCCCATTTCTACCTGGCCAAACCACTATGAAGGTTGGCAGACAGGCTACTCTCCATTCCGATGCCACTGTGTAAATAACACCCAGAAACCATTTGGTCGGAGGGCCCTTCTACTTCTCCCTCCCTCAGTGTCTGGCCTGATCGCCACTCAGTGCCTTTGCACTGGCGACCAGGCCAAGATCATGAACGTACCCGGGGTTAAATCAAGGACATTCGGGAACACAGCAAGCACGTAACTGAGCCGAGGCGTTCAAAGGGCCCCGGGTTCAGTTACTGACCAACGCTGGTCAAAATTGGGGGGCGTTATAAACGGCCTCACTGCCCCACAACAGGGGAAGAGGAAAAATCATAGGCCATTCAGTCCCTCGAGCCTGCTCTGCCATTCAGCCCATACTTAATCATAGAATGATACAGCACAGGAGGAGGCCATTCGGCCCATCGTGCCTGTGCCGGCTCTTTGAAAGAGCTCTCCAATAAGTCCCACTCCCCCCTGCTCTTTTCCTACAGCCCTGCAATTTTTTTTCCTTTTCAAGTATTTATCCACTTCCTTTTGAAAGTTATTTTTGAATCTGCTTCCACCACCCTTTCAGGCAGCGCATTCCAGATCATAACAACTCGCCACTTAAAAAAAATTCTCCTCATCTCGCCCCTGGTTCCTTTGCCAATTACAGTAAGCTCTTGTTTAAATGGCACTTTATCATCCGGAATACTTTAATAACCGGCAAAATAGATATATCTCAATACAAAAACAACACCTCAATAACCGGTAATCTTGCCGATTCTACCATACATTTAACGGAACATTCTATAGGTGAGTACCCAATTATACAGTACATTTCTTTATTTTTTATTTTTGTTTGTGTTAAAAATTGCCTTGGTAGGTATACCTCTCTGTTATCCAGAATTTTTCAACAACTGGCACCATCCTGGTCCCATAGGTGCCAGATAAGAAAGAGTTTACTGTATCTTAAATCTGTGTCCTATGGTTCCCGACCCTCCTGCCACTGGAAACAGTTTCTCCTTACGCACTCTATCGAAACCCCTCATAATTTTGAGCACCTCTATTAAATCTCCCCTTAACCTTCTCCACTCTAAGGAGAAGGTTCTCCAGTTATTAAATGTACCTATTATTATCTGCTGCTTATGAGCAGGGGTCTAGTTTTTCCAGTGTACACATCATGAGAGTTGGAGAGGAAAATAGTCTGTCACAGGAACTCCCAACTGGATTGTCTCGGTCTCCTGTCTGTACCTTTTGTCTATAACAATACAAAAAAGAGGTTGCGAGTTCTGCAGGTTGGATATTGGCCATGTTTCCCTACATTACAACAGCGACTACACTTCAAAAGTAGTTCATTGGCTGTAAAGCGCTTTGGGACGTCCTGAGGTTGTGACCGGCGCTATAGAAATGCAAGTCTTTCTTTTTCACTGTTCTGTCCTCGTTTTACAACTAGTTTGAATCTACTCTTTCCAGGTGTGCAATGGAGATAGCCAATCTAACAGCGTAATTACGCATTCAACCAATCTGACAGCGTTAACTACCGGATAATCAATCTAAGCGCTATACAGGGCGCAGCGATCCCAGGACAATAAAGCGATGCCACCCATAATTTTGAGCAGGAAGCGTGTCGCGACCCGTTCCACAGCGGTGCAGGTGTTGGAGGCCAATAATGGACAGCTCAGAGAAACCGCTGTTCAAAGGATTCCAGATGACATTATAAAGCCATCATCCGAACCTTTTAAAATTAAAAAAAAATTCATTCACGGGATGTGGCGTCGCCGGCAAGGCCAGCATTTATTGCCCACCCCCAATTGCCCTCGAGAAGGTGGCGGTGATCCGCCTTATACAACTGAGTGGCTTGCTAGGCCATTTCAGAGGGAAGTTAAGAATCAATGCGAGTCTGGAGTCACCTATATCAAAATCCACGACGAGGCCTTGGACAACGTGGACCACTTTCCATACCTCGGGAGCCTACTGTCAACAAGGGCAGACGTCGATGACGAAGTCCAACACCGCCTTCAGTGTGCCAGAGCAGCCTTCGGTCGCCTGAGGAAGAGAGTGCTTGAAGACCAGGACCTCAAACCCGGCACCAAGCTCACGGTCTACAGAGCAGTAGTGATACCCGCCCTGCTGTATGCCTCAGAGACATGGACCATGTACAGCAGGCACCTCAAAGCACTGGCGAGGTACCACCAACGCTGACTCCGCAGATCCTGCAAATTCATTGGCAGGTTAGGCGCACCAACGTCAGTGTTCTCGCTCAGGCCAACATCCCCAGCATCGAAGCTTTGTCCACACTCGATGAGCCCCACCTGTGACAGACTCATCAGTCACCTGAGAACTCATTTTAGTGTGGAAGCAAGTCATCCTCGGTTCCGCCTAAGAGAAGAGATAGGCCAGACCGGGTAAGGATGGCAGATTTCCTTCCCGAAAGGATATTAGTGAACCAGATAGGTTTTTACGACAATCTGATAGTTTCATGGTCACCATTACTCATACTAGTTTGCTATTCCAGATTTATTTAATTAACTGAATTATAAATTCCCCAGCTGCCGTGGTGGGATTTGAACTTGTGTCTCCAGATCATTAACACAGGCCTCTGGATTACTAATCCAGTAACATAACCACTGTGCTATCGAGGCAGTAGCTTTTCAAACCATAGCACTAGCAAAGGGTCTGGAGCACGGTTGTGACGTCCAGCTGCTGACCTGTACCTGTTCCTTTAAGACTCAGGTACGTGGTTTGGGGGTGGGGGAGGGAGGGGGAGTGGTTTAACGTAGATCTCGAGGGGAATCGGGGTTCCTTCCCGTCAATGAAATAACTCTGCAGACTGCCAGGTGTTTCCGGTCAACCTGCAAAACATCTCTCATGTGACAGAAATTAACCTGCAATTCCGCTCACCTGGAAATGACAACCAGTCTCTTACTTCACACTCTCGACACTTTCAAGTGTCTGACATGTGACTGATGTTGTCAAAAGGCAGAGAGATAAATACAGCTGGGCAGACACAGACAGGTACAAGTTCTCCAGACAAAGGTTTACATTGACTCTTTCTTTGACAGAAGTTATGCTGAACCTGTATCGAACCTTGGCTAGACCACACCTGGAGTACCGCGCACAGTTCTGGTCTCCATATTATAGAAAGGATATAGAGGCACTGGAGAAGGTGGACAAAAAATTTACAAGGATGATACCAGAAATGCGAGGGTATACCTATCAGGAAAGGATGAACAGGCTGGGTCTCTTTCCTCTTGAAAAGAGAAGGCTGAGGGGTGACCTAATAGAGGTCTTTAAAATTATGAAAGGTTTGATAGAGTGGATAGAGAGAGAGAATGTTTCCACTTGTGGGGAACAGCAAAACTAGAGGTCATCAATATAAGATAGTCACCAAGAAATCCAATAGGGAATTCAGGAGAAACTTCTTTACCCAGAGAGTGGTGAGAATGTGGAACTCGCTACCACAGGGAGTGGTTGAAGTGAATAGTATGGAAGCATTTAAGGGGAGGCTAGACAAACATATGAGGGAGAAGGGAATAGAGGGATATGCTGATAGATTTAGATGAGGAAAGACGGGAGGAGACTCGAGGGGAGCATAAATGCCGGCATGGACTAGTTGGGCTGAATGGCTGGTTTCTGTGCATAACATCCTATTTAATCCTCTGTAAACTCGCTACCACAGGGAGTAGGCTTTCTGGGAATAATGCATCACAAGACTTTCATAATCCATTCGGGCTGTCAGTTCCTCAGAAAAGTGAATACGGTTGGTCAGGTAAGATCCACAAGGAAAACAAATCTTATTTCAGGAAAAGTTGCCCAATTTCTTTTTAATTCACTCTCGGGATGTGGGCCTCGATGGCATTGCCGGCATTTATTGCCCATCCCTCGTTGCCCCGAGCAGGTGGTGGTGGGCCGCCTTCTTGAAGCACTGGTGGCGGTTCGATACACCCGAGGGGCTCACTCAGCCACTTCAGAGGGCAGTTAAGAGTTAATCCCGTTGGTGCGGGACTGGAGTCACCTATAGGCCCAGACTAGGTAAGGACGGCGGGTTTCCTTCCCTAAAGTGTCAGCCGTGGCTCAGTGGGCAGCACTCTCGCCTCGGAGTCAGAAGGTTGTGGGTTCAAGTCCCGCTCCAGGAACTTGATCACATAAAGCTAGGCTGACACTCAATGCAGTACCGAGGGAGCGCTGCTCTGTCGGAGGTGCTGTCTTTCTGATGAGACGTTAAACCGAGGCCCCGTCTGCTTTCTCAAGTGGACATAAAAGATCGCATGGGACTATTCGAAGAAGCCATGATGTGGAGATGCTGGTGTTGGACTGGGGTGGACAAATGTGATGTCACCTGACGAAGGAGCAGCGCTCCGAAAGCTTGTAATTTCAAATAAAACTGTTGGACTATAACCTGGTGTTGTGCGACTTCTCACATTTATTCGAAGAAGGACAGGGGAGTTCTCCCCGGTGTCCTGGGCCAATATTTATCCCTCAATCCACATAACAAAAACAGATTATCTGGTCATTATCACATTGCTGTTTGTGGGAGCTTGCAACAGTGACTACACTTCAAAAAGCACTTGGAGATGTCTGGTGGTCGTGAAAGGCGCTATATAAATGTAAGTCTTTCTTTAAAAGGTCATTAGTGAGCCAGTTGGGTTTTTACGACAATCCGACTGCTTCATGGTCACTTTTACTGGTCATGATGTGGAGATGCCGGTGTTGGATTGGGGTGGACAAAAATGAGAAGTCGCACAACACCAGGTTATAGTCCAACAGCTTTATTTAAAATTACAAGCTTTCGGAGCTGTCGCCCCTTCCTCAGGTAAAGTTACAATGAGTGAATCTACAATATTTCACAGTATATAAACACAGAAAGTGTTTATATACTGTGAAATATTGTAGATTCACTCATTGTAACTTTACCTGAGGAAGGGGCGACAGCTCCGAAAGCTTGTAATTTTAAATAAAGCTGTTGGACTATAACCTGGTGTTGTGCGACTTCTCACTTTTACTGGTAGCAGCATTCTATTTTCAGACTTTTAAAAAGCTGATCTTAAATTCTCAAACTGCCGTGGTGGGATGTCCGCTCATTCTCTGGATTACTCGTCCAGTAACATAACCACCGTACCTGTATATTGTGCGCGCTCCTTGCTTCAAACTGCACAAAAACACAAATCAGGAGGCAGGGAACAAAAGAGGAGGGGCGGGGGGGGGGGGGGTGGTGGCCGGGGGAAAAAGAGAAAAACACTCTGCTGAAAACAATTAAAAGGAATGTGAATTTATCTTCATTCCCACACAACCCCTAAATTATCTGATTTTAGTGCAACTCCCATATCACCAGACCTCGTTAACCTCGAAACAGCTGTTTCTTCTGTGAGCCCAAACATTTTTAAATCCCTCAACAGCTGTGACTCACTCTACAAAGTTTAAGCCCTTCCAAATAAACACTGCTCCCATATCTTGGATTTTTATTTTTAAATCGCAATTATCTGTAACTCACTGGTTTCTCTTTAATCTCGGGCACCAAACTTTCAAAAAGGGTTGGTCAGTGGGAACTTGGGAAGAGGCAGAATCCCCATCTCTCTCTCTCTCTCCGCCATCCCTCTTCCTGACTTTACAAAGATCCAGTGATGCCATCTTGAGCCCCATCGACTGCAGAGGCTGCGCCCCAAAGCTCCTGGATTTTCAATTACGAAACCCCAGAACAAAGGGAGAGACACCAGGAAGCGTCTCTATTTAAAAAGGATTCAGGGCTATGGGGAAAGAGCAGGGGGGAGTGGGACTAAGAGCTCTTTCAAAGAGCCGGCACAGGCACGATGGGCCGAATGGCCTCCTTCCGTGCTGTATCATTCTAAGCCGACAGCTATCTCGCTTTCAAACACTGTGGCGTTTCAGAAAAAAAATAAACCCCCTAAGAAAAAGAAAAAGAAAATCTTGGGCAGAGCACTCTGCGTCACAAGTATTTGCTCCACGTCGCTCTCGAAACAAAGCACGTGTAAACAGCCAAGGTTTCATTCTGGGCCTGTTCTGGGTGAGCCGACTTCAGTCAGCGGAACAGCACCACTGGGCTCAGTGCTGCTGGCTTAGGAACAAGAACAGCTTCCCGCACCTGACTGCTATCCAGTAGCCCCCCCTGCTGGAAATGGTGTGCGGTGCGATGCATTCGCCGGTCGAATAGCCCGCGGCCAGTCCAGACCCGTTGGGCCAAAACCAACGGTGCCATGGGATTGCATCATGGTGCAAATCAGCGGGGTGGTGGGGGGAAAACATAGTCAGAAAAATACCTTCCGTCACATTGTTTCTTTTAAGGAAAGGAAAAGATTTGCATTTATATAGCGCCTTTCACAACCTCAAAGTCTTAAAGCACTTTTCAGCCAATGAGGTATTATTGAAGTGCAGTCCTTGTTGTAATGTTGGATATACGGTGCCCTATCTGCGCACAGCAAGATCCCACAAACAGCAATGACCAGATAACTTGTTTAATTTTTAGTGATGCTGGTTGATGGATAAATATTGGCCAGGACACCAGGGCGAGGAACACCCCTGCGCTTCTTAGTGCCGTGGGTTCTTTTACGTCCACCCAAGAGGGCAGAGGGGGTGGGGGGCTGGGTGGGGGGTGGCGGGGGGCCTGGTTTTAACTTTCGTTCAAACAGCGAGTGCGGATTGCCCCCACCCAGCTGGCCATTAGCTGGCTTTAGACATGGAGCTTGACCGTGCCAGGGAACGGAATGGACTTCAGTGCAACACAGCCTGCTTCCATCGCGATGCCCTTCAAAGTCAAATAGCCCACCCCGTCCTGAATTATGGCCACTTACGTTGAGGGAGCCACGAGTTGAATAGCACACTCCAATGAGGTGACCATGTGTTTGGGAGGGGGAAGATGAAAACAAATAGAAACAGGGAGTAGTTGAGGCGAATAGTATAGATGCATTTAAGGGGAGGCTGGATAAGCAGATGAGGGAGAAGAGAATCGAGGGTTATGCTGATAGAGTTAGATGAGGAAAGACAGGAGGAGGCTCGAGTGGAGCATAAACGCCAGCATGGACTGGTTGGGCCGAATGGCCTGTTTCTGTGCTGTATATTCTATGTTACATGGTATCTGTTAAAGCCATTCAAAGCCTGAGCCATGTTTTAAATGGCAACAAGTCAACAATTAAAATAGGAGGTGAAACGAGCTCTCCTGGCCGGCCTCCCACATTCCACCCTCCGTAAACTGGAGCTCATCCAAAACTCGGCTGCCCCGTGTCCTAACTCGCACCAAGTCCCGTTCACCTATCACCCCCTGTGCTCGCTGACCTACATTGGCTCCCGGTTAAGCAATGGCGCGATTTTAAAATTCTCATCCTTTGTTTTCAAATCCCTCCATGGCCCTCGCCCCTCCCTATCTCTGTAACCTCCTTCAGCCCCACAACCCCTCCCCGAGATCTCTGCACTCCTCAAATCCTGGCCTCTGGAGCATCCCCGACTTTAATCGCTCCACCATTGGTGGCCGTAAACTCTGGAATTCCCTCCCGAAACCTCTCCGCCTCTCTTTCCTTCTTTAAGATGCTCCTGGTCGCCTGTCCTAATATCTCATGTGGCTCGGTGTCAAATTTTGTCCGATAATCGCTCCTGTGAAGCGTCTTGGGACGTTTTACTGCATTAAAGGCGCTGTATAAATACATGTCGACGTCGTTACTGCTGGATTGCAATCCCATGCAACAGTAAAGCACACTGAGAGAGTACTCTGATCCGCTGACCACAGGCAGCCAGAGCATTAACTAAAGAAGGCATTCCAAGACTCCCTGCAGCCAGAAATACTTGGGCTCTAAATTTAAAAAATGCACACAATTCAAGTGTTGTAGGAAATGTGGGTTGTTGAGCAGCCTGTTGGAGAGATGGCCTCTGGGAGAAGATTAACAATGTTTACTGGAGGAACAAAATGTACCAGTAACAGCACTGAGTAATTCCATGCTTGTGAGGTAAGGCTGAAAACCATATGTCGAACATGAACTATACATTCGCACCAAGCCCCCTTCTGTCCTGTTGGATTCAGTGTTTGAATTATACGCACATGCTGCGCTTCTCAAAATAGCACGCTGCACCTTTCCACTCCGCTGAGGGAGTGCTGCACTGTCGGAGGTGCCGTTTTTCAGATGAGACGTCTGCCCTCTCAGGTGGATGTAAAAGATCCCATGGCCACTATTTCGAAGGAGAGCAGGGGAGTTTTCCCCAGTGTCCCGGCCAATATTTATCCCTCAATCAACATAAGAAAAACAGATTATCTGGTCATTATCACATTGCTGTTTGTGGGAGCTTGCTGTGCGCAAATTGGCTGCCGTGTTTCCTACATTACAACAGTGACTACACTTCAAAAAGTACTTCATTGGCTGTAAAGTGCTTTGGGACGTCCTGAGGTGGTGAAAGTCGCTATAGAAATGCACGTTTTTCTTAAATGTGAACGGTGGCCACTTGGATTAGCTAGCAGGGGACTCGCGTTCTACCCTCCGTAAACTTGAGGTCATCCAAAACTCTGCTGCCCCGTGTCCTAACTCGCACCAAGTCCCGTTCACCCATCGCCCCCTGTGCTCGCTAATCTACATTGGCTCCCTGTTAAGCAACGTCTCCATTTTAGAATTCTCATCCTTGTTTTCAAATCCCTCCATGGCCCTCACCCCTCCCTATCTCTGTAATCTCTTCCAGCCCTACAACTCTCAGAGATCTCTGCGCTCCTACAATTCTGGCCTCTTGAGGATCCCCGATTTTAAATCGCTCCACCATTGGCGGCCGTGCCTTCAGCTGCCTGGACCCTAAACTCTGGAATTCTCTTGCAAAAGCTCTCTCCCTCTTTCTCCTCCTTTAAGACGCTCCTTAAAACCTCTTTGACCAAGCCTTTGGCCATCTGTCCTAATACTTCCTTAGGTGGCTCGGTGTCAAATTTCATCTGACAACGCTCCTGTGAAGCGCCTTGGGACGATTCACTACGTTAAAGGTTTTGGTGTTGTTGCTGGACAAAAATAAAAACCAGGCAGAATATTTGATCGCAATTCTTCAAAAGAGCTTTGATAAAAGGCTGAAATCACAAGACTTGCTCTTCAGAGTGGAGTAACTCAAAACTGCAGCAAGTCAAAGTCCAATACATTGCCGATAAACTTACTCTGTTCCACCTCATGGGAATGGGACAATATTGCTCAATACTCTATTTTTTAAAAATCATCCATTCTCAGGATGCTGGTAAGGCTGGCATTTATTGCCCGTCCCCAGTTGCCCACCAGAAGGCAAAGGTCAATCTTGGCCTTGGGACGTTTTCTTTCAGCAAAGGCGCGATCTAAATGCAAGCTGTTGTTGTTGTTGTCTTGGCTTTGCTGTGGCCAACGATGGCATCAGGACAGGGATTCAAAAAAATTGCCCAACGTGGCAGGCGTTTTTGAACCAATTACATTCTGTTGCCCGGTGACAAGAGGGGGAAAATTTCCGCTCCCCTCCAATCAGAGGCCAGGGAGAGAGGCAGCTGACACCAAATTTCAAACAACAACAACAACTTGCATTTATATAGCGCCTTTTAACGTCATAAAAATGTCCTAAGGTGCTTCCCAGGAGCGATTATCAGACAGAATTTGACTCCGAACCACACAAGGAGAAATTAGACCAAAAGAGGTAGGTTTTAAGGAGCGTCTTAAAAGGAGGAGAGAGAGGCGGAGGGGTTTAGGGAGGGAATTCCAGAGCTGAGGGCCCAGGCAGCTGAAGGCACGGCCGCCAATGGTGGAGCGATTAAAATCGGGGATGCTCAAGAGGCCAGAATTAGAGGAGCGCAGAGATCTCGGAGGGTTGTGGGGTTGGAGGAGATTACAGAGACAGGGAGGGGTGAGGCCATGGAGGGATTTGAAAACAAGGATGAGTATTTTAAAAGTGGGAGGACAGCGCACGGGGCATTATTCTCCCGAGACAGGAACAATAAAATAATGGGAAGTTCAAGGGCTTCTCCCCTCCTCCCGATCCTACACACTGCACCGCTCTTCCCGAGGGAATTAGAAGATTCTCGATTAAAGAGCGAGGAGTGGGCCGAGAGAGGATTCCCCAGAGCTGGTAAGGCAGGAAGTTTGATGGCATTCCCAAAATTACTCCTACATGTTGCGTTCCTTTGAAGACTGCTCACACGTGGGCAACCACGGCAGTCAATATTGCGCACAGCAAGATCACACTGACAGCAATGAGACTAACGCCCAGTTAATCTGACCAAGGATTGGGGGGAGGGGAGGGAAGGGGTAGTATTGATTCGACAGGACACTGGTAGAATTCCCTGCCCCTTCTTCGAATAGTGTCGTGCAATTTTTTTTTAAATTGACATGCCTCTCATTGACCTCCGCTCAGAAACAAATGCAATTATCCAGATTGCATCAGTGGCCTCAAAGAGGATAGGCCTGCCGAGCAAGCTGAACATCAGCTCTCGGTGTATGGTGCAAGGGGCATGCAAAAACTCAAGCTTGAGTCTACGTCTAACCTTTCCAGACACAGACAGGAAAAAGAGAGGTTCTAAGCTACGCTCTTGGATGGACTTTGAATGTCCCCGTACAGTTCCCTGGACACGCCAGATTTTTCAATGACGTGTCCGGAAATCTTTACAGGCCCTCAGAAGTCTACTTCTTCTCGCATCTTATGGTGCGCTGGCATTAACACGTTCAGTGACTGTCCATGAGCAACTCGAGCCGGGCTCTCACCCCTGGGGAAGCCTTAATGGAAACATAGCATAGCTTTGACTTGAAGAACATTTTTTTTAAAAAAAACACACACACAAGCCTGTGGAAAAACGATCAGCAGAAACCAGAAGGCAGCATTCATTGCATCATAAACCCTTCCAGCTTCGACAGTGTTTAGCCAACCCGCTGGTGTTTTTTTTAGGGAACAATTTCAAACCGCTTCCCAGTATTCCCTGCAAGCGCTCCCCTCCCCCCACAAAATACATGACACCCTTGACGCCATCGCTCCTAAATGGTCAGGCTCTTGACTTCCAACAAACAGGTCAGAGGGGAAGATGAGGAGAAGTGGCCCGATTCTAGTGTTACTGAACAGTGAGGAACGGTTTGAATTTTGGCCAGAAGCAACAACAAAAAAACCCACAAGACCGTTCGACATCGCAGTTAATCTGTGCAGGGAGGTTTCTAGACAAAAGGACTTCTTCACCAGAGTTTGAACTGACAGCAACAGGAAGCTCTGGGCTTTCGCTTGCCGTTTAAAGAGGCACTGCCTTCAAGGGGGAGGGTGGGGGGGGAGAAACAAAACATTTGGCCAAATTTTCACCTGGCTTTGGAATGGAGGGGGAGCTGAACGATCAGACGAACGATTCGAGCGAACGCACGCAGGCGCGCACTTAGATAACTGATACGCACGCACGCACGCATTCAGACATAATGGAACTTACGCTCGATCGAACGAACGAACAATTGAATGAATGATCGAACGAATAATGCCAGTAGGACTGGCGTAAAACGGGTTTTTTCTTGGTTTATTGGAATAAATGTTATTTGTAGCATTTAATTGGATTATGATGGTGCTATGTGTTTGTACACTGGTGTTGAAATGGGTTTTGTTTTATGTGGAGTTAACTTTGAGATTTATTATTTTAAATCTAAAAAGTTGTGCGTATTTAAGGGTATTTGTACTGTAAACATTATTGATTATTTGTAAGAGTAATCATTGCATTTATATTAACTAAGGCTGTTTTTAAGGCTTTATTTTTTACTGTGATGGATGCATGTAATGGATTTACTATGTAATGGATTTACTATGTAATTGATGAGTTGTACAGGTATTATTGTTTTTGAATAAAATAGTTGGAGGGGGAGCTGTGCGTCATCGTCAGCGGGCTAATGTTGTATGCAAATGAAGGAACACTGCCTTTTGACTCGTGGAGAACAGATTTGAACACTTGAGTATTTTAAACTGTGCAACTCAAATGAGGTTTTAAAAATAAAACTGTAAAAACAACTCGTTGCCAATTTGAGCCCCGAGTGCCGACATGCCAGCTCATATTTATGTGGGTTGACATCAAACAGCATGTTGACATCAAACAGCATGTTGACATCTGTGGTCAACAAGTTGTCCTGTTGTTCCCTACTGTTAGCACATACGCCTTCTGTTCTCAGCGGTCCCAGGGTCTGATGCCGCAGGCTCCTTTCTCCCCCCGTGCTGCCGTTGCTGTATCCGAGGTCAGCCCGACCAGAGTCTCGGTGGGGGAGAGCTGGACAGATGGGCTTTGCAAATTGTAGGCAACTAGACTGGGCTTGTTAAGGAATCTCTTCGAAGTTCAAGAAAATGACCCTCAGGTTGTGTAGAAAACTAGGCGATAAGTAGTACAGAACAAGCTCGAACTGCTTCCAGCCCACCTCCTGCCAGGCCGCTGGTCACATCTGGCCCTTGGCACGTTTGTTCCAATGGGCCTCCATCGGCAGCCTCCCTGCCGTGGGATGTTGACCGAGCTGGGATCAACGCTCCTCCTTCTCCATTTCTTCCTCTCCGCTAAAATTAATTGGCTGCACTCATACCCTGACACCAAAGGAAGGTGGTGGTGGTTGTTGGAGGCCAATCTTCAGAGTCCCAGGACAATATTGCAGGAGTGTGTCCTTGGCCCAACCATCTTCAGCTGCTTCACCAATGGCCTTCCTCCATCATGAGATCAGGAGTGGGACAAAGGGTCATCGACCTGAAACGTTAACTCTGTTTCTCGCTCCACAGATGCTGCCTGACCTGCTGAGTATTTCCAGCATTTTCTGTTTTTATTTTGGATCGGCTGGGTTGTTTTCTTTGGCACAGAGGAGGTTATCGGAGATTTAATTGTTGTGTATAAAATTATGAGGGGTCTAGATACAGTGGATAGGAGGGACCTATTTCCCTTAGCAGAGAGGTCAATATCCGGGGGCATAGATTTAAAGTAATTGGTAGGAGGATTAGAGGGGAGTTGAGGTGAACTTTTTTCACCCAGAGGGTGGTGGGGGTCTGAAACTTACTGCCTGAAAGGGTGGGAGAGGCAGAAACCCCCATCACATTTAAAAAGTACTCGGATATGCTCTTGAAGTGCCGTAACCTACAGGGCTACGGACCAAGAGTTGGTGAGTGGGATTAGGCTGGATAGCTCTTTTTCAGCCGGCACAGACACGATGGGCCGAATGGCCTCCTTCTGTGCCGTAAATACCGATGATTCTATGAATTCCATAGCGCTCAGCTCCATTCACAACTCCGCCGATAATGAAGCAGCCCGGGCCAATCTATAGCAACATCCTGGCTTGGGCTGACATTTGCCCTGTACGAGTGCTCGGTAATGGTCATCTCAAACCAAGAGAAAGCCCAGACCCCTCCCCCTCAACAGTCAATGGCACAACCATTGTGGAGTCCCCCACCATCAACATCTGGGGAGTCACCATTGACTAGAAGCTTAAGTGGACCAGCCGTATCAACACTCTACCAGGGGACAAGAGAGGCTGGGTACTCCACAATGACCTTGACCCCTCAAAGCCTCTCCACCATCTATGACCCTCAAGTTAGGAGTGTGGTGGAATACTCACCACCTGTCTGAATGGGTGCAGTCGCAACAACACTCAAGAAGATCAACGCCATCCAAGACAAAGGAGTCGGCATCATTAGTGTCCCTGCCACTGGACTTGATATCCATTCCCCCACCTCACCATCGGTGAACTGTGGCTGCAGTATGTACTGCTGCAACTCACCAAGGTTACTTCAGCTCCCTCCCCTGCATCTCTTGCACAGAGAAGGACAAGAGCAGCAACATCGTAGGAACACCATCACCGCCAAGTTCCCCTCCAAGTCACGCAACCTGAACATATAGTCACTGTTCCTTCATCATTGCCGGGTTAATATCCTGGAAGTCCCTCCCCAATACTGTTGTGGGAGCATCATCGCCACAAGGACTGCAGCGGGTCAAAGAGAAGACCCACCACCACCTTCTCAGGGCAACTAGGGATGGGCAAGAAATGTGACTATGCCACCGTTGCCCAAATCCCAAGAACAAACAAATGAATGAATTGTTAGCCTTAGCCCAGCTTCCACCCAGGAAGTGAAAGGGTCATGTTGAAATTGGACCATTTGTTTGAACCATTCAGGGTTCTACAAAGTTTCTTTCCTCTCCCTCTAGGAGCAGTCCTGTATCTCAATACTTGTCAGGGTGCAGTGTAAGCTGCTGAGGTCAGAGGGCACTTCTATCTGCTTGTAAATTTCGGGCTCCAGGTCAATACTTGGTTTTCTCTATTTTCGCTCACCAAGGTTCAATATCTGAAGTGTGCCGAAAGTGCATTCGATGCAAGACAAGGCAAAGGCCTCGTTCTCTCTTCACCGAGCAGGTTTTAATTGCAGCGAGTCGGTATTTTCAAAGCCAGTCGTTTATCGACGTACCCGTGGACGTTTGCCAACAAGACACACAGACTCCAGACACAGCAGAATCTCTCCAGTTGGAGCTCGCTGACTGTGACCCCCCCCCGAGCTTCACGCTGCACAGCTCTGTCGGGACGCGTGGCCGGGCAGGTAAGGCAGATCAGAAAGTGACTCCTGCTTCAACCAAACCAAAAATTCCAGCACGGGCATGTTTCCACTGGGTTTGAGGGCTGCGTCACCAATCCAAGTGGAAGTGTCAGAGGAGAATGCCAAGTGTAATTACAGGCACGGGCAGCTCACCCTCAACAGCTGCAGAACCAGGGAGTGGAGAATAATTAACCATCATCCATCGTAAAGGGGCAAGGATGGCATCTTGAAGATATAGGAGACAGCTAGATCAGACTGGGGGGATAATGGCTTTTAAATGGCAGGAGGGTCGGTAACCAAAGGACACAGATTTAAAATAATTGGCAAAAGAACCAGAGGTGGAGATGAGGAGAATTTTTTTATGTAGTGAGTTATTATGGCCTGGAATGCGCTGCCTGAAAGGGCGGTGGAAGCAGATTCAATAATAACTTTCAAAAGGGAATTGGATAAATACTGGAAAAGGAATAATCTGCAGGTCTGTGGGGAAGGAGCAGGGCGAGCGGGATTAATTGGCTAGCTCTTTGAAAGATCCGCACAGGAACGATGGGCCGAATGGCCTCCTTCTGTGCTCCATCATTGATGATTTGCCGTTCCCTCGCCACTGACTCCATCCCTCTCCCTAACATCCCTCTGAGGCTGAACCACACAGTTCGCAACCTTGGTGTCATATTTGACCCTGAAATGAGCTTCCGACCACATATCCGTGGCATAACTAAGACCGCTTATTTCCGCCTCCGTAACATCACCCGTCTCCGCCCCTGCCTCAGCTCATCCGCTGCTGAAACCCTCATCCATGCCTTCGTTTCCTCTAGACTTGAATATTCCAACGCACTCCTGGCCGGCCTCCCACCCACATTCCACCCTACGTAAACTTGAGGTCATCCAAAACTCGGCTGCCCGTGTCCTAACTCGCACCAAGTCCCGTTCACCCATCACCCCTGTGCTCGCTGACCTACATTGGCTCCCGGTTAAGCAACGCCTCGATTTCAAAATTCTCATCCTTGTTTTCAAATCCCTCCATGGCCTCGCCCCTCCCTATCTCTGTAATCTCCTCCAGCCCCACAATCCTCCGAGATATCTGTGCTCCTCAAATTCTGCCCTCTTGAGCATCCCTGATTATAATCGCTCCACCATTGGTGGCCGTGCCTTCTGTTGCCTCGGCCCCAAGCTCTGGAATTCCCTGCCTAAACCTCTCTGCCTGTCTTTCCTCCTTGAAGACGCTCCTTAAAACCTTTGACCAAGCTTTTGGTCATCTGCCCCAATATCTCCTTATGTGGCTCGGATTCAAGTTTTTGTCTTATAACACTCCTGTGCAGCGCCTTGGGATGTTCTACTATGTTAAAGGCGCTATATAAATACAAGCTGTTGTTGATTCTACGAAGAGCAGGGGAGTGAGACTAATTGGATAGCTTTCAAAGGGCCGGCACAGGCACAATAGAGTGAATGGCCTCCTGCTGTGCTGCATGATTCTATAAGCTTTTACTGGTGGTTGTACTAGTCCGCTCTTTGAGACGAGATCAGTACAACAGCCAAGTAAACATAGACAGGACTGCTGAAGATCTAGATGCAGAGATGCCAGTGTTGGACTGGGGTGGACAAAAGTGAGAAGTCGCACAACACCAGGTTATAGTCCAACAGTTTTATTTGAAATCACAAGCTTTCGGAGCTGCTGCTCCTTCGTCAGGTGAAGTGAAGGAATACGAATCGGCAAAGCATATATAGACAGAGAACAATGCCTGTGCAGCGTACAATGTCAGATGACTACAGTTAATCTATCTGACTGCCTTTTATCACACCTCGGCAGAGAAACAATCAGGTCAGTCAGGAAGGCATTATATCAAAGACATAGCAAGATACAACTAAGACAATGAGGTGGGGTCACAGGGGGTCTAATGTGTCAAATGCAGTCTGTATGGAAAACCATAAACTTTTTACTTTTTTTTTTACTGGAAATCACATCTGTGAACAAGCCAACGACGACTCGAGTCTGGATGACTCTACGTCTTGTAGCGTGACATGAACCCAAGATCCCGGTTGAGGCCATCCTCATGGGTGCGGAACTTGGCTATCAGTTTCTGCTTGATGATTTTGCGTTCTAAATCTAGAGTGAAGGGGAAAAGCTAGTGTAGGTCAGTCTTCGGCTGAACTGGCTTTTGGGCTCATTAGCTGACATTTAACCTGCTTGTCTACAGTGCTTCCCCCTCTACAGAATATATCTCAAAACACTCTGCTGGGCCTGTGCATGCGGAGTAGAAGGCATTAGGAAGAAAACAGGAAGTCAGGTGGCAAGGCAGAAGGGTTTAAAAAGAGGGAGGCGAGGGTGAAATGGCTGGAAGGACAGCTGCCCACGTTGGGATGGGAGGGGAAATCAGTCATTGAGTAAATTCAAGACAGAGATCAATAGATGTTTGGACTCGAAGGGAGTCAAGGAATATGGGGATAGGACGGGGAAGTGGGGCTGAGGTAGAAGATCAGCCACGATCTGCGGAGCAGGCTCGAGGGGCCGTGTGGCCTACTCCTGCTCCTAGTTCTTATGCTCTTATGACTGAGCAGAGGGTACATTCAGGGAAGTATGGTTGAAGGAGATTGCTGAGGAAGGGTGGGACAAAGTCACGGTGAGATTTGAATGCAAGATCAATAAACAACAAGTCTTAATAAAGGTTGATGACAACTACACATATACTAACATCCAGCAGCAGTCTGTTGTTATATAAACTGCACTGTGCCGATGAATTGAGTCACATCTGGACCTAGCTGGTTGCCTAATTGCAACAGTGGAGTGTCACCTATGAGTAACATCTTTAAATCCTCAGCTCCTCTTCTCTATAAACCCACTGAGCATCAGGGAATCCCTCCGTTACAGCTTCAGCTGAAGGGTCAGCACCCAAACCTCTTCCTATTGCTGGGTCTTTCAAGTATTTTCCCTTCCTCTCTTTATTTCAGACTGCCAGCATTAGTCGCTGGTTTCTTTTCATTTCCCATTGCTGATCCCTCCTGCGGTTTATATTTCGAGACGGCCCAGACTCCAGCCAGCTGGATGAAACATTGGAGACATCCAACCTGGTAAAGACAGAAATGACACTTTTTTTTTTGTTGAAACCCTGACGCGGCGCAGTTCTGACTCCTCGGGAACACCGTACTTTGAAAAGTGCCTGCGGTACAAGCCATCAAACGTGCTCTCGGGTCGCCAACCCACCTGGAGTCTCCAGGAATTGAAGATTAATCTCCAGGACACTGTTAGGAGCAACCCCAGGAGAAAACAACAACAACAACTTGTATTTATATAGCACCTTTAATATACCAAGGCATCCCAAGGCACTTCACAGGAGTATTAAAAGACAACAAAAAAAAAAATTGGGACACCGATCCACATAAGGATAAATTAGGGCAGGTGACCAAAAGCTTGGTCAAAGAGGTAGGTTTTAAGGAGCGTCTTAAAAGGAGGAAAGAGAGGTTTAGGCAGGGAATTTCAGAGTTCAAGGCCTAGGCAACAGAAGGCACGGCCACCAATGGTTGAGCGATTATAATCAGGGATGCTCAAGAGGCCAGAATTAGAGGAGCGCAGATATCTCGGGGGGTTGTGGAGGAGATTAGAGATAGGGAGGGGCGAGGCCATGGAGAGATTTGAAAACAAGGATGAGAATTTTGAAATCGAGGCGTTGCTTAACCAATCTTAAGGACATTAAAAAAAGTGTGATTTTTATTTCTTTTTTTGTTTAAAAACATTTATTAGTTATAAAAATATTGGAGCTGGGATAAAAAGGCTGTTTGACCGACAGTCAAGCACCAGCCAATCAGATAATTAAGAGGCTGTTTGCCTTCCAATTGGTGTGGGAAGTAGAGGATTGACATGTTGGGCGACCAATGGAGAGAGTGTGGGGGCGGGGCGGTTGGAGGCGGGAGGTCATGTGATGAAACCTCCAGGAATATGTCTGACCAGAGTTGGCAACCCGATCACGCAGTTAGTTTTTCTCTGAATTATTAAGTTCTGCGCACTAGGTAACCAAAGCCATTAGACACAACCCAATGTGCATGACCACGAGTTTCCATTGCCTAACCTCCACCATCACATTCTCCACTTCACTCAAGGCAGCAAGGCCCAGCTTAAACATCCTGACTGCTGCTACAATCAGTTCACGTTCCAACCACCCCCGTCATCTGCAGAAAACAGCCTGAACATTTTTTTCTCCAGACGGCTATTGAATTATTTCTCAACACAGTGCAGGATTCACCAAAGCTTCGTGACCCTGCAAACTGAGGAACTTGGCACGAGAATGAAGATTCAGTCAGGGCGTGAGCATTGGAGCACAGCAGCAGGCCACTCAGCCCCTCGAGTCTGTTCCACCATTCATTCAATCAGATCATGGCTGATCAGTATCTCAACTCCATTTACCTGCCTTTAGTTTATGGGCCGTATTTTGCGACACCCCTACGGGTGCGTACGAGGTGCGCACGCGCCCATAGGGGCCGCGCAAGTTCCGGGTTTAGGCTTGCGAAGCGACTGCGCTGAAAACCAGCACTTAGCGATCTGTCAAGAATCCTCTCGGCAGATCCTCCGCATCCCCGGGAGATGGGCCTCCGCGGGTGGGGAGAGTTGCGATGTTTGCCCAACTTCCGCCAGCTGAATGCCCGTGGTATCTTACGCCTGGTTAAAGCGGGCGCAAGGCCAGCTTTTACCAGCATAAGAGTTTTAAAAAATAGAAAAATTAAATTTTATCAATCACTTATACATTAAAAACCCTGTCCAATAAGGTAAGTTTATGTTTAGCCCCATTAAAACATATACATTTTTTCCAAAAAATATGAAATGCCATTTTAATTACTTTTATATAATTTTTTTTTTTTTAAATGTAGTTCACGTGTTCGTGTATTGTTTAAGTCATCCCCATTCATACTTATGGGAGTTCCGTACGTACCGAATCCCCATAAGTATGAATGGGGATCCCCCTTCTTTCAATGGTTGGGCCGGCCCACGTGATCCCAGGGGAGCTTGCGAACCGCTTGCGCCCCTGGGGCACGTGGGCCTCTACGCATTTCTACCAGGAGGCGCCCAGGATCGCAAACCTCCCGGACCACCAGCTAAAGGCGGAGATTTTCTGATGATCGGAGGCGTCCGCCCGCGGGAGGCCTCCGATCGCAAATTCAGGCCCGATCTCTCTGGATAGCCTTACATAATAAAAATGTGTCGATCTCAGTCTTGGCCAAATAGATTGGAGGTTTAGGGGCAGCTTTATTGCTAGCAAAAGCTTTGGATTATCACTAACCTTTCATCTACTCAGCTGTCAAGCATACCAGTTAAACAATGAAATGAGGTAAGTGTGTAGAATCAACACAGGAGGAGGCCATTGTGCCGGCTCTTTGAAAGAGCTAGCCAATTAGTCCCACTATCCTGCTCTTTCCCCATAGCCCTGCAAATTATTCTCCTTCAAGTGTTTATCCAATTCCCTTTTGAAAGTTAATATTGAATCCGCTTCCACTGCCCTTTCAGGCAACGCATTCCAGATCACAACACCACGCTGCGTAAATGTTTTTCCCCCTCATGTCGCCTCTTGTTCTGTTGTGAATAAATGTGGATTAAAAAAAATGTTCCGCGAGGATACCTCGGTTAAAATGAGAAGGTTGAAAGGCTGACGAAATGGTAGCAAGCCTTGCTCGGGATGGATGCAGGGTTGAAATGCGCAACAATCTGGCACTCCCAAGTGTTCAAAGTAGTTTCCACGCTTGGGGCTTAAGCCCACAAGCTTCTGACTCAGGGGCGAGCGCGTTACCAAGTGAATCAGGCCGACAATTAATTAATGAAAGGGTAAACCCTCATCCGTGCCTTTGTTACCTCTGGACTTGACTATACCAACGCACTCCTGGCTGGCCTCCCACATTCCACCCTACATAAACTTGGTCATCCAAAACTCAGCTGCCCCTGTCCTAACTCGCACCAAGTCCCGTTCACCCATCTCCCCTGTGCTCGCTGACCTACATTGGCTCCTGGTTAAGCAGCGCCTCGATTTCAAAATTCTCATCCTTGTTTTCAAATCCCTCCACGGCCTCGCCCCTCCCTAACTCTGTAATCTCCTTCAACCCCACAACTCCCCCGAGATATCTGCGCTCCTCTAATTCTGCCCTCGAGCATTCCTGATTATAATCACTCAACCTTTGGTGGCCGTGCCTTCTGTTGCCTCGGCCCTAAGCTCTGGAATTCCCTGCCTAAACTTCTCCCCCTCTCTTTCCTCCTTTAAGACGCTCCTTAAAACCGACCTCATCGACCAAGCTTTTGGTCACCTGCCCTAATTTCTCCTTAAGTCAAATTTTTTGTCTTTTAGTACTCCTGTGAAGCGCCTTGTGACGTTTTACTACGTTAAAGGCGCTATATAAATACAAGTTGTTGTTGTTGTAACTTGACCACTCCGGAGCTTCGAGCTGGGAGCGCTCAAAAGTTGTGCAGGTCGGAGATTGGCTTCAACGCTGCAGGCAGGAAAACACTAGGTGCGGATGATAACTGAAAGGTACCTTGAAGTCGCTGTTGTTCCTCTTTGAATACTGCCTTGGCCCCCTCTCCAGGTTCAGAAGCTGCGTTGGGAGTGCCCCTTTAAACTTTATAGAGCCAAGCAAAAAGTGCTCGTCAACCTTTGAACCCACTAATTAGTTTCGTTGGGCCCCGTCAACTTCAGTCAGAGGGACTCCTGTTCTGCAGATTGATTCCAGGTGGCAGAAGGGGAGGTTGGGGCTTTTTGAGTGGAATCCAGAAACAAACACAGCGCCAATAAAATGTGACGGCTCTGCCATGAATGAAACTTAAATAAAGAACAGCCGCAACACATCGCAGCCTGAACATAGCGACAATGCTTTAAAAAAAAAAATGATGATTTAACGGGTTAATATTTCAGGGTGGGGGCTGGGCTCTGCACACAAAACATTAACCTGACTTTTCTCTCTTCGGATGCTGGCAGACCTGGTATGTGCTTCGGGCACTTTCTGCGCTTTCGATTCAGATTTCAAACTCTCTCCTCCGAATCAGAAGGTTGTAGGTTCAAGTCCCACTCCAGAGACTTGAGCACAGTAATCTAGGCTGACACTCCAGTGCAGTGCTGAGGGAGTGCCGCACTGTCGGAGGTGCCGTCTTTCGGATGAGAGGTTAAACCGAGGCCCCGTCTGCTCTCTTGGGTGGACGTAAAAGATCCCACAGCACTATTTCGAAGAAGAGGAGCAGGGGAGTTCTCCCCGGTGTCCCGGGCCAATATTTATCCCTCAACCATCATTAAATTTGCTCATTTTCCCATTACTGTTTGTGGGAGCTTGCTGTGCCCAAATTGGCTGCATTTTCCTACATTGCAGCAGTGACTACACTTCAAAAGTACTTTATTGGCTGTAAAGCGCTTTGGGACTTCCTGAGGTCACGGAAGTCGCTGTATAAATGCAAGTTCTTTCTTTTTATATCTACACCTTCAGCAGTATCTCTTCTCTCTCACTGTGCATGGCAAGAGAAAGCCACCTCATTTCCGTTTTAAATGGGTGCCCCCTTATTCTGAAATTATGCCCCCTAGTTCAAGATTCCCCCACGAGGGGAAACATCCTCCCTGCATCTACCTTGTCAAGCCCCTTCAGAATCTTATATGTTTCAATAAGATCACCTCTCATTCTTCTAAACTCCAATGAGTATAGGCCCAAGCTGAAGGAAGTGCAGCAATAAGAGTCAGTGAATGACGGCACGGCCCCCTCAATTTCATTTTTACTGCACACAGCAATGGAGAAATTCCACTTCAAAAGTCTTGGCCAGAGACTTCTGGTGAAACACAAAACCTCCTCGGGGCCCAGGTTTTCTCAGAATCCATCGACATTCCCACGAAAGAGGCCTCACAGTTCAGTGTTGGCAAGCCAGCCTGAGCGACCCCCAGGCACTCAACACCAACTGTACGTATCTCCGTGCACTTCACAAGGCTCTCACCGGGGACATTTTAAAACATTGTGTTTGTTGGCAGAAAGAAAGAAAGAAAAAATAAAGGCATGTGCAGGCTCGGGTTAGACAGTGTTGGGGAAGGAAACTGTGGGAATTTCTACATGTACGAGGTAAAGACAGGCTGAGCTACTTCCCTCGTCCTTGTTTATCTCACGATCTTAATTATTTCTCAGTCAAACATTCCTGCAAGCAAACAATTTGGGGAGCTGCGTAAACACTTGATGAACGAGACATCGGGCTGAAAGTTCAACTGCCTGATTTATATAAAAAGTCATTGCAGAAGCTCCTTTATTTACCATCCTATCCCCCCTCCTCATCCCATTCTGGTTATAAATTATCTTTTCCCTGGACCACACAGAGACCTAGCCAAGTGGGCAGCTGTACAGGCCTCTTACATCTGGGTTCCAGGCCCATCGGATGTCTGTCCCGCAGCCGTCATCTCAGAGGTTCATTCCAACTAAAATCGAAGGCCCAGTCTACAAATATTGGTCTCCTTACCGAAGGAAGGATATACTTGCTTTAGAGGGAGTACAACAAAGGTTTACTAGATTGATTCCTGGGATATGGGGGGGGGGGGGGGGGGGGGGAGATTGTCCTATGAGGAGAGATTGAGTAGACGAGGCCTATATTCCCTCGAATTTAGAAGAATGAGGTGATCCCTTTGAAAAGTAGAACATTTTTAAGGGGCTTGACAGGGTAGATGCAGGGAGGATGTTTCCCCTGGCTGGGGAACTAGAACCAGAGGTCACAGTCTCAGAATAAGGGGTCGGCCATTTAGGACTGAGAGGAGGAGAAATTTCTTCACTGAGAGGGTGGTGAATCTTTGGAATTCTCTACCCCAGAGAGCTGTGGAGGCTCAGTCGTTGAGTATATTCAAGGCTGAGATCGATAGATTTTTGGATACTAAGGGAATCAAGGAATATGGGAATAAGGCGGGAGTTATGGTAGACGATCAGTCATGATCTTATTGAATGGCGGAGCAGGCTGGAAGCGCCGAATGGCCGACTCCTGCTCCTATTTATGTTCTTATGTAAAGTAAGTGCCTATTGCCACTCCCAGGAGATCAGCCATGGTCTAATTGAATGGTGGAACAGGCTTGAGGGGCTGAATGGCCTACTCCCATTCCTATGGTGGTGGATGGGGGAGGACGTTGAGGATCATGATGCTCACGATGGTACAGAACAGGCTGGATAGACCAGCTGGTCTTTTCCTGTCCGTTATTTATGTAAAGTCTTACGTCCAACATGTCGCTCCGACACGTTCTGTGGTGCCTAAGCACGCAGTGTTGGAGGTTAGCAATTCAGTCAGCTACCTCCTGGCACTATTCACACTCCTTAGTTGAGGGTAGAATCTGTATGTTGAGATACTTCACCAGTGGCACAGATATGGTTCATCCTGGACCTATGTGGCAACACACTGATGGGGACTCAGGTAGCCCAAGGCAAATTCCTGATCTCAGTGGGGCTGTCAGGAAGAGACCCAGCTCAGGGCAAGCTTCATCCTGGCAGAAAGGTCAGGGGCGATTCAACTCAGATAATTCCTGGCAACTTAGACAATGGCCACCGGACTGGACTGGGAAAGGCATGAAATGCAAGAGAAACCAGCAGAGGAGAAAAGGATCGATTTCAAAAACCAAGATCTTGAAATGTCGTAAATCTAACACCAGTGAGAGTGATGTGCAGTTTTCCTATCTTGGTTCAAAATAGGACATCATTGCTGGGGGGAGGCAGTTGCGGAACATTTATCGTGTTCAAATCCCTCCATGGCCTCACCCCTCCCGATCGATGAAACCGTCTCCAACCCTACAACCCTCCGAGAACTCTGCGTTCCTCAAACTCTGGCTTCCTGTGAATCCCGAAATCCCCAAGGCCCACCGCTGGCAGTCGTGCCTTGAGCCGTCTGGCCCCCAAGCTCTGGAGTTCCCTCGTCCACACGGGTATTTTTACTGCGCATTTTCTGTCGCAATCAAAGCAGAAACGGTCCGTCAAATGCCTTCGTGCCCACCTCCGCGAAAATAGCCCCCCCTCCCCATTAACTGCAAACTTCGAAGAGGACTGCCCCCATACCCCCCCCATAGCAGTGTGCCCTTCCCCATTGGCACACCCGCCCTCATTGTAACCTCAACCGTCAGAGTGACAGAACCATTCCTGTGGTGAGGACATCATTTCTCGGTGGCCTCAGTTTTCGGTTGGAGAAGAATCTCCTCCCAGAAACTACTGACCCAGCGGACAATTTAATTACAGCTGAACGTGTGCCAGTCCTTCGTTCACAGTACATAAATTCGTGGAAGTATATAAAATCAAAATGCCTGTGACCTGGGACGAGCCTGTGCTTCTGTTACCATGAGAAGCAGATGTTCGTTAGGAAGTTTCCAAGAAATTATAGATAAACTTTTTTTAAAAAAAAAGCCGGAGTTTTCTCAGTGATCGATCACATGAAATCCTCACAGCCCTCTAACCTCGGAACTGTAAGTCATGCTTCCGATTGCGTTAAATACAGACAAAGGGACAACAATTCGCAGTTATACAAGCGCCGTTAAAGTGGTTAGAAATCGTCCCAAGGTGCTTCACAGGAATGTTATCAGACAAACTTTGCCTTACAATAGTGCCCAGAACGCATGGCAGGTGCATTGGCACAGCACCAGGCGGGCGGTGCAGTGCAGAGTCTGTGCCCCTCCCGCATGGTGGGGGAGATTCGTAGAATCATAGAAATTTACGGCACAGAAAGAGGCCATTCGGCCCATCGTGTCCGTGCCGGCCGAAAAAGAGCTATCCAGCCTAATCCCACTTTCCAGCTCTTGGTCCGTAGCCCTGTAGGTTACGGCACTTCAAGTGCATATCAAAGTACTTTTTAAATGCGATGAGGGTTTCTGCCTCTACCACCCTTTAAGGCAGTGAGTTCCAGACCCCCACCACCCTCGGTGAAAAAAGTTCTTCTCAACTCCCCTCTAATCCTTCTACCAATTACTTTAAATCTACGCCCCCTGGTTATTGACCTCTCTGTTAGGGGAAATAGGTCCTTCCGATCCACTCTATCTAGGCCTCTCATAATTTTATACACCTCAATTAAATCTCCCCTCAGCCTCCTCCATTCCAAAGAAAACAACCCCAGCCCCAGCCTGGCCAATCTTTCCTCATAGCTAAAATTCTCCAGTCCTGGCAACAACCTCGTAAATCTCCTCTCTAGTGCAATCACATCTTTCCTGGAATGTGGTGACCAGAACTGTACACAGTACTCTAGCTGTGGCCTAACTAGTGTTTTATACAGTTCAAGCATAACCTCCCTGCTGTTATATTGTATGCCAGATTGGCCCGTCTGGTACTTCAGACACTGGATGGCACATGTAGACAGACCTCCAGAAGTTGACACCTTTCTGCTTAAAGAAAAATCGCTGTCTGCTTCTCAATCCTCGCCCCTCACCGCACTCTCCCAATTGCTCAAAGTTTCCTGCCTTGTGCTGCGCAAAGGTCACAGACAGGTCAACGGCCTTCTCTTGTCCCAGACGTTCCTCGAGACATGTTATTTCCGAACGTCTGCCGCTGCAATTTCCTCTTTTCCCCCCCCCACCCCAGTTCTCTTCCTTTCCCTCCCCCTCTCCTCAAGGGGCTGATTTGCTGAGATGGTGGGGAGGGAGAGAGCGAGCGAGCTTACTTTGAAGATGCAAATGTTACTGCATAGGCCAACAAAGAGCTTGCCTGGTCATAAAGTTACAACAGATCTGGGCGCCATGCAAGCATTCGTAAAAAGACTTGAAAAACTTGCATTTCTACAGCACCTTTCATGACCCCAGGAAGTCCCAAAGCGCTTTACAGCCAATGAGGTACTTCTGTAGTGCGGTCACTGTTGTAATGTGGGAAACACGGCAGCCAATTTATGCACAGCAAGCTCCCACAAACAGCAATGTGATCATGACCAGATAATCTGTTTTTTAGTGATGTTGATTGAGGGATAAATATTGGCCAGGACACCGGGGATAACTCCCCTGCTCTTCTTCGAAATAGTGCCGTGGGATCTTTTACGTCCACCTGAGGGGGGGCAGACGGGGCCTCGGTTTAACGTCTTATCCGAAAGACGGCACCTCCGACACTGCAGCACTCCCTCAGCACTGCACTGGAGTGTCAGCCTAGATTTGTGTGGCCAATGGCTCGTATTTCCGCCAGTACAGTTTCCTTTGGTTCCCATGGTTGGAAGAATCTTACATAAAATTACATAGAATACACAGCACAGAAACAGGCCATTCGGCCCAGTGTTTATGCTCCACACGAGTCTCCTCCCATTCCATCTGCCTCATCTCAGTCTATCTTTCTATTCCCTTTTCTCTCATGTACTCGTCTAGTTTCCTTTTGAAAGCGTCGAAGCTATTTGCCTCAACCACTTCCTGTGGTAGCGAGTTCCACATTCTAACCACACTAAGTAAAGAGATTTCTCCTTATTTCCGGAAAGGATTTATTAGTAGCTCTTGTATTTATGGCCCCTAGTTTTTGGATTTTACCAGGTAAATTGAGAGAGAAAAAATAAAAATGGTGACTCCACAAGATTCTCCGGCATGTATTTTGAAAACGAACTGGACCCGCCTGATCTCTCTGGCTCAGGACCACCTCATGAGGTCCATTTGCCCACTGGACTTTCAGGAAGTTGCTGCAACTCGAATAGGATCAGAGAGCGGTCTTCATGGGAGCGGAAAAGGGGTGCGGGGAGGGGAGGGGGGAGACAATGGTGGAGGTGATGGCCTGGGTGGATGGAGATGAGGTGAAAATTCCAAGATTCCCTCAATAACAACAACTTGCATTTATGTGGAGCCTTTAAGCAGTAAAATGTGCTTCGTAGGAGTGTTACGACCAATTTTAAGGCATAAGGGCAAGACAGCCTGGAGGAGACGATCAATCGTATTTACTCTCCTCGGACAATGTAGTGGAATACCACCACCTTATGACAGGCTCCGTATCTCCACTTGGCAGAAGACCACCCAAGATATGACTGTGTTAACAGCTGTGAATGGAAGGCCCTTCGGCAAGATTTCCCCTCAAGCCGTTCCTCAGGAAAGCTGTGCACAGCCATCCCTCCCTCCCTCCCTCTCTCGTGAGCCGACTTCCATATGGTATTCACATAGTCTACCAAGAACAAATACCCTTTCCTGTTCTGACTGCTCAACATGGCCTGACAGAGGGGCCACTGGCGTTTGTACATGGGCTCAAAGCTGTTCTGACTGCGGGTGGGGGCGACTTGTACCACCAGGCAAGGCTCATCTGACCTCCTCTGTGTGGGTCACCGCCTCCGCCTCCGCCTCCGTCTCGTCCCCCTCACCACAACTTCATATTCAGCCTGGGTCAGATACAAAAGCCAGAAATTTGTGCTCAATGCATCACAGAACAGAGGCCCATTGCTCATTATCTTCCCCCTCAAAAATACCCCAACTCTTGACTCCTGCCATCTGTACGATTTTGTTTGGTCCACTCCTGGGAATAATATTTATAAATCGGACAAGCTTCTTGAAGATCTGTCTTGAATTTTAAAACTTCATTGCCTCACTGGTTTGGAGGTTAAGAGGTGAAGACTTCCAAAAAACCAGGAGCGGATTCCGTTTGGATCGCACGAAAAGGTTCAGACAAGCTTGCACTTGAAGTACTACATCTGGAAGGTTGTGAAAGCAGGGAAAAAGGCAACAAGGCATGTGGGGCTAGGAAGAGAATTATAGAGCATAGGGACAAGATCATAGTATGAGGACGGTGCAGAAATGGGAGGTGCAAAGAATTGGAAAATATACAAAGATGGGACAAAGGTGGGCGGAGATACACCAGTTGATCCATTCCATTCCGTCAGGGTGCAACTAAGAATCATGATTCTCAGTGCTCCCCAACACCAGCAACCATGTCATCCCCCGGGACAGGCAAACAAACAGATTTAAGGGCAAACAGAGTTTTGGGGAATTTCTCTATCTATTGCCTTTGGCGGGTGGGGGAGGTTGTAGAGTGGAGCTGGAGAAGGTTGCACAGACAGGGAGGGGCGAGGGTTTCGAAACAACTACCAGGAGGTTTAATTGAATGCATTAAGGGAACGGAGAGCCAGCAATTAGGACAGGGCGAGTGGGGCTAAGTGAGGGACAAGGCGTCATCGCTGAATTGTTGGACAAGTTGGGGTTTTACGTTGGGGTGCAGCTCGAGAGGGTGGAGAGCTGGGCCCTGGACATGAGGGAAGTGCGGTCCAGGGGCTTTAGTGCTGGGGTGAGGCAAGGGTCGGAGCAGGCAATGGCAGAAAGGATTTGGAATTCAACTCCCATGTTGGGGAACAGTTCTGGCTTGTGCACAGCGTCGTTTGTGGAGTGAAGGAAGATTGCAGAGAGGGTATGGATTACCACCACAGACATAATTCCCAGTGTAGGAAACAGGCTGCTCCAAAATAATGGATCAATAATCAACTTTTCCCCCCCAAGGGATGCGACATGCCCAGACCTCACGCAGAAAGGAAGTCCAGTACTTGATGTATGATGTATTCATGACTACAGCGCAATAAATAACGCTCACAGTGCTGAACATAAGCTCGCTAAGTGCTCGCTGTATTTCTTCATGTCAGAGGGAGATCTGTGTCAGACTTGACTCAAGTTTGGTGCAACACTTCACACACATGGTCAGTGCAGCAGGAACTGCATCTGCTGTTCAACACCAACAATTATAATCACTGACTTTGCTGGAGAATGATTTTCATTTAATAGAAGTCTTTCTATAATTTACCCATTCAGGAGTAAATCCTGCCCACTGCTTTGCCTTTAATCATACTCACAAGCACAGTATCCGAGAGAGCCCTTTCTCTCTCGCACCACGTCAGCATGACGCCGACACTGACACACACTCGCACTGACACACGCACGTATGCATAGCTGGAGTAACTGATCCATTTTCATTATGTTAAAGGCTATTCTAGATCAGGCGAAAGGAACGTGCAATGTAGCACAAATCTCCACAAACCAGATAACTCGGAAGGAATGCAGTTCTGGCTGCAGTTGCCTTGGCAAATGGTTTCCTCTGGCTTTTTAAAAAAGAAAATAAATACACAATATCTACAAAACAGCATCTAAAACAAAACAAGTGGATTCAAGTAAAAGGGGCTTGGAACACAGTTTAAATAAGCTGTCGGCACACAAAGCTATAACTTGATGCTTTCTACACAAGTACTTTCTCAGCAGAAATGACTTGTGGTCGGTTGCTCGGTCTGATACGCTGGTGGGAAACTGGGAATGTCAAAGATAATGAAGCAAATGGGAAAGCTGTGAACTGCAGCCAGTGATGGATAAGCAACACCACGTCCTTCAAAAGTCTAGACTGTCAGACTGCTCACACCCTTAGCTTACCCCACCGCTTGATTGGCACCCCATCCACCACCTTAAACATTCACTCCCTCCACCACCGGCGCACCGTGGCTGCAGTGTGTACCCTCTACAAGACGCACTGCAGCAACTCACCAAGGCTTCTTCGGCAGCACCTCCCAAACCCGCCACCTCTACCACCTAGAAGGACAAGGGCAGCAGGCACATGGGGACACCACCACCTCCAAGTTCCCCTCCAAGTCACACACCATCCTGACTTGGAAATATATCGGCCGATCCTTCATCGTCGCTGGGTCAAAATCCTGGAACTCCCTCCCTAACAGCACTGTGGGAGCACCTTCACCACACGGACTGCAGCGGTTCAAGGTGGCGGCTCACCACCACCACCTTCTTGAGGGCAATTAGGGATGGGCAATAAATGCTGACTTTGCCAGCAACGCCCACATCCCATAAACAAATTAAAAAAAAACTATAAACCCTGGTCCACACTGCCCTCATTTCCAGGTCCCAGCTCTACACCCTCCCAAACAGCAGGAGAAACTTCATTAACAAGAGAGTGGTGAGAATGTGGAACTCACTACCACAGGGAGCAGCGGAGGTGAATAGTATAGATGCATTTAAGGGGAAGCTAGATAAACACATGGGGGAGAAAGGAATAGAAGGATATACTGATGGGGTTAGATGATGTAAGATTATCATGGATTAGTTGGTTTCCAGAATACTTGTTTTATTATCTTATAATCATCAATATCTTATCAGTAATGGATTTATAATTATGGGCAAGAATTAAATGTAGAAGTCGGCAATCATCAACTGTATGCAATGATCACCTGAATTATATTAGACGTGTAATCCTTTACTTATAATTAAAGTCTGTGAGTGAGCTGTAACCCAGACAGCCTGCTACAGTCGAATAGGGAAACTGTTGGGTGAATTAACGAAAGTTGGATTTTCGCCAACAGTAAGGATGAGGCATAGAGTGCAGCTAGCCTGGGAACCAAGGTCAGATGTAGCTGCAATGGTCTGGAATGTTAGGATGTCTGGCAGTGGGCATTAAGGGCGCATTATCTCTACAGTGTGGAGACATGTTCTTTTGTGTTGCCGTAACTACCCCAGATACGAGTCTTGGTCAAAAACAAGGGGGCATAAGACCAGAACCTGTGCAAGCAAAGGTGCTGTGGATGTGGCATCTTCATGGTTGGATTTTGGGGAATTGGGTGTAAGCCAGTGATTGGTTCAGTAAGGCTCCATAGGTTTTGAATGAGTGTAAGGGCATAAGAAGGGGGTCTTGACAGCGACAAAGTGTAGAAAATTTCAGAAAGAGTAGATTTCAGTAAGAATCCACAGGACACCAGAGAGACAGACGAGACGAGGGACAAGAGACACAGGATGCAGCCGACTCACAGTCGCGCTTCTACCTGGAGTGTAACGGGGTAATACAAGTCTCAATTATACTCTGTAAACTGCTGCTCAGATACTGTAATGTATTAAGTCTTGCTTACATAAGAACATAAGAAATAGGAGCAGGAGTAGGCCAATTGGCCCCTCGAGCCTGCTCCGCCATTCAATAAGATCATGGCTGATCTGATCCTAACCGCCAATCTAGTATCACAGAACCATCTCCTGAACCTAACAGAATTGGACACACGAAATAGGAGCAGGATCAGGCTACACGGCCCCTGGGCCCGCTACGCTACCCACAGGGCCATGACCGATCCGAACCTAGACTCATGTCCAAATTCCTGCCCGCTCCCCGTAACCCTTAATTCCCTTTACTTCTAGGAAACTGTCTATTTCTGTTTCAAATTTATGTAATGATGTAGCTTGCGCTGAATAAAGTTTAATGACGGTCACCAATACGGGTGAACTTCGAACCATTCGGAACCAGGGTCCCTTTGGAATCCTGCAATGAAGAGGGGTGGGAGGAGGCTCGAGTGCAGCATAAGCACCGGCATGGACCAGTTGGGTCGAATGGCCTGTTTCTGTGCTGAAGACTCGATGTAATTCTGTAATTACTGTTCAACCATTTCCCTTTCCAGACATGACCATCTCATCTGTAGCTGCCCACTCAGTATGATCTAACCAGTCAGCCGATGAATCACCCACGACGGGTTCAATCACATTTTTGAAGACTGAGGCGTTGAAGAAACTATGCCCAACTCTCAGTCTTTCCTTTCACATCAACTGGCTTTTAAAACCAACACCTGGAATCACTTCACTCGTCCACCTTCTCGCCTTCTCTTTCAGCCTTGGCAGTGAAGTGCACTACGGGCCTTGGCCATTCAGACTGCAAAAGAAGATTCGCTTAAATGACTGCCTTCCCCCCACCCATTTGTAATGCTCCTTCAATCATTCTCTCAGTTAGAAGATAGAAGAAGCAGCCATGTGTTGCTGATGCAACTGCGTGAAGCATTCAATCAATGACCAGGAGAAGCTCACCAACCTCCCTGCTGCATTCTCCCGCTTTAGACAAGGAATATAAGAGCAGGGAGGTTATGATGGAGCTGTACAAAACGCTCGTTAGGCCACAGCTGGAATACTGTGTGCAGTTCTGGTCGCCACACTATAGGAAGGATGTGATTGCATTGGAGAGGGTGCAGAGGAAATTCACCAGGATGTTACCTGGGCTGGAGCACTTCAGCTATGAAGAGAGACTGGACAGGCTGGGGTTGTTTTCCTTAGAGCAGAGAAGGCTGAGGGGGGACCTGATTTGAGGTGTACAAAATTATGAGGGGCATAGATAGGGTAGATAGAAAGGAACTTTTCCCCTTAGTAGAGGGGTCAATAACCAGGGGGCATAGTTTCAAGGTAAGGGGCAGGAGGTTTAGAGGGGATTTGAGGAAAAAAAATTTCACCCAGAGGGTGGTTGGAATCTGGAACTCACTGCCTGAAAGGGTGGTAGAGGCAGGAACCCTCACAACATTCAAGAAGTATTTAGATGAGCACTTGAAACGCCACAGCATACAAGGCTACGGACCAAGTGCTGGAAAATGGGATTAGAATAGACAGGGCTTGATGGCCGGCCCGGACATGATGGGCCAAAGGGCCTCTTTCTGTGCTGTATAACTCTATGACTATGACTAGTTCAGTCGCACCTATCCAAGCATTGTGGCTACCTGTGCTTGAACATGGGCCCCAGTGGGACACCACTGATTCAACAGGTCAAGTGCGAACAGCAGCTGTAGGCTCACCTCTATGTCGTTGACGAAGGTGTTGGTGAATCGGAAGCCGGGTACTCTCTGCTCACTGCACACCACTCCAGCATCTTCTGTGTGCTTACAGTCAGTGACCCCCCAGCCGTTGGAACGGCAGGCTGCGAGAGACGTCTCGGCGCCGGTGCAGCGGATGTTGTCCATCCAGATACGACCTGCAGGCAACGTTAAAGCATCAGCCGGACCGCTGGGTTACTCTGAGCTCGAGGGAAGATAAAACCCAAAAGACGCCACCCACCCCCCCGAAAAAAAACACCTTCAAAAAGGCCCCAGCACCAGCCCATCCATCCCACGATTAGCCGTTTCCGAAGCTCAATTTCAAATCTCACCGCATGATGCTCCACTGGACCAACTGTGTTGATGCAACAGACTGAAAAGCTTAGAAAGTGGTCAAGTTCTCTCGTGTGTCTACATATGTTTATTCGCCCAATAATCCTGCAATTAAGTCCAAAAACAATTGATCTGCAGCCTGCTAGTTGGCTGCAGAAATAACTTCCACGGTTCAGCTGATGTTCCCAGTTGTTTGAAGTCAAGCTTTGGAAAGATCGTGTCAGGATTACTGATGGCACATTAATTACTTGAATAAATCCTGCTTTTGGCAGTTCATCGACCTTGTCTGTTCCAGCTGGACTTCGTGTTTTTGTTTTAAAAAAGCTGGCTGGAACTTATGGCAATTGTGCTTTGTAACTTTTTTCAAATGCAATTACTTTCCACAGGCCCTGAGGGACGGTTAAGCACGGACAGGAGGAGAAGCTCAGGGGGGGAGCCCGCAGAGCTCTGTGCAACAGTGAAAGGGGGGGGGAGGGGAGGGGAACGGCCCTGGGGTTATTAACACCACGTTGCTATCACGGCCGGTGTCTGAATGGAGAAGGTGTGGCACCCAGACCTTAAGACATCAGGGCGGTAAAATAATGCCGTGTTCTTCACTGGAGGGTGAATATCATCACAAGGAAGGGGGGAAAAAGCCTGGGGGCAGGGGGAAAGAGAGTTGACCTCACTTTAATGATCTTCCCTCCCAATGAATATATAGGGCCTTGGTGAGACCACACCTGGAGTATGGTGTAGAGTTTTGGTCTCCTTACCCAAGGAAGGATATACTTGCCTTAGAGGGGGTGCAACGAAGGTTCACCAGATTGATTCCTGGGATGTGGGGATTGTCCTATGAGGAGAGATTGAGTAGACTAGGCCTATATTCTCTCGAGTTTAGAAGAATAAGAGGTGATCTCATTGAAACGTATAAAATTCTTAAGAGGGATTGACAGGGTAGATGTTGAGAAGTTGTTTCACCTGGCTGGAGAGTCTAGAACCAGGGGTCACAGTCTCAGGATAAGGCGTTGGCCATTTAGGACTGAGATGAGGGGGAATTTTTTCACTCAGAGGGTTGTGAATCTTTGGAATTCTCTACCCCAGAGGGCTGTGGAGGCTCAGTCGTTGAGTATATTGAAGACCGAGAGCGATAGATTTTTAGGCACTAAGGGAATCAAGGGATATGGGGATCGGGCAGGAAAGTGGAGTTGAGGTAGAAGTTCAGCCATGATCTTATTGAATGGCGGAGCAGGCTCGAGGGGCTGTATGACCTACTCCTGCTCCTATTTCTTATGTTCTTATGAAAAAAACCCTGAACTCTTCTCGCTCTCCTCACAATCGCGTGGCCAAGAGTGGAGACTTGCTATGCAGTTAATCACGGAACGTACCACAGTAACAAAGCAACAAGTTGTCATATGCGGTCACTAAATTTTTAAACCAAGGATCTCCAGAGACCTTCCAACCCACCACCACAATAGACATTGTCCAATAGTAACTCGGGTTACCTTCCCCTCGGCCGTACTTGGCGCCAGGCACCCAGTTCTCTGCCTGGATGTAGCCCAGTTCTTTGCAGATCACATTTGCCGTGGCAATGGAGAACTCGTCGTCGCACACGGTGCCCCACTCGCCGTTATAGTAGACCTCAATCCGCCCCTCATTCCCATTCTTCCTCCGGCCTGCCAGTCGGAGTTGAATTCTGGGAACCTGTTGCTCTTCATTCTGTGCCAAGCAGCGAAGCTCAAAGGCGCAATGGAGAATCACCAGTGCCAAAGAGTGCTGGAGCGCACAAAGGATGGCTTTCATTCTTCGTTACTTGCTGCGACGATGAAGAAATCGGTGCGATCTTCTTCGGTCTCGAGTTCCAGAGGCCGGTTCGTCTCCTGCAATGAGCAAAACACAAATTGAGCTGACAAATTTTTTTTAAAAAAGTGAAGCTCACTATCGGGGCCTGTTCTGCAGAAGATATTTTCAACCACTGATTTTCATTACACTGAACAGAAGTGCCCTTCTGCAAGCTGTTTATTTTCAGACCAACAAGCTAAGAGATAGTAACAACAGGTTGTCCGTGCGACATCGATGTCTCATTGTCCATCCCGCTTGGTTTGAACTTGCACCAACTCCGATGTTTTTTTTAAAAATTCGCTTACGGGATGTGGGCGTTGCTGGCAAGGCCAGCATTTATTGCCCATCCCTAATTGCCCTCGAGAAGGTGGTGGTGAGCCGCCTTCTTGAACCGCTGCAGTCCGTGCGGTGAAGGTGCTCCCACAGTGCTGTTAGGGAGGGAGCTCCAGGATTTTGACCCAGCGACGATGAAGGATCGGCCGATATATTTCCAAGTCAGGATGGTGTGTGTGACTGGGAGGGGAACTAGGAGGTGGTGGTGTTCCCAGGCGCCTGCTGCCCTTGTCCTTCTAGGTGGAAGAGGTGGCGGGTTTGGGAGGTGCTGCCGAAGAAGCCTTGGCGAGTTGCTGCAGTGCATCTTGTAGATGGTACACACTGCAGCCACGGTGCGCCGGTGGTGGAGAGAGTGAATGTTTAAGGTGGTGGATGGGGTGCCAATCAAATGGGCTGCTTTGTTGCTCATGTTGTTCAAGTGAAGGTGATAAATCTGGAGAAATGAACAATACAACATACGACAAACAATAACTTGCATTTATACCGCGCCTTCAACACAGCAAAACGTCCCAGGGCGCTTCACAAGGGCGCAATCAGACAAAACCAACCGACACCGAGCCAAAGAAAGAGACGTGAGGACAGGTGACCAAAAGCTTGGTCAAAGAGGTAGATTTTAAGGAGCATTTTAAAAGGAGGAGAGGTGGAGTAGAACATTACTGGCAGCAAACAGTGGCTGAAGTGACAGATGGTCTTGCTTCTCCAAGGAGGTCCTTTTCAAGCTTACACAGATGACCACCTGCAGATGAAAATCCAAGCTTCCAACATCAGAAGGAGCACGCTCCACCAATCCAATAGAAGTCCGGTCAATACTTTCTACTGAGTGCAGAACTCCAGGATCCTGCCAGAACATAACCAAGCAAAACTGAAGAACTTATTTGGAGTCTGTCAAGTTGAACGCAGCAACTCAAGACCATCAACCTTCTAACGCTTGAGAAAAATCGCCGCGCAATTGTTCACTCTTAGGCTGCCTGAGGCAGATAGAAGCAGATTACGGTGTACAGCCCATGGTCCAGAGTGAGCTGCGCAACACTGGCTGTCAACATGGAGCACCACTCCTTGGTGTCGCAATGAGTTTGGACATTTAGAAATATTGTCTTAAATGCCAATGCTTCGATGAAGCAACTGGTTAAACCCAGGTTGGAAAGGTCAGTGCGTTTGCAAGCCAGTCTTGAGATGCTGCATATAAAGCAGTTTTTAATCCAGAATAAATTTCATTTTAAAAAAAAAATCATCATTCATTACTGGATTATTAGGAATCCTGAAAACAACAATATTGGAACAACATTTATTCATTCCCGGGATATGGGCGTTGCTGGGAAGGCCAGCATTTATTGCCATTCCAAGTTGCTAGTTGCCCTTGAAAAGGTGGTGGTGAGCCTTCTTCTTGAACCGCTGCAGTCCGTGTGGTGAAGGTGCTCCCACAGTGCTGTTAGGGAGGGAGTTCCACGATTTTGGTTTGGGAGGTGCTATCGAAGGAGCCTTGGCGAGTTTCTGCAGTGCATTCTGTAGACAGTACACACTGTAGTCATGGCAGGCTGGTGGTGGAGGGAGTAGACACTCAACCAATAGAGATATTATTTTTTAAATCTCAGACATATCCACCTTCTAGTAATGTTAAAAGTACTCTGCTCAACTTTTGTGAAGTGTCTCGGCTGGTCCGAAACTGGCTTCACTCTGGATCAGAGTTGCACCAGTTGCAAAACCAGAGGAGTTTGAAACCAGCTGCACGAGATTTCAGAGTCCATACAGGATAAGAAAGTTAGTGTCAAGTGGACACCAGACCGGTTACCAGGAGCCTCTGTGGGTACTTTTCCTCCACTGCCCCATACGAGTCAAACAGACAACTGTGGTAGGCAAGGAGACGCACCCGACAGTTTCTGTCACTTCATGCACTTCCCTCAGACAGACAGAGTACATTGAGGAGGCCAGCACTGCCTGGTGCTGTGCAGAAATGTCGTACAACTGCCTGGCAACACCCAAGTGCACAGCAACATTGCACCAGTGAGGCTGGGCAGAATTAGCGGAGCAGGTTGGCTCTCGTGTCAACCCACTCACCAGGTGAGAAAGCAGCAGGTCCTCACCACGTAGCTCCAGGATGTTGCTATCAAGAGCGCCCTTAAGTATTTGAAGGTCAGTCAGCAAGGGTGCGGGAACAGCATTCAGTTCTTTCACGTGGTCTTCCTCTTCAGACCAAAGTGTCTTCCACACAGTCGAGAGTTACATCCCATCAAGGACCAAAATGATCTTCTAGTTCTTGGGGAAATCTGCAAAGAGTACAAACGATATCTGTTCAATCGTCTACAACAGAATGAAGGTTAGAGTCCGTTGTTTATTCCCTTTTGCCGTTTCTTTTCCAGCTTCTATTACAGAAGTAGGACAACCTCAATATAAGTAGTTGAGTATAGATACTGCATTTGTTTGGGTTAACTTGTGTATTTGGCGTGGAGAACAGAACCAATTACCTCTGCCATTTATTTGAGATCATTTCCGCATCCAGTGTCCTCTTTTCCTCTCCATTCCAATATCACAAGATTAGAATCCTGTGGCTTGGTGTCTCCTCCACCCGAGTTTGAAGTCCGAGAACAGTTTGCCTCCGACATCCCGCGGTCCTTTTTTGTGGGGGGGAAGGGGGTTGAAAAACTTGGCTTTGCTGGTGTCAAAAATATTTTGTTTCCACCGCCCCCCCCCGCCAACCGCCCCATGTAAAGATGTTGCAAACCCCAAAACAGATCCTTGAATCCACCGAATGAGTTGTCTTAGGCATGAAATTAGCCAATTTACTTGGAAGTAATTTCTCCCACTTCGTGGTTCAACATGTGGAAGCAGAGTCAGTAATAACTTTCAAAAGGAAATTGGATATATCCTTGCAAAGGAAACATTTGCAGGGCGCTGGGGGAAAGAGCAGGGGAGTGGGACTAATTGGAGAGCTCGTTCAAAGGGCCGGCACAGACACGATGGGCCAAATGGCCTCCTTTTCTGCTATAAGATTCTATGAACATTAAAAACTTATTTGACACAGAACCTTCTCTCTAATGCACAGAAAATTAACAGACTTAGAATCAAAGGCTTAGCAATACCTGCAAGAGTGCTGCCTAAGATTAATTAGACCCGTCCCGTTATAACTGACTCATTTCTTTTTAACTTCACAGATATTAAGGGGGAAAAATTCAGTTGCTTTGCGCCTCCAGTTAGCGCTAAGAGGGCGCAAAGCAACTAGCGCCCAGGTGCGGCGCTACCAACTCCTCCCGCGAAATTCAGTGGTGGTGGTAACCGTTAGCGTCCCACGGTGCTGCGCCGCCGGCGATGATGTCATCGCCGTGCGCAACACCCTGGCCACGATCTTTAGTGGTGCCCCCTGACTTACCACCATACGCTATGTCCGACGGGGTCAGGGGGGGCCTACCTGCGGCCGGGACGGCGCTAATTAAAGGAGAGGTGCCGGGCGGCCATTTTTGTTGCTGGCCGCCTGCCAGCACCTGCCCCCTCTGCCGTCCCCGGCCTTCTGAGAAACCCCCCGTGGAGTGCCGGCTGCGTTCCCTGAGCCCGGCACTTCGAGTGCCAGGCTCTTTTGCCGGCACTCCGATCCCCCGTGGCCCAGCTGGGCCTCCGGGTCGCGCTGCACAAGGCCCCGCCCCTTTAAGGGGAGGAAGGCCTGCAGTACCATGGCGCTGCGGCACGTAGTGCCGCGCTATTGACTTGCAGCGCCCCAAGAGGGATGCGGGGCGCTTCCAGTCGCGCCGTTCCTCCCTCTCGGCGTGCTACCTGGGAAAATCGGCCGTGTGGGCGCTAATTAAAGTAGCGCCCGGCAAAGTTAGCGCCCCAAAGGGGGCGCGACTCAATTTCCCCCCCCCTAAGTCTTTAACAATTCAATCAAACAAATAGCAGATGTTATTGTGCGAATACCTTCAATGCCAAGGGTGGCGATTTAAACTCACAGGTGGGGAATGGCAATGACCAGGCAAACGGAGAATAGTCTCTCTCTTAATTACGCTGCTGCTACCAACAGGCTCCGATGGCAACTCGGCCGGGATTGTTTATACAAAACAACCAGTTGTTACTGACTGTCTTCACCACTCGGGTTTGGAAAGTGATTTTTCAAATATTTTTGTGTTTTAAAAAAAAAAGCATTTTTTAAAAAGTTCGACTCGTCTTATTAATATTTTGCTCAATGAACAACTGAGGAAATCTCTCCTGAATAGGACAACTCCCCCATTTAGGATTTTCATGCCAATTTTTCGTGGTCTTCATTCCGCTGATCTTTTTCCACGACTGCAGCCAAAGACCCCTGGAGTTTCTTTCGTCCGTGTAGTTTGGGCTGAAATGCCATCACTATCAGAGGCAGGGAATCTTAAGCAATTGAAGAAAGGAGACTGCGGGAAGCAAGGGCAAAGGATGGCAATGGATTATACGCTGATACAGTTGAAGTGGAGGGCAGCTCAGAACGGAGCTGCCAACCCAGGAGCCATCGTGTCCTGACTCGCACCAAGTCCCGTTCGTCCATCACCCCCTGTGCTCGCTGACCTACATTGGCTCCCGGTTAAGCAGCGCCTCGATTTCAAAATTCTCATCCTTGTTTTCAAATCCCTCCATGGCCTCGCCCCTTCCTCTCTCTGTACTCTCCTTCAGCCCCACAAACCCCCCAGATATCTGCGCTCCTCTAATTCTGCCCTCGAGCATCCCTGATTATAATCGCTCAACCTTTGGTGGCCGTGCCTTCTGTTGCCTAGACCCTAAGCTCTGGAATTCCCTGCCTAAACCTCTCCACCTCTCTTTCCTCCTTTAAGACGCTCCTTAAAACCCACCTCTTTGACCAAGCTTTTGGTCACCTGCCCTAATTTATCCTGATGTGGCTCGGTGTCAAATTTTTTGTCTTAAAATACTCTTGTGCAGCGCCTTGGGATGTTTTACTACGTTAAAGGCGCTATATAAATACAAGTTGTTGTCGTCGTCAAGGCCAGGTTATCAGCAAAACATTACAACTGTGCCCCAGGCCTCGCCCTACCCGTGAGCCATACGGAACGCCCTTATAGCCATTTGACATCAGGAGAATGTTCCTCGAACTCCTCTTGGATGAGTTTGGGGACTGGCTGTGTCAATAGAAAGTGTTCCTTTTTTCCTTCTCTCATTTCTGATCCCTTTGTGAAGCGCAGAGGACTCACTGACTAAAAGAGGCCGACACCTTGTTCCGAACCCTCCACCCACCCCCACTTGCATCAACTCAAACAGGGAGAACCCACGTGAAAGGGGATCATGGATGTCAACCTGTGAGTTTCTGCCCAGCAACAAGTAGTATCAGAGCCTCATAGCACGAAGGCAACAGTGCCTGAAAATGGAATTTGATCCGGTGTAGACCTACTTGGAGCAGGCCCAGGCAGCGGGTGATCGAGGCAGGGGGTCGTTCGGTCAGACTGCCTGCCTCTTTTCCGCGGCTACGTTCACGCCTGGGCGTCCCTGGAGATGAAGCACGTGTTGTCCACCGGCATGCTCGAGGCCTTCCACGACCGGTGGGCACCGGAGGGACTGGAGTGTTTCATCATCCCCCTCCCCCTCGACTCAAATTTTAATTTGATTTTAAGTTTCCTTTAAAAATGTGTTTAATTTACAGTTTAGGGTTGTGCCCCTTTAAGAAGAGGGGGGGGGGGAGGGGCCCTTGCTGCCTTTAAATTGGTGATCACCCAAAGTATTAGACATAAAAAGCAGACCTAATTGGAAACATCGCGCAAAAATACCCTCCTTAAGTTGAAACTTTTTGGTTTCTCCTCATCCTTGGAAGGCACAGAAGGGAAATGCAATGTGTGCCGAGTGTTTCTGACAGAGCACTGGGACAAGAAACACTTTCTCTGGCTGGAGGGTGAAATATGGAGCCAGGCGAATGCTCTTACACAATGGGCCCAAACAGGGAGACTGTCTCGGTCCTTGATGAAAGGAAGAGGAAATTAACGTTGTCGGTTCTCCTGGGTTCCAGTTCTTATCCTGCGGTGCGAGCACGGCCTGTGTGCAACACTTCTCGGAGAAGCAAGCAAACTGCCTTGGCTCCTCATATCAGGCACCTTCACAGCAATCCCTCCCCCTTCCCCACACCCACTCCCACCCCCACCGGTCTATCAGTTCCAATCTCTGCCGCATTCCTTCCACGCAGGAAGCCAGATAAGAATTGGGTCTCATGTATCAGAAGCTTTGAACTTCCGACAGATATTTTAACATCTGGATTCAAGCCGGTTATTCGGTTTTCAGTCTGAATGACGCGCGCCTGGGTTCTCTAACCAAAGCGAGACGTACCTTAAGATCCGAACTGAAGTAGGAGCCAGTGCCCACATGCAAGAACAACTAATATTTCTGCAGCATCGTTCAGGCATCTGGACATCACAAAAGGATTTGACAGGAGAGCTCTGGTCTGGCCACTGAGCAGGATGTCGGAGAGAAGTTTGAGGGTGATGACCACAGGCAAATGGGCACTATTCCAATGCTCTCCTGGATGACCGCTCACTTTAGACCCTCTGTAAACTTGAGCTCAACCAGAACTCTGCTGCCCGTATCCTAACTCGCACCAATTCCCATTCACCCATCATCCCCTGCGCTCGCTGACCTACATTGGCTCCCGATCTGGCAACGCCATGCTTTTAAAATTCGCATCCTCATTTTCAAATTCCTCCATGGTCTCACCCCTCCACATCTCTGTAATCTCCTCCAGCCCGACAACCCTCCGAGAACTCCGCGCTCTGGCCTCTTGCGCATCCCCAATTTTAATCGCTCCACCATTGGCGGTCACGTCTTCAGCTGCTGAGATCCTAAGCTCTGGAATTCCCTCCCTAAACCTCTGTCTCTCCACCTCTCTCTCAGGTTTTAAGGTGCTCCTTAAAACCTAACTCTTTGACCAAGCTTTTGGTCACCTGTCCGAATATCTCCTTCTGTGGCTCGATGTCAACTTCTGTTTGATTACGTTCCTGGGAAGCACCTTGCGACGTTTTACTACATTAAAGGCGCTCTATAAATACAAGTTGTTGCTTTTGAAGTTTGGGAAATAGAGGGGAAGGAAGAGGATTCCAGAGTGGGCAGACTGAAGGTTGTAGATTGAATGATAGAGTGGAGTGGAGCAGGAATGTGTGACAGGCCACAGGGACATAGAGATACATCTAAAAGAAACACAGGAACCTCTGTGCAAGTATCACGTTCCCCAGTTTCAAAATGAGAGCAGGTATGGAAGAAAATACCACGCTGTTCCTGGCCGACCATCTCCTCTTATCTATGTACCCTCAACAGTTACTTTCGATATATTTCACTCAGGAGATCCCCTGCCCCAGGCTCAGCTTCTTTCATCTGGAAGCAGTGCGACGGTCTTAGCTACCCGTAATGGTCTTAATACCGTACAGTACCGCACTTATCGTTAGTGCAGCCAGAGCTTAGAATAGCCAAAGCCAACAGTATTTAGAAGAAAGAATTTGCATTTCTACAGTGCCTTTCACTACCTCGGGACATCCCAACGCACTTTACAGCCAAATGAAGTGTCGTCACTGTTGTAATGTAGGAAACTCAACATCCATTTTGCACACAGCAAGCTCCCACAAATAGCAATGACCAGATAATCTGTTTTTGTTATGTTGGTTCAGGGATAAATATTGTCCCAGGACACCGGGGATAACTCCCCTGCTCTTCTTCGAAATAGTGGCCATGGGATCTTTTACGTTCACCTGAGAGGGCAGACGGGGCCTCGGTTTAACATCTCATCTGAAAACGGCACCTCCAACAGTGCAGCGCTCCCTCAGCACCGCACTGGAGTGTCAGCCTCGATTATTACCCGATAGGTATAGCGTCTCAGTTCTGGTATCATCCTTGCTAATGTAACCCCACTATTTAAAAAAGGTGGTAGAGAGAAAACGGGGAATTATAGACTGGTAAGCCTGACATCGGTAGTGGGGAAAATGCTCGAGTCCATTATAAAAGATGTAATCGCAGAGCACTTGGAAAACAGTGACAGGATCGGACAAAGTCAACATGGATTTACAAAAGATAAATCATACTTGACTAATCTACTGGAATTTTTTGAGGATGTAACTGGTAGAATAGATAAGGGAGAACCAGTGGATGTGGTGTATTTGGACTTTCAGAAGGCTTTCGATAAGGTCCCGCATAAGAGATTAGCGTGTAAAGTTAAGGCACATGGGATTGGGGGCAAGGTATTGACTTGGATAGAGAACTGGTTGGCAGACAGGAAGCAAAGAGTTGGAATAAACGGGTCTTTTTCCGAGTGGCAGGCAGTGACTAGTGGGGTACCGCAGGGATCGGTGCTCGGACCCCAGCTATTCACAATATATATTAATGATCTAGACGAGGGAACTAGATGTAATATCTCCAGGTTTGCAGGCGACAAAACTGGGTGGGCGTGTGTGCTGTGAGGAGGATGCAGAAAAACTCCAGTATGATTTGGACAGGTTGGGTGAGTGGGCAGATGCATGGCAGATGCAGTATAATGTGGATAAATGCGAGGTTATCCACTTTGGTTGCAAAAACAGGAAGGCAGATTATTATCTGAATGGCAATAGATTGGGAGAAGGGGAAGTGCAACGAGACCTGGGTGTCCTTGTGCACCAGTCGCTGAAGGAAAGCATGCAGGTGCAGCAAGCGGTTAAGAAGGCAAATGGTACGTTGGCCTTCATAGCAAGAGGATTCGAGTACAGGAGCAAGGATGTCTTGCTGCAGTTGTACAAGGCCTTGGTGAGACCACACCTTGAGTATTGTGTGCAGTTTTGGTCGCCTTATCTGAGGAAGGATGTTGTTGCCATGGAGGGAGTGCAGCGAAGATTCACCAGACTGATACCTGGGATGGCAGGAATGATGTATGAAGAGAGATTGGGTCGATTAGGCTTATATTCGCTAGAGTTTAGAAGAATGAGAGGGGATCTCATTGAAACTTATAAAATTCTAACAGGACTAGACACAGGAAGGATGTTCCCGATGGCGGGGGAGTCCAGAACCAGGGGTCACAGTCTAAGGATAAGGGGTAAGCCATTTAGGACTGAGATGGAGGAGGAATTTCTTCACCCAGAGAGTGGTGAACCTGTGGAATTCTCTACCACACAAGGCAGTTGAGGCCAATTCATTAAATATATTCAAGAAGGAGTTAGATATATTTCTTAAGGCTAAAGGGATCAAGGGATATGGGGAGAAAGCAGGGACAGGTTACTGAATTTGGATGATCAGCCATGATCTCATTAAATGGCGGAACAGGCTCGAGGGGCCGAATGGCCTACTCCTGCTCCTATCTTCTATGTTGTTAATCTTTTTTTATACTTTCTCTCCAGTGCCTCTACATCCATTTTGTAATGTGGAGACCAGAGATGTGCACAGCACTCCAAGTGTGATCCAACCAAGTTTCACATAACTTCTCTGCCTTTCAATTCTATCCCTCCAGAGTTGAATGGCAGCTCCAGGCTGCGTCTCTTTCATAAGGCTTTGACCTGAAAGTGCGGTGTGTAAAAAGTCTCGACACGCACTGACCTTCCACCTCTGGAACCCTGGGTCAGAGTGCAGGACAGACCCTTGGGGCAGGCGTGAGATTGCCTGAGGAATTTCAGCTCACGAAATGACCCTTAATTTGGCACCAATTGGCATCTGCTCAGGGAACAGCAGGGTTTGGGAAGGGAGAGAGAGGACAAGTAACGCCGGAGCATGCCAGGAGGGGACACATTCCAGACATAGGGATTAAGGCGTATTATGGGATGGAATCTAGGAAACTTTCCTCCAGTTTGGTCTGTATCAGCATAAAATTCAGCAGTTCCACAGTTAAGACTCCCCATTAAAGCACAGCAAACAGCAGCAACATAACTCGAAATTTAAGAGCGACAAGGGATTTGGTTTACATTTCTCAATTGTCTCAGCTATTTCTAAAACCTGGCAATTCTGCAGCTGTTCCATGTGGGCAGGTGGAGAGAGTTGAAACATGTTTGCGATGCTACTTCTAGTATTGGATTACGGAAACACCCAATCTTAAAAGAAAGAAAGGACTTGATTTATAATCGCGCTTTTTACAATTTCGTGACGTCCCAAAGCACTTCACAGACAATGAAGTACTTTTGAAGTGTAGTCACTGTTGTAATGTAGGAAACACGACAGCCAATTTTGTGCACAGCAAGCTCCCAGAAACAGCAATGTGACAAATGACACGATCATCTGTTTTAGTGATGTTGGTTGAGGGATACATGTTGACCAGGACACCGGGGAGAACTCCCCTGCTCTTCTTCAAAATAGTACCACGGGGTCTTTCAAGTCCACCTGAGAGAGCAGGTTTAACGTCTCATCCAAAAGACGGCACCTCTGACAGTGCGGCACTCCCTCAGCACTGCACTGGAGTGTCAGCCCAGATTTTCGTGCTCAAGTCTCTGGAGTGGGACTTGAACCCACAACCTTCTGACTCAGGAGGCGAGAGTGCTGCCAACTGAGCCACGGCTAACATTGATAAAATGCACCCAAATGACACTAATGAAAAAGGCACAGAAGCCCTCCACACTCAGCTCCCTCAAAACATGCCAGAAATTAACAGATACCCATTTTTTTTTAAGCTTCAAACATCAGGAGACCTTGCAAATGGAGACAAAGCAAGGGGCAGCAGGCTGTTCTCTGTTCCTAGGATGGGGTTAGAGGACAACTCTGGAAGACATGGCAAGTGTGTGCAGCTCAGCATCGAGATCCAAGGCTTCCCTCCCCTCTTCTCGGTCAAACACTGCTTAAAAGACTTGGATTAAATGTTTTGATTCAGCTCTGTGATATTGCAGAGAATGTGCAGCACAGAAACAGGCCATTCGGCCCAGAAGGTCTGTGCTGCTTTTATGCTCCACACGAGCCTCCTCCCACCTCTCTTCATCTCACCCCATCAACATATCCTTCTATTGTGGTCCCCGCCACAAACTCCATTCCCTCGCCACTGACTCCATCCCTCTTCCTAACATCCCTCTGAGGCTGAGTCACACTGTTTGCAACCTTGGTGTCATATTTGACCCTGAAATGAGCTTCCGACCACATACCCACAGCATAACTATTTCCACCTCCGTAACATCGCCCGTCTCCACCCCTGCCTCAGCTCATCCGCTGCTGAAACCCTCATCCATGCCTTTGTTACCTCTAGACTTGACTATTCCAACGCACTCCTGGCTGGCCTCCTACATTCTACCCTACGTAAACTTGAGGTGATCCTAAACTCGGCTGCCTGTGTCCTAACTCGCACCAAGTCCCGTTCACCTATCACCCCTGTGCTCGCTGACCTACATTGGCTCCCGGTTAAGCAGCGCCTCGATTTCAAAATTCTCATCCTTCTTTTCAAATCCCTCCATGGCCTCGTCCCTCTCCCTAACTCTGTAATCTCCCTCAGCCCCCACAACACCCCCCCCCCCCCACCCCACCCCGAGATATCTGTGCTCCTCTAATTCTGCCCTCTTGAGCATCCCTGATTATAATCGCTCAACCATTGGTGGCCGTGCCTTCTGTTGCCTAGGCCCTAAGCTCTGGAATTCCCTCCCTAAACCTCTCCGCCTCGCTACCTCTCTTTCCTCCTTTAAGATGCTCCTTAAAACCTAACTCTTTGACTAAGCTTTTGGTCACCTGCCCTAATTTATCCTTATGTGGCTCGGTGTCAAATTTTTTCGTCTTATAATACTCCTGTGAAGCGCCTTGGGACGTTTTACTACATTAAAGGCACTATATAAATACAAGTTGTTGTTGTATTTCTTTCTCCCTCATGTGTTTATCTAGCTTCCCCTTAAATGCATCTATACTATTCGCCTCAACTACTCCCCGAGGTAGTGAGTTCCACATTCTCACCACTCTCTGGATAAAAAAGTTTCTCCTGAACTCCCTATTGGATTTAATACCAACTCTCTTTTAAACAGTCCTTTGTTCCTCTATCGCGATATCCCGTTACCAAAAAGCTTTTGGGACCAGCGCAAGCAAATCTGTCTCAAACTTACACTCGAAGTGATGTGTTTTTCCTTCTCTAACTCTCCCCCCACCCTCCAACCCAACAGAGACCCCTGCAAACACTTGGGCAGAAACAATGCAGAAAAAGTTACTTGACAAAGTTGCTCGGTAGAGTAACTGGCCAAGCAGTGAAGCAGGGATGGTGGGTTGAATCTTTGAAATAGAGAACGGAGAAAGCGCGGATTCCACTCCCCAATTAATCACACACACAAATCTCCATTCCTCTATCTGACCAGGTCTCTGCTTATCTCAAAAAGACAGCCAACCCTTACATTTTTAAGCCCCGTTTTACTCGGATATGTGAAGCAGTTTTATGTTAGAGCCGTTGCATCCAGGGTGGAAATTATTGCAAAGATTTGTTTTAACATATTGTGACAAACTCCTGTTAAATTCAGCCCAGGGTGGAAACTTTCAGGGAGGGGAGAATTCAGATGAAACCCGGGATAATCTAACAGCGAGCCGCTGTATGTACTCACCAAAGATAAAGTTGTCCAAATAACGACTCCCCCTTGACTCAGATGAGATCCTAACCTCTTGCTAAACAGCAGAGCTAGTCCCGTCCAGTCGCCCGACCACCGCCTCCCCTTCAATACAAATCCAACTCCCAGCCCAAACCTTCAGCTGATGGAGCACCCAGCGCCTCATCAGGATCTCCCGCCCCCCCGCCAGAGCCCATTGGTGCACAGACCGATGATGTAATGGCTTAAGCAGCAGCAACCAATCAGCAAAGGGATTCCCTCAACCCCCACCCCCCCAAAAAAATGTTTCCAGATGTGATTGGTTTGCAAGGACGCGGAGTTTGGCACCGGGACAAGATCCCACAAACAGGGGACACCATCCTGCTGGTATTACATAGTTAAAGTACAAACATACACACAAACACACACCTCTCACACAAACACACATATACTCTCACACACACACCTCTCTCACCCACACACACACAAACACACACCTCTCACACACACACAGAAATACACCACCTCTCTCACACACACACCTCTCACCCACACACACACCTCACACACACACAAACACACACCTCTCACACACACACACACACACATATACTCTCACCCACACACCTCTCTCACCCACACACACACAAACACACACCTCTCACACACACACAGAAATACACCACCTCTCTCACACACACACCTCTCACCCACACACACACCTCACACACACAAACACATACTTTTCTCACACACACACCTCTCTCTCACACACACACACCTCTCTCACCCACACACACACCTCACACACACAAACACATACTTCTCTCTCACACACACCTCTCTCATACACACACACAAACACATACTTCTCTCTCACACACACCTCTCACACACACACAGAAATACACCACCTCTCTCACACACACACCTCTCACCCACACACACACCTCACACACACAAACACATACTTTTCTCACACACACACCTCTCTCTCACACACACACACCTCTCTCACCCACACACACACCTCACACACACAAACACATACTTCTCTCACACACACACCTCTCTCTCACACACACACACACCTCTCTCACCCACACACACACCTCACACACACAAACACATACTTCTCTCTCACACACACCTCTCTCATACACACACAGAAACACATACTTCTCTCTCACACACACACAGAAACACATACTTCTCTCACACACACCTCTCTCACACAAACACACATATACTCTCTCACACACACACCTCTCTCACACAAACACACATATACTCTCTCACACACACACCTCTCTCACCCACACACCTCACACACATATACAAACACCACACAAACATACAAACACTCAACTATTTTTAAAGGAACGAAGAGGAGCCATTCGGCCCAACAAGTCCCTCCCCACCTCATTTGATCTAAACCCACCGTCCCATCTTCTCACCACACCCCTCTGTCTCTCAATACACGTATTGAACATGTTCACTCACTTACTTCAATGTTATTCCCCTGTTTATTTATTCCCTACACTGAAATTTGTGTATCTTTGTGTGAAATCGTTCTGCCTGGATCCCCTTTTTCATTACTTCCAATTCCCAAACGTTAGCTTCCGCCAGCGTTACACCAGCCAACAATCACATGGAACATGAGCAGCAGTTCCCCACTAGAGCCATGAAACAGGAACTTGGGACTTGCTAGATGCAAAAAGACCAAGGTCCATCTAATTCACCTTCCAACCTCCTGGTCGTCGCATGGTACGACGATAATGGAGTTGTTGACCAATCATGGCAATCAATCCATTAGTCTATAACAGACCCAGACATGAGTTGAGAAAACCCCCAGAGGTGGAGAGCTTTGGGAACTGTAGGTCCAAAGTCACCTCCTCCCAAGCCGCACATCAGGGTAGATGCTGAGAGGCTGTTTCCCCCTGGCTGGAGAGTCTAGAACTAGGGGTTAAAGTCTCAGGATAAGGGGGCGGCCATTTAATACTGAGATGAGGAGAAATTTCTTCACTCGGAGGGTTGTGAATCTTTGGAATTCTCTACCCCAGAGGGCTGTGGAGGCTCAGTCGTTGAGTATATTCAAGGCTGAGATCGATAGATTTTTGGGCACTAGGGGAATCAAGAGATATGGGGATAGGGCAGGAAAGTGGAGTTGAGGTCGAAGATCAGCCATGATCTTATTGAATGGCGGAGCAGGCTCGAGGGGCCGAATGGCCTATTCCTGCCCCTAATTCTTATGTTCTTATGTCATGTCTCAAATTGTTCATGTGCTGTAATGAAACAGAGAATCACACCAACGTACACAGAAGGGCAAGGATTGGACAGCAGCCCCATCAAGTCCAACTCAACCAGTCAACGGTGCAACCTCAGTCATCGTCCTCACATTCCCAAACCGTGCCTTCCCCTGGGAGAGGCAAAAACGAAGGAAGTCCAATTCAGGAAACGCTCTGGAAAAACGCTCGCCAACTCCCCCAGGGTCCAGGAGACAGTGACTTATGATCACTCAATCACAGTCGCAGTGAAGGAGAAACTTACCTCCTGTAACTGGACAAGTCCCCCTGTCTCAACAACACAAACCCTGCCCCAGTCTGAAAGCTGGCTGAAGGAAAACAGTGCGATTGCTGCAGATTCTTTTACTAGTGCACAGCAACAGAACTAACATGCTATTAAGTCAATAAATACAGGAAACATTTTTTTGTTATTCGTTCATGGGATGTGGGCGTCGCTGGCAAGGCCGGCATTTATTGCCCATCCCTAATCGCCCTTGAGAAGGTGGTGGTGAGCCACCTTCTTGAACTGCAGAGGGCAATTTAAAGGGTCTGGAGTCACATGTAGGCCAGACCAGGTAAGGACAGCAGATTTCTTTTTCGTGAATATTAGTGAACCAGGTGGGTTTGTGCAACAATCCAGTAGTTTCCATGGTCACCATTACTGGAACTAGCTTTTTATTCCAGATTTATTTAATTAATATTCCCCAACTGTCATGGTGTGATTTGAATTCATGTCTCCGGCTACATTAGTCCAGGCTTCAGGATTACTAGTCCAGCAACAGAACCACTAGGCTACATAATCCAGACATGCACCCTACAGCCCTCTGGACTCAATATCGAGTTCAACAATTTTAGATCATAACCTCAGCCCCTATCACATTTATATTTTATTTTTTCATCCACCCTTTTGTTTGGCCCCCCCCCTTTTTTTCTCTCTCCCAGAAGCTGGCAGCTGTCCTTCATTCTGCCAGTGCATTTCACACTTCTTTTAGCCTCCACCTGTCACATTAACACCACCTCTTGCCTTGATCCTCTCTTAATGTCTCTCAATGTCTCTTAATCTCTCCTTTTGTTCTTTCATCCCCTCCCCCTTTTCCCAGCTTTATCCTTGCCTTAAATCTATTTCATTTCCTGCCTTTTTCCAGTTCTGACAAAAGGTCTTCGACCTGAAACGTTAACTCTGTTTCTCTCTCCACGGATGCTGCCTGGCCTACTGAGTTTTTCCAGCGTTTTCTGTTGTTATTTCGGATTTCCAGCATCCACAGTATTTTGCTATCGTATACACTGCTTGTTGTGGTTGGCCCCAGATAAACAGAAATGGGATAACCCCCCGAGCTCTCCTTTGCAGATCTGAAGGAGTGCATGGGTCTTAGCTGGAAAAGCTCTGCCATATACAGATGTAATAAGACAGAAAGATGGAAGAAGAAAGACTTGCATTTATATAGCGCCTTTCACAACCTCAGGACGTCCCAAAGCGTTTTACAGCCAATGAAGTACTTTTTGAAGTGTAGTCACTGTTGTAATGTAGGAAATGTGGCAGCCAATTTGCACACAGCAAGCTCCCACAAACAGCAATGTGATAATGACCAGATAATTTGTTTTGGTGATGTTGATGGAGGGATAAATATTGGCCCCAGGACACTGGGGAGAACTCCCCCCTGCTCTTCTTTGAAATAGTGCCGTGGAATTTTTACGTCCACCTGAGAGAGCAGACTTGGTTTAATGTCTCATCCAAAAGACGGCACCTCCGACAGTGCAGCACTCCCTCAGTATTGCCCTGGAGTGTCAGCCTAGATTTTTGTGCTCAAGTCTCTGGAGTGGGACTCTGAACCCACAACCTTCTAACTCAGAGGCGAGAGTGCTACGCACTTTTTTTTAATATATATTATTTATTGAACATTAAAAACATTTACAACATCGTGATCATTCCATTGTATCATGCAAATCCATTCCGCCGCTCTGCACAGCCATTCCTCCACCACATATTAACATCAAAACCTGAAGTTTAATTTGTCTCCGGTAACATATATTAATCGATTGTACTTTAAAAATTGATCATAAAATACTATCTTTAAATTCCTTTCTGAATAAAACATCCACAGAGCCTTATAATGATCTTTTAGCTTATATTTAAAAGACTCTTTTAGATTTGTTCTCCTCCCCTTAAAAAACAGAGCATTCCTTCTTTGCACAATCACGAATCTAACCAAACTGATCATTAAATTAATTGCTGCTCCGCTAGACTCGGGCAGACTCTCCTGCAATCCCCATCTCAAAATTGAGTCCCACCGGATTCCCATTCCCGCTCTTCGGTCCCCACCCAGCAAAGAAACCTCACACAACTGTCGAACATAGTACTTAAAATCATTTAACTGCGGACATAACACCAGTAAATAGGACAGAGTCTCCTCCCGTGTCCCACACACTGGGCAAGTTGCCTCCTCCTCCTCCCAAACCATGTCCCTCACTATTGCTTCCGGCAACCAACCTGGAATTACCTCATATAATACATCTTTCACACATATAATACCAGCTTTTATAAAAGCTTGATTAAATAATACCTCTCCTTCAATGTTGACCCACCTGTTTAAAAATAAGGGCTGTTCTAAAAATTCCTCAGCCCCCTTGGGCATAAACTGCACACTTTTTAAAAATTGGGCCCAAGTCTCTACAACCCCCTTATAAAACCTAGGGAGAGATTTAATCGATTTCAAAAACATATTATTGTATTCCATATACAATATCCCCTGCCCTCCTATCCCACTTCATTTAAAAAAATGCTCAAAACAACTCTTCCAAAAACTTGTATTTGACTTCTGAAGAAATCTTCTCACCCATTTGATTCTAAAGGATTTTTTCTTCAAATCAATATCTGGGAAATTGAGTCCTCCCTGATTTCTCCGTCCAATAATGGTATTGTAAGCCACCAAGGCTGGTTTCCCTTCCCATAAAAACCTCACACTAGCCTCTCGGATGGACTTTTCCACTCACACAGGAATATCCTCCACTGTCAATAAGTACCATAGCTTAGATAGCAGGAGAGCGGACACCACTGTCGCTCTTCCTTGCACTTTCCACCACCTTCTTTCCCATCTTCCCAAAATCTTTTTAATTTTCATAACCTTCGGTTCCCAATTTAATCGATCCACTTCATCCCTGTCTTTCTTGCACCCCACATGCACCCCCAGAACTTCCAAAACCTCCACCACCTTAAAGGGACTTTCCTCCAACCATTCCCCCCTACCCCTTCCTGCAACCAGGCATAGGGACTTACTATAATTCACGCTGGCTCCTGAAGCTCTACAATACTCCTCCAATACCCCCATAGCTTTCCTCACTGACTCCCCATATTCTCAACGTTAAGGTTGTGTCATCTGCATATTGGTGTATCACCGACACCCGCCTGGAACTGGGAACCGCAATCCCGACTACGCTTTGTTCCTTTCGATTCATGTAACCTAATGGTTCTGCTACCAATGTGTACAACAATAGGGACAGGGGACAACCCTGTCTCACTGACCTCTGTATCGGAAAATACTTGGATAAAAAGCTATCACATTTAACACAGCTAAATATATTTGAATAAAAAATCCTTATCCACTCAATTAAATTTTTCCTGAAACCAAATACTTCCAAAACCATCAATAAAAACTCATGAGAGACCCTATCAAAGGCTTTCTCTTGATCTATGTTTAATACATAAGCCTCCCTCCCACTCTCTTCCACGAGCTCTATCACATCTCGGACTCTGTGGCCTCAATCTGCGATGTCCCGGCCTATGACTCCATAGGACTGAGAGGGCATAACTATCTGCGGCAACACCTCCTTCATACGATTTGCCATAACCCTCGCCAAGATGTTATAATCCACATTTAATAATGTGATGGGCCTCCAATTCTTCAGATCCCTTCTATCCCCTTTATTTTTATAAGCTAAGCTTATGCTACCTCTTCTCATAGATGGGGCCAGGCGTCCCTCAATTTTAATCGCCTTAAAAACCTCTAAGAGCAATGGACTTAAAATCTCTAAAAATTCTTTATAAAATTCTGCATTTAGTCCATCGGACCCTGGGCTTTTCCCCCCTTCATTCCACTTATTGCTACTTTTATTTCCGCTAATCCTACTTCTTTGTCACACATGCTTCTCTCAGCCTCCTTTAAACCCTCTTCAATAAAAGCACCAACCTTCTCCATCGCCAATTTGGAAATGTCTTCTTTCGTATATAACTCTTGATAAAAGCTACCAGCCGCCTCCAAAATCTCCCCACTTTCATGAATGATCTTCTCCCCAACCTTCGACTCTCCAATTAATGATAATCTCTGTCGCAGCTTCTCTTGCTCTAGAAAATATCTGGTGCATCTTTTGCCCTCCAATGCATCTTTAGCCTTTGCACAGAGAATGGCCCTCTTGCATTTTTCAGCTTGCAATAAATTCCCATTCTTCCTTTAAAACCACCCACTTAGTCTCTGTTCCCTTATCCCCTCCATCAACTGCTTTACAGACATCCGTAAACCTTCTGTTTATATTCTCTTCTCGATGCCGGTTAGCTGCCGCTCTCTCTTTCCCATAACGTACCGAAAAAACTTTTACCTCATATTTGAAATTGTCCCACCAAACTCTTCTTTCGTTCAAGAATAAAGGTTCCTTCAGAGCATTCTTCATGATATTTAAAATGCCTTCTTTATAAGCAATTTCTTTCAGGTATTGATTGTTTAAAATCTACACCCCTGAACCAATCTTAACTCTGCTGTTCCTAATTCTAAGAACCAAAGCCGAGTGGTCATTAAAAAATACTTTTTTGTAATAAATCTCCATCACCTCAGAACTTAACCCTTCCCGCATTAACACAAAATCTATTTGCTCTGTTTTAAAACATCACCCACCCAACCTCTTCTGGAGAACTCCCTTTTTATGGAGCTCCGATCCCTCCATAAGTCTCTCAGATTTAAATTTGGCGTCATTTTTACAATCATCCCTCTGGAGTTATCATACTTAAAGGTCATCTGGAATGACACTGTGGCACGCTTCATCCGGTGATCAAGAAGGCCAACGGAATGTTGGCTTTTATTGCTAGGGGGATAGATTATAAAAACAGGGAGGTATTGCTGCAGTTATATAAGGTATTGGTGAGACCGCACCTGGAATACTGCATACAGTTTTGGTGTCCATACTTAAGAAAAGACATACTTGCTCTCGAGGCAGTACAAAGAAGGTTCACTCGGTTAATCCCGGGGATGAGGGGGTGGACATATGAGGAGAGGTTGAGTAGATTGGGACTCTACTCATTGGAGTTCAGAAGAATGAGAGGCGATCTTATTGAAACATATAAGATTGTGAAGGGGCTTGATCGGGTGGATGCGGTAAGGATGTTCCCAAGGATGGGTGAAACTAGAACTAGGGGGCATAATCTTAGAATAAGGAGCTGCTCTTTCAAAACTGAGATGAGGAGAAACTTCTTCACTCAGAGGGTAGTAGGTCTGTGGAATTTGCTGCCCCAGGAAGCTGTGGAAGCTACATCATTAAATAAATTTAAAACAGAAATAGACAGTTTCCTAGAAGTAAAGGGAATTAGGGGTTACGGTGAGCGGGCAGGAAATTGGACATGAGGCTGAGCTCGGATCGGTCAGGTCACTGTGGGTGGCGGAGCGGGCCCAGGGGCTGAGTGGCCGGGTCCTGCTCCTACTTCTTGTGTTCTTTAGATTTGAGGTTAGGATCAGATCAGCCATGATCTTATTGAATGGCGGAGCAGGCTCGAGGGGCCGATTGGCCTACTCCTGCTCCTATTTCTTATGTTCTTATGTTCTTATCCCTCAGCCATGTAGACCAGGAAGGTTTCAGGATTGAACCCCAAACCGTGTCAAGGTTGCTGGGGGGAGGCTGCAATGGGCCTGAGCTCCCCAGGGTTAGGGAAGGAACAATCAGCCTGGTTCTTTGACAACCCCCCCCCACCACCGTCCCCCCACCCCATCCCCCGCCCTTGCCCCCGCCCCCGCCTGCCACAGTGCCCTCTGCTGATAATCCAAGTGTGTGTGCGTGCGTGAGTATTGGATCATGGAAACAACAACAACAACTTGCATTTATATAGCGCCTTTAACGTTGCAAAATGTCCCAAGCTGCTTCACAGGAGCGATTATCAAACAAAAATTTGACACCGAGCCACATAAGGAAATATTAGGATAGATGGCCAAAACCTTGGTCAAAGAGATAGGTTTTAAGCAGCGTCTTAAAGGAAGAGAGAGAGAGGTGGAGAGGTTTAGGGAGAGAATTCCAGAGCTCAGGGGCCCAGGCAGCTGAAGGCGCGGCCACCAATGGTGGAGCGACTAAAATCGAGGATGCGCAAGAGGCCAGAATTTGACGAGCACAGAGATCTCCGAGGGTTGGAGGGCTGGGGGAGGTTACAGAGATCGGGAGGGGGGCGAGGCCATGGAGGGATTTGAAAACAAGGATGAGAACTTTAAAATCAAGGCCTTGTCGGAGTGGGAGCCGCTGTAGGTCAGCGAGCACAGGGGGTGATGGGTGAACTGGATTTGGTGCGAGTTAGGACACGGGGCAGCAGAGTTCTAGACGAGCTCAAGTTTATGTAGGGTGGGAGATGGGAGGGCGGCCAGAGAGCGTTGGAACAGTCAAGACATGGCAAGACTGCGCTTGACTGTCACGCTGACACTCACTGTCAAAGGCTCACACATCACGCTTTCCAAATTGGCTGCATGTTTGTTTTGCACAAAGTTATCAACAGTGTCTTGACGACTTCATATTTTCCACTGCAGAACTGGCAGAGCTGAACTAATTTTCCTAGTTTTTTTTTAACATTTCTTCAGGTGTACTGTTTCCAGATGACTTTTGACAATTTTGGTGTCTTTTCCAAGTTACATGTTTCTGAGGATTAGCTGTCTTGCTGCAACTTGACTGTCCTCAACCCCAAGTTCGGCCAAACTACTTGAAACGCTGGTAGCGCACTCGCCCTGAGACAGACGGCCGTGGGTTTCAAGCCCCGCTCCAGAGACTTCGGCACATAATCAAGGCTGGCACCAAGGGAGTGCTGGACCGCCGTCTTTCGAATGAGACGGTGAACCGAGGTTATGTCCACCCTCTCAGGTGGACGTAAAAGGTCCAATGGCACTATTTCGAACGAGAGCAGGGGAGGTCTCCTGGCATCCTGGCCAATATTTATCCCTCAACCAACATCACTAAAATAGATCATCTCACTGGTGTTTCCGGGAGCTTGCTGTGCACATATTGGCTGCCGTGTTTCCTACATCACCAACAGCGACTGCACTTAACAAGTACTTCATTGGTTGCAAAGCGCTTTGGGACATTCTGAGGTTGGCAGACGTGCTGTATAAATGCAAGACCTTTCTTAGAACCATCCACAAGGCGCCAGCCTGTTGAATGCACTACCCTTATCCCAAATATTCACAGCTTGCACCCTGACAGCCAGTATCTATTCCAAAAAGCTTCCCGCCCACATCCTGAAGGCTAAACAAGGAGCTCAAACAGACCCCGCACTTGCTGTGAATGGGAAGAGGGACTGGGGGAGGCACAAGTGGTTTTAGTTGATAGAACATTGAGGTCCGGAGCCCGGACTGGCAATGCCAACTATCTCCTTTAGCTCTGGTTAACCCGGTATGTCCCATGCTGGAATGGGTCCACGTCTGTCACTGGATTGTGATGGAGCAAGAAGGAGGTCACCCATTGGCCCATCTCTACCCCTCCCATTGACAGCGCCCTCCAATGGGCTCCGGCACCCAACAGTCTCACCCACTGGCGTGGGGACATGCTTCAGGACCAAAAAGAAATCTCAACGGGTCTGCAGGACCGAGTGGGGCATCACTGAGGCTGTCACTGCTGCTGTGAATCAGGGCTCCTGCATCTCACTGAACGCTCCCAAATACTGAAAATGGCAGGGAGACCAGACAGATCCCACTTCAAAGGAAGTGACACTCAGCACTGGTTCCAAATGACATATTACATAGAAACAGGCCATTCAGACCAACTGGTCCATGCTCCACATGAGCCCCCTCCCACCCTACTTCATCTCATCGTATCAACATATCCTTCTATTCCTTTCTCTCTCATGCGTTTATCTAGCTTCCCTTTAAATGTACCTATACTATTCACCTCAACCACTCCCTGTGGGAGCGAGTTCCACATTCTCACCACTCTCTGGGGAAAGAAGTTTCTCCTGAATTCCCTATTGGATTTATTGATGACTATCTTATATTTATGGCCCCCTAGTATTGGACTCACCCACAGGTGGAAACATCCTCCCTCTGCCTTCCCTTTCAAACTCCTTCATAATCCAAAAATCCCCTTCATAATCTCAATCCCAAACGCTGATAAATGTCAGCCAATAGTGCTGGCGGCTCTCGACATCCCAGCCTCTCTCCCCACTCCCAAAGCCAAATCAGTAGGTCAGTGTTTCACCATCCACAACTTAATGGGGCCGCTTTCGGCCTTTGAGAATGGCCTCAACACAGAGGTCATCGTTGAACAATGTGGGGAAAAACAGCGTGCAGCCCACACTTCATCGGCAGCACCTCCCAAACCCGCGACCTCCACCACCTAGAAGGACAAGGGCAGCGGGCGCATGGGAACACCACCACCTCCAAGTTCCCCTCCGAGTCACACACCATCCTGACTTGGAAATATATCGGCCGTTCCTTCATCGTCGCTGGGTCAAAATCCTGGAACTCCCTCCCTACCAGCACTGTGGGAGCACCTTCACCACACGGACTGCAGCGGTTCAAGAAGGCGGCTCACCACCACCTGCTCAAGGGCAATTAGGGATGGGTAATAAATGCTGGCCTTGCCAGCGACGGCCACATCCCGTGAATGAATTAAAAAAAAACACACTGTAGACTGAGCATTGACCAGCACAAAGCCAAGACACCTCGACCCGCCCATATTTCTCTGTTGATGGTCCTTGGTTCATGCTGGCGAGACTGTGAAGGGATCAGCAAGCAACACTCTCCAAGCAATGAGAATATAAAATAACCAGATGCAATTCTGAGGCATGAATACTGTCACGTATCAGTGATACAGACCAATCGGTAGCTAGAACGCCAGCACAAACACTGACCCAGAGCGATGAAACCGGCACGTAAAACACGTAGGATATATATAGATAATAAAAAGATGTCAGATACTTTGGCGTTATTTCAAAGCAGTTTATCCAACTTCAGACACTGTCAGTCAGGCCGGCCAATATCCAACTTTCCACTGAGCCAAGGAGTGACTTTATCTAAAAAGAATTGCACCTCAATAGTCCCGACTCCGACACAGATACAGAACAGATGCATTTTGCTGTTGCTTGAAAGGCTGCGTTGTGACAAAGTGCTAATTGCTGTGCTTTAAGACTTCAGAAAGTGTCAGAAGCTGCAGTACGTGACATTTAGATTGACGGCACTGTAGCTAGATGTAGAATAACTTCTCTCCGCAACTTCTTTTTTTGGCCTCCAGCTTCCCACTCGCGGATCGTTCCTCCCTTCTCTTGTGCCTCTTTCCCTGGCCACTTGCCTTTTCTTTGAAGGAAATAATTAGGATTTATAGTTCGCCTTTCCTGTCCTCAGGTTGGCCCAAAGCGCTTCACGTCCAATGGATAACTTTTCAAGCACAGTCACTGTCGTTACATAGGCGAGCAACGGAGCCCAATTTACGCACAGCAAGATCCCACAAGCGCAAAATGGGATAAATGTCCAGTTAATCTCTTTCGACGGTTGATTGAGGGATGAATGTCGATCTCAGCTGTGGCTCAGTGGGTAAATGTGAGAAATCGCACAACACCAGGTTATAGTCCAACAGCTTTATTTGAAATCACAAGCTTTCGGAGCGCTGCTCCTTCGTCAGGTGAAGTGAAGAGATGCATATAGGCACAGCATATATAGTCAGAGAACACTGCCAGATGATTACAGTTAATCTTTCTAACTGCCCTTTATCACACCTCGGCAGAGAGACAGTCACGGCAATCAAAGGTGTGGATGGTGTCCAAACAGGTCAGTCAGGAAAACATTACATCAAAGACAATGAGGTGGCGTCACAAGGGGTCAAATGTGGCAGATGCTGGGGTCTGTATGGGTAGCACACTCTCTCGCCTCCGAGTCAGAAGGTTGTGGGTTCGAGCCCCACTCCACGAGACCTGAGCACAAAATCCAGGCTGACATTCCCAGTGCCAGTACTGAGGGAGCGCTGCACTGTCAGAGGTGCCATCTTTCGGATGAGACGTTAAACCGAGGCCCCGTCTGCCCTCTCAGGTGGACATAAAAGATCCCACGGCACTATATCGAAGAAGAGCAGGGGGGGTTATCCCCGGTGTCCTGGGGCCAATATTTATCCCTCAACCAACATCACTAAAAAACAGATTATCTGGTCATTATCACATTGCTGTTTCTGGGAGCTTGCTGTGCGCAAATTGGCTGCCGGGTTTCTGTAGTGGGGCTTGACTCCGATGCCGCGACTGAGCCATGGCTGACACCTAATGTAAAATCGGGCCAGCAATACCAGGAGGTTTGCTTTGGTTTCCCTCTCCCAGGTTTGGATGGCAACAAGCCAAGATCTCGCCGTACCCTCAGCTCGCCATCATTTCTGTTTCGACCTCAGCTGGGTTTTGATGCAGAGTCTTTCTCCCTCAGGGAGCTGCATTCTCATCACTTTCTGCTATTCCAACGCACTCCTGGCCGGCTTCCCACGTTCTCCCCTCCAAAAACGTGAGGTCATCCAAAACTCTGCTGCCCCGTGTCCTAACTCGCACCAAGCCCCTGTGCTCGCTGACCGACACTGGCTCCCGGTTAAGCAACGCCTTGATTATAAAATTCTCATCCTTGTGTTCAAATCCTTCCACGGCCCTCGCCCCTCCCGATCTCTGTAACCTCCTCCAGCCCCACAACTCTCCGGGATCTCTGTGCTCCTCCAATTCTGGCCTCTCGCACATCCCCGATTTTAATCGCACCACTATTGGTGGCCGTGCCTTCAGCGGCCTGGGCTCTGAGCTCTGGAATTACCTCTCTAAACCTCTCCGCCTCTCTCTCCTCCTTTAAGACACTCCTTAAAACCTTCGGTCAAAATATCTCCTTATGTGGCTCAGCGTCAAATTTTGTTTGCTAACGCTCCTGTGAAGCGCCTTAAAAGAAAAAAGAAAGACCTGCATTTTTATAGCGCCTTTCACGACCAGAAAGACTAACATTTTGGGCTGTATAACTAGGGTCAAGGAAGGCGGCGTTAAATGGATCTGGCCATGGCGATATCGCAGCATGCTCGGTTTTGGTCTCTGTATCACAGGAAAGATGTTAAACTATGAATGAAAGAAAGACTTGCATTTCTATAGCGCCTTTCACAACCACCGGACGTCTCAAAGCGCTTTACAGCCAATGATGTACTTTTGGAGTGTAGTCACTGTTGTAATGTAGCCTTGGGACGTTTTACTACGTTAAAGGCGCAATATAAATACAAGTTGTTGTTGCTTTCACTTCCAACGGGAGCGACTAATTTGACCCCCACAGAAAAGGAATGTTGGTCAGATTAACATCGTGTGGCTCTCAGTCAAACTCCCTTCACAACATCACCTTGCTGGATTGGATCAGTGAACATCACCTTGGTAAATTCAATCAGTCCCCACCGTGCAATATTTTTACTCTGATATATTTGACATTCCTCCTGTGTTTTTGAGAAAGAATCCAAGTCTACATATTTTGCAAACATTGGAAAAAAAAATTGGCATAAATATTGGAAGGGAAATGTGTTTACAGGTGAATTCTCAGAATGCACCAACACTCAGCTCCCCGACAGAGCGCGATAATGGTGAAAGGGAGACCTCCTGTGGCACCTACCGAGAATTGCAGGAAAACAATTTGCTGAGTCCAGCCCCACAACCATGAACAGCCTCAACAACAACTTGTATTTATATAGCGCCTTTAATGTAGTAAAACGTCCCAAGGCACTTCACAGGAGTGATTATAAAATTTGACCAAATGCTTTATACAGAATATCTATTTACATTAAGATAACAACACAGTTCTAGTTGTTAACAGGACAAGATTGCTTCCTGCTGGCTATTATCACAGAATGCATAATCTGCTACATAATAATTTGAATTTCAGGCCAGCTGGCATTCTGAAAGCAATGCCTTAAACTCTCCCAGTTTACGTCATGACAACACAACATCAAAATCAACTTTTATTTCAGCCTTCACACACATGCGTAAACAATACAGAAGCACACAAAAAAAATCCACAGTTTTTGTGTTTATTCGACTGTAATTTTAATACTGTCTTACTCGCAACAAAATAAAACAATTTACAGCATTGACTGATCAAGCTGAGTGGAGACTCAGTCCCTTTTGAAAAGTTGCTTTTAAATCTGCTTCCACCACCCTTTCAGGTAGTGCATTCCAGATCATAACTCGCTGCGCAAAAGGATTTCTCCTTATCTCGTCCTGGATCTGTCGCCTCACGCCAGGAACACTTGTTTAAACAGAGAACTTCCATTTCTATAGCGCCTTTCACGACCTCAGGACGTCCCAAAGCGCTTTACACCCAATGAAGTACTTTTGCAGTGTAGTCACTTTTGTTATCTCACTGAGGATCGAGGGGCAATTCTGCAGAATGTACCATTTTAAAATGTCGTCTTCCATACAGAACTCGGCCAGAAAGAGCAGAGAGGACCGGGCTTCAATTGTACTGAGGTTGACGATTGATTTGACGTTTGCTGGGTTAGGAAAGCATAGTGCTAGGGATCCTGTTTCCTATCGCTGTCCAGGAACCTCTATAGCAAGTACACTGAGAATGGGAACCAGCTCAGCTGTGAGACCCTCGATGTCTCTTTTTTTTATTTATTCATTCATGGGATGTGGACGTCACTGGCAAGGCCGGCATTTATTGACCATCCCTAATTGCCCTTGGAAAGGTGGTGGTGAGCCGCCTTCTTGAACCACTGCAGTCCGTGTGGTGAAGGTGCTCCCACAGTGCTGTTAGGGAGGGAGTTCCAGGATTTTGATGAAGGGACGGTGATAGATTTCCAAGTCAGGATGGTGTGTGACTTGGAGGGGAACTTGGAGGCGGTGGTGTTCCCATGCACCTGCTGCCCTTGTCCTTCTAGGTGGAAGAGGTTGCGGGTTTTGGAGATGCTGCCAAAGAAGCCTTGGCGAGTTGCTGCAGTGCATCTTGTAGACGGTACACACTGCAGCCACGGTGCGCCGGTGGTGGAGGGAGTGAATGTTTAAGGTGGTATTTACACGGCTGGTCCAGTTAAGTTTCTCAGGTGGATGTAAAAGATCCCACGGCACTATTTCGAAGAAGAGTTAGGGGAGTTATCCCCGGTGTCCTGGCCAATATTTATCCCTCAACCAACATAACAAAAACAGATTATCTGGTCATTATCACATTGCTGTTTGTGGGAGCTTGCTGTGCGCAAATTGGCTGCCGCATTTCCCACATTACAACAGTGACTACACTTCAAAAGTACTTCATTGGCTGCAAAGCGCTTTGAGACGTCCGGTGGTCGTGAAAGGCGCTATGGAAATGCAAGTCTTTCTTTCATAGTTTAACATCTTTCCTGTGATGCAGAGACCAAAACCGAGCATGATGCGATGTCACCAAGGCCAGATCCATTTAATGCCGCCTTCTTTGACCCTAGTTATACAGCCCAAAGTATTATCTGCAAACACTGCACTGGTTTTAACAAACACAAACCCTCAGGATTGGAGAATTTTAGCTCTGAGAAAAGATTGGATAGGCTGGGATTGTTTTCTTTGGATCAGAGGACACCGAGGGGAGACTTAATTGAGGTGTATAAAATTATGAGGGGCTTAGATAGAGTGGATAGGAAGGACCTATTTCCCTTAGCAGAGAGGTCAATGACCAGGGGGCATAGATTTAAAGTCATTGGTTGGAGGATTAGAGGGGAGTTGAGGAGAACTTTCTTCACCCAGAGGGTGGTGGGGGTCTGGAACTCACTGCCTGAAAGGGTGGTAGAGGCAGAAACCCTCATTGCATTTAAAAAGTACTTGGAAATGCACTTGAAGTGCTAAAACCTACAGGGCTACGGACCAAGAGCTGGAAAGTGGGATTAGGCTGGATAGCTCTTTTCGGCCGGCACAGACACGATGGGCTGAATGACCTCCTTCTGTGCCTTCTATAACACTCTTTCTCTCATAGAGTTGCCAGCTGTGGCTCAGTGGGTAGCACACTTGCCTTCCTGAATCAGAAGGTTGTGGGTTCAAGTCCCACGCCACAAACGTGAGCACAAAGTCTTGGCTAACACTCCCAGTGTGGTGCTGAGGGAGAGCGGCACTGTCGGAGGTGCCGTCTTTCAGATGAGACATTAAACCGAGGCCTCGTCTGCCCTCTCAGGCGGACGCAAAAGATCCCACGGCCACTATTTTGAAGAAGAGCAGCGGAGTTATCCCCGGAGACCTGGCCAATATTTATCACTCAACCAACATCACCAAAAAATAGATTATCCGGTCATTATTTAATTGCTGGGTTGTGCGCGAATTGGCTGCCGTGTTTCCTACATTACAACAGTGACTACATTTCAAAAGGTACTTCATTGGCTGTAAAGCACTTTGGGACGTCCTGAGGCTGTGAACGGCGCTATAGAAATTCAAGTTCTTTGTATTATCAGAACTTGCTGGTTGTTATCAGAAAGTGAGTCTCTCTTGCAGAACTTTCTGATTCTCTCTCGTCTCAGATTAGTTGCTGGATACTGCTGGATGGGAAGCAAGCATTCCTGCTTGACTGTCCCGCTCACGCGTCAGTGGAGGGGATGTCCCCCGGGGGGAAATGGCATCAAGCAGATCACAGGAGCTGTGTCCCTTTACCTCGACGCCACCAACTCTTGAGCAGGCGGGATTTGTCCATTGAATTCACTGCAAGTAGCTCAGCCTGACCCAACACATAACACGCCCGAGGGGGGAGAGGAAACATGAACGCACGGTGGGCTGACTGAACAGTGAAAGACAAAGGGGGGCCGGAGATGAAAGTACTGCTGGGAGGACTCGCGCTCCGAGAATTCCCTCAGGTTGTTGAACGGCATTTCACTTCAGAGGTCTGTGTTGGTTCCATTCCTCTTGTTTGTTTATTTACACCAAGCCCAGCCCTGTGAGAACACCAAGTGTAAGTTGGTCCACAGGGAGTGAAAGCATCAAGCAACTCTGATATTGTTCACCTGGTGTGAGCTGCTGCAATTCAAAGAAGACTTGCATTTCCACAGCGCCTTTCACAACCTCATGACGTCCCAATGCGCTTTACAGCCAATGAAGTACTTTTTTTGAAGTGTAGCCACTGTTGTAATGTAGGAAACACAGCAGCCAATTTGCGCACAGCAAGCTCCCACAAATAGCAATGTGGAAAAAGTACAGTGACACTAATGCTAAACACTAGCAGTAGGGAGAGGTCGACCCTCTTCAATCTCTGGGGGAATCTGACTTGAACTTACACCTGGAAATTAGCTGGTCTATAAAAGACTATCTGCATCTGAAAGTCTCAAGGGATTGGCTAGAAACAAATTGCCTTCACATCGCGCCTCGTCACACCTTCAGGACGCCCCAAAGCGCTTTACAACCAATTTGACGTATAGTCACTGCATCCAATTTGTGCACAGCCTGGTCCCACAAATAGCAATGTGATAATGACCAGATAATCTGTTTTTTTAGTGATGTTTAATAAGGGATAAATATTGGCCAGGACATCGGGGATAACACCCCTCCCTGCTCTTCACAGAATCACAGAATCCCCACAGTGCAGATAGAGGCCATTTCGGCCCATCGAGCCTGCACCGACACATATCCCACCCTATCCCCGTAACCCCACGTATTTAATCCCCCCTAACACTAAGGGTCAATTTATCATAGCCAAATCAACCTAACCCGCACATCTTTGGACTGTGGGAGGAAACCGGAGCACCCGGAGGAAACCCACGCAGACACGGGGAGAATGTGCAAACTCCACACAGACAGTCACCCGAGGCCGGATTCGAACCCGGGTCCCTGGCGCTGTGAGGCAACAGTGCAAACCACTATGCACCTTGTTGCCCTTCTTCTTCGAAATAGTGCCACGGGATCTTTTACGTCCACCTGACAGAGCAGACGTAACAACAAGCAACTGACCATTATCTGTCACCGTACCTGAAACAAACCAACTATATTTGTGACTGTTCTGGTCAAATGTATGTGCGTGACAACAGCTTGTATTCATATAGCGAGTTTAACGCAGTAAACCGACCCAAGGCACTTCACAGGAGCGATTATCAAACAAGAATTTGACACCGAGCCACATGAGGAGATATTAGGACAGGTGACTGCTGATCAGGTGACTGCCTGGCAACGCTTTTTACTGCACATCTTGCTACTGAATGAAACATACGAAAAATTGTCTTCAAATTACAGCCGGGGACATCAGGAGATCAGATACTCAACCACCTGTTTTTGCAGTCCCATTGCTCAAGGGCAAGAACCATGACTCTCTCCATTGTCCGCACTGTCTCCTTCCTGCATGCCTTCCCCACGCTTCCCCCAGCCACTAATGGGTCTCAGGGAGCTCACAGCCGATTAAGAACATGTAAATAAACATAAACAGATAAGCAACGCCTTGTAACTGAGGCGAATGATCAAAGCTTCAGGATCTGACCCCCGGGGCCATTAAACCCAACACTGCCGTAATGGGTCTGGTACAAGGGCAGGGGGGGACATTCCGTTCAGGAATTCTGTACCCGATGGCTGGTTCCAGCCGGCAGCTCCCATTCTCCTCGCGGATTAGTATTAGCTCCTGTCTTTCACTGACTTCAAGGCAGTCAATCCCTGAAAACAAGCGGCTTCAGACCTTCGCTTTGAAAGAGCGTTGCTCTCTGGGTTTTATCATTCCAAAAGAGCAGCTAACTTATTACCGGGCACAGCCAGAGGTGACTGCAAGAAGGATGGGCAACACTGACTTTGCGAAACTTGTACTTTGGTACATCGAGTCTACAGCACAGAAACAGACCATTCGGCCCAACTGGTCCGTGCCGGTGTTTATGTTCCACAGGAGCCTCCTCCCACCCCTCGTCATCTCACCCTATCAGCATAACCTTCTATTCCCTTCTCCCTCATGGGATTATCTGGCTTCCCCTTAAATGCATCTACACTATTCACCTTAACTACTCCTTGTGGTAACGAGTTCCACATTCTCACCACTCTCTGGGTAAAGGAGTTTCTCCTGAATTTCCTATTGGATTTATTAGTGACTATCTTATATTGATGGCCCCTAGTTCTGGTCTCCCCCGCAAGTGGAAACATCTTCTCTATGTCTACCCTATCGAAACCTTTCATAATCTTAAAGACCTCGATCAGGTCACCCCTTAGCCTTCGCTTTCCTCGAGAAAAGAGCCCCGGCCTGTTCAGCCTTTCCCGGTAAGTATATCCTTTCAGTTCCAGTATTATCCAAGGAAATCTTTTTTATTGCACCTTCCCTCTAATCTACTAGCAACCCAGCCCCAGTCCCCTAGTATTGGGGGGGAAGTGACCCGGCGATAGCAGGACAGGATCGGGAGCGCGAGAGTAAGAGCGGGATGGGCTGAAAGGACTTTTGGATTTTTCTCCCCAATTCAGTCGCCAAACTGAACAGGAAGCAGGCAGAAAAACTACTCGCACGGGCACAATATGACTAAAGCTTCGGGAAGTAAAAGTAGACAGTTCTAAAGGCGTAAGCGCTTTTGTATTTCCCTTGTCCAGGTCTGGGAGGTTAAATATATCTTGCGTGACCGCTCCCCATAATTTCTCCACATTTTCTTTGCCTCCAAATGCATCGTCACAATTTTTCCCCGTTGGAAAGCCGGAGCAATTAATGCACTTGCAACGTCCCTCAGACACAGAGGGACTTCTCGGTATTGAGGTGCTTGTGGAATGAGCCCCACCACACTCACTCACTCCTGGACCTTTCCTTCTCTCTCGCAGGTACCTCATTAAAAAGCACGACCCCAAACCGAGGAACGGGGGAAGAGCTCCAGGAGAGTCAGCTCAAAATCTGCACGCAAAAAAAGTTTCGCATCTGTTGGGTTTGTGTCGCAGCTTTCTGCTTCATCCAGTATTTCTTGTGTGGGAAAAGCAATCAGATGCGAGAGGAGAGAGGAAAAAAAATAAATACATTCTGCTCACTTTCAGTCAGCCGTGGTGGCGGCCCGATTCTATTCGGTTTGGTTTAAGACTAAGCAAAATGTATCGCTCCGCTCGGTCATCTTCTGCCTCCTTTTGATGTCGTAACGTAAATTGTGTTTTCAGTTGGGAGCCACAGATGGACTGAAACTTGAGCTCATCCAAAACTCGGCTGCCCTGTATCGTAACTCGCAACAAGTCCCGTTCAACCATCACCCCCTGTGCTCGCTGAACGACATTGGCTCCCAGCCCGGTAACGTCCCAGTTTTAAAATTCTCATCCTTGTTTTCAAATCACCTCCATGGCCTCGCTCCCTCCCTATCTCTGTAATCTCCTCCAGCCCTTCCAAACCTCGGAGATATCTGCACTCCTCCAACTCTCGACTCTGGCACATCCCCAATTTTAATCGTCTACCATTGGCGGCCGTGCCTTCAGCTGCCAAGGCCCCAAGCTCTGGAATACCTTCCCTAAGCCTCTCCGCCGCGCTCTCCTCCTTTAAGATGCTCCTTAAAGCCGACCTCTTTGACCAAGCTTTTGGCCATCTGCCCAAATATCTCCTTGTGGGGCTTGGTGTCAAATTTTGTTCGGGATTGCATGAGTTAACCAAGGCAGGTAGACGGAGTTCAGATACAGATCAGCCATGATGTAAATGAATGGCGGAACAGGCTCACTCCTGTTCCTAGATTCCTATAATAATGGCCTGCTGGTCAGATTGTCGCAGTGCTCACGTGGGGCACTTGGGGGGCAGATTTACCCATGTCTGCGGTTATAGGATTGCCCGGTTTGTGGGGGGGGTGGTGTAGGAGGAGGAGAGTAAGGGACAGTGAATACAGGAAAATTGAAATACTGAAAAATAAATCAGACAGGCTCCATCAGGGAGATGTGCATGTGTAGTCGCTGTACCCAGGAGTCCCAACAGACTCAAACACAGGACAGGAACATCTAAACCATTCAACAGCTTGCATTTTTATAGCGCCTTTATCGTAGTAAAACGTCCCAAGGTGCTTCACAGGAGCGATTATCAAACAAAATTTGACACCGAGCCACATAAAGGAGGTATTAGGGCAACTGACCAAACACTTCGTCAAAGAATTAGCTTTTAAGGAGCATCTTAAAAGGAGGAAAGAGAGGTAGAGAGGCGGAGAGGTTTACGGAGGAAATTCCAGAGCTTAGGACCGAGGCAGCTGAAGGCACGGCCGCCAATGGTAGAGCGATTAAAATCGGGGATTTGCAAGAGGCCAGAATTGGAGGAGTGTGGAGATCTCGAAGGGTTGTAGGGGCTGGAGGAGGTTACAGAGATAGGGAGGAGCGAGGCCATGGAGGGATTTGAAAGGATGAGAATTTTAAAATTGAGGCATTACCAGTCTGGGAGCCAGTGTGGGTCAGCAAGCTCAAGGGTGAGGGGTGAATGGGACTTGGTGTGAGTTGGGACACGGGCAGAGGAGTTTTGGATGAGCTCAAGTTTATGGAGGGTGCAAGGTGGGAGGCCGGCCAGGAGAGCGTTGGAAGAGTCGAGTCTAGCGGTAACAAAGGCATGGATCAGGGTTTCAGCAGCAGATGAGCTGAGGCAAGGGCGGAGTCGGGTGAGGTTATTGGTGGGAGTAGGCGGTCTTGGTGATGGAGCGGAGATTCAGCTTGCCTCCAGTGGATTAATGGCGTTCCACCGCACCCGATCTGTACATTCTGGTACAGGTAACTAGACAATGATGAAGACAATAGCATTTTAGAAAGGCATTTATTGTTTGTGATGTGGTCTGTCGTGTCATTGATTTCTACGTAACAAACGCACCGACTTCTTCTCTATTTATTGCAATTATAAATAAATATATCAAGAGTTTTCGATTGTCGAAATCTTCATAGCAGCTGTCATTATTACAATGCATTTCTACTGGACTAACCTGCGCCTCTCTTCCCCGGAGACTGCTGTGCCAGCAGACATCCAGCCATAACTCGGGGGACTCCACGCGCTCGCCAAAGAAACAAGGTTTTCTGAATCGTGTTTTAAGCCATCGTTAAGTAACGTCACTGTCGCTCCTCCCTTCAGAGGCAGTTTTCAAATTGAAAGGGGGGTTGGGGATTTTCCTGGCTGGTCTTGTGTCATGCAAATTTCAAACGTGGAGAAGATCATGTTTTACAGTCTGCCGATTCAGCTCGACGAACACCAAGTGTATCTGCGCTCTGAAAATAAGCACAGGGGAAAAACGCACGGGAAAGTCTTCCGGTGTCTGAAAAAAGATAGGCGGACACCTCTGAGGGACGTCGGTAGCCAGGCATCATCTCCTCCCCTATTCACCGACCCGCTGTGCGTCTCCAGCCCTTTCTGTTTCCGTTTCACAGTTTACAACATTTGCACTTTGCCTCCGTGCTCCTGACAAAGAGAGTCACTCCGGCCGTCGAAAATGACCGTCTGCAAGTCATTTACAAACCCCCCCCTCCCTCCCACCCTCCCTCCCTCCACCGTCCAGCCCCCACTCGCAGCCCCGGCCACCGGATTTCAGGAAACGTCTGGGATCTGAGGTAGCCCGCCTTCTGCCATCCACAGCGCAGCCGACGAGGCGTTGTGCTGCATCCGCCGGTGGATCCGTCGCAGGCGCAGCAGGTAAAGGAGGATGGACAAGAGGACCACCAGGAAACAGACGAAAAATAAATAGTGGTTGTAGACGAAGGAAAAGCCCCTCCAGTGCGTGTGGTTCCCTCTGAAGTTGTCCTGTTGGATGTCCCTGTCGGCATTAAAGCAAATGGAGTGAGAAATGCTGGCCGACGCAACAACACCCAGCAGGCAGCTAAAAGGGGGCTCTCGCAGGAGACGGGGGGAAGCGGGTACAGCATCCAGAAGCCAGCACCGTGCTGGCAGCAGATGGGGTTCTGCTCAACGGGAAGACTGACCGCTTTGGGCTGTCAAGTCGACGTCACGCATTCTCCAGTCAGAAGCAAGTTGTGCCCCAGCACTGAAAAAGAGAACTTGCATTTATACAGCACCGGGTCAGCCGTGGCTCAGTGGGTAGCACGCTCGCCTCCGAGTCAGAAGGCTTGTGGGTTCAAGTCGCACGCCAGGCTGACGCTTGCAGTGCAGTGCTGAGGGAGTGCTGCACTGTCAGAGGTGCCGTCTTTCAGATGAGACGTTAAACTGAGGCCCCGCCTGCTCTCTCATGGCACTATTTCGAATAAGAGCAGGGGAGTTCTCCCTGGTGTCCTGGCCAATATTTATCCCTCAACCAACATCACAAAAACAGATTATCTGGTCATTATCATATTGCTGTTTGTGGGAGCTTGCTGTGTGCAAATTGGCTGCCGTGTTTCCAACATTACAACAGTGACCACACTTCAAAAGTACTGCATTGGCTGTAAAGCGCTTTGGGACATGTGTAAATGACCAGATAATCTGTATCTTTTAGTGATGTTGATTAAGGGATAAATATTGGCCAGGACACCAGGAAGAAATCCCCTGGTATTCATCCAATAGTGGCCGTGGGATCTTTTTACATCCACCTGAGAGAGCAGACGGGGCCTCGGTCTAACATCTCATCCGAAAGACGGCACCTCAGACATTGCAGCACTCCCTCAGCACCGCACTGGAGCATCAGCCTCGAGTTTGTGCTCAAGTCTCTGGAGTGGGGGGCTCGAACCCACAACCTTCTGACTCAGAGGCGAGGGTGTTACCCACTGGACCACAGCTGACCGCTCACCAGCCAGACCCATAGGAAAGCATTCCTGTCCTCTGCGTCGCTATAAATTTCCTACAATCCTCTGCGTGCAGAGAGACTGCCAGTTGTGGACAGTTTTGCGCTGTGGTCCCTCCCATCACAGGAGTTGCAAGGAGATCAGATCAGTCTGGGCTGGGTTCAAATCTACGTCCCAGACGTATAAAGCATTGTAAAATTAGCTCTCCTCACCGATGTTCCATCTCATTTTTTTTTGGGCCGCGCGGCCCCTTTAACCGGCTGCGTGGCTCATTCAAAATTTCACGCAGGTGCGGTTTTTCCAATTTAAAAGCCAGCTCACGGGCTGCGTGGGATCCCAAGGGCGCTGTGCGGCCACGCAGCTTAAAGGGAACATTGCTTCTCAATCCACCTTAAATCCTCCTGTCGCAAGGATCAGTGCTTGGGCCTCAGCTGTTCACAATCTATATTAATAGCGTAGATGAAGGGACCGAGTGCAATGTATCCAAGTTTGCTGACGATACAAAGCTAGGTGGAAAAGTAAGATGTGAGGAGGACGCAAAGAGTCTGCAAAGGGATATAGGCAGGTTAAGTGAGTGGGCAATAAGGTAGCAGATGGAGTATAATGTGGGGAAATATGAGGTTATTCACTTTGGTAGGAAGAATAGAAAAACAGAATATTTTATAAATGGTGAGAAACTATTAAATGTTGGTGTTCAGAGAGATTTGGGTGTCCTTGTACAAGAAACACAGAGTTAGCATGCAGGTACAGCAAGCAATTAGGAAGGCAAATGGCATGTTGGCCTTTATTGCTAGAGGGTTGGAGTACAAGAGTAAGGAAGTCTTGCTACAATTGTACAGGGCTCTGGTGAGACCGCAACCTAGAGAACTGTGCACAGTTTTGGTCTCCTTATTTAATGAAATATATACTTGCTTTCGAGGTGGTGCAACAAAGGTTCACTGGATTGATTCCTTGGATGAGAGGGTTGTCTTATGAGGATTGTGTAGAATGGGCCTGTACTCTCTGGAGTTTAGAAGACTGAGAGGTGATCTCATTGAAACATATAAGATTCTGAGGATAATTGACAGGGTAGATGCTGAGAGGCTGTTTCCCCTGGCTGGAGAATCGAGAACGAGGGGCATAGTCTCAGGATAAGGGGTCAGTCTTTTAAGACTGAGATGAGGAGAATTTCTTCACTCAGAGGATTGTGAATCTTTGGAATTCTCTGCCCCAGAGGGCTGTGGATGCTGAGTTGTTGAGTATATTCAAGGCTGAGATCGATAGATTTTTGGACTCCAGAGGAATGAAGGGATATGGGGATCGGGCAGGAAAGTGGATTTGAGGTCGAAGTTCAGCCATGATCTTATTGAAGGCTCGAGGGGCTGTATATGGCCCACTCTGCTCCTAATTCGTAATGTTCTTATGTAACAGAAAATCTTTAATGTAATGCATACGTGCACTTGCGGATCTCCCGTGCCATTGCTCACGCTAAGTCAGCAGATTGGTGGAAGTTTGACAGTAGAAGTGTGAGGGGAATTACACGCGTTGATTGCAGGTAGGGCGTGTTATAGCCAGAGATTTAAAAAAAAATACATTGTAGAGATAGTCGAGAAAATTGACGGGTGAATTTGCAATCAGTCTCACCTCAGGGGTAAGTAACGGGTCCTGTAGAGAATTGCCCCAAGCGTCCACTGAACTTCCTTTTCATAGACCAGCTGGGCGGTTTTCAAGTTGCTGTAATTCGCGGGGAAGGAGAAACCGCCGTGGAGAACCTCGTACATCCACGCCGACTTGAAACACTGATACCTGAAGTAAACACACAGCGTTTTCACACAGGCCTGTTCTGCTCACCAGGAGCTGCCTTAGAATGTACAAGCAAATAAGATCAACCTTCCTCGCGAGTATGAGCTGCGGAAAGTGAGCGATTTCATAGATTCATAGAAACTTACAGCACAGGAGGAGGCCATTCGGCCCCTCGTGCCTGTGCTGGCTCTTTGAAAGAGCAGTCGCGCTCAGTCCCACATCCCCGCTTCTTGTCCGTGACCCTGTCAGTTCCTCATCCTCAAGAACCCGTCCAACTCCCTTTTCAAATTATCGATGGAATCAGCTTCCACCACCTTTTCAGGTCAAGCGTTCCCGATCCCCACAACTCTCCGAGTGAAAAACAATTCTCCTCATCTCCCTGCTAGATCCTTTAACAATGATTTTGAATCTATGACCTCTAGCTATTGACCCACTCGCCACAGGGAATATTTTTTCCCTATTTACTACTCTTATCAAAACTCATCTTGAAAACCTCTATTAGGCCACCTCTTCACCTTCTCTGTCCCAAGGAGAACAGTCCTAACTTTTCCAACCTCTCCACATAACTGAAGTCCCCTCACCCCTGGTAAACCTCCTCGGTGCCCTTTCTAATACCTTTACATCTTTCCTGAAATATTAAAAGTCCAACGTGCAAATAATGTTGGCGACCCTGTCGGAGAACAGGCGTGTTGCTGTCCTCACCTCACCAGCCTCGGTTACCCCTCGGTCACAGGCCCCACCGATATCATGCGGTTCAGCAACTTCATGCACGAACCGCCACACTTTGTTAAGTTGAGCCTCACTGTGGGGGCACGTTCAAAAAGGACAGCGACGACTCTTCGGTTTTGTATTCCCTTGAGTGCAAGACGATTGAGGGCTGATCTAATCGAGGTATTTAAACTGATAAAAGGATTCGATAGGGTAGAGAACAGAAAAATTATTTCCTCTGGTGGGGGAATCCAGAACGAGGGGGGAGTAATCTTAAAATTCGAGCAAGGCCATTCAGGAGTGAAATCAGGAAGCAGCTCTTCACACAAAGGGTAGTGGAAATCTAGAACTCTCTCCCCCCAAAATGGCTGTGGATGCTGGGGGAGTTGGGGGTGGGTGGGGGGGGGGGTCAATTGAAGCTTTCAAGACTGAGTTTGATAGATTTTTGTTAAATAAAGGTAACAAGCGAAAAGGGGCAAAAGCAGGTAAATGGAGTCGAGGTACCGGTCAGCCATGATCTAACTGAATGGTGGAACCAGCACAAGGCCCTAAGTGGCCTACTCCTGTTCCTAAAGGCTGAAGCAAGTCCAGTTCCATCGACTGTAACCCTCGCCCAAGAATTCATCCCTCACGTGCAGATCTGGAAAGAGAGTGGCAGCTGGGGGTCACCACGGACAACATCCAGGCTTGGGCTGGTAAGTGGCAAGTAACATTCGCGCCACACAAGTGCCAGGCAATGGCCATCTCCAACAAGAGAGTCTAACCACTGTCCCATGACATACAATGGCAACAGCATCGTCGAATCCCCCACCATCAACACCCTCGGGTCACCATTGACCAGAAACTTAACTGGACCAGCCGTGTAAATACCACCTTAAACATTCACTCCCTCCACCACCGGCGCACCGTGGCTGCAGTGTGTACCATCTATAAGATGCACTGCAGCAACTCGCCAAGGCTTCTTCGACAGCATCTCCAAAACCCGCGACCTCTACCACCTAGGAGGACAAGGGCAACAGGTGCATGGGAACACCACCACCTCCAAGTCACACACCATCCTGACTTGAAAATCTATCACCGTTCCTTCATCAAAATCCTGGAACTCCCTCCCTAACAACACTGTGGGAGTACCTTCGCCACACGGACTGCAGTGGTTCAAGAAGGCAGTTCACCACCACCTTTCCAAGGGCAATTAGGGATGGGCAATAAATGCCGGCCTTGCCAGTGACGCCCACATCCCATGAATGAATAAATAAAAAAAAAGAGACATCGAGGGTCTCACAGCTGAGCTGGTTCCCGTTCTCAGTGTGCTTGCTATAGAGGTTCCTGGACAGCGATAGGAAACAGGAACACCAGCACTACGCTTCCTAACCCAGCGAACGTCAAATCAATTGTCGACCTCAGTACAATTGAACCCCGGTCCTCTCTGCTCTTTCTGGCTGCGTTGTGTGTGGAAGAAGACATTTTAAAATGGTACATTCTGCTGAATTGCCCCTCGATCCTCAGTGAGATAAAGGAAGGCACCTGTTGCTTGCAAGTGTGGCTCGAGTCTCGTCTCATTGCCCTTGGAACTTGCCAACCGCAGGTTTAAGACTGACCTAAAAAGGAGAGTTTTTACATTGAACTCCCTTCTCTCCAGTGTGGAGGCGAAGTTCCACTCCACAGGTATGGTGAATAAGGAAAGTGGGTTCCCATTCACGCTGTCACAGAAAAAAAGAGCTCCTGCAGTAAAAGAAAATCAGCTCCCCGGCTACCGCTTACCTGCAATGCTAAAGCGCAAGAGGTAAAGAAAAAAAGACTTGCACGACCAGACGTCCCAAAGCGCTTTACAGCCAATGAAGTACTTTTGGAGTGTGGTCACTCTTGTAATGTAGGAAACGCGGCAGCCAATTTGCACACAGCAAGCTCCCACAAACAGCAATGTGACAATGACCAGATAATCCGTTTTAGTGATGCTGGTTGAGGGATAAATATTGGCCAGGACACGGGAGAACTCCTCTACTCTTCTTCGAAATAGCGACATGAGATCTTTTACATCCACCTGAGAGAGCAGACGGGACGCATCCGAAAGACGGCTCCTCTGACAGTGCAGCACTCCCTCAGTACTGCACTGGAGTGTCAGTCTAAATTTTTGTGCTCAAGTCCCTGGAGTAGGACTTGAACCCTCGACCTTCTGACTCAGAGGCATGGGTGCTACCAACTGAGCCACGGCTGACACCAAGATATACGGTCGTGTCCGACTGGAAAGTGTCTGCTTGAGGATAGTGGGCGATCACAGGGTTCAGCGTGGCCGCGATACTCTCTGGCAGTTAACCAGTCTGCCGATGGGCTCTGCTCTGGTTCGTGCATTAGGAATGGTTGCTTGGACAGCACACTGCAGGGCTGGCAGAGCCCGTGTGGACGAACCTTTGCACCAGGCACGGTCTGGCTCACCAGGGAGAAAGCCTGAAGCACTAATGAAAATCCACGCTGGACTATTTCCCCATTCAACAACATCAAAGCGAGAGCAGGTACACACTTACTTCAGTCTGTGGAGGTCCGCATGAGAGGAGTACAAGCCACGGTCAAACCGTTCCTTCAGGACTGTCCACTTTGTTGCACAATAATCCTACAAAATACATAGAATCATAGAATAGTACAGCACAGAAGGAGGCCATTCGGCCCATCGAGTCTGCGCCGGCTCTTTCGAAGAGCAATCCAGTTAGTCCCACTCCCCCGCTCTTTCCCCATATCCCTGCAATTTTTTCTCCTTCAAGTATTTATCCAATTCCCTTTGAAAACTACTATTGAATCTGTTTCCACCATCCTATCAGGCAGTGCATTCCAAATCCTAACCACACATTGCGTAGAAAAGATTTTGTCCTGTTGCCTCTGGTTCTTTGGCCAATCACCTTCGATCTGGGCCCTCTGGTTATCGACCCTTCAGCCACTGGAAACAATTTCTCTTCACTTACTCTATGTAAACCCTTCATGATTGTGAACACCTCGATCAAATCTCCTCTTAGCCTTCTCTGCTCTAAGGAGCAGAAGCCCAGCTTCTCCAGTCTATCAGTACAGTTAAAAACCTTCCGGCGTCTCAGCGAATTGTATTATTCCAATGGCAAATCCCAAGTACTTTAAAAAAATACTTGTAAGCAGGAGGTTCACTTATGGGAGGTGGTGTTAAACCCGAGAGAATATCTCGTGCAACACCCAAAAGTCGCGACCTAGCCAGCTGATGGCAGTCAGGAAGATTGGCTGATTTGAACCGAGGGCTGTTGGCCACCCCCCTCCGCTCCCACCCACAGCCTTCCCGGTTGCCACTGGCTAGCTCAGCTCAGTGCCGGGATCGAAGCCGAGATCCACGGAGCTCAAGTTATACACGGTCAGGTTATCGACTGAGCTATTGAGGATGCTGGTTTACGGTTTGATGCAGCTCCTTCTCTGTACAACTTGACCACAGGCAATGTTCCCGTTAAGCTGGGGTCCCGCGCGGGCTGCTCACCGGCTTTTAAAATGGGAGAAACCTCGCGTACGCAGGAATGTGAATGGGCCGCGCAGCCGCTTAAAGCGACCGCACCCCCAAAATAAAATTAGAGGGAACATTGACCACAAGGTGCCCTATTCTAGACACCCACTTACTGATCAATCATCGAAACATAGGAGCAGGACTAGGCCATTCGGCCCTTCAAGCCTGCTCCACCATTCAATATGATCATGGCTGATCCTCTATCTCAATACCATATCTCCGCTCTCTCCCCATACCCCTTGATGCCTTTTGTGTCTAGAAATCTATCTATCTCCTTCTTAAATATATTCAGTGACTTGGCCGCCACAGCCTTCTGTGGTAGAGAATTCCACAGGTTCACCACCCTCTGAGTGAAGAAATTTCTCCTCATCTCAGTCCTAAATGTCCTACCCCGTATCCTGAGACTGTGACCCCTCGTTCTAGACCCCCCCAGCCAGGGGAAACATCCTCCCTGCATCCAGTCTGTCTAGCCCTGTCAGAATTTTATACGTTTCAATGAGATCCCCTCTCATTCTTCTAAACTCTAGTGAATACAGGCCTAGTCGACCCAATCTCTCCTCATACGACAGTCCTGCCATCCCAGGAATCAGTCTGGTGAACCTTCGCTGCACTCCCTCTATGGCAAGTATATCCTTTCTTAGGCAAGGAGACCAAAACTGCACACAGTACTCAAGGTGTGGTCTCACCAAGGCCCTGTACAACTGTAGTAAGACAGTTCATTGGAAACATGAAATTCAGCTCAGTACCTTAGCAGCCTTAGTGAATTTAGCGACATCGTAGTCACCGCCCATTCGCAAGACGTCTTCAGTGCAGTAATAGAATTCGGAGAAACCATAAAATTCACTGTTTGTGTAGTCGACGGGGGGCTGGTAGACCCCACTGAGCGACGTCGACGTCTCATTGGTTTTATTTAAGAAGGGACTAATCAGTTCCCGACACCAATCGAAATCTCCCAGTCCTCGCAAATACATGGTGCGTGAGCCTTGATGGATTTCGTCCTTGATATCAGCTGGCAAACAAGGGTCCAAGTACGGGATCTCCTCTGTTGTGCCTGTCTTCTGTCCCAGCAACCTGTGGGAGAGATGGAGCAAGCGATTTTTATTTTCTTCAAAGTTTACATTTTCACCTCCACTCTCCTGAAGTTGTTGACTTTTACTGGAGTGTTGTTCCATGGGCGCCTAAATGGCCGTTGTTTGTCTGCGATCCCCGACGGTAGCAGTGGGCCATTTGACCATGGGACCTTATGCTGCCGTGAGCTGGCCCACCGAAGGCAAGGGGACGCCTCTCGTCTCCTTCCCTCTCCCCATCTCTCTCACTCTTTTGTTCTCGCGGCTTGGCAGCACAAGGAAGAACAGCAAAGGAGGAGATGAACAAAGCTGTGACCCTCCCACTGCAATGGCACCAAGTATTGGAGCGCCAGCCCCACGCACCGTGCCCTCTGGACTCGATGCCCGAGCTCACAACACAGGGTCAAGATTGAAGGGGACAGTTTTCAGTTTGACACTTCGCATTCACAAACAAACAGACATAAGACTGAACTTACATAGAATGTACAGCACAGAAACAGGCCATTCTGCCAATGCCGGTGTTTATGCTCCATACCAGCCTCCACCAACCACATCAGCATATCCTTCTATTCCTTGCTCCCTCATGTTCTTATCTAGCTTCCCTGTAAATGCATCTATCCTATTCGCCTCAACTACTCCCTGTGGTAGCGAGTTCCACATTCTAACCACTCTCTGGGTGAAGAAGTTTCTCCTGAATTCCCAATTGGATTTATTACTGACTATCTTATATCGATGGCGCCTAGTTCTGGACTCCCGCCCAACCGGAAACATCTTCTCTACATCTTCCATCAGAATATTAAGATTTGGCCGACTGAACTGTGGTTAGCATTTGATTTAAGTTCAGTTAGTTTAGAAAAGTGCAATGCAGTTTAAACAGGATGGTCACAGGATTCCAGCGTCACTGACACGCTGATCACAATCCAGCTCTGTTTCCACGTTGCATCAGAAGAATGCAAACACTGTGTGCAGACGTATATCCATAGTTTAAGATGCTGTTTGTGTTGCGAGGGATTCACAGTGGGGCAGAATTCTGATTTATTCAAGAGGAATGCTTCCCCTACCAAGATTTCAGTGCAATGTGTGGTTGCGTCAACTCATGTCGTGAGCCCTTTGCTTCATCGAAGCAAGATTTACTCAAGTGTCTGGAGGCCGTTAATGTGAGATGGTCACTGATGAATCCGGTGGGGAGTTCAGGAGAGACTTCTCTGCTCCGAGTGTGGCGGGGGCTGTGGAGTGGTTGTGGCGAGTGGTGTGGATGCATTAGGAGGGCGGGGGGGGGCTGGATGGGTTCGTGGTGGAGAAAGGAATAGAGGGATATGTCGACATTCAGTGGTTGCACTCTCGCCTCGGATTCAGAAGGTCGGGGGTTCAAGTCCCACTCCAGAGATTTGAGCACAAAATCTAAGCTGACTCTCCCAGTGCAGTGCTGAGGGAGTGCTGCACTGTCGGAGGTGCCGTCTTTCGGATGAGACTTTAAACCGAGGCCCCGTCTGCCCTCTCAGGTGGACGCGAAAGATCCCACGGCACTAATCGAAGAGCAGGGGAGTTATCCGCGGTGTCCTGCTCAAGATTTATCCCTCAACCAACATCACTAAGGCAGATGATCTGGTCATTATCTCATTGCTGTTTGTGGGAGCTTGCTGTGCGCAAATTGGCTGCTGCATTTCCTACATTACACTTCAAAACTACTTCATTGGCTATAAAGCGCTTTGGGATGTGTGAAAGGCGCTATATAAATGCAAGCTCTTTCTTTATCGGGCGAGATGAAGTCGGGTGCGAGGAGGCTCGTGTGGAGCATAAACACCGGCACGGACTAGTTGGGCCGAATGGCCTGTTTCTGTGCTGCAAAATTCTCTGTAATTCTAGGTAGTTTAAAAAAAAGACTAACCCTACCCACAGGTGGGTAAACCCCCCCGCACACCCCAAGTACCTGTTTGTCAGCATTGTCTTGCGGATGATCTGTTCCTCGTAGCGCTGTCTGGCAGCATTCCCGCCGAAACCCAGGAAGGTGGTGACGTAGACTCGGTATACGTGCTCCATGTGGTGGGCGTCACAGCCCAGGTTGAACTCTGCCAGCAGGTTCTTTGCCACCTCCTCCTGCACAAGATATGAGCAACTGTTGTGATTAGTAAACTCTCAAATGTAAGCAGTCCGAGCTTATCCTGTGCCCGGATCTTTTTAAGTACAGTTACAGCTCAAATAAGAACGTATGAAACAGGAGCAGGAGCAGGCCATTCGGCCCTTCGAGGCTGCACTGCCACTCAATAAGATCATGGCTGATCTGCTACCTCATCGCCACCTTCCAGCCCGATTCCCACATCCCTCGGTTCCCTCAGTATTCAAAAATCTATCCATCTCTGTCTTGAATATACTCAACGATTCAGCATTCACAGCCCTCTGGGGTCCAGAATTCCAAAGATTCACAACTCTGAGTGAAGGAATTTCTCCTCCTCTCAGTCCTAAATGGCCGACCCCTTATCCTGAGACTGTGACCCCTAGTTCTAGACTCTCCAGCCAGGGGAAACAGCCTCTCAGCACCTACCCTGACAAGCCCTCTAAGGATTTTCTACATTTCAATGAGATCAGCTCTCATTCTTCCAAACTCCAGAGAATATAGGCCCCTTCTGTACAATCTCTCCTCATAGGACAGCCCAAGAATCAATCTAGTGAACCTTCGTTGCAGCACCTCTGAGGCAAGTATATCCTTCCTTAGGTAAGGAGACCAAAACTGTGCAGTGTTGCTGGTGTGTTCAGATCAGCCATGATCTGAGTGAATGGCGGAGCAGGCTCGAGGGGCCAAATGGCCTCCTCCTGCTCCTATTTCTTATGTGTGGTCTCACCAAATAATTGCAGCAAGACTTCCTTACTCTCATACTCCAACCCCCTTGTAATAAAGGCTAACATACCATCTGCCTTCCTAATTGCTTGCTGTACCTGCATGTTAACAGTAACAGAGAGAAATACAAGGGGCGCACAGTGGCTGATAGTTTGAATGCTTGACTGCCGACCCACCACTTGAAGGTTACGACTCTCCAGGGTGGAATTTTCACCTTCCGCAATGCTGGAAGAGGCAGGAGGTGTACCTCCGGCGTTCAACCACAATCAGACCCTTCAGACAGACTGGCTGATGGAAACTGCCACAACGCCAGCCTCGCAAAACAGCTGGCTGCTTCGACTTAATCCAATTCACGCGAGCTCCTGCTGCTTGGTTCCGTGGCTCTGTTTATTGTCGAGAGCGGCAATGACGAAGCAGAGACCAGAGGTCCGACCAATCTCCTCCACCGACTGGTGTACCGTCAGTCCCCACTGGGCTCAGTGCAGGGACCAAGAGGATGGAGGCGCGCGTCGGGCGTGACCTCCGGCAGAAAGCTCTCGCGAAGCACAGAAAGCCAGGCCCTGAGCAGCAGACTGTCTGCTTTAAATTGACACAGTGCTTTTGGGAGCAGGAATTTAAAATTCTTATCCACGTGTTGAAATCCCTCCCCTTCTCTGTGACCTTCTCCAGCTCTGCAACCCTCCGAGAACTCTGCGTTCCTCCAATTCTGACCTCCTGTGCAGCCCAAAATCCCATTGCCCCACCAGAAGCGGCCGTGCCTTCAACTGTCTACGCCCTAAGTTCTAGAATTCCCACCCTAATCCCCTCCGCCTCTCTCTCTCTCCTCCTTCGTGACCTTCTGTAAAACCTACCTCTAAGTTTGAAGTCACCTGTCCTAATAGCTCATAGAAACATAGAATCTAGGAGCAGGAGTAGGCCATTCGGCCCGTCGAGCCTGCTCCGCCATTCAATACGATCATGGCTGATCATCCAAATCCAGTACCCTGTCCCTGCTTTAATCCCCACAGTACACATATCCCACCCTACCCCCGTAACCCCACGTATTTAATTCCCCCTAACATATCCCATCCTATCCCCCATAACCCCACATATTTAATCCCCCCTAACACTAAGGGTCAATTTATCATAGCCAAATCAACCTAACCCACACATTTTTGGACTGTGGGAGGAAACCGGAGCACCCGGAGGAAACCCACGCAGACACGGGGAGAATGTGCAAACTCCACACAGACAGTCACCCGAGGTCAGATTCGAACCCGGGTCTCTGGTGCTGTGAGGCACCAGTGCTAACCACTATGCCACCGTGTTGCCCACCTACTTTGGCTCGGTGTCAGTTTCTGTCCGACACACCTCTGTGAAATGCCTTGGAACGTTTTCCTACGTTAAAGGTGTACAATCCCCGGGAAACCTACGGAAATTTCCTGCAACACCAAGCGGACTAACTGCACCCAACTACGCTGCGGCAATTTCAGTGCTGGATCGAAACCATTTCGCACACAGTTCAAGCAAAAAAGTTAAAACAAAAAAACACGATTAAAATAAGCAGGCATGAAAATGCACGAGTCAACTGGCTAAGCTGTTTTTCTGGGTGTATGTGCACGGAAACAAAAATCTTCAGAGAAAAATGGCAAAAGCGGTTTCCTCAAATGTTAAAAAGCCTTCACTCGCAAGAGAACTGCTCGAGAAACCCACCCAGTAGCAACAAAGCCAGAAACTCAAATAATCACCTGAGAAGCGCTGCACTGAACTGCGTTCATGATTCAGATAATGGACACGCTCAACAAAAGGCTTGTAAAGACAAAGCAGCCCTGCCTGTATTCCTCTCAATACGCTGTGTGTTCACAGCATTTCACTATAATATCATCCAATTATATGAAGAAGCTATTTCCCCCCCGCCTTCACTCTCCCTCTCCTACAAGAGACTCTTTTACTGGTATTTTCTCAAAAGAAGTCATCGCACTGCGTGATCCATGAAAAAAATAACAAGTTACCACATAGGGGTGTTGCAAGAGGGGCAAAAAAAGTTAAATTATAAATGGCAAAGCAGACTGGTTTTAAGAACGGGGAGCAGACAACACACAAGACTACAAAAAGTAATGGCACATCAGTTTTTAAAGAGATCATGCGGACTGGTGTCGGGGAGCTCCGGCCTGGAATCGCAGCCTCAGTATCTACCATGCAAGCAGGGCTTCACTGAACACAAGCACAAGACCGAAAATTAGGGAATATGCATCGAAAAGGAACAAACACAAAATCAAAGAAAAAAAAGTTGGACAGATAATAACCTGTTGTGAAGAGGCAAAGCTTACAGTTTTGGGAACTTCATAGGCTATCTGAGTGGACACCCCGCCCATGTCCAGCACACCAGTTGTCCTCTTGCGGACAACAGCCGCCTGGGCCTCAGTGCCAGGAACGTTGACTTCCACGACCGAATCCTTAGCTGTGTGAATTCATGAAAGGACAACCAGTTAGATGACGTTTCTTTGTAAGCCTTGATACAAACATTGCATTATTTACAATGCCCGAGTCGCAGATTGGATTTTATTCCCCCCACACCCCGAATATCCAGCTGCCGAGATCTTTTTGAGTTGCTTCTCCAAGTTTACAGCACTTTTACGCGATGACAGGACCAACACACTGCATTTATATCGACATCTCTTGCCTGAGTCAGAAGGTTGTGGGTTTAAATCCCACTCAGAGACTTGAGCACAAAATCTAGGCTGACACTCCAGTGCAGTGCTGAGGGAGTGCCGCACTGTCTGAGGAGCCGCCTTTTGAAAGGTGACGTTAAACCGAGGCCCCGTCTGCTCTCTCAGGTGGACGTAAAAGATCTAATGGCCACTATTTCAAAGAAGAGCAGGGGGAGTTCTCCCTGGTGTCCTGGCCAATATTTATACCTCAACCAACATCACTAAAACAGATTATCTGATCATTATCACATTGCTGTTTGTGGGAGCTTGCTGTGTGCAAATTGGCTGCCGCGTTTCCTACATTACAACAGTGACTTCACTTCAAAAAGTACTTCATTGGCTGTAAAAAAGAAAAGACAGACTTGCACTTATATAGCGTCTTTCACGACCACCGGACGTCTCAAAGCGCTTTACAGCCAATGAAGTACTTTTGAAGTGGAGTCACTGTTGTAATGTAGGAAAAGCAGCAGCCAATTTGCACACAGCAAGCTCCCACAAACAGCAATGTGATAATGAGCAGATAATCTGTTTTAGTGATATTGGTTGAGGGATAAACATTGGCCCCAGGACACCGGGGAGAACTCCCTGCTCTTCTTTGAAATAGTGCCATGGGATCTTTTACGTCCACCTGAGAGAGCGGGCGGGGCCTCGGTTTAACATCTCATCTGAAAGACGGCACCTCCGACAGTGCAGCTCCCCCTCAGCCTAGCTGCTCAGGTCCCTGGAGTGGGACTTGAACCCACAACCTTCTGACTCAGAGGCGAGTGTGCTACCAACTGAGCCACAGCTGACAGTAAAGCACTTTGAAACGTCCTGGGGTCATGAAAGGCGCTCTATAAATGCAAATCTGCCTTTCTAATCAGATGATACTTTCTGAGAAGTCTGTGCAGAGCTTTTGTATTTTGCAATTCCTGTATCCACAACCGTTTTCTAAAGTCGCTCTGTAGGAAAAATATTTGCACTTCCCTTGCCAATACGCTTTAAACATTTCATCAGTGGCAACCTGGAGCTCACATCTAGTTTTCTACGAAGCTTCGAATGCCTGGGAGATCACAATCACTTTGGAGCACTGAACACAATACTCCATTCATGTGGAATCCCTGGGCTAAATTTACGCCTTCATTGCGCGGGCAGTAATCAAGTGGAGAGAATCGCCCTGCCTGTTGGGGAACAGGCCAGAGTTTCAGCCCAAGGAGACAAAGGAATTGCAGTTACGCTCGTTACTAGTATTGCCGCAACTTGATTTCGATCTCTGGGATTTGTTTTCTCTGTCCTGGCTCAATGAACTATGAAAAACACGAGCATTGGTCGATTAAACAGGAATCAACCCCTTCAATTTGAACTGATGTTAATTCAGGTGGGATAAGTTACATCGAGTCTACAGCACAGAAACAGGTTCTGACCTTAGCCGTGAGTCTATCATACAGTAGCTTATCGAAAGCCTTTTGGAAATCCAAATATATTACATCAAAATTACCCTTGTCTACTCTTTCTGTTACTTCTTCAAAGAATTCAATAAGTTTGGTCAAGCATGACCGTCCCTATTAAAGAAAACTGAGGGTGACCTGATGGAGGTCTTCAAGATTATGAAAGTATTTGATTGGGTAGAGAAGATGTTTCCACTTGTGGGCGAGAACAGAACGAGGGGCCATAAATGTAAGGTAGTCACTAATAAATCCAATAGGGAATTCAGGAGAAACTTCTTTACCCAGAGAGTGGTGAGAATGTGGAACTCGCTACCACAGGGAGTGGTTGAAGTGAATAGTATAGATGCATTTAAGGGGAAGTTAGATAAACACATGAGGGAGAAAGGAATAGGATACGTTGATGGAGTTAGATGAAGAGGGGTGGGAGGAGGCTCGTGTGGGCTAAAGGCCTGTTTCTGTGCTGTAAATACTTTGTAAAATCCATGCTGACTACGCCATTATATTTTCGGCTTCTAGATGTTTTTCTATTACATCTTTGAGTAAAGATTCCATTATCTTCCCTACCACCGACATTAAGCTCACTGGTCCCTGGACTTGTTCGATCTCCCTTTTTAAATATTGGAATAACATTAGCTGTCCGCCAGTCCTCTGGCACTATTCCCTTTTCTAATGAATTGTTATACATGTGTAACAGTGCCTCTGCAATCTAAATTACCCCGTGTTCTAAAACAAAATTGAAGAGGCAGGAAGCATGGCAGAAACTCAAAGGCTTTTTGACAGAACGGGCCAAATAATTAGACCGCACCCTCAAAATCCAGCCCGTCAATCACCTGTGCGTCAGTCACAGCCCACTCTGCGACACTGATAAGCCCAGAAGCATAGGTCAAGGCGACACCTTCATATCAGGTTTTACCATTAGTAAGCTAATATATCATCTGTAAATAAAATAATTGTACGAATACTCAGAATGCAATATGATTTTGCATTAAAAAAATCTGCTCATAAATGTTCAGCGTTAAAGAGGCACGACTTCACAAAATGTCTATCAAATCGGACAGAACTGAAACTATTCCTATATTCTTAGTGTTGTACTTGCTCTATCTGCTGAAAATCAATTCATTCTTCCGTGGTTGCTTTCTATTTTACAAACCACTATCTCTTCTGACTGCACTGACTCCTTGCTGGGGTATAGAATCTCACAGCACAGGAGGAGGCCCTTCAGCTCATCGTGCCTGGGCTAGCTCTCTGAAAGAGCGATCCAATTAGTCCCACCCGCCCTGCTCTTTCCCCACAGCCCTGCAAATATTTTCATTTTAAGTTTATTTCTTTCATTCATTCATTCATTCACGGGATGGGCAATAAATGCTGACCTTGCCAGCGACGCCCACATCCATCCCATAAAGGAATTTTTAAAATGTGGGCGTCGCTGGCAAGGCCAGCATTTATTGCCCATCCCTAATTGCCCTCGAGAAGGTGGTGATGAGCCGCCTTCTTGAACCGCTGCGGTCCGTGAGGTGAAGTGAAGGTACTCCCACAGTGCTGTTAGGGAGGGCGTTCCAGGATTTTGACCCAATATATCCAATTCCCTTTAGAAAGTTACAACTGAATCTGCATCCACCGCTCTTTCAGGCAGTGCGTTCCAGATCGTAACAAATCGCTACGTAAAAATAATGCCATGGACTCTCACGTCTCTGTATGGTACCTTGCCCCAGTGGGCACCATTCTTGTGTGACCCTTGAGTGCTGGCAGGTTAATTGACCATTAGGGGGCACCACAAACCTCCTCCAATGCCCACACATGTCCACTTTCAGGATTGCTTAAAAAAACACCCTGCAGGAGCAGAAACCGCTGACGCTCGTCACTTCACTCACTATGGGGCAGAGTGATGTTCTGACCATACCCTGGCCGAGATGAGATGGCCCAGTCTAAACCAGACCAGACAGGGATACACGGCTCAGCTGCTCATGGACAATGTTCCACCTAAATTTTTTTTTATAAAAGTGCGCGGTCCCTTTAACTGGGTGCGCGACCCACTCAAAATTTCAGGTGTGCCTTCCCTGTAGAAGCTGGTGAGCGGTCTATACAGGACTTCCAGACCGCTGCGCAACCACGCAGCTCAGCGGGAGCTTTGCTGACGGAGTAAGCTTGCTGAGCAATGGGTTCAGCCCTATTCTGTGACAGCTTCACCCACGATGTAGCATGGAGTCAAAATACATTCTTCTCACCAAGGGACCAGTGAAGGATTAAAAATATTAACTGCGGCATTATCACCAAAACAGCACGTCTTCACTCAAGTGTAAAATATACCCCAAATAACAAGGTGCAAAATACATCCTGTAGAAATTTAGCCTACCCACTCGCTACAATGCATGGATTAATTTTTACCGTCACTGATGTGGTCAAATCGTCCCAGGACAAAGTTGATCCCAATCCAAGCATATACTCCTGAAACAATTTAAATAAAAGAATGCCAGTATTACTTCTTCATATTTAGAATACACTAGGTTGCAAAAATGCTGAACATTAAATACTAATAATACCGCAAACATAAAAAAAACCGATTAACCACTGTGAAGGGTCAGTGACATTTACTCAACATTGTCTCTTTTGTGAATTAATTGTTTGGACAGCGAGTGCTGATGGCAGCATGACTGAAGTTATCTGAAGGATTTAATGATGCAGATGGTGGGTGGGAACTCAATTCGCACGCGTACTTCAAACTGTCAGCCTTTGGCTCAGTGGGTAGCACTCTCGCCTCTGAGTCAGAAGGTTGTGGGTTCGAGTCCCACTCCAGAGACTTGAGCACAAAAGTCTAGGCTGACACTCCAGTGCGGTGCTGAGGGAGTGCTGCACTGTCGGCGGTGCCGTCTTTCAGATGACGTTAAACTGAGGCCCCGTCTGCCCTCTCAGGTGGACGTAAACGATCCCATGGCCACTATTTCGAGGAAAAGCAGAGGAGTTCTGCTTAGTGTCTTGGCAATATTTATCCCTTAACCATTACCACTGGAACAGATGATCTGGTCATTATCTCACTGCTGTTTATGGGATCTTCCTGTGCGCAGATTGACTGTCGCGTTTCCTACATTACAACAGTGACTACACTTCAAAAGTACTTCATTGGCTGTAAAGCGCTTTGGGACGTCCCGAGGTCGTGAGAGGCGCTGTAGAAATGCAAGTTCTTTCTTCATCTCTATCCCTTCTTTTCTCTCTCCCTCACCTTGTCGCTATCTCTTTAGACGGTTTTTTTTGGTAAAATAATCCTGCTTTTATCGGGAGACTTTGCTGTAGTTTTGGTCACGAGTTCTGTTTGCTGTGATTTGTTGAACCTCGATTTAAACAGACTCTGTTTGCTGAGTAAACAGACTGCTTGCTGCGAGTCCCGCCCAGCCTCCAACTCAATGGCTGACAGCGGTGTCAATACTCACTTTGTTTAAACAGTGAAATGGATTTAACAACATGCAACAGACTGACTGCCAATGTTGCAGCCTCCTCCGTTAACAATTATCCAAATGTTCACAGCAAAATGCAAAAAACCATTTGTCTGCCAACTTGTCAATTCACTTGAAAACTTAGAATTGTTCAACCGGTCTATCTAACGCTACTGTCGGTACGGAATACACACCTTCTTGCTTGCCTGAAATCACCTCTGCATGCGAGTCTGCGAACAGGAAATCAAAGTGCAGCGGGATATCTGTACGGAGATCTTCGAGTATGGCGTTCTGCTGGCTGCCAAACAAACGTTAATGTATGGTCAATACTTGGAATGAAGTTATTCAAACCGTGTGCGGGCAGGAATCACAGTGTGTGCTCCCTGCTCCCCTTAATTACATGACTCAGGCTCGGGCGTGGCTCAACGGGCCTCTGTTAAAAGTGTCTCAGCGACTACTCCCTGTGTGGGCAATGACTGTTCGCAGGCTATTTGACTGCAGGGGCATCACTGCGGAGCCCAATCTGGTGCTCGCCCAGGGCACTTTCCAACGGGCATCACCAGATCGCAACCAAGAGTGGGTTTTTTCCCCACCAACATAACAGGGATATGGAAACCCACTGTACCGTCTCCGTTACTACCTGAACTGAGATCAGCAATACGCAACAGAGACCAGGTTCTCAAATTAGAGATATTTCTGCTTTGTATGGAACAGTCTTGCTCGAGTATCAAGACAGCTCAATTGAGTAGAATGGGCCTATATTCTCTGGAGTTTAGAAGAATGAGATGTGATCTCATTGAAACGTATACAATTCTTAGAGGGCTTGACAGGGTAAATGCAGAGAGACTGTTTACCCTGGCTGGAGAGTCTAGAACTAGGGGACATAGTCTCAGGATATTTAGGACTGAGATGTGGAGGAATTTCTTCACTCAGAGGGTTGTGAATCTTTGGAATTCTCTACCCAGAGGGCTATGGATGCTGAGTCATTGAGTATATTCAAGACTGAGATCGATAGATTTTTGGACACTAGGGGAATCAAGGGATATGGGGATAGTGCGGGAAAGTGGAGTTGAGGTTGAAGATCAGCCATGATCTTATTGAATGGCGGAGCAGGCTTTAGGGACCGAATGGCCGACTCCTGCTCCTATTTGTTATGCTCTTAATTGCACTGCGATTTAACGTCTGGACCCAGGCTCAGATCCAGATTCAAATCCAGCTCTCCCTTCAGACACAATGTGAATGGAGAGCGGTCGGTTTCAACCAAGTAGCTACTGGATCAATTGCACAGCTCGAAACTCTTAGTTTCAGAATTCGAAATGTCACAGTGGACTGTCTTCTGGAGTTGAGCCTCACGGAAAGGACAGACAAGAGGGAGCTTCTCCCTGTTCTTTCCGGGTTGCCTTACATTTACCCCATGCTTTACCCGAGCAGGGCACATGCCATCCTGATAGAAGGTTCAAAAACTGCAATGAACATCAGCGCAATATTTACCAGGCGTTTACCCCTGAATTCCCCTTTCCCGAGAACTTTTCTTCATGGATTGCGCCCCCCCAGTGGCCCATCGGCCTGGGCCAGTGCTGCTTTAAACAGTTCAGCAGATGGGGGGCAGCGACGCAGGCAAACCGAGCCCCCCCCACCCCCCCCAAAGCACTACAGAAGATTTCCAGCCTCCTCACAGCTGAGATTGGGGACCCTGTGCTGCTCAGACACAGCGCGTCGCGGACACAGAGCACAACTTTATCCGTAGATTCAACGCGTAAAGCATGCGGATGAGCGCTCGAACTTCGGTTCAATGCTGGAAGGTTCGCTGCCGCCCGCACAACAGCAAGACAAGATCTCACGGAAGAAACCAATGTCTCACTGCACAACTCTGAAGGTTTATGAATTGCCGCTTCTGAAGTTATAGAATAACACAGCACAGGACGACGACATTCGGCCCATCGTGCCTGTGCCGACTCTTTGAAAGAGCTATCCAATTCATCCCACTCCCCTGCTCTTTCCCCATAGCACTGCAATTTTTTTTATTTTTTAAGTAGAGATCCAATTCCCTTTTGAAAGTTACTATTGAATCTGCTTCCACCGCCCTTTCAGGCAGCGCATTCCAGATCACAACAACTCGCTGCGTAAAAAAAATTCTCCTGGCTTCTTTGCCAATTATTTTAAATCTGTGTCCTCTGGTTACCGATCCTCCTGCCAGTGGTTTCTCCCTATCTACGCTATCAAACCCCCTCAACCAACTTTGGGATGCAGCAGATTTGGTCTTCCTAAGATCTGTAAAATTGATAAAACAATTTAACATAGAAACATAGAAGATAGGAGTAGGCCATTCGGCCCCTCGAGCCTGCTCCGCCATTCAATGAGATCATGGCTGATCATCCAACTTCAGTACCCTGTCCCTGCTTTCTCCCCATATCCCTTGATCCCTTTAGCCTTAAGAAATATATCCAATTCCTTCTTGAATATATTTAATGAATTGGCCTCTACTGCCTTCTGGGTGACAGAAAAGTGAGAAACCTTTGCTTGTCTTATACTTGCCATTTAAATAAAAAAGTTTCTTTTCCATTCACAGATACAAGTGACGTTGCAGAACAAGCAAATAACATCCTAGCTGGGAGCCCACTGTTAATTTGTTTCATGCTTACGAAACATTTAACAAGAAATAAACCCGCGCTGCATTTTTAGCTGTTGCACCAATCCAACAACCTGGTGCCTCCGGCAGCGAAAACAAACCTTGCCCTCTGCCGGTGCCACCGTACTCTCGGAGCGGTCGCCCCAACCCTACGGGACAGCAATGCGATTCGTGCATTGCTGGCCCCAGGGAAGGCCGATAGCTAGGGAACTGGTGTCGCAACTGCACGTGTGCAGGCTGTTCCCATTGGCTTTGGCGCCGTGCTATAAACGGACAGATTCCCTGCCCTTTGCTTGCAGTAGCGTATGTGCGAACAGGGAGAATAGAGGCCATGAACAGATCAATACGTGCGCTGTGAAGCACTTAGCTTGTGGCTTCAGTCTCACTTTGCCACTCCACCCAATTGAGCACGAGAATAATTTTTTTCTTGAAAAAAAAAAGTAAGAGAGTTACTTTTCAGGTAAAATCCTCATCCCTGCAGTGCACAGGATGTATAAAGGAGTCTCTTGGTGTTTAGAATGAGGAATATGGTCTGCAGCAAAGTTCAGAAGCGGCGCCAAGTAATCACTAGCTTTCTCTGGTGTGGACGCCAATTCTGAAATACCTGCAGAGAAAAACAGAAAGATAAATGAAACAAAACTAAACACAGCATCTGTTGCATGAGAATAATACTATTCTAAGCTTTTATCAATTGGTATCAGCCGTGGCTCAGTGGGTAGCACTCTCGCCCGAGTCAAAAGCTGTGGGTTCATAGTCCCACTCCAGAGACTTGAGCACAAATATCTAGGCTGACACTCCAGTGCAGTGCTGAGGGAGTGCCGCACTGTCAGAGGTGCCGTCTTTCGGATGAGACGTTAAACCGAGGCCCCATCTGCTCTCTCAGGTGGACGTAAAAGATCCCATGGCACTATAGCGAAGAAGAGCAGGTGAGTTATCCCCGGTGTCCTGGCCTTATATTTATCCCGCAACCAACGTCACTAAAAACAGATGAGCTGGTCATTATCACATTGCTGTTTGCGGGAGCTTGCTGTGGGCAAATTGGCTGCCGTGTTTCCTACAACAGTGACGACACTTCAAAAAGTACTTCATTTGGGACATCCTGAGGTTGTGTAAGGCACAATGTAAATGCAAGTCTTTCTTTCTTTCAATTGTTTGCTGTAAAATAAGACAGTTTTCTGTGAGTCCTGCCCGAAGTCCCGCCCCACCTCCAACTCATTGGCTGACACAGTGATGTCAATAGACACACTGGACTTTAAATATTGTTACAGATGCAAACACATCCAGCTGCGCTGGACATACTTACTTTAAAAACATTATAGAGGTGTAGATATTCTGATAGATATGAACCACTGGTGTGGTGTCAGCATACTGTTTTGAACAGGCAACGATTTGTTAACCAATCATGAGAAATGATTTGGCGCAGGACTGTTGAAAAGGCCGAGAACGTGATGGTAAATGTTGTGCCAGAAATATGAACTGCGAACGGGGAATGGTAAAAGTGAAGTACGTATGGCCTCCTCCTGTGCTGTATCATTCTATGATCCTGTGCCTGGAAGAGTGTGAAGGCCGTGCGGTGCAAGGAAAATTACTGAACCACGCAGGTTTCACACACTTCAATGTTACTCGGTCCTTACAGCAAGTTACAGACCACGTAGTTTGGAACGTTGCAAAGACAGCCGTCTTGCAAACAGCACTGCTTTTATTGCAGACCAAGACCGAACTTGAAACACAACGTGGAATTACACAGAATGTACAGCACAGAAACAGGCCATTTGGCCCAAGTGGTCCATGCCGGTATTTACGTTCCACATGAGCCGTCTCCCACTTTAGTAGAAAAAACAGAAAGGCAGAGTATTTCCTAAATGGTGAAAGATTGGGGAATGCAGATGCTCAAATGGACCTGGGTGTCCTTGTACATGAGTCACTGAAAGTGAATGTGCAGGTGCAGCAGGCCATTAGGAAGGCAAATGGTATGCTGGCCTTCATTACAAGAGGATTTGAGTACAGAAGTAAAGATGTCTTACTCCAATTATATAGGGCCTTGGTGAGACCACACCAGGAGTACTGTGTACAATTTTGGTCTCCTTACCTAAGGAAGGTTATACTTGCCATAGAGGGAGTGCAACGAAGGTTCACGAGATTGATTCCTGGGATGGCAGGACTGTCGTATGAGAAGAGATTGAGTAAACTAGGCCTGTAATCTCTTGAATTCAGAAGAATGAGAGGGGATCTCATTGAAGCATACAAAATTATTACAGGGCTTGATAGGGTGGATGCTGGGAGAATGTTTCCCTTGGCTGGGGAGTCCAGAACCAGGGGCCACAGCCTCAGGATAAAGGGTAGGCCATTCAGGACTGAGATGAGAAGAAATTTCTTCACACAGAGGGTGGTGAATCTTTGGAATTCTCTACCCCAGAGGGCTGTGGAGGCTGTCATTGGGTATATTCAAAACAGCAGTCGATAGATTTCTGACTAGTAAGGGCATCAAGGGATATGGCGATAGGGCCGGTGAATGGAGTTGAGGCAGAAGATCAGCCATGATCTCATTGAATGGCGGAGCAGGCTCGAAGGGCCGAATGGCCGACTCCTGCTCCTATTTCTTATGTTCTTAACCCTATGAGCATAACCTTCCTTTCTCCCTCAGGTGTTTATCTAGCTTCCCCTTAAATACATCTGTGCTAATCATCTTGTGGCAGCGAGTTGCATGTTCTAATCACTCTCTGGGCAATTAAGTTCCTCCTGAATTCCTGACTGGATTTATTGGTGACGATCATATATTTATGGCCCCTGGTTCTGGCCTCGCTCACAAGTGGAAATGTATAGGTCTACCCTATCAAACTCTTTCGTAATTTTAAAGACCTCTATCAGGTCACCCCTCAATCTTCTCTTTTCTAGAGAAAACTAGGCAGGTGGGGGGGGGGGGGCTGGAAGAAGGTAGTAAGATGTACAGTGGGAATCCTTAAAAGCCATATGCAAACTCTACAGTGGCCGAGCACGTTATGCTACCATCCTGTGTTGCAGTGAGTTTTACAGGCCAGAAAGTCCCAGGTTGGTATCAAGGTCGGTGTTGAATTCGCTGACCTCAAGTGAAGCATAGCAGGTGTCAGCAGTCTTGGCTAGGCAAGGAAGCCAACAGCCAGAGTCCCCCAAACTGTCGCTCAATCGCTGTCCGACGACTACTGCTGCAAAGTGCATGCGTTTGGCTATTATAGGACTCTGTGACGCCCCCCCCAGTCAAATAGTATGCCAAAATTCACGGTCTTGCCTCACATACAATAAATGCTGTGATATCCGAGCAAGAGTCAACAGCTTCAAGAGAGAAAGGGGATTGGTTGGTATTCAGCTGGACAGTCTGAAGTGTTATTTAACGTTCAGAATACTTGCTCTCTCTCTCTCGCTTTACCTTTACTGGGCAATGGCAGAAAGCCAGCAAATAAGGTCAATTAGCTTGGCCTCAGCTATACACTTTATGCAGTTTTATGTAACTAAGTCACAAAGTGCCTGTTAATCAAGGGTAATTAACAGGTTCATTTATCTGACTGCTACAGGCACTGAGCCAGAAGACTAATCGTAGAAACTTACAGCGCAGAAGGAGGCTATTCGGCCCATCGTGCCTGTGCTGGCTCTTTGAGCAGTCGTGCTCAGTCCTACATCCTCCGCTTTTTGTCCGTAACCCTGTAAGTTCCTCATCCTCAAGAACCCGTCCAACTCCCTTTTAAAATTATCGATGGAATCAACTTCCACCACCTTTTCAGGTCGAGCGTTCCAGATCCCCACAACTCTCAGAGTGAAAAAAATTCTCATCTCCCCTCTAGATCTTTTGCCAATGATTTTGAATCTATGACCTCGAGTTATTGACCCACTCGCCAGAGGGAATCGTTTTTTCTATCTCCTCCACCGAAACCTCTCATCACATGCAAATTTAAACAGCATAAAACTCAAGCCCAGAATTAGACTCCCAACTTAGTTAGTCCATGTCAAGTTTATATTAAAAGGAAGGGTACTTATTTTAAAATTGGACATTGCAAGATCTGTTCCTCGCGCAAAGATTAAAAGCAATTATTTCAATTGATTTCCACTGGGGAGCCTCACCTGGCTTGATCTTCATTACCACAGGCTGTCTGTTCGTGCCCCTCATCTGTCTGATATCAAGCAGATCGTGTGGATTCCCATTGTGTCTTGGCCAGCAGTACACAAAGAGCCTTGAGCCACTACTTCCGCAGTCGACCACAATGCCATAGTTCAAATAAGGGTTGTTTACGTCGGTGGCCTCCATGTCTAACAACTTGGTAAAGTACCTGGAAGGAGGAGGAGGATCATCAAACAAACAACTTGCATTTATACAGCGCCTTTAACGTAGTAAAACGTCCCAAAGCGTTATACAGCTGCACACAGCTGGAATACTGTGTGCAGTTCTGGTCGCCACACTATAGGAAGGATGTGATTGCATTGGAGAGGGTGCAGAGGAGATTCACCAGGATGTTACCTGGGCTGGAGCGCTTCAGCTATGAAGAGAGACTGGACAGGCTGGGGTTGTTTTCCTTAGAGCAGAGAAGGCCGAGGGGGGACCTGATTGAGGTGTACACAGTTATGAGGGGCATAGATAGGGTAGATAGAAAGAAACTTTTCCCCTTAGTAGAGGGGTCAATAACCAGGGGGCATAGTTTCAAGGTAAGGGGCAGGAGGTTTAGAGGGGATTTGAGTTAAAACTTTTTCACCCAGAGGGTGGTTGGAATCTGGAACTCACTGCCTGAAAGGGTGGTAGAGGCAGGAACCCTCACAACATTCAAGAAGCATTTAGATGAGCACTTGAAACGCCATAGCATACAAGGCTACGGACCAAGTGCTGGAAAATGGGATTAGAATAGACAGGGCTTGATGGCCGGTGCGGACACGATGGGCCGAAGGGCCTCTTTCTGTGCTGTATAACTCTATGACTCTAAGACAAAATGTGGCACCGAGCCACATAAGGAGATATTAGGGCAGGTGACCAAAAGCTTGATCAAAGGGATAGGTTTTAAGGAGCATCTTAAAGGAGGAGTGAGAGAGGTGGAGAGGTTCAGGGAGGGAATTCCAGAGCTTGGGGCCCAGGCAGCTGAAGGCACGGCCGCCAATGGTGGGGCGACAAAAATCAGGGCTGCTCAAGAGGCCAGAATTAGAGGAGCGTAGATGCCTTGGAGGGTTGTAGGGCTGGAGGAGGTTACAGAGATAGGGAGGGGGCGAGGACGTAGAGAGGTTTGAAAACTAGGATGGGAATTTTTAAGTCAAGGCGTTTCCGGACCGGGAGCCAATGTAGGTCAGCGAGCACAGGGGTGATGGGTGAACGGGACTTGGTGTGAGTTAGGACACGGGCGGCAGAGTTTTGGATGACCTCAGGTTTACGAAGGGTGCAAGCTGGGAGGCCGGTCAGGAGAGCACTGGAATAGTCGAGTCTAGAGGTAACAAAGGCATGGTCAAAGAGGTAGGTTTAAAGGAGGAGAGGTATTAAAAGTGAACGGAATCTGCACCGTGCAATATCACTGTGAGGTGCTGATTTGAAATTGCTTTATCTAATACCACGTGCTGACGTCACATTGAGCAATTTCAAGCCCTTCGTCTCATTTCTATATCGTCTGCAAAACTGAAACCAAAAGTTGTTCTGGTCCTCGCTCCAAACAGTAACCCACCGTTTCTCTTTTCAGAGCCTCACAGACCAATACGCTCAGCATTTTCGGTTTTTAATTTCAGTTTTCCGACATTTCTCTTTTATTCTGAAACCAGTGGTAAAAAGAGGAGCGATTTACATCTATCAGCAAGTGGGAAAAAACTCAACACATATGGTTCTGAAAGTGCATGAGGTCAGGAGTTCAAATCCCAACATGCCACATTGTGAGACTGAAGTCAGTCGATAAATCTTATAACTTGTGGCCTGGTATCAATAAAGCTGCCAGATTTCTGTAAAAAGCCGACTGGCTCCCCAATGTCCTTCAGGGAAGGGAAGCTGCCAACTCTACCCTGTCTAGCCCACACGCAAGTCCAGTCCCACATTACATGCTGGACTCTTAATGCTGCTCTCAGGGCAACTAGTGATGGGCAATAAATGCTGCCTTGCCTGTATCACTTACATGCCAAGAACAAACATATATATGTTTATTCATTCATGGGATGTGGGCGTCGCTGGCAAGGCCAATATTTATTGCCCAACCCTAATTAACCTCGAGAGGGTGGTGGTTTTAAAGACCTGTCGATGGTACTGGAAGGGGACACTGTTGGGAGACGGTGGGGGCGGGGGGAAGGAGTTCCAGAGTTTGTCGGATTCTAATTCAGGTCCTCCAGTGTTCAGTCAGTCTCGATTTCCACACGGTGAGGATGTAGGTAGGATGAACAGCATTTGAAACCAAACTGAAGCAAGGGGAGTTCAGAGGATCGATACAGGAGCAGCACTGTTAAAACTTTAAACATTCACTCCCTCCACCACCGGCGCACCGTGGCTGCAGTGTGTAACATCTAGCAGATGCACTGCAGCAACTCGCCAAGGTGTCTTCGACAGCACCTCCCAAACCCGCGGCCTCTACCACCTCGAAGGACGAAGGCAGCAGGCGCATGGGAACACCATCACTTGCAAGTTCCCCTCCAAGTCACACACCATCCTGACTTGGAAATACAACGCCGTTCCTTCATCGTCGCTGGGTCAAAATCCTGGAACTCCCTCCCCAACAGCACTGTGGGAGCACCTTCACCACAAGGACTGCAGCGGTTCAAGGCGGCGGCTCACCACCACCTTCTCAAGCGGCAATTAGAGATGGGCAATAAATGCTGGCCTTGCCAGAGACGCCCACATCCCAGGAACGAATAAAAAAGAAAAAAAAACGGCTGCACATACGCTACCTATCTCCTCTGTCCTGATAGAAACGTCCCCATCGATTCCTATCCAAGACCAGCAAAACGTACAGCAGAGAGACTAAAACGGTGAGCAACGCGACAGCCGTCAACTGCCGAAAGGTGGTGTTGAGAGGACGAGGGCAGGCCGAAGGAGATAAGCTGAAATGCCACGAAGCAGGGAATAAGCAGGAGATGCAGAACCTAAGGAGAAAAGTCGGCAGTCAAAAAAAAAACCAGCAACATTTCAATGCAGATCACACTCGCCTCACAAATCACAGACCCTTGCTCATCATTGTGCAAAAGTGGCACTTTTCTAAGCTGGACCTCAGCAAATAACCACATGGAGCAGTGCCAAGACAAATTCTAAGGTTCACTGTTGCAAGAATATACATTAGCATACAATCTATGAAGCTAATATATTACGATGACCTAACTGCAACTGATTAGATTAACCCACGTCTCACTTTGAAAGATACGGGGTCATAAATATTAAATATTAGTGTCAGCTGTGGCTCAGTTGGTAGCACTCTTGCCTGAGTCAGAAGGTTGTGGGTTCAAGCCCCACGCCAGATTTTTGAGCAAATCTAGGCTGACACTCCAGTGCAGTGCTGAGGGATGCTGCCCTGTCAGAGGCGTGGTATTGCGGATGAGGCATTAAATCGAGGCCCCGTCTGCTCTCTCAGGTGGACGTAAAAGATCCCACAGCACTGAAGAAGAGCAGGGAAGTTCTCCCCAGTGTCCTAAGAACATAAGAAATAGGAGCAGGAGTCGGCCATACGGCCCCTTGAGCCTGCTCCGCCATTCAATAAGGTCACGGCTGATCATCCACCTCAACTCCACTTTCCCGCCCAATCTCCATATCCCTTGATTCTCCTAGAGTCCAAAAATCTATCTATCTCAGTCTTGAATATACTCAAAGACTCAGCATCAAAGCCCTCTGGGGCAGAGAATTCCAAAGATTCACAACCCTCTGAGTGAAGAAATTCCTCCTCATCTCAGTCTTAAATGGCCTACCCCTTATCCGGAGACTATGCCCCCTAGTTCTAGACTCTCCAGCCAGGGGAAACAACCTCTCAGCATCTACCCTGTCAATCCCCCTCAGAATCTTGTATGTTTCAATGAGATCACCTCTCATTCTTCTAAACTCCAGAGAGTCTAGGCCCATTCTACACAATCTCTCATCACAGGACAGCCCTCTCATCCAAGGAATCAATCTAGTGAACCTTCGTTGCACCGCCTCCAATGCAAGTATATCCTTCCTTAGATAAGGAGACCAAAACTGTGCACAGTACTCCAGGTGTGGTCTCACCAAGGCCCTGTACAATTGTAGCAAGACTTCCTTACTCTTATACTCCAACCCCCTTGCAATAAAGGCCAACATGCCATTTGCCTTACTCATTGCATGCTAGTTTTCTGTGTTTCTTGCACGAGGACACCCAAATCTCTCTGAACACCAACATTTGAAAGTTTCTCACCATTTAAAAAAGTCTGTTTTTCTATTTTTCCTACCAAAGTGAATAACCTCACACTTCACTACATTATACTCCATCTGCCACCTTACTGCCCACTCACTTAGTCTATCTATATCCCTTTGCAGACTCTGTGTGTTCTCCTCACAGCTTACTGTCCCACCTAGCTTTGTATCATCAGCAAACTTGGATACATTACACTCGGTCCCTTCATCTAGGTCATTAATACAGATTGTAAATAGCTGAGGCCCCAATACTGTCCTGACCAATGTTTATCCCTCAACTTATCACAGTGCTGTTTGTGGGAGCTTGCTGTGCGCAAATTGGCAGCTGCGTTTCCTACATTACAACAGTGACTACACTTCAAAAGTACTTCATTGGCTGCGCACTTGAGTGCAGCACACTTTCCCATTAGCATTTATCTTTGGTCAACACGACAGAGTTTATACTTGGACAGTTCCCTTACCTTCCCATGGTAAACAGTGGCTCTGATCACGGAATGATGATGAGAAGAAGCGACGATCTGCCCTCAAAAAATCCAAGACACAGTGCACAGCTCTGCCAAGGAGACATTGTTTTCCTGTTCCAACAATATAAGAAGGGAATCAGCACATTACTTCGCCATATGGTGCAGATGCAGTTACATCTGTTTTCTGTATGACTTTCAAAGAATCTTCCCCAAATATTCAGACTGGCTGGCTTCAATTGAACTTGTGGGTCAGTATCACAACATGCCGTCCACTTGCCCAATATGCTGCAGGAGATGTTTCTATTTTGTTGTTCTAAATAAATTAATACTAATTATTTTTAGACAAATATAACTGGCACAAAAGAGGAGGGGAGTGAAATCACACTGAGCAATATTAAGAAGGGACATAGGACAGGAGGAGGCCATTCAGCCCTTCGAGCCTGTTCCGCCATTCAATTAGATCAGAGCTAATCTGTATCTTAACTCCATCTACCCTGCCTTGGTTCCATGACTGTTAATACCCTTGCCTGACAACAATTTGGTAGGAACATCTGAACAGATTTTATGCCTTTCATGATATAGAAACATAGAAACAGAAGATAGGAGCAGGAGTAGGCCATTCGGCCCCTCGAGCCTGCTCGCCATTCAATGAGATCATGGCTGACCATCCAAATTCAGTACCCTGTACCTGCTTTCTCTCCATATCCCTTGATCCCCTTAGCCTTAAGAAATATATCTAACTCCTTCTTGAATATATTTAATGAATTGGCCTCAACTGCCTTCTGTGGTAGAGAATTCCACAGGTTCACCACTCTCTGGGTGAAGAAATTCCTCCTCATCTCAGTCCTAAATGGCTTACCCCTTATCCTTAGACTGTGACCTCTGGTTCTGGACTCCCCCGCCATCGGGAACAGCCTTCCTGCATCTAGTCTGTCTAGTCCTGTTAGAATTTTATAAGTTTCAATGAGATCCCCTCTCATTCTTCTAAACTCTAGCGAATATAGGCCCAATCGACCCAATCGCTCTTCATACGTCATTCCTGCCATCCCAGGTATCAGTCTGGTGAATCTTCGCTGCACTCCCTCCATGGCAACAACATCCTTCCTCAGATAAGGCGACCAAAACTGCACACAATACTCAAGGTGTGGTCTCACCAAGGCCCTGTACAACTGCAGCAAGACATCCTTGCTCCTGTACGCGAATCCTCTCGCTATGAAGGCTAACATACTATTTGCCTTCTTAACCGCCTGCTGCACCTGCATGCTTACCTTCAGCGACTGGTGCACAAGGACACCCAGGTCTCGTTGCACTTCCCCTTCTCCCAATCTATTGCAGTTCAGATAATAATCTGCCTTCCTGTTTTTGCCACCAAAGTGGATAACCTCGCATTTATCCACATTATACTGCATCTGCCATGCATCTGCCCAATCACCCAACCTGTCCAAATCATACTGGAGTTTCTCTGCATCCTCCTCACAGCACACACACCCACCCAGCTTTGTGTCGTCTGCAAACTTGGAGATATTACATCTAATCCCCTAGAAAGACTTGCATTTATATAGCGCCTTTTACGACCACTGAACATCCCAAAGCGCTTTCCAGCCAGTGAAGTACTTTCTGAAGTGCAGGTACTGTTGTAATGTAGGAAACGCGACAGCCATTATGCTCACAGCAAGCTCCCACAAACAGCAATGTGATAATGACCAGATCATCTGCTTTCGTGATGTTGATTTGAGGGACCAATATTGGCCAGGACACCGGAGAGAACTCCCCCTGCTCTTCTTTGAAATAGTGCCATGGGATCTTTTACGTCCACCCGAGAGGGCAGACGGGGCCGCAGTTTAACATCTCATCTGAAAGACAGCACCTCCGACAGTGCAGCACTGGGACTGTCAGCCCAGACTTTTGCGCTCAAGTCTCTGGAGGGTGACCGACTGAGCACTGGCTGATGCAGAATGAAGCCATTGGCCCGTTGAAATAAAAAGCTGGAAATACACCGATCTAGCAGCTTAAAAATAGGAAAAAGTTACCTCTGTCAGAAGTTGCTGAAATGTTAAGCTCTGCATTCGCTGTCCAGATGCTGATGGATGTGCTCTCTTTTTAGCATTTATTTTGAAGCACAAGGTTAAATGGATTTTTTTGCAAATTGTGCCACCCTTCCTGATGTTTATTTTGCAGGACTACCCTGTACGTGCACAGACACACTGTGGTGGGTGGTGGTGCCACCTGTATCTTTGTCACAGCTTCCTTCCTACGTGGCTGCCAACCTGGAGCATCCTCACTGCAGGGAGCTGGACCCGCCTCACCGCCGTGGGGATTGGCTCCCGCGGGCCGCACCTTTGCCAGCGTTCGCCAGCCGATTGGCTGGCCGGGCCGTCAATCAGCCGAGCCGCGTGGACGTCATCGCGTACTCGCACGCACACGCATGCGCATATCACCGTCGCTAAAGCGGACCGGCGAAGAGTGAGTAAAAGGGAGGGGATGGGCCGCGGGAAATGACGGCGTTTTTTCCACACACACAAAAATAAAACCGGCTAAAAAAAAATGGCCTCCGAGGTGTCGGTCCTCGTTACTTACCCGCTCATGGTTTGTCGTGGACGGTCCTGTCACGTGGAACAGAACCCGGTGAGAGCGAAAGCCCGACGCCGGTTGACGCGGCAACCGTCTCCGCCTCGGCTTCCTCCGCGCCGACTGAAACCTTTCACCACACTTCGCGACACTGCCGCCTATCGGGTGAGTCATGAGGAAGGCGCGGTGCATTATGGGAGTTGTAGTCCCCACCCCACCTGTCTTGCCAACTTCACACTGGGCAGTGTTCACACTTTGGAGATTTTTCTATCAGTGCGACACACTAGTTAGGCCACAGCTAGAATACTGCGTGCAGTTCTGGTCACCACATTACAGGAAAGATGTGATTGCACTCGAGAGGGCACAGAGGAGATTTACCAGGATGTTGCATGGGCTGGGGAATTTTAGCCAAGAGGAAAGATTGGATAGGCGGGGTTGTTTTCTTTGGGACAGAGGAGGCTGAGGGGAGACCTAATTGAGGTGTATAAAATTATGAGGGGATAGGTAGGAACTATTTCCCTTGGCAGAGGGGACGATAACCAGGGGGCATAGATTTAAAGAAAGACTTGCATTTCTATAGCGCCTTTCATGACCTCAGGATGGCCCAAAGCACTTTACAGCCAATGAAGTACTTTTGAAGTGTAGTCACTGTTGTAATGTAGGAAACGCAGCAGCCAATTTGTACACAGCCAGGTCCCACAAACAGCAATGTGATAATGACCAGATAATCTGTTTTTGTTATGTTGGTTGAGGGATAAATTTTGGCCCCAGGACACCGGGGAGAATTCCCCTGCTCCTCTTCGAAATAGTGCCATGGGATCTTTTACGTCCAACTGAGAGAGCAGACGGGGCCTCGATTTAACGTCTCATCCAAAAGACGGCACCTCTGACAGTGCAGCACTCCCTCAGCACTGCGCTGGAATGTCAGCCTAGCTTTATGCGCTCAAGTCCCTGGAGTGGGACTTGAACACGCAACCTTCGGACTCAGAGGCGAGTGTGCTACTCACTGAGCCACAGCCGACACTGTAAATGGTAAATGGTAGATTTGAGGGGAAATTTTTTCACCCAGAGGGTGGAAGAGGCAGAAACTCTCACCACATTCAAAAAGACCTTGGATGTGCACTTGAGGTGCCGTGGCCTACAAGGCTACAGACCAAGAGCTGTCAGGTGGTATTAGGCTGGATAGCTCTTTGTCGACCGCCGCGGACACGATGGGCCGAATGGCCTCCTTCCGTGCTGTAAATTTCTATGATCATTTATGGACCCATTTCAATACCGTTTTTTGTTTCTCACTTTTTTTCTCCTTTGCATTGTTGCACGGGCACCAGTGGCCCTCTTTTGCATTTCAGTGGGCTGTTCGACCACCACAACAACTTGCATTTATATAGCGCCTTGAACGCAGTCAGACCTCCTGCTTATCAAACAAAAATTTGACATCCAGCCACACAAGGAGATATTGGGACAGGTGACCAAAAGCTTGGTCAAAGAGGTAGGTTTTAAGGAGCATCTTAAAGGAGGAAAGAGAGGCAGAGGTAGTTGCCAACATTCCATTTGTAGATTAACCAGTCGGTGTTTGTGGCATCCATTAGCGCTACTCCCATAGCATCCCAAATGTTGGACAGTAGCCGGAGGTTCTAAATGGCCCCACAATTACACTGCGGGTTATTGATTCTGTGCACACACCATGTTTCAGCACAAGCACGTTACTGGTGACTTCATCAGTCCCTGGCCCACTCGAACCAAAAGGGCCCGGCAATGGTAGCAGGTCCAAGCAAACTCACTCCTGTTATCACCCATGCCCACACTTGTACCAGCTGTCATAAGAACTGGGGCAGGAATAGGGCATACGGCCCCTCGAGCCTGCTCCGCCGTTCAATAAGATCATGGCTGATCTTTACCTCAACTCCACTTTCCCGCCCTATCCCTTGATTCCCCGAGTGCCCAAAAATCTATTGATCTCAGCCTTGAATATACTCAACGACTCAGCATGCACAGCCCTCTGGGGTAGAGAATTCCAAAGATTCACCACCCTCTGAGTGAAGAAATTCTCCTCATCTCAGTCCTAAATGGCTGACCCTTTATCCTGAAACTATGTCCCCTAGTTCTAGACTCTCTAACTAGGGGAAACAATCTCTCAGCACCTCACCCTATCAAGGCCTACAGCGATCACCCCTCACTCTTCTAAACTCCGTCGAGCATATAGGCCCATTCTACTCATCTCTCCTCCTAGGATAACCCTCTAATCCCAGGAATCAATCTAGCTTGGATAGCAAGAACCCTGCCAATTTTGAAAAATATCAAATCTGAATCTGATGTAGGATTACTACGTCATGCTAGCCAACTCCAGAAAGCTAATAGTCACCAGTGCAGGATCAAACTCATTGAGACAGCGTGCAGAGAAAGAAATCAGGCCCAATACAAAAACTGTGCCGTCGCACCCTCTAGCCCAGAGATAGCTTTAATACTGTATCAAAGTGCACAGATTATTTTTACAAAAAGAAGGTACAGTAGTCTTCTGTGTGCAATCTTCGTAACACCGGGCTTTGTCCAGGTCCTGCGTTTCAGTCACTCAGCACCTGGATCACCAGCAGAATCCTGCAATACCGAAAAAAGGACAAAGCAGAATATGAATAATAATCATCATCAACAACTTGTATTTATGTAGCACCTTTAACGGAGTAATATGTCCCGAAGCGCTTCACAGGAGTGATTAATCAAACAAAATTTGACACCGAGCCACATAAGGAGATATTAGGGCAGATGGCCAAAAGCCAAGAGCGCCTTAAAAGGAGGAGAGAGAGGCAGAGAGATTTAGATGGAATTCCAGAGCTTAGGGCCCAGGCAGCTGAAGCACGGCCGCCAATGGTGAAGCGTTGAAAATCGAGGATGCTAAAGAGGCCAGAATTGGCATTGCCCAGCTAATGCCTGCTCCGGTGGTAATAAAAACAGAGAGAGGAGTAAATAGCATTCGGCAATTCAACAATAAAAGGACGCGCTGCATGGTTCTCTGGTCAAGGTTGACAGCCTTGGTAACATTCTGGATTAGAATATGTCTTTATTAACAACGAGCCTGACCATTAGCTTCAATCTTTCACCCGCAAAATGTGGCCCAACCCATCTCTTAGTCGCTGAACAGGAGAACAACAGCCTCAGCCCCATATCTCCTGGCACTGGTTTCTATCGCAATCTGGGAGAACAGTGCCCTTAAGGCACTGTATACTCTTGACCCAAGTGTCAGCCGTGGCTCAGTGGGTAGCACTCGCATCTCAGAGTCAAGAGTCACGGGTTCCCACTCCCGGCCACATAATCTAGGCTGACACTCCAGTGCAGTACTGAGGGAGTCCTGCACTGTCAAAGGTGCCGTCTTTCAGATGAGACGTTAAACCGAGGCCCCGTCTGCTCTCTCAGGCGTGGACGTAAAAGATCCCATGGCCATTATTTCAAAGAGTTCTCCCCAGTGTCCTGGTCCATATTTATCCCTCATCAGACAGTCAGCAAAACAGATCATCCGCTCATTTATCACATTGCTGTTTGTGGGACCTTGCTGTGTGCAAATTGGCTGCTGCGTTTCCCAGATTACAGTGAATACACTTCAAAAGTACTTCAGTAGCTGTGAAACACTTTGGGACATCCAGAGGTCACTACGGGAAATGCAAGTCTGTCTTTCCTATTTCATGCTGGAACGGAGAGGCATCAGCTGGTCACAGGACAGTCGCCGACACACCAACAGTCAGCTTAGCGGAAAAAGCAATTCATTGTGTGCGGTGCTTGGAGCGAAAGGTGCTGCAGAACGATAGCAGATGGCAGCCTGAGCACTGAGTGCGCGTCGGACGGTTTTCATAAAAAATTGCTCCACAGGTTCACCACTTAAGTTTGTGAAGATTCCGAGCAAAAGGACACAAATCGCTCTCATGACAAAATGTTCAAGGAGGGAAAAAAAACTCTCATCGTTGGAGCGCAACACTGAATACAAATTGAAGTGTTGCCATAGAAATAAAATGTTCTCTCCTCAACAACGCCAGCATCTCGCAGACGGTCACTGTTTGTAACATGATTAACCCATCGTCTATTTTGATCACCTGCTTTTTTATTCTCCAGTTGGTGTCCTTACCTAAGAAAGGATATACTTGCCACAGAGGGAGTGCAGCGAAGGTTCACCAGACTGATTCCTGGGATGGCAGGACTGTCGTATGAGGAGAGATTGGGTCGACTAGGCCTGTATTCACTAGAGTTTAGAAGAATGAGAGGGGATCTCATTGAAACGTATAAAATTCTGACAGAGCTAGACAGACTGGATGCAGGGAGGATGTTTCCCTGGCTGGGGCGGGGCGGGGTGGTCTAGAACGAGGAGGTCACAGTCTCAGGATACGGGGTAGGACATTTAGGACTGAGATGAGGAGAAATTTCTTCACTCAGAGGGTGGTGAACCTGTGGAATTCTCTACCACAGAAGGCTGTGGAGGCCAAGTCACTGAATATATTTAAGAAGGAGATAGGTAGATTTCTAGACACAAAAGGCATCAAGGGGTATGGGGAGAGAGCGGGAATATGGTATTGAGATAGAGGATCAGCCACGATCATATTGAATGGCGGAGCAGGCTCGAAGGGCCGAATGGCCTACTCCTGCTCCTATTTTTTTTTCTATGTTTCTATATATTTTTTTTAACTCCAATGTTAGAAACAGCGGTAGCGATGGTGAGATATAAACCCATCGCATAAGCATCAGGCTGTGCTGGAAGACTGGAGTCGTGCTGCTGCACGGTTAACATCAAGGTTTTTTTTTTATTCATTCACGGTATGTGGGCGTCGCTGGCAAGGCCAGCATTTATTGCCCATCCCTAATTGCACTTGAGAAGGTGGTGGTGAGCCGCCTTCGAACCGCTGCGGTGAAGGTACTCCCACAGTACTGCTAGGGAGGAAGTTCCAGGATTTTGACCCAGCGACGATGAAGGAACGGCGATTTATTTCCTAGTCAAGATGGTGTGCGACTTGGAGGTGGTGGTGTTCCCATGCGCCTGCTGCCCTTGTCCTTCTAGGCGGTGGAGGTCGTGGGTTTGGGAGGTGCTGCCGAAGAAGCCTTGACGAGTTGCTGCAGTGCATCTTGTAGATGGTGCACACTGCAGCCACGGTACGCAGGGGGTGGATGGGGTGCCAGTCAAGCGGGCTGCTTTGTCCTGGATGTTATCGAGCTTGAGTGTTGTTGGAGCTGCACCCATCCAGGCAAGTGGAGAGTATTCCATCACACTCCTGACTTGTGCCTTGTAGATGGTGGGAAGGCTTTGGGCAGTGAGGAGGTTGCGCAACAGAAACTGAGTCATTTTTACTCCAACCCTGCAGAAAAATATTAATCCCACACAAGCGGTGCGAGACCTGGCACAAACCATGTGATAATGGGAATGTGAACACTGCAATACTGCCCCAAGACCAGAAGGGAAAGAAATTGTGACTTGGGTTAACAAGAGTTCCATTTCCCTTTCCCTTCAAATTGCTAATATATATTACTCATTATTATGTGTCTCTTTTCAGCTGTTCTCAACCAGAGTGCCAGTTAAGTTGAAATTGTGGGTCAGTTCATAAATAGGTACAACTCTCTAAATAACCTATTTCGCCCTGGGAATAGTACAACCTCCAGGAGCCACTTCTTAGTGTTCTCTGACTATATCTGCTGTGCCTATATGCATCTCTTCACTTCATCTGACGAAGGAGCAGCGCTCCGAAAGCTTGTGATTTCAAATAAAGCTGTTGGACTATAACCTGGTGTTGTGCGACTTCTCACATTTAGCACTAGTTGTCATGTCAACATTTAATAGGCACTTAAAAGGGGAAAGGGAGTAAAGGAATATGGGAACAGAGCAGGCGCACGGGATTAGGAGCAATGTTCCCTCAAATTTTTTGGGGGTGGGGGGTGCACGGTCCCTTTAACTGGCTGGGCGGCCCATTCACATTACCGCACACGCGCGGCTTTTTCCCTTTTCAAAGCCGTCGAGCGGCCTGTGCGGGACCTCCAGACCGCCGAGCAAACCGCGCAGCCTAACGGGAACATTGATTAGGGCGACTGCTCCTGTGGAGAACAAGCACCGAAACGGACTGGTTGGGTCAAATGACATGGAAATTACAACATGGAAACAAGGAAAGAAAGAACTTGCATTTCTATCGCGCCTTTCACGACCTCAGGACATCCCAAAGTGCTTTACAGCCAATTAAGTTATTTTTTTGTTGTTGAAGTTTAGTCACTTATTTCCTGGACGCACACAGGTGAATGGCAGTTTCTGCTTCAGAAGATTGTTGGGGGCATACAATTCTGTCACACTGGAGCACTGATTGCATTACCTCACGCAGCTAATAACAACAGGCTTCTGTTTTACTAAAAGTAAACTTGCATTTAGATAGTGCCTTTCACATCCTTAGGATGTCCTGAAGCACTTCGCAGTCAATGAATTATTTTTGAACTGTTGTTCTGGAAGTAAACACCAGCAGCCAATTTGTACACATCAAGATCCCATAAGCGTTCATGACGCGAATGGCCAGTTCATCGATTTTGGTGGCGTTGGCTGAGGGATGGACGTTGGACCAAGGCACGAGGTGAACTCCCTGTTCTTCAAAAAGGTGCCGTGGATTCTTTAACGTCCCAACTGAACGGGTGGGTGGGGCCTCGGTTTAACATCTCATCCAGAAAAGACGGCACCTCCGACAGTGCAGCGCTCCCTCGGTACTGCACTGGAGTGTCAGCCTCGATTACCTGCTCAAGTCCTGCAGTGGGACTTGGACCCATGACCTTTTGATTCAGAGGAGAGACGCTGCCACTAAGTGGCACATAAGCGGCAGATTCTCTGATGAGCAGATGAGTCACCCTGTGTGCGATGAACACAACACAACGCAAGGCCGAAGTGGCTCAGCTGGAGGAGCGTTAGACTGAAGATCTAAAGTACCCTGGTTCAATCCCGGGTTTCGGCAGTTTCTTTAGGCATTAGGCGTGGCTCAGTGGATAGCACTCTCGCCTCTGAGTCAGAAGGTTGTGACACTCTCAGAGCCAGTACTGAGGGAGTGCTGCACTGATAGAGGTGCCGTCTTTCGGATGAGACGTTAAGGCCAAGGCCCACGTCTACCCTCTCGGGTGGACACAAAAAGGTCCCATGGCACTATTTCGAAGAGGAGCAGGGGAGTTCTCCCTGGTGTCCTGGCTAATATTTATACACCAGCACAGACTCGATGGGCCGAATGGCCTCCTTCTGTGCTGTGCTATTCTATGAATTCACACATAACAGCTAGTTGGGGCTAAGGAATAGGCCAAATAAGGAAGTAGCAAAACACAACCAAGCAAAGAGCATAGCAATGGTTTCCATTAGATTTTAGGGACTATGTGGATATTGAGGTACTTACCAGTGTCTCATCAGTGCCATCTTCAGTCTTGTGCGGCTGAACTGTAAGAAAGAAGGAAGAATGGAATGAGAAAGAGGCCCCTGATTAAGCCCATTCCTCCCAAAATCTAACCCATCATAGGCTCAGGGACAAGTTCCGCAAAAATACCCACTGATGTCCAGCAAAGCCCCACAATATTTATCATTCTTACATCTCCACAAAAAAACCCTGTCCTGCTACCTTTAAAGACTTGTATTTATATAGCGCCTTACACGACCTCCAGATGTCCCAAGGCGCTTTACACCCAGTGAAGCACTTTTTGAAGCCTAGTCACTTTTGTAATGTAGGAAACGCGGCAGCCAATTTGCGCACAGCAAGCTCCCACAATGAGCAATGCGATAGTGACCAGATTATCTGTTTTTGATGTTGGTTGAGGGATAAATATTGGCCCAGGACACCGGGGAGAACTCCCCTGCTTTTTTCAAAATAGTGCCGTGGGATCTTTTACGTCCACCCGAGGGGGCAGTCGGGGCCTCGGTTTAATGTCTCATCCCGAAAGATGGATTTCACAAGACAATACAACAATCCCATCAGCACAAGAATCATAAACGGCTCATGGAAGGTTTGGTACTCAGTCTGTATCTACAGCCTCCAGTCTCATTTCTAACCGGTTATGTATCCAAATCCTTTGTAAACATAAGAACATAAGAAATAGGAGCAGGAGTAGGCCAATCGGCCCCTCGAGCCTGCTCCGCCATTCAATAAGATCATGGCTGATCTGATCCTAACCGCCAATCTACTATCTATCACAGAACCATCTCCTGCATCTAACAGAATTGCACACACGAAATAGGAGCAGAATCAGGCTACACGGTCCCTGGGCCCGCTCCACTACCCACAGGGCCATGACCGATCCGAACCTAGACTCATGTCCAAATTCCTGCCCGCTCCCCGTAACCCTTAATGCCCTTTACTTCTAGGAAACTGTCTATTTCTGTTTTAAATTTATTTAATGATGTAGCTTCTACAGCTTTTTGTGGCAGCATATTCCATGGACCTACCACCCTCTGAGTGAAGTAGTTCCTCCTCATCTCAGTTTTGAAAGAGCAGCCCCTTATTCTAAGACTATGTCCCCTAGTTCTAGTCTCACCCGTCATCGGGAACATCCTCCCCGCATCCACCCGATCCAACCCCTTCACAATCTTATATGTTTCAATAAGATCGCCTCTCATTCTTCTGAACTCCAAGAATTGAGCAACACACCATTGTCTGCTTTTGCCGAGCATCAGTTCCACGAATCCCGAGAGAGAAAAAAATAATCTTTCCGATCGATTGGCCTTGCTTGATGTGATTAATTTGGAACAGTGTGCCTGGCAGATTCCGAGGGAGAGTTGGAACGCACCTTTGGTTTCCCCCTGATTCTTGGGCTTGGGGTCTCGCTGCCCTTTGCGTTCGCTGGTTTGGAGTCCCAGAGCCCTGATCACCAGCCTCTTGGCGATCACGGTGTTGGTCTGTGCCCTCTCCTTCACCGGCTGCAGGAATTCTACAAGCAAAGCAAAAAATTCAAAGTAAAGCTTTTCAAATTCTCCCCAAATAAAAAATGCACAGGCAGTGACCAAACACGGAGAAGGAAGGAGAGAATGAAAGCAAGCTTGCATTCACGTTCCACCTCATCAATTCCCCAGGACAAACCAAAATGCTTCACTAAATCAATGGAATACTTTAGAAGTACAGTCACTGTTGTTATGCTGGCAAACGCAGCAGCCAACTTATGCACAGCAAGGTCCCGCAGATAACAAACTAAAGGCCAGAAAATCTGTTTTTGGTGGTGTTGATTTGAGGGAGAAATGTTGGCCAGGACACCAGGAGAATTCTCTTGCACTTCCAACAGTGCCATAGGATCTTGTATGTCCACCTGAACAGATGGACATAGTTCAGCATAATTTCTGATCTAAAAGTTGCCACCTCAGACAGTGCAGCACTCCTTCAGTCCTGCACTGGAGTGTCAGCCTAGATCATGTGCTCATAGAGTCAAGAGTCATAACGGCACAGAAGGAGGCCATTCGGCCCATCGAGTCCGTGCCGGCTCTCTGTAGAGCAATCCAGTCAGTCCCATTCCCCCGCTCTATCCCCGTAGCCCTGCAGGTTTATTTCCCTCAAGGGCCTATCCAGTCTCCCCTTGAAAACATTGAGTGTCTCCGCTTCCACCACTTCCGTCGGCAGCGAGTTCCAGGTCCTCACCACATGCTGCGTAAAAGGTTTTTCCTCCCATCCCCCCTGTATTTCTTGCCCAAAACCTTAAATCTGTGTCCCCTAGTCCTTGTACCATCAACTAGTGGGAACAGCCTTTCCCCGTCTAGCCTATCCAAACCCGTCATAATCTTGTACACCTCTATCAAATCACCCCGCAACCTCCTTTACTCTAATGAAAACAAATCCAGCTTCTCCAACCTGTCCTTATAGTTGAGATCCCCCATCCCCTGAAACCATTCTGGTGAATTTCCTCTGCACCCTCTCAAGGGCCTTCACATCCTTCCTAAAGTGTGGTGACCAGAACTGGATGCAATACTCCAGTTTGGGCCTCGAACCCCCAATCTGTTGACTCGGAGGCGGGAGTGATACCAACAGAGTCAAGCGGTGATAAAACACAAGAGGCACTCGAAAGGAAATGCAAATTCCTGCATCACATTTCCTCTGTGTAGGGATGGAGAATCTCTGCAGCGTGGGGATTGCGCACAGCAAGCTCCCACAAACAGCAATGTGATAATGACCAGATCATTTTATTTTTTTAAATAGTGATGTTGATTGAGGGATAAATATTGGCCAGGGCACTGGGAGAACTCCCCTGCTCTTCTTCCAATAGTGCCCGTGGGATCTTTTACGTCCACCTGAGAGGGCCGACGGGGCCTCGGTTTAACGTCTCATCCGAAAGACGGTTTCACACAAAGGGCACAGAGAAACTCTTCCCCTTACTGGGATAAAACAAACACCAAGAAATACAAGCTCTGGGCAAGTTCCTTCTGCTGATCGATTACCTGAACATCTGGCGACCTTGAGTTTTGACTGTTTTGTTGCTTGAGACAAAGGCCGAGTTTTTAGCTGTGAATGGCTGATGGATAGGGCCTCGGAGGCTGAAATAAAACAAGGGTAAAAATCAATTACAAAAAGAAAATACTGCAGATGCTGGAAATCTCAGCAGGTCAGGCAGCATTTGTGAAGAGAGAAACAGAGTTAACGTTTCAGGTCGATGACCTTTCGTCAGAACTGGACACCCTGCTCCACTCCTCTATCACCCCCAACACCCCTTCCCCCGGCACCTTCCCGTGCAAGCGCAGGAGATGCAACACATGCCCTTATACCTCCCCCCTTCCACTGTCCAGGGCCCCAAACACCCTTCCAGGTGAAACAGCAATTTACTTGTACTTCTTGCAATCTAGTATACTGTATTCGCTGCTCACGATGCGGTCTCCTCTACATTGGGGAGACCAAACGCAGATTGGGTGACCGCTTGGCGGAACACCTCCGTTCAGTCCGCAAGCGTGACCCCGAGCTTCCGGTCGCCTGTCACTTTAATTCTCCGCTCCACTCCCACTCTAATCTCTCTGTCCTCGGCCTCTTGCACTGTTCCAATGAAGCTCAACGTAAGCTCGAGGAACAGCACCTCATCTTTCAATTCGGCACTTTACAGCCTTCTGGACTCAACATAGAGTTCAACAATTTCAGACCAGAACCTCAGCCCCTATCATATATTTCTTTTCTCCACACTTTTTTTTGTTTGTGTTTTCTTTTCTTCTCTCCCACATGGCAGCTGTCTTTCATTCTGCCAGCACAATTTACACTTCATCTAGAGCCATCTTTTGTTTCTTAACCTGTCACATTACCACCTCCTTTTGCCTTGAATATCTCTTAATGTCTCTTAACCTCTCCTGCCTTCTATCCTATCACAGACTTTCCCTTTTGTTCTTTCATCCCCTCCCCCCTTTCCCAGCTCCTACACTTGCTTAAAAATCTGTTCCATTTCCTGCTTTTTTCCAGTTCTGACGAAAGGTCATCGACCTGAAACGTTAACTCTGTTTCTCTCTTCACAGATGCTGCCTGACCAGCTGAGTGTCTCCAGCATTTTCTGTTTTTATTATAGTAAAAATCAATTATCTTATTTACAGCAAGAGCTTCTCTCGAGAACTTTTCATCCAAACATATTGCTTGTTAAGAACTTAAAAAATAGGAGCAGGAGTCGGCCCTTCGGCCCCTCGAGCCTGCTCCGCCATTCAATAAGATCATGGCTGATCTTCAACCTGAACTCTACTTTCCCGCCCGATCTCCATATCCCTTGATTCCCTTAGGGCCCAAAAATCTTATCGATCTCAGCCTTGAATATACTCAATGACTCAGCATCCACAGCCCTCTGGGGCAGAGAATTCCAAAGATTCACAACCCTCCGAGTGAAGAAATTCCTCCTCGTCTCGGTCTTAAATGGCCGACCCCTTATCCTGAGACTGTGACCCCTAGTTCTAGACTCTCCAGCCAGGGGATACATTCTCCCAGCAACTACCCTGTCAATCCCCCTCAGAATCTTATATGTTTCAATGAGATCACCTCTCATTCTTCTAAACTCCAGAGAGTATCGGCCCAATCTACTCAATCCCTCCTCACAGGACAGCCCTCTCATCCCAGGAATCAATCTGGTGAATATTCGTTGCACCGCCTCTAAGGCAAGTATATCCTTCCTTAGGTACGTTCTGATTGCTTATGGGTTCTTAATGAAATCCAGAATTCAAATACTGCGCCATTCACTTTCCTCTAGCTCAACTGTCCTCTTAACATAGAAACATAGAATCTAGGAGCAGGAGTAGGCCATTCGGCCCGTCGAGCCTGCTCCACCATTCAATACGATCATGGCTGATCATCCAAATCCAGTACCCTGTCCCTGCTTTAATCCCCACAGTACACACATCCCACCCTACCCCCGTAACCCCACGTATTTAATTCCCCCTAACATATCCCATCCTATCCCCATAACCCCACATATTTAATCCCCCCCTAACACTAAGGGTCAATTTTTTTTATCATAGCCAAATCAACCTAACCCGCACATTTTTGGACTGTGGGAGGAAACCGGAGCACCCGGAGGAAACCCACGCAGACACGGGGAGAATGTGCAAACTCCACACAGACAGTCACCCAAGGTCAGATTCGAACCCGGGTCCCTGGCGCTGTGAGGCACCAGTGCTAACCACTATGCCACCGTGTTGCCCCTTGCATCATGCCTCAAGTTTAACAGGCTCTCTGATTAATGCATCATCCGTGATCGAGTTCAGAGTCAATATGGTCAGTGATCAAGCGATCTGGGAACTACTGCCCTGTGAGGCGGATAACAACTTGCATTTATACAGTGCCTTTAACATAGTAAAACGTCCCAAGGCGCTTCACAGGAGTGTTATCAGACAAAATTCTACACCGAGCCACACAAGGAGATATTAGAGGAGGTGACCAAAAGCTTGGTCCAGGAGGGAGATTTTAAAAGGAGGCGAGGTTTAGGGAGGGAATTCCAGAGCTTAGGGCCCAGCCAGCTGAAGGCACGGCCGCCGATGGTGGAGCGATTCAAATCGGGGATACTCAAGAGGCCAGAATTGGAGGAGCGCAGAGACGTCGGAGAGTTGTGGGGATAAACACCAACACGGAGTGGCTAGGCCAGTTGACGGTAAAGGTAACCGTGTCACTTTGGCAGAGCCTAAGAAACAGGTACTGGGTTTGTAAAAAAGCTTCGAAGAAATTTAAAAAAAGAGAGGAGATTTCCATTTAAAAAAGGCTCTACACACCAAAATATAACCTCTCAGTCCTTCTGCAGTTGATCAGGAGTTGTAAATATCTCGTACAGCATAAAGTGATGTCAGATATCTGACAGGAATATCAATGAGAATTAGCACATCTGCCAAAGGCACCTACCTGAATCTGGACTGGAAAATAATCCCAAAGCGTGCGTGCTATCCACCCATTTTATTCTGAAGCCTTTATCACTGGTGAATGAAGTCAACAAAAAAAAAAGTCTCAGAAAAGATTTGCATTTTTAGGACGTTATTATCACCACCTTCAGATGCCCCTCACACACACACACCATGAATTACTTTGAAGTGCTGTGATTGATCTCGGCAAAACTGGCAGCCAATTTGGACACCAGCAGTAAGGTCAACGACCGGGACAGCTGTTCTATTTGTTGGTGGTGTTGGTTATGGGAGGAATTTTGGCCAGGACACCTGGAGAGCTCCCCGCTCTTCTTGACGCAGTGCCGTGGGATCATCAGCGTTCGCAGAAACAGGCAGATACCTGCGTCAAAGGATGTGTCTCCCAACGGTGTGGCATTCAGTGCTGCAGAGGACTGGCATTCTAAACGATGTGCTCAGGTCTTAGCGCAAGGTTTGAAACCTCAACCTTCACATTGGCCTAAAGGTACATCACACTGCAGTTATCTAAAAATATGTACTCTTAAGCATTCCCGATAAGATTATAACAACCAACCATTCTCCCCCACAAGTTCTGGTTTCCATATGGCCTCCTTCTGTGCTGTAAATTTATATGATTCTATGATAGGCTAAATCCATTTCCCTTAAACATGATAAGTTTCTCCCCCAACCCCCCATGATAAATTAGCCAACTGTGGCACTTTTTGGGCAAGGTTAGCATGGATGTCAAAGGTTAAACTTCTATCTGTATCTATTTGAGGTACGGTTGGTCAGTTTTCGGTGACGGATTATTTTGTTGGGGAAGGGGAGAGAAAGAAAGAGAAAAAGCTTGTTTTGGCACACAAGATTGAAGTGATTAAGGCCATGTTTTAATCTGAATGTTCAGATCAACTCTTCCGGTTTCGTATATCATCTGGACCCCTCAACCGAATTACAGCTTGTAATCTCCCTGCCGCAGCTATCCTGCTCAACCTCAATGAAAACACGAGCTAGGAACCATTGCTTCAAAAGGAAAAGTATCAAGGGGGAATCTAGACACTTACCGAAAACTGCCAAAAGCCTCCTGTATGTCTTCAGTTTTCAGCTGTGGTAGAAAGTCATAAATTTCAATGACATGTCCAAACTCCAACTCACCCATGCGGACTTCCCCCGACTGGTAGGTGGAATAGTCAGACTGAGGCTGCTCAATACTGATGCTGGTCTCCCCCAGGCAAGCGGTAAGCTGAAATGACCAAAAGCCGGCTTAAGAACAGTGCAACGGAACATAAAAATATTGATTGCTTTCCAAAACTCCAACCACAACCAAAAACCTAATTTAAATAAGAACGGGAGTTTGTGTGTGTTTTTTAAAAATTCATTCATGGGATGTGGGCGTCACTGGCAAGGCCAGCATTTATTGCCCATCGCTAATTGCCCTTGAGAAGGTGGTGGTGAGGCACCTTCTTGAACCGCTGCAGTCCGTGTGGTGAAGGTACTCCCACAGTGTTGTTAGGGAGGGAGTTCCAGGATTTTGACCCAGCGACGATGAAGGAACGGCGATTTAGTTCCAAGTCAGGATGGTGCGTGACTTGGAGGTGGTGGTGTTCCCATGCGCCTGCTGCCCTTGTCCTTCTAGGTGGTAGAGGTCGCTGAGTTTGGGAGGAGCTGTCAAAGAAGCCTTGGTGAGTTGCTGCAGTGCATCTTGTAGATGGTACACACTGCAGCCACGGTGCGCCGGTGGTGGAGGGAATGAATGTGTAAAGTGGTGGATGGGGTCAAGTGGGCTGCTTTGTCCTGGATGGTGTTGAGCTTCTTGAGTGTTGTTGGAGCTGCACTCATCTAGGCAAGTGGAGAGTATTCCATCACACTCCTGACTTGTGCCTTTTAAGTGGAGGAAAGGCTTTTGGGGAGTCAGGAGGTGAGACACTTGCTGCAGAATACCCAGCCTCTGACCTGTTCTTGTGGTCACAGTATTTATGTGGCTGGACTAGTTAAATTTCTGGTCAATGGTGACCCCCAGGATGTTGATGGTGAGGGATTACAAAGTGGTAATGCCATTGAATGTCAAGGGGAGATAGTTAGACTCTCTCTTGTTGGAATTGGTCATTGTCTGGCACGGTACAGTAGCATAGGTTAGTGAGTAGGCCATTCAGCCCCTCGAGCCTGTTCCACCATTCAAATAGATCACGGATGATCTGTATCTCAACTCCATTTACTCCTAATATTAAAGTACTTTACAAGAGGGTAGGCGGACACCAAGAAACAAGTGAAGCAATCCCGGGGAACTGAAGGCATGAATTGATATGAACCACAGTCAGCTCAGACCTTTATTTGAGTCACTGTGGAAGATGGGATGCTCCGAGGCTGAAGCAGGAGAAACCCTGGGAAATCCAGTCCTCGTTTCATGCCTCGTTGAGGGTGGGTGGTCAGCGCCCAGATGGCGTCCCGCAAACAGATCCTACAGCAAGCACCACAAGTGTCGCGATCGCCAGCACCTCTGGAATCAGGAGACACAGGCTCAAGCTTAGAGGAGGGACGACTGTGTCGATCAAATGATTTTGCGCAGAGGGCGTTGAACATGTGTCGCGGACTGCCCAGGGAGGGAGAGAGTATGGAATTACTGACGGGAGAAGTGGATAGATAATCAAGGGAGTGAGGAACTGCAGAGTATTGGTTTCTATAACTGCACCAGCCCTGTTCTCACCCATGTTGCTATACAGAAACAAAAAGCAAAGCAACATCAAGTGTTTCCCCAACGTACAGTATTATGGGATTGGTAAAGTGCAGTCATGGGAATAGTTAGGGTCTTACTCATCACTGAAGCTCACTTTTCTATGTCCACGTTATCTGTCTTTTTGATATTAAAAATAATGAAGGATTCGCTTTCCACCCAACATCACCTCATGGGGTAATTACTGATGGTGGTCCATGACTTCTTTCAACAAGCAATTAACTTTATTATGTATTCAAAAATGCAACCGTGATTAAACGAACTGCAATTCTCTTTAAAAAAAAAATGCTGGAAGCAGTATAAAAAAAAGTAAGAGTCAATAATTGTGCCCTTTCTGACATTTCCAAGTTTTGTGATATATTTCCCGCTGCGCTTGTATATTGGGTACATTTTGAAACAGCCCCATGCATTCTCAGCAGGACTAGGTTACCTCTTTAAGTAAATCTGCAGAGTCGCCATCCGAATTCTGAGGATCCGGACCTTGCGTCCCTGGTCTCTTCGGTCTTCACTCTGACCCCACTGTGTAATTCTGCTGCGAGATCTCCAGGGTTCCTCAAGTTGGTCACATTCTCAGAGTTGCTGCTCTTCTCCTCCTCCTGGTCCGCCAGCACGTTCTCCATCGTCTGGGTGTGTCGGCCCTCCTCGAGACCGGCCACGTCTACAGTGCTGCCCGGCGGAGACTGGTCGTGATTTAAGGCAGCGTTGCCTTCGCACTGAAGATTACAGCGTGCTCTCGGGCCGGTGCCTGTGGCTTCTGGTGTCTTTGAGGCGTGCGTTGACGTCTGAAGCTCATGATGCACAGCAGGGTCGCGATTCACATCCTCAGCGAGCTCTGGCAAGGGCTTAACATCTGCCACCAGACTCCTCTCACTGTCCAGTCTGGGCCCATCATTTTCTGCTCTTGCCTCATCAGATGAGTATTTTGTTTCATCTTTTGGACCTTGCTTTCCTTTTGGCTCATCAGGACTTTCATCCAAAGTTTGATCAGCTACCGAGTCTTCACTTGGTGTATCCTTTTGGGCATCACCTTCACACTCTATTGGCTCCAGGTTTGAAGCTATGCATTTCTCCCCTTCCTCAGTACAAGCCACTTTTCCACTGGCAAGTGGAACGGCATCTTCAGAAGGGCGAGCTTGTCCACTTGATCCGTCCTCCTCCTCCTCAGCCGGCACGTTGCTGGAATCAAACCTGCCTTTTCTTGGATCTCTATCTTCCTTGTTCCTGCCGCTGTTGGGTTTCCTGCTCCTGACCTCCCTTTTGTAATTGAACTTGGCATCTCTTCTTTTCTCCGCACTGTTTTGGCACTGAGCCCTGGCGACATAGAAGGCTTTATCAGGCTTATTCCTGGGCTTGCTGTTGCCAGGAGCCAGCTTTTGGTAACCTGAAGCCCCATCGCGAAGAGGACGAAATGCCTCTCTCTGCTCATCATTGCTCTTCCACTGTGCCCGCTGACACTGAGAATTAATACTGCTGTAATTCTCTTCCAGAGACGGATGCAATCTGGCAGAAGCAGGGATTAAAAAAACAGCCTGTTAAAATAATAGCAACACCTTTGGCAAGACAAGGGCTCCAATTCGACCTGCCCTTCATTTAATGACTTGCCTGCCTCAGCCACAGCATCAGTGGATGCTTGCACTGAATCTGCCAGTGGTTCCCATGGGAGAGGGGGGAGTAAAGGGAAGGCCAATCATCTCAGGTTTCAGGCAAAGTTACTGACTGTTCCTTTATGACTTGACCTGAATATCCAGACAGAAAGGTCGAGCTCCCATGACTCCAATCACTCTGCACTTTGAACCTTTCGATACAGCCAATGAAATACAATTAGTTGGAAAGCCAACCTACAAGATGGAGCAGAGACATCAGTTATCATGGTAAAGATGAATGTGAGAAGTCGCACAACACCAGGTTATAGTCCAACAGCTTTATTTGAAATCACAAGCTTTCGGAGCGCTGCTCCTTCATCAGGTGAAGTGAAGAGAAGCATATAGTCACAGCATATATAGTCAGAGAACACTGCCAGATGATTACACTTAATCTTTCCAACTGCCCTTTATCACACCTCGGCAGAGAGATAATCACGGCAATCAAAGGTGTGGATGGTGTCCAAACAGGTCAGTCAGGAAAACATTACATCAAAGACAGTGAGGTGGGGTCACAAGGGGTCAAATGTGGCAGATGCTGGGGTCTGTGTGGAAAACAAAAAACTTTTTTTGCTGGAAATCACAGCAGGTCCGGCCGCATCTGTGTAGAGAGAACAAGCCAACGACGACTCGAGTCTGGATGACTCTACGTCAGGTGGGGTTACATGGCGTAACTGTAATCATCTGGCAGTGTTCTCTGACTATATATGCTGTGACTATATGCATCTCTTCACTTCACCTGACGAAGGAGCAGCGCTCCGAAAGCTTGTGATTTCAAATAAAGCTGTTGGACTATAACCTGGTGGTGTGCGACTTCTCACATTTGTCCACCCCAGTCCAACACCGGCATCTCCACATCATGGTAAAGATGGGAAGAGCTGGAGAAGGGTCAGTCATGCCTCTATCACATATTGGTCACTAATTTCTCCAAGGCAGTTTATGTATATTTGAAGTTTAACTGCATCACATGGTTTCAGCAATACCATCAGATCAGGTTCTTCCCACTCCCTTTCGTGAACAATTAGTTCAACTTAATGCAGTCACCCAACCCAAGACAGATCGAAATTACGAAACGATTGCTGCCGTGGTCACCAGCAGTTGACAGAGGTTACATGAAGACAATCCAACTAAATACGTGCAACCAACCTTTAGGGCGAATGGACTAGAGTTTTGCTACATTCTGATACCCAATCTCAGTCATACCATTCTTCAGCAAGTTATGCTCAACCTTTATAAACCACTGGTGAGGCCTCAGCCGCACTATTGTGTCCAATTCTGGGCACCACGCTTTAGGAAAGATGACAAGGCCTCAGAGAGGGTGCTGACAAGATTTGCTAGAATGGTACCAGGGATGAGGGACTTCAGTTATGTGGAGAGAAGCTGGGGGGTTGTTCTCCTTAGAGCAGAGAAGGTTAAGGGGAGATTTAATAGAGGTGTTCAAAATCATGACGGGTTTAGATAGAGTAAATAAAAAGAAACTTTCCAGTGGCAGAAGGGTCAGTAACCATAGATTTAGGGTGACTGGCAAAAGAACCAGAGGCAACATGAAAATGTCTTTTTATAAGTTGTGATGATCTGGAACGCGCTGCCTGAAAGGGCGGCGGAACAGATTCAATAGTCACTTTCAAAAGGGATTTGGATAAATACTTGAAGGGAAATTTTTTTACAGGGCTACGGGGAAAGAACAGGGGAGTGGGCCAGCTCTACCAACTGCAGGCACGATGGGCCGCATGGCCTCCTTCTGTGCTGTATTTTTCTATGATTCAATTCATGATTATCAGTCTGGAAACCCAAACACCTAGAGTGGCCTCTCGGGCACCTTTTCTTAAAAATAACATGGACACCCCAACCCCTACCGCCCCCGCAAGCATCTCAAGTTACACATCATCCCCCAGGTGAAAGATTATGCAGCTGACTTGGTCCCAGGCCTCTTCCAAAGGCATTTGTTTACTGGCCTGTTTAGAGACACTGAAGGGGAGCTCGGAAGGACTCGCCCTCCAATTCTGCACCCCCTCTCTCACCCTGTGGGCGAAGCATTTGGCCTCCACTTGCCCCATTCATCTCCAAAAATGGCATTGGCGACATCAGCCAACACGGGGGCTATTCCTGGAGTTGCTGATCGGAATCTGCATTGCACCGTGGAAAGGTGAGGTCGTGTTTACCGATGTGGCCAAAATTTCCCCCCCCGCCTCAGCCTACCTCATTTCCGTCAGGCATACAGCGGTCCTCCGCCCGGCTCCCTCTCCGATTGAGAAGCTGCTCAGAGAGTCAAAGTTCTCCACGATCCGATGGATCAGATATCGCAAACGACTGGGCAGTGGTGGGAACAGCAGGACTCTGGGCGGGACACAAGAGAGCAAAGTGACCAACAACTTGCATTTATATAGCGCCTTTAATGTAGTAAATTATCCCAAAGCGCTTTACAGGTGCGTTATCAAACAAAATTTGACACCGAGCCACATAACGAGATATTAGGACAGGTGACCAAAAGTTTTAAGGAGCATCCTAAAATGAGGAGAGAGAGAGAGAGGTAGATAGGCTGAGACATTTAGAGAGGGAAGTCCAGAGCTTAGGGCCTGGGCAGCTGAAAGCACGGCCGCCATTGGTAGAGTGATTAAAATAGGAGATGCACAAGAGGCCAAACCAAAGCTAGTCGATCATCATTAATCATAGAACATAGATAGAAAAATAGGAGCAGGAGTTGGCCATTCTACCCTTCGAGCCTGCTCCGCTATTCAATATCATGGCTGATCCTCTATCTCAACACCATATTCCCACTCTCTCCCCATACCCCTTGATGCCTTTTGTGTCTAGAAATCTATCTATCCCCTTCTTAAATATATTCAGTGACTTGGCCTCCACAGCCTTCTGTGGTAGAGAATTCCACAGGTTCACCAGCCTCTGAGTGAAGAAATTTCTCCTCATCTCAGTCCTAAATGTCCTACCCAGTATCCTGAGACTGTGACCCCTCGTTCTAGACCCCCCAGCCAGGGGAAACATCCTCCCTGCATCCAGTCTGTCTAGCCCTGTCAGAATTTTATATGTTTCAATGAGATCCCTTCTCATTCTTCTAAACTCTAGTGAATACAGGCCTAGTCAACCCAATCTCTCCTCATACGACAGTTCTGCCATCCCAGGAATCAGTCTGGTGAACCTTTGCTGCACTCCCTCTATGGCAAGTATATCCTTTCTTAGGTAAGGAGACCAAAACTGCCCACAGTACTCCAGGTGCGGTCTCACCAAGGCCCTGTATAACTGTAGTAAGACATCCTTGCTCCTGTACTCAAATCCTCTTGCAATGAAGGCCAACATACCATTTGCCTTCCTAACTGCTTGCTGCACCTGCATGTTTTTTTCAGTGACTGGGGTACAAGGACACCCAGGTCCCTCTGTACATCAACATTTCCCAATCTATCACCATTTAAATAATACTCAGTTATTAATATCTACTAGATGTCAAAGACATTGGGAGAAAGAAAAAAGACTCGCATTTATATATCGCCTTGCACGACCTCAGGACGTCCCAAAGCGCTTTACAGCCAATGAAGTACTTTTGAAGTGTAGTCACTGTTGTAATGCAGGAAACGCAGCAACCAATTTATGCACAGCAAGCTCCCACAAACAGCAATGTGATAATGGCCAGATGTGTGCAATTGGCTTGACGGAGTACAAACTAGCCTTGGGGTAGGGGTGGGAGTAACCCAAAGCGGGCGATAGCGAGACGGCAGCCCTCTTTCGCACTCCGCCTTCACGGGAAAAGGAAAACCGGCGGAGTGTAGAACGGGCTGGTGCACTTGGCAGTCGCTGTGATGCTGTACAGTATTTGGAGTTGGATTTAGAGAGTTGTGCGCTATTGAACACTAGTTTCAGTTAAGATGCTCTTTGATTGTTGAAAGATGTTAGGACAGATGACCAAAAGCTTGGTAAGGAGTGGCTTAAAGGAGGAGGGAGAGAGGTCGAGAGGCAGTGAGGTTTGAGGAGGGATTTCCAGAGCTTAGGGCCCGGGGCTGCCGATTCGCTATCGCCCGTTTTGCGCCACCGGCCCAAGACCAATTTATGCCCCAGTGTCTTTTTCGCATCTTTGCGTTTTTAGTTAAAAGACGGACAGAAGTCAACACTGCACTCCTCATGCTTACTTTTTCGGATCGTGAACGGTTTGTGAAAGAAGACATTCCAGTTCTTCGGTAATTTTATCCACAAATTCATCTTCCTCTTTGGAGAGGTAAACGCCGTCCAGACGGAAAAGCGCCAGGATGAGGCAGAGTCAAACACAACAATCTATAAAGGAAAAACAGATTTAAAAACAAAAACACACATCGCAATCCAAACCACCAATAAAGACTGACAACAGGGCATAACTATAAGTACAGGTCAAATATATCTTGACCCAATTCAGCTTGTCTGCTTCTTCAGCAGAATTTCCTATGTTGATAAAATAAATCCAAGAGCATCTTAACTGAAACTAGTGTTCAATAGCATGCAACTCTCTAAATCCAACTCCACATACTGTACTGTACCACAGGGACCCCCGAGAGCATCACCTGCCTAATAACCCACCAAATATCACAAACCCACCCACAATACATTCTTCATTTACTCTTGTGTCAGCTGTGGTTCAGTGGGTAGCACTCTCGCCTCGGAGGCAGAAGGTTGTGGGTTCGAGTCCCACTCCAGGGAATTGAGTGCAAAATCTAGGCTAACACTCCAGTGCGGTACCGAGGGAGCGCTGCACTTTCGGACGAGACGTTAAACTGAGGTCCCGTCTGCCCTCTCAGGTGGACGTAAAAGATCCCATGCCACTATTTCGAAGAAGAGCAGGAGTTAACCCCGGTGTCATGGCCAATATTTATCCCTCAACCAAACATCACAAACAGATTATCTGGTCATTACAACAGTGACTACACTTCAAAAAGTACTTCATTGGTTGTAAAGCGCTTTGGGATATCCCGAGATCGTGAAAGGTGCTATATAAATGCTTTTCACATCCAGAATTCCGATTGGATTTATTGGTGACTATCTTATACTTATGACCTCTAGTTTTGGACTCACCCACAAGTGGAAACATCTCTGTATCTACCCAATAAAACCCTTTCATAATCTTGACTTTACCCCCCCCAGCCTGCTATTTTCTAGAAAAAAAAGAGCCCCAGCCTGTTCAATCTTTCCTGATGGGTATAACCGCTCATTTCTGGTATGAGCCTTGTAAATCTTGTTTTGTACCTTCACTAGTGTCTATATATCTTTTTTTTAATAATATGGAGACCAGAACTGTGCACAGTTCTCCAAGTGTGATCTAACCAAGGTTCGATAGAAGTTTAACATAATTTCTCTGGTTTTTAATTCTATTCCTGTAGAAATGAACCCCAGTGTTTTGTTTGCTTTTTTTTTAATGGCCTTACTAACCTGCTTCGCTTCTTTCAGGTGACTGAACAGTCTCCTGGGCTAAATTGGCAGAGCTGATAGCTGCAAGTCTGCCAAGCTGGAATCGGACTCAGCACCTCCTTGTCACAGCGCACTCCGACCGTGCGGTGGTGCCCCAGGCACAGACTGAAACCCCAACACTGCATTCGTGACACTCAGCATTGGAGTTCTCCAGAGACTGACTATCTTTTCCATATTGGTCCCCCCCACCAACCACACAGAATGCAAGTCACAGCGGCCCCAAATCAGGGGGGGAAAGTCGGTGAGACGCGCCAGGGACTATCCTGTTTGTTTCTGGTCACGCTGAATGCAGGAAGCCAGCTCGCAGGAGCAGAGACATCTGCAAAAACCACCCTGCCCCTGCCCATTTCTAAATGCATCCCTGCACCAACCAACCTGCCTCTCCTTTAAACATCCCTCAGAGAGGAGAGGGCGGGAGGGGGAGAACTCTCCTCGTTTTGTCTACGGAAAGGGGAATCAGGCATTTAATTTTTTTCTTTTGCAAATCATTACTCACAGATGAAATTGTCCAACCTGGGTCAGTGCCCTGCTTTGTTTGAAAGGGGGTAGAGAGAGAGCAAAGCTTGGTTTGGCTGCTCCCTGGTCTCAGCTGTTCGCAGCTTGATACACTGAGGCTCAATTTGCAACACTCGCCTCCGGCGCCTGCGCATTCGGGCAGCGGGGCGGAAGAGCAACACGCTGAAACTGTACGCCTGCTGAAGCTGACACCCACCACACCGCCATCTGTGGGGCTGACAGACCTTCAGCATGCTTGCAGAGCAATTGTGCACAGTTAAAAAAAATTGCAGGGTTGCTTTTTTCTCCTCCTTTTCCCCCCCAAGTTCACTTTATAACAGCCTTACGCCCGGAGGAGTCCGTGTTCCACGTTTATTCGGAGTGTGAGAGGTTGCAGCCCCCTCTTCCATTATTTGAAGGGGCTGCCCCTCGATTTTTGGCTGCACTTCAGTCCCCGCACCCCTGATCTTTGGTGACCCGGTGCGGATGGGGAAGCGGGGGAACCTCCTCGTAGGACTGCTCCTGGGCCTGGCCAAAGTGGCCATCAACCAGTCCAGGCAGCGGGTGGTCGAGGGGGTCTTTCGGCCCGACAGCCTGCCTCTCTTCCACGGCCACGTTCGCGCCCGGGTGGCCCTGGAGATGGAGCGCGCGGTGTCCGCCAGCACGCTTGAGGCCTCCCACAACCTGTGGGCACTGCAGGGCCTGGAGTGCATCATCACCCCATGGAATACAATTTTAATTTAAGTTGTTAAGTTTCTTTTAATATTTTTTGTTAAGTTACAGTTTTATTGTTTTAACCAGAAGAGTACACTCCAAGGGTGCTGGAGTTCATAATCACCCCCAATAACAACATTTTATAACAGTCTTACAAGTCTATAATGTCTTATTGAAGTGTCAGCCATGGCTCAGTGGGTAGCACCCTCGCTTCTGAGTCTCTGAAGGTCGTGGGTTCACAGTCCCACTTCCAGAGACTCGAGCACAAAAAAAATCTAGGCTGACACTCCCAGTGCAGTGCTGAGGGAGTGCTGCACTGTCGGAGGTGCTGGCTTTCGGATGAGACGTCGAACCCGTCTGCTCTCTCTGGTGGATGTAAAAGATCCCACTGCACTATTTCGAAGAAGAGCAGGGGAGTTCTCCCAGGTGTCCTGGCCAATATTTATCCCTCAACCAACATCACAAAAACAGATTATCTGGTCATTATCACATTGCTGTTTGTGGGAGCTTGCTGTGCGCAAATTGGCTGCCGCGTTTCCTGCATTACAACAGTGACTACACTTCAAAAAGTACTTCATTGGCTGTAAGGCTCTTTGGGATGTCCTGATGAAAGGCGCTATAGAAATGCAAGTCTTTCTTTCTTTGTATGTCTTCCTACAATTGTACAGGGCCTTGGTGAGACCACACCTGGAGTACTGTGCACAGTTTTGGTTTCCTTATCTGAGAAAGGACATACTTGCCTTGGAGGCGGTGCAACGAAGGTTCACTAAATTGCTCCATGGGATGGGAGGGTTGTCCTATGAGGAGAGATTGTGTAGAATGGGCCGATACTCTCTCGAGTTTAGAAGAATGAGAGGTGATTTCATTGAAACATATAAGATTCTGAGGGGGATTGACAGGGTAGATGCTGAGAGATTGTTTCCCCTGGCTGGAGAGTCTAGAACTAGGTGTCATAGTCTCAGGATAAGGGGTCGGCCATTTAAGACAGATGAGGGGGAATTTCTTCACTCAGAGGTTGTGAATCTTTGAAATTCTCTACCTGAAAGGGCTGTGGATGCTGAGTCATTGAGTATATTCAAGGCTGAGATCAATAGATTTTTGGATATTAAGGGAATCAAGGGATATGGGAATAGGGCGGGAAAGTGGAGTTGAGGTCGAAGATCAGCCATGATCTTATTGAATGGCGGAGCAGGCTCGAAGCTCGTACGGCCTACTCCTGCTCCTAATTCTTACGTTCTTATAAACCATTGCCATCATATAGTATCTACATTTTGTTACAGTCTATGGTCGCTATCTCTGTAACCTCCTCCATCCCTACAACCCTCCGAGATCTCTGCGCTCCTCCAATTCTGGTCTCTTGCGCATCCCCGATTTTAATCGCTCCACCATTGGTGGCCGCGCCTTCATCTGCCTAGGCCGCGAGCTCTGGAATTCCCTCCCGAAACCTCTCCGCCTCTCTCTCTCCTCCTTTAAGATGCTCCTTAAAACCTACCTCTTTGTCCAAGCGTTTGGTCACCTGTCTAATATCTCCTTTTGTGGCTGGATGTCAAATTTTGTCTGATAATCGCTCCTGCGAAGCGCCGTGGGACGTTTTACTCCGTTAAAGTCGCTGTATAAATACAAGTTGCTGTTGATGTTGGTTTTCACTCATGGGGGAGGCCATTCAGCCCCTCGAGTCTGTTCTGCCATTCAGTTAGATCAAAGTATTTTCTAAATGGTGAGTACATAGGAACTGTGGAGGAGCAGAGAGAGTTAGGGGCTCATGTATAGAAATTACTACAAACCAGTGGACAGGTACAGAAAGTAATTTAAAAAGCTAATGGAATGTTCGCCTTCATCTCAAGGAGCCTGGAATAGAAAGTAGTGGAAGTCATGCTGTGGTTGTATAAAGCTCTGGTTAGACCGCATCTGGGGTACTGCGTTCTCACAAGAATGATACCAGGGCTAAAAGAGTTAAATTATGAGGATAGGTTGCATAGACTAGGCTTGTATTCCCTTGAGTATAGAAGATTAAGGTGTTATTGAGGTGTTTGTAAGATGATTAAAGGATTTGATAGGGTAGAGATAGAGGAGAGAAACTATTTCCTCTGGTGGGGGGAGTCCAGAACAAGGGGCATCACCTTAAAATGACAGCGAGGCCATTCAGGGGTGATGTCAGGAAGCACTTCTTCACACAAAGGGTAATGGCAATATGGAACTCACTTCCCCAAAAGCTGTTGAGGCTGGGGGTCAATTGAAAATGTCAAAACTGAGATTGATAGATTTTTGTTAGGTAAGGGTGTTAAGGGATATGTAACCAAGGTGGGTGGATGGAGTTAAAATACAGATCACCGTCACCTAATTGAAAAGGGGAAAGTGTTAAATTGCAGTGCAAAGATCTGAGCACTTTGATTGGGCAGCTCAATATGCAGCAGCTGATTGGCTGATTGTCATTTTGCGCTTTAACCTTGTCTGATGATGTCACTCACCTTGTTATTTAAATGTGGAGTTGGCAAGGTAGGGTGAGGAGGTTCAGTTCAGTTTGGTGGGTAATGGAAGGTTGGTCTTGAGAGGTGTGTGGTGGGCATTGGCATTAATGGTGTTTGTCTTAGAATTGAGAATTTGGGAGAAGGTTGTGGAAGAGCTGATCTGGTTGATTGTGAGGATTTGCCTTTTTCATGGCTGATAATTGAAATGATGAGCTTGGCCTGTTAAGCTGAGGGGAAGGGAATCATAGGCTCATACAGCACTGAAGGAGGCCATTTGGCCCTTCATACCTGTGCTGACTCTTTTATTTTTCAGACAGTTGCCTAATTAAGTTGCAGCATATGCTCCCATTTTAAAGGGGCACAATCAATAAGGACAGTCACTTAAAAATCAAAGTTTCATTTCTGGTGATGATGATGATGCACTCCAGTCCCTCCAGCGCCCACCGGTCGTGGAAGACCTCGAGTGTGTCGGCGGACACCGCGTGCTCCATCTCCAGGGCCACCCGGGCGCAAATGTAGCCGTGGAAGAGAGACAGGGCAGGCGGGCTGAATGATCCCCCCTCGACCGCCCGCTGCCTGGACCAGTTGATGGCCACTTTGGCCAGGCCCAGGCGCAGTCCTACGAGGAGGTCCTCTGACTTGCCTGCTCCCGCACCGGGTGACCTAAGATCAGGAGCGTGGGTCATGCCTGTGCTGACTATTTTGAAAGAGCCACCCTAATTAGTCCCACTCTGCTTGCTCTTTCCCCATAGCCCTGTGACACTTGTTTGAAGTATTATCCAATTCCCTTTTCAAAGTTCTGAATCTGTTTCACCCTTGGCGAGCAGTGACCTTGTAAACCCCGTATAATTTTCAACCTGTTGATTAAATCACCCCTTCTCTTTCTCTGCTGCAAGAACAATCCCAGCTTTTCTAGTCTCCCTGTAACCAAAAGACTAACTGATCTCCTTTCCTCACAGATACTGACTTGCTTCTGGCATTTCCTGCCTCTTTTTTTGTTTTTGTAGACTTTGCAGCATCTGTACTATTTTAATACCATCCAGATTGGCTGTTGTGAGGAAATGTTGTGACAAGTGGCTTTAAAATGGTTAAATCGAACTCTGCTTTGTGAAGCCAGCTGCTGTACCATCATTGCCCACTTGAGGGCAGGTGATAGCAGGGTGCAGGTCAATGGAATAATCTTGCTGAGGACTGAAATGGATTTGAAACTTCATTGCATTTTAAATTAGAAGCAACATTAAAAACTGTGCAAATATGAGTAATTGTAGAAATGGATACAGACGAGGGAATTCATTTGACACGTCGCTCATATCCCGACCGAAACCCTCCCCAGTCACAGTATGATGCAGGTTATTCGGTGATTGCAGAGTTTTTGCTTCCAAGGCTCAAGCCAGACTCCAGCTCGGGTAGTGATCCTTCTTTGTGAAGATCTGTCCAAAATCCCTTTGCATTAATCTCTACCTCCTTTTTTTTTTACTTGTATCCACCTTTGTCCCAGTGTCTCAGATGTATTGTAACTCGAGAGTGCTCGAGATTAAGCGCTCCTATTTCCCCTTTCTATCCTATGACGACGTCATCTGTTTATTGTTGAGGGATAAGCATTGGCCAAAACACCAGAAGAACTCCCCTGCTTTTTGAAATAGTGGCCATGGGATCTTTTACGTCCACCTGAGATGGCAGAAGGGGCCTCGGTTTAACGTCTCGTCTGAAAGACGGCACCTCGGACAGTGCAGCGCTCCCTCAGCACTGCACTGGGAGTGTCAGCCTAGATTTTTGTGCTCAAGTTTCTGGAGTGGGGCTTGAACCCACAACCTGACTCTTGTTGCATGCCGGCATGCAACAAGTCCTGGATGACGTTCAGGCTTGGGCTGATAAGTGGCAGGTAATATTCGCGCCATAGAAGTGCCAGGCAATGACTATCTCCAACAAGCAAGAGTCTAACTACCTCCCCTTGACATTCAACAGCATTACCATTGCTGAATTCCCCACCAACAACATCCTGGGGGTCACCATTGACCAGAAACTTAACTGGACCAGCCACATAAATACTGTGGCAACATGAGCAGGTCAGAGGCTAGGTATTCTGTGGCGAGTGTCTCACCTCCTGACTCCCCAAAGCCTTTCCACCATCTACAAGGCACAAGTAAGGAGTGTGATGGAATACTCTCCACTTGCCTGGATGAGTGCAGCTCCAACAACACCCAAGAAGCTCGACACCATCCAGGACAAAGCAGCCCGCTTGATTGGCACCCCATCCACCACCTTAAACATTCACTCCCTCCACCACTGGCGCACCGTGGCTGCAGTGTGTACCATCTACAAGATGCACTGCAACAACTCGCCAAGGTTTCTTCGGCAGCACCTCCCAAACCCGCGACCTCTACCACCTAGAAGGACAAGGGCAGCAGGCGCATGGGAACATCACCACCTGCAAGTTCCCCTCCAAGTCACACACCATCCTGACTTGGGAGTATCTCGGCTGTTCCTTCATCGTCGCTGGGCCAAAATCCTGCAACTCCCTCCCTAACAGCACTGTGGGAGTACCTTCACTACATGGACTGCAGCGGTTCAAGAAGGCGGCTCACCACCACCTTCTCAAGGGCAATTAGGGATGGGCAATAAATGCTGGCCTTGCCCAGCGACGCCCAGACCCATAAGCAAATTTTTTTTCTAAAAAATGATGCAAGGGAGCCATGGCTAACACCTGGAGCCCAGTGGTTATGTTGCGGAACAAATAAGCCACAGGCCTGGATTTGTAATGGAGAGAACATGAATTCAAATCCCAACTTGGCACCCTTTGCGTGCAAATGTGCTTCCTGATTTCACTCCTGAATGGCCTAGCTGTAATTTTAAAGATTATGTCCCCCTCCCTCGTTCTTGATTTTCCCCACTAGAGGAAATAGCTTCTCCGTATCTACTGCAGTGAATCCTGTTATCTTTTTAAGCACCTCTATTGGATCACCCCTCAACCTTCTAATACTCCAGGGAATACAAGCAAAGTCATAATTAAGCCCTGATATAATTGTGGTGAATTTGCACTGCACCCCCTCATGTTTGTTTCCTTGGGTCCAGTGCCCAAAATAAAAGCACTGCTCCAGATGGGGTCTGACCAAGGTGCTGTAAAACCAAAGCATCACTTCCTCACTTCAATAAATAATTCCAGCCCACTTGAGATAAAGGCCAACATTCCATTAGCTTTTCCTGATTACTTTATGTAATTCTGCAGGGAGGATGTTTCCCCCTGGCTGGAGAGTCTAGAACCAGGGGTCGCAGTCTCAGGATAAGGGGTTGGCCATTTAGGACTGAGATGAGGAGAAATTTCTTCACTCAGAGGGTGGTGAATCTTTGGAATTCTCTACCCCAGAGGGCTGTGGAAGCTCAGTTGTTGAGTATATTCAAGACAGAGATCGATAGATTTTTGAATATTAAGGGATATGGGGATAGTGCAGGAAAGTGGAGATGAGGTAGAAGATCTTATTGAATGGCGGAGCAGGCTCGAAGGGCCAAATGGCCGACTCCTGCTCCTATTTCTTATGGTCTTATGTTCTTAAGTCACTGTGCTTCTCTAATCCTTTGACCATTGAGTAGTCTCATTGTGTATCATTCCAAATTTCTCTGCATTAACTTTAATCTGTGGGATAGCTCTCCCAACTTTGGCAGCACACCAGCTTGCATTCATGTCGTGTCTTCAACGTAGTAACACATCCCAAAGCGCTTGCCCAGATGTATGGGGAGGTTGGGTGCGCGTTCCTCGTGTCCCAGTGGGAATGGCAGTATGTCGTGAAGCCAGGTTGGGTTGGCTGAAGGTTAGAAGTGTTCAGGGAGCGGGTTCGGAACCCGGTGGACCTTTTCCCCACTGGAGTGAGAGAGGAAGCGAGCTCACGGTCTACTGCAGGTTCTGCAAAGCAGGGAATGCTGGACATTTCCACGGTGTGAAGGAAGAGCTCTATCTTTTGTCTACCTCATACGTTGCAGGAAAGGATGCCCCGGAGCATGGTACATCGGTGAGACCATGCAGATACTGCGACAACGTATGAACGGACACCGGGCAACAATCGCCAGGCAGGAGTGTTCCCTCCCAGTCGGGGAACACTTCAGCAGTCAAGGACATTCAGCCTCCGATCTTCGGGTAAGCGTTCTCCAAGGCGGCCTTCGAGACACACGACAACCCAAAATCGTCGAGCAGAAACTGATAGCCAAGTTCCGCACCCATGAGGATGGCTTCAACCGGGATCTTGGGTTCATGTCACGCTACATGTAACCCCACCTGACGTAGAGTCATCCAGACTCGAGTCGTCGTTGGCTTGTTCTCTCTACACAGATGCGGCCGGACCTGCTGTGATTTCCAGCAAAAAAAGTTTTTTGTTTTCCATACAGACCCCAGCATCTGCCACATTGACCCCTTGTGACCCCACCTCATTGTCTTTGATGTAATGTTTTCCTGACTGACCTGTTTGGACACCATCCACACCTTTGATTGCCGTGATTATCTCTCTGCCGAGGTGTGATAAAGGGCAGTTAGAAAGATTAACTGTAATCATCTGGCAGTGTTCTCTGACTATATATGCTGTGCCGATATACATCTCTTCACTTCACCTGACGAAGGAGCAGCCGCTCCGAAAGCTTGTGATTTCAAATAAAGCTGTTGGACTATAGCCTGGTGTTGTGCGACTTCTCACATTTGTCCACCCCAGTCCAACACCGGCATCTCCGCATCTTTTTATAATGACACTGATAGGGGCGGTGCAACGAGATGTTAAGTATAAGGTCCAGGTATTGGTCGAGTGTCAAAGGCCTAGTGGCTGAAAAGGGTTTGTGAGTGATTGAGTCAGCAATAGTCTCACCGTGGATAGAAGCAGGTTCGAGCCCGGCGGCGGTGGGTGTGAGGGAATTAAAAATAAAATATACATGAACGTGTAAAGAATGGAGGCCATCTCACCGAAATAGTTAATGTTTTGGGTGGGGGGTTGTATTATAATCAAATAAATTTGTTAAGATTCCTGCCCATTTTCAGCCTGTTCTTTAGAAAGGTCATCCACGTCACATGTTAACTCTGTTTCTTTCTTCACCGATGCTGCTGTCTGACCTGCTGAATAGTTCCATGATTTACTAGCAATTTCTGCAACATGCACTCATTCTCACATGCATTACACTATTCAGGCTTCAATAGGAGGGATCGAGATTCCTCCTATTGATATTGCCATTCCACCTCCAGCTACACTTCCCCCTTTCCTCTCTCTCTCACACACACACCCCCCCTAACTCGATCTCAGCCACCTGTTATCTGGGCTGAGATCGAACCAAGACCTCACACACCGATATCGCAGGCAGGTGAGCGAGCACATCCTTTCAGCCGCTCTGCCGTCCCTGCTTATAATCACTCGGGGTTTATACTTAACCTCTCAGCGCTTTTTTACTTTATCTTAAAAGATAACATCAGTTCATGTGAAAGGGCTTAGCTTGGGATTGAACCCTCGGTCGTGAGGTTGGCTCACTGTCCGTTGCACCACTGTGTCCTCTTGGGTGTTCAGTATTCCAGTTTAACACTTAAGATCTCCCCTATCCCTTAAACTATTCCTGAAAAGATAACCTGATCTTCCTTCTAACAGGACCAGGGTTCTGAGGTCCAGACTGGGAACCCTGGTTGCTATCCATTCAACCACCAGCCCATCCCTACTGTTCAGTTCCTCTCATGTTTCATATCTCCACCCAATGCACAGTACCCGTCACTTCCTTGCACTGTGAAAAGGTGTTGGCTCCCTGAACTGAGCTTGAAGTCTATCCCTGAGTTCCAGGGATCTGCTGTCCGTGCAGTCACTGTCCCTTTGTTCTGGTTGGGTGTCTACTTGGTCACCCCCAACACTCTCCACTGGGTTTAAAATTTGAAGCCATCAAACGTTTCATATAGAAGTAATAATCTCCTCTAGCGAGATTTGAACCCATCTCCCAACACCTTTAATGCTAAAAGCTCAGCGTGAAACCCTTGTGGCCATCCACCCTTTCTTACAGGACTAGGTTTAACGTCTGATCCGAATTACAGTACCTCCAACAACTGCAGTCCAAGTTCCCCTTTTAACTTTTCAAAAAATTGAATAAATTTAAGTGTCAGGGAGTCAAGAATTGGAAGGAACAAGTCAAGCACCTCCCGAATGGCCGGCGCGGACACGATGGGCCGAAGGGCCTCTTTTTGTGCTGTATAACTCTATGACTCTATGAAACCTCCATCGCCTAGAGGGACAAGGGCAACAAGTGCATGGGAAGACCATCACCAAGTTCCCCTCCAAGTCACACACCATCCTGACTTGGCCATGTATCGCCGATCCTTCGTCGTCGCTGGGTCAAAATCCTGGAACTCCCTCCCTAACAGCACTGTGGGAGTACCCTCACCACACGGACTGCAGCGGTTCAAGAAGGTGGCTCACCACCACCTTCTCAAGGGGCAACTAGGGCTGGGCAATAAATGCTGGCCTTGGCCAGTGAATGAATAATGTACGGCTCAGCTATATATTGGATTGAATTACCGAGCCTTGTTTGGGGGGGGAGGAGGGAGAAGAGGAGAGAAGACATATTAAGGATATTCAAGATAGCAAAATGGCGTCAAAGCACTGGGTGGGGTACACGTGCAAACTTCACTCCATCACCCACACACAACAAAAAAATCACAAGGAAGGAAATTTGTTAGACTTTATTCAACTCCATCTTTCTTTTTAAAAAATAGCTGACAGGTTTTAACTACCCAAATGTATGTATGTCATGAAATAGTGCGGCAGAAAAATATATATATATTTTTTTACAATTTGCTTAAAGTTAGGCAGAACACTGCTGGGGTTTTGATGCTCTGGGAACAGGTCACGGCCAAAACAAGAGCAACTGGTAGGTTTTCCTTTCATCCGGGATTCGAAATGACGCCACTTCAAACAAGAGGGGGGAAAATGCAGCAACGGCAACTTCCCTGTAAGAGGGCCGCACAGCCTGGGAATGTGGGCAGCTGCGGAAACTTCGGAGAAAAGGAGAAGCAGAATTTACACGCTTTCTACTTCCAACCGTGACCTGAGTTTGATTCATCAGTCCCTCCGTCCTGCTGAACTGGAGGTGCAAAGTCGCCTCTTGTTGGGAAACAGTTTGCATCCCTGCTTGTTGCATTAATTGGTGGCAACACTCATGTTCGTACCCAGTGTCTGCCATGCGAATCCTTACCCTGATTATACATCTTACCACCTTTAATACAATCACCTCCCGCGGGAAATTGACGTACTGCTGCCACGCTTTGTTAAAATACACCAATTTTTTTTAAAAATGAACACAATTTGCCAAGTACACCACAAGTCTGAAAGAGAGAAACGAAAAGCATTTTTAAACCAGTTGTGCTAAGTGGAATAACAACAGAAAACGCTGGAAAAACTCAGCAGGCCAGGCAGCATCCGTGGAGAGAGAAAGAGAGTTGACGTTTCAGGTCGATGACCTTTCATCAGAACTGGGAAGAGCTGGAAATCAAATAGATTTAAGGCCAGGGTAAAGCTGGGAAAAGGGGGAGGGGATAAAGGAACAAAAGAGGAGATGAAGAGACATTAAGAGACATTAAGAGATATGCAAGGCTAGAGGTGGTGTTAATGTGACAGATTAAGGCTGAATGAAGTGTGAAATCTACTGGCAGAATGAAGGACAGCTGCCAGCTTCTAGGAGGAAAAAAAAAGGTGGGGGGGACAAATAAAAGGGTGGATAAAATAAAATATAAATGTGATTGGAGCTGAGGTTATGATCTAAAATTGTTGAACTCGATATTGAGTCCAGAGGGCTGTAGCGTGCCTAAACGAAAGATGAGGTGCTGTTCCTCGAGCTTACGCTGAGCTTCCGTGGAACAGTGTATTAGGCCGAGGACGGTGAGGTCAGAGTGGGAGTGAAGCGGTGAATTAAAGTGACAGGCCACCGGGAGCTCGGGGTCCCCCTTACGGACTGAACGGAGGTGTTCCGCAAAGCGGTCACCCAATCTGCGTTTGGTCTCCCCAATGTAGAGGAGTCCACATCGTGAGCAGCGAATACAGTATACTAAATTGCAGGAAGTACAAGTAAATCGCTGTTTCACCTGGAAGGGGTGTTTGGGGCCCTGGACAGTGGGAAGAGGGGAGGTATAAGGGCATGTGTTGCATCTCCTGCGCGTGCACGGGAAGGTGCCGGGCGAAGGGGAAGGGGTGCTGGGGGTGGTAGAGGAGTGGACTAGGGTGTCGCGGAGGGAGCGGTCCCTGCGGAATGCTGAAAGGGGAGGTGAGGGGAAGATGTGTTTGGTGGTGGGATCACGATAGGATAGTGATAGTTTGTGCTAAGTGGAGACCACTTTTGTTGCAAACCGGTTCCTTGCTGAGAAGGGACCGCTTGAAATCTGGCGATCTCAGTAACCAATAGTAAACTGACCCATGTTTGACTTCTAACCAGGACTCCATTCAGACTCACAATAGCAAAATACTGCGGATGCTGGAAATCCGAAATAACAGAAAACGCTGGAAAAACTCGGCAGGCCAGGCAGCATCCGTGGAGAGAGAAACAGAGTTAACGTTTCAGGTCGAAGACCTTTCGTCAGAACTGGAAAAAAAAAGCAGGAAATAGAATAGATTTTAAAGCAAGTTTAGGGGCTGGGAAATGGGGGAGGGGATGAAAGAACAAAAGGGAAGGTCAGTGATAGGATAGAAAGCAGGAGAGATTAAGAGATATTCAAGGCAAGAGAAGGTGGTAATGGGACAGGTTAAGGAACAAAGGATGGCTCTGGATGAAGTGTGAATTGCGCTGGCAGAATGAAGGACAGCTGCCAGGTGAAACAGCGAATTACTTGTACTTCCTGCAATTTAGTATACTGTATTCGCTGCTCACGGTGTGGTCTCCTCTACATTGGGGAGACCAAACGCAGATTGGGTGACCGCTTTGCGGAACACCTCCGTTCAGTCCGTAAGGGGGACCCCGAGCTCCCGGTGGCTGTCATTTTAATTCTCCGCTCCATTCCCACTCAGACCTCACCATCCTCGGCCTCTTGCATTGTTCCACAGAAGCGCAGCGTAAGCTCGAGGAACAGCACCTCATCTTTCGATTAGGCACTCTACAGCCCTCTGGACTCAACATAGAGTTCAACAATTTCAGATCATAACCCCGGCCCCCATCACATGTATATTTTTTTATCCACACTTTGTTTGGCCCCTTTTTTTCTTCCCTCCCACACGGCAGCTGTCCTTCATTCTGCCAGCGCAATTCACACTTCATCTAGAGCCAGCCTTTGTTCCTTAACCTGTCCCATTACCACCTCCTCTTGCCTTGAATATCTCTCAATGTCTCTTAATCTCTCCTGCTTTCTATCCTATCACAGACCTTCCCTTTTGTTCTTTCATCCCCTCCCCCTTTTCCCAGCCCCTAAACTTGCTTTAAAATCTATTCCATTTCCTGCTTTTTTCCAGTTCTGACGAAAGGTCTTCGACCTGAAACGTTAACTCTGTTTCTCTCTCCACAGATGCTGCCTGGCCTGCTGAGTTTTTCCAGCATTTTCAGTTGTTATTACTCCATTCAGACTCCCTTGTCTCATTCTCAAAAGTCCAATATTGGATTTTATACATCAAAAGTGCAATTATATTCTGTACCGGGTATTATTTTAAGTGTGCTTTCTGCATATAGGATATAGCGAGTGGCATAGTAATATTGCATAAATCTTCCCCCTGTCTGTCTATAACACACTTGGCCATATGGCACATGGTAATGAAAGTCGACCATCCACAGAGTCCATCCCTGCACCTGTTATAATCTGAATACGTGGTAATGTGTGGCGATCTGTACCACCCTGGTCGGAAGAAGGTAAATTTTTACCGGTGGCCATTTGAAGGCTTGGACTTCATGGTGTTGACTCACAGAAAGAGACAAGCGGCTTCCTTAAAAGAAGAGGGGGGAAAATATGCAAGTTGTGCTTGATCGAGAAGAATGGGAGACGGCAAAATCATCGGCTGTTCCATTCGAGTGGAAAGCTCTGGTGGGACAGCTAGCCCCAGTGGTGGGTGGTCTCCTTCTACACAATTCCAGGGAGAATGGCTTTGAAGAAGGACGGACATGTCTACATTGCAAAGACTAAAATCAGCAACAGCTGAAGTAAGACATTGTGTAGGATTCACTCCACTTGTTCTGAAAAACAGGAGTTTATTCCTAGTCACTTTCTCCACCGTCTTCATTTCTGACTTCTAATACGGTTTGCATTAACACATCCTTCATTAACCATTGAGGGTGAGCGATAGCACAGCTCTGGTCAAAAATAATCTCTCCCTCCCTCCAAGGTCACCGCTGCAGCTCTCCGACAAGAGCTATACTTGTAGACAGACAACATTGGCAACACCAGTCGCTCCCTCAAGGCAGCCCGTTTCAATGCCACGGGAGCCTGACAGAGGAGTGAAAGCCCCAAGTAGCCCAGTGACCTGAATCTGCCACCTCCCCTGAATTGAACAGGCATTGTGCCGCAGTACTTCCAGGAGCATGGCCCTCAGTGAGCAGCTCAGTCAGTTTTAAGGAGACCTGTGGAAAGTATCCTTTTACCCACCTGACCTGCCTTTGGCCAATTTGTGTGCTATGACTCATTTAAACCAAGATTGTATTGGTACATCTGCTGGACCCCTTTAATAGGCCCCCATTGGTCACAACGGTGCATCACTGTACCTCATCCAGATTGTTGGGTCACCCAACTGGTGTCAGCATGCTACTGAGAAAAAAGAAAGACTTATACAGCGCCTTTCATAACCTCGGGAAGTCCCAAAGCACTACAGCCAATGAAGTACGTTTGAAGTGCAGTCACTGCTGTAATGTAGGAAACGCGGCAGCCAATTTGCGCACAGCAAGATGCCACAAACAGCAATGCGATAATGACCAGATCATCTGTTTGTGATGTTGATTAAGGGATAAATATTGGCCAGGACACAAGGGAGAACTCCCCCTGCTCTTCTTCAAAATAGTGCCACCGTATCTTTAATGTTCACTTGAGAGGGGCCTCGGTTTACCGCCTCGTCCAAAAGACGGCACCTCCAACAGTGCAGCACTCCCTCAGTACTGCACTGGAGTGTCAGCCCCCACAACCTTCTGACTCAGAGGCGAGAGAGCTACCAAGTGCAAGGATCAACTGGACAAGAGAGAGAAGCTCCACACCTGCTCCATCAGGAATGAAAACAGCTGGAAGAGGAGAAGGGCACGTTGAGTTTTCCTTCTTTTTGACAAGGCTAGTCTTACAAGCCTCTGGATAACGCCAAGGGTTAGGAGAGGAACATTTCACGCCAGCTTTTGTGCTGTTACTGAAAAGGATTCTTCATCAATAGGTTAGTTACTTGTGCTTCCGGTTTCAATAAAACATTTTACATTCATCTCCAAGAAGTGGCTCGCAGTGCTCAGCCATAAGTTGACCGCCAAAACATTGCTCAGATTTCAGAGAATCCCAGTGGTCTGACCTGCCCTGAACATTCGAGTCTGTCTAGAACAGTCATAAAAAGTAGGTTAATAGCAAATGGAGTGGTTGGAGGTGAATTCTAGGACAGTGCAGGACTAGGGTTGCCAACTCTGGTTGGATATATTCCTGGAGGTTTCATCACATGATGTGCTCTGCCTTCCCATTGCCCCGCCCCCACGCTCACGCCATTGGTCGCCCAACATGTCCATCCTCACGACTCCCCGCCTTCCCATGGCAACTGCAAAGTGAGCAGACTCTTCGTGACTCAATTAGATGATTCTTGACGGTCAAACAGCCCTCCCTCCACCCCCCTACATTTTTATAACGCAAGTGTTCAATAGAAAATGAAAATAAAAACTTTTTTTAAAAAATTGCTATGATTTTTTCACCTAGGTCTTGCTCGCAGCAGGGTACTGGCAATTCATCTTCAACTCCTGGAGACTCCAGGGAGGGTTGGCAACCCTATTCCGGACCCCCAGGTTACGCTTCTCCACAGGTGACATTCTGGAAGGTGCATGAATGGCCCGCTCGACAGCAGGTACAGAAGGTGCATAGTCTCTGCGTCATCGCCCAGATGCCAACAGCGAGGAACGCCCGCCCAAAACCATCTTGTGCCAGTCGTTCCATCGGCTGCGCCAAGTCTCAGATCTGCGCCCAGGACTCTGTCAGTTCTTGCACACGTGTCTCGATGACCGAGCGCATTACTGAATATCTGTAAAGAGAAACACCGCCGTCTCAGACTCTATTTTGCTCACAGGCCCATTTTGAACGATGGTTGCAGCACTTCCTCAGCACTGGAGTGTCAGCCTGGATTACCTGCTCAAGTCTCTGGAGTGGGACTTGAACACACAACCATCAGCCTCAGGCAAGAGTGCTACCCACTATGCCACAGCTGGTGCCTAAAACTTCAGGACATATTTCGCTTAATCAAGTACACAATATTCTTTCATGCTCTTAACTTTTCACCCATACGGGCCATTTGATTTTCTCTATAAACTTGCAGGGCTACGGGATAGAGCGGGGGGAATGGGACCGACTGGATTGCTCTACAGAGAGCCGGCACGAACTTGATGGGCCAAATGGCCTCCTTCTGTGCCATTGTGACTCTGTGACTCTAACAGTGAATGTAAACTAAATGGTAGAATTTTAAAGGGGGTGCAAGACAAGAGAGATCTTGGGTTTTATGTACACAAATCTTAGAAGGTGGCAGAACAAGTTGATAAGACTTTGTATGTAACAAGCATACGGGATCCTTGACTTTATAAATGTAGAGGCACAGGGAACAAAAGCAAGGAAGCGATTGTAAACTTCAATGGGTTTTGGGATATGGGGATCTGGCGGGAAAGTGGAGCTGAGGTTGAAGATCAGCCATGATCTTATTGAATGGTGGAGCAGGTTCGAGGGGCCGTATGGCCGACTCCTGCTCCTAATTCTTAAAGTCTAAACATTCCTACTGATTGGGAGATCTCACACTGGCCCAACGAAACACAGGTTTTGTCTTTCATCCATATCTGTATCTCTGATTATATTAAATAAATCTTACGTCTTGCCAGCTTTGTCCCTCACAAGTTCCCATGTTTTTATTTATAATAGAAACTTTGTATGTCAACATGTCACGCTGTCATTACACCCTCCCGCCAGTGGTGGCGCTTCAAAATTCTTCCAAAAATCAAAATTTGGTAGAATTATTAATAGTGTGAAGATATTCTCTGAATTCACCCATCAGTGTTCAGTGCCTAAATTAAATTATAAAAACACAAGCTATTATTCCGTTTTTGTTTTCCCCTTGAAAAGAAGTATAACAAACACCAAGGCGACACATGGTGCTGAGCTTCAAACTCACTTGCGTGTCAACTTTTTCACTTCTCGATCTTCCTCTTCCTTCAGTTTTACGATAAAACTCTGCAGCACTGGCATTTCAAACTTGATATACTGGGCAACCTGGACAGGGGTTGGGGGGGGAAAAAGAAAGGAGAAATATCTAAAATCAGTTAAACTGGGACAAGCAAACCCGCGACCTCTACCGCCTAGAGGGACAAAGGCAGCAGGCGCATGGGAACACCACCACCTCCAAGTTCCCCTCCGAGTCACACACACCATCCTGACTTGGAAATATATCGGCCGTTCCTTCATCGTCGCTGGGTCAAAATCCTGGAGCTCCCTCCCTAACAGCACTGTGGGAGCACCTTCACCACACGGACTGCAGCGGTTCAAGAAGGCAGCTCACCACCACCTTCTCAAGGGCAATTAGGGATGGGCAATAAATGCTAGCCTTGCCAGCGATGCCCACATCCTGTGAATGAATTAAAAATGGAGCAAATATCAGGAAAGAACCCAACATGCAATGGCACACTGGCACTTCCCCTCCCTACTTCCTGGCATCACAGCTGGGGTCGATTATAGGAGGGGTGGGGGAAGGCAGATAAGAACTTCACATGTGTGCACCTCCTATGAACTTTTTCTCATTATCATGGAAAATTTCTATGTAAATGTGTCACACTGTAGTGTCACCTTCCTGCCAGTGGCGGCGCTGCAGCATCTCAGCCGTGCACCCAGAGGGTCAAAATGCTGTCAACCAGCCAACTTGCCTCACTGGGGGCCTGGTCAAGGAAACCCAGGTCAACCCATAGATGGGATAGAAAGTATCCTCATCAGTCCTGGGCAGAAACGGTGTTGTGGAGACTCCGTCAGTGAAACACAGAGGCACAGCTCTCTACTCCAGAGATCTTTACTCCTCTTTTTGCTTTCTGCCTCCCCTCAAATCATACCCAATCTTTGCTCAGAGGCCTTTGTCAAAAAGATTCAAGTCTGCTGCAAGGCTATAGCTATGAGGAAAGATTGGACAGGCTGGAATAACAACAGAAAATGCTGGAAAAACTCAGCAGGCGAGGCAGCATCCGTGGAGAGAGAAACAGAGTTAACGTTTCAGGTCGAGACCTTTCGTCAGAACTGGAAACAGCAGGAAATCAAATAGATTTAAGGCAAGGATAAAGCTGGGAAAAGGGGGAGGGGATGAAAGAACAAAAGGAGACATTAAGAGATATTCAAGGCAAGAGGAGGTGTTAATATGACAGGTTAAGGCTGAAAGAAGTGTGAAATGCACTGGCAGAATGAAGGACAGCTGCCAGCTTCTAGGAGGGAAAAAAAAGGGGGGGGGGCAAATAAAAGGGTGGATGAAAAAATAAAATATAAATGTGATTGGGGCTAAGGTTATGATATAAAATTGTTGAACTCGATATTGAGTCCAGAGGGCTGTAGCGTGCCTAAACGAAAGATGAGGTGCTGTTCCTCGAGCTTACGCTGCGCTTCTGTGGAACAGTGTAATAGGCCGAGGACGGTGAGGTCAGAGTGGGAGTGAAGCGGTGAATTAAAGTGACAGGCGACCGGGAGCTCGGGGTCCCCCTTACAGACTGAACGGAGGTGTTCCGCAAAGCGGTCACCCAATCTGCGTTTGGTCTCCCCAATGTAGAGGAGACCACATCGTGAGCAGCGAATACAGTATACTAAATTGCAGGAAGTACAAGTAAATCGCTGTTTCACCTGGAAGGGGTGTTTGGGGCCCTGGACAGTGGGAAGAGGGGAGGTATAAGGGCATGTGTTGCATCTCCTGCGCTTGCACGGGAAGGTGCCGGGCAAAGGGGAAGGGGTGCTGGGGGTGGTAGAGGAGTGGACTAGGGTGTCGCGAAGGGAGCGGTCCCTGCGGAATGCTGAAAGGGGAGGTGAGGGGAAGATGCGTTTGGTGGTGGGATCACGCTGGAGGTGGCGGAAAATGGCGGAGGATGATCTGTTGAATGTGGAGGCTGGTGGGGTGAAAGGTGAGGACAAGGGGAACTCTATCGTGGTTCTGGGACAGAGGGGCAGGGGTGAGGGCAGAAGTGCGGGAGATAGAACGGACACGGTCGAGGGCCGTGTCGACCACGGTAGAGGGGAATCCTCGGTTGAGGAAAAAGGAAGACATGTTGGAAGCACTGGTATGGAAGGTGGCATCATCAGAGCAGATGCGGCGGAGACGGAGAAACTGGGAGAATGGAATAGAGTCCTTACAGGAGGTGGGGTGGGAGGAAGTGTAGTCTAGGTAGCTGTGGGAGTCAGTGGGCTGGGGTTGTTTTCTTTGGAACAGTGGAGGCTGAGGGGAGATTTAATTGAGGTGTATAAAATTATATGAGGGCCGAGATAGAGTGGACAGGAAGGACCTATTTCCCTTAGCAGAGAGGTCAATAACCAGGGGGCATAGATTTAAAGTAATTGGTAGAAGGATTAGAGGGGAGTTGAGGAGAACTTTTTTCACCCAGAGGGTGGTGGGGGTCTGGAACTCACTGCCTGAAAGGGTGGTAGAGGCAGAAACCCTCACCACATTTAAAAAGTACTTGGATATGCACTTGAAGTGCTAGAACCTACAGGGCTACGGACCAAGAGCTGGAAAGTGGGATTAGGCTGGAGAGCTCTTTTTCGGCCAGCACAGGCACGATGGGCCGAATGGCCTCCTTCTGTGCCGTAAATTTCTATGATTCTATGTGTGTGTGAGAACGGTCGAGGTGACGGCTACCCTGCTCTTCAGGGAGTGGGAGGAGGGGGTGAGATGGGACAGGAGGAGAAAATGCAGACGTCTTTCACGTGTCTTGTTCCACCCCATTGTGAATCTCACACGCACGTTCCTGCAGCCCGCCTCGTGCTCTTGACCTGTGCCAGCTTAAAAAGGATATGTTGTTGAAGGCAACCTTCCTCATTGGTAACCCCACCGCGGCTTGAATTGGGCAGTACACGTTAAAGAAAGGGGACGCACATCATATGTGACCTCTTCACCCAGGTCCTTCTCCATCAGAAAGATTTTGGCAATGGCTTCGCACGGTCCCTGAAGAATGCGGGTGATGAGAGGGTAGTCAGAGTCCTTCAATTTTGTTCTTTCTGTAAAGGGTTAAACCGTCGTGAACAGATTAGAAAGAAAGCTGACTGCAGCTTTTCTAGACCTCAGTTACATTGGTTCTGTGTCCCTGTTGTGACATTAAAAAGAGTGTCAGCGTCCAATACTGAAGGTCAATAACATGCACAGCATATATCCCCACACATTATTTCACAAGGTCACCATGTTCCTGTACTGTCTACGTCCCTCTAAAGCTACACTACCACATAGACGGTACATCCTTATATTGAGAGGGAACACCGAGGTAGAGTCGGATATGTCGTCAAGCCTTCCATTTTGGTGCTATTTGTCCATCTTTGGACAGAAGGCTCACAATTGAATGGAGGAACAAAAAAGGCACAAACTACCGAAGAGACTGATATGGAATCGGGAAGCTCCGTGAAGTGCCCAGCAGGGACCTCGGCATCCGGAGAGGCGAGTGTTGGGAATTTGCTCCGGGGAGTCCCGGATCGGACGCGCTAGACCCCGGACTGGAGCGTGAACGTCTGCTGATCTTCTGCCAAAGATAGGGCGCTCAAACGGGGGCCACCACCACCGCCCCCCCCCCCCCCCCCGAGGTAACAGCCAGCGAAGAACTCACGACGGGTCCACATCCGAAACGTCAACTGGTCCTGAAGATACTGACCAACCCGCTGTGTGCTTCCACCAGTTTCACTCCCAATCTGTGGAATTAGTTTTACCAGACGTTGTGCTCCAGGGGTTTAATTTTTTTCCCTCTGCTGTGTACCCTTGTTCTGTGAGATCTCAAGATATACATTTCGTCACAGAGCAGCCGTCAGCCATTGACTCACCTCCACTGGTGTGGACTATATAAAGTGCAAACTCGTCAGAGCTGTTTTCAATCTGGAAAGAAGAAAAACATAACGTTGCTTCGGAAGATATTTCCTTTTGACCCTTTTCCTTGTTCAAGGGGAAAATCCAGAGTTTGTCATCTCTCTGGCCCTGGCGTGGGACTCCAATTTTCCCCGTTTCCTACCAAACTCCTTCCTTCTTCCTTAGTGCAAAACGTTAACCCAACAACAACAACATGCATTTGTGTCGCGCCTGTCGTGTCGAAAGTCTCGCGGCGCTGCACGGAGACGCAAGGAAGAAAATGGACGTCAAGCCAAAGGAGGAGATATTCGAAGGGGTGACTGAAAGCTGGGCCAGAGGTGGATTTTAAAAGGAAGGACCTGAAGGAGGAGAGGGAGGTGGAGCGGCGGAGAGATTGAAGGGAATTGCAGACCGCGGTGTTTAGGCGACTGAGGGCATGGCCGAAAATGGTGGGGCAAGGGGCGGGGTGGAGGCACAGAAGCACAAAGAGGCCCGAGTCAGCAGAACGGAGTTCAGGGAGCGGTGGTTCCAGGGTTGGAGGAGGTTACAGATATAGAGAAGGGCAAGGCCGTGAAGGGATATAAACATGGAGGATCAGACTTGCAAATTGGAGGTTTGAGGGACCGGGAGCCAATGTAGGTCAGAGCTGATGGGTGAGCGGGACTCGGTTCGGGATAGGTTACGGGCAGCAGAGTTTTGGACGGGCTAAAGTTTACGGAGGGCGGAGGATGGGAGGCCAGCCAGGAGAGCGTTGCAAGAGTTGAGGCAGGAGGTGCTGAAGAGATGGGTGAGGGTTTCGGCAGTCGATGGGGTGAGGCAGGGGCGGAGATGGGTGACATTACAGAAGTGGGAGTAGGCGGTCTTTGCGACGGATAGGATATGGGGTCGGAAGCTCAGTGTAGGGTTGGACAGGATGTTGAGGTTGTGAATAGTCTGGCTGTGCTAGCGACATTGGGAGGGGTGCAGCAATTGGTGGCGCAGGTTCGGAGTTTGTGGTGGGGGGGGGGGGCCAAAAATGATAGCTCGGGTCTTCACCAATGTTTTACATGAGGAAATTGCAGTGCATCCGGGAGTGGAAGCGGACAAGCAATCTGACAGCACAGAGGCCGTGGAGGGGTCGAGAGAGTCGGTGGAGCTGTAGAGCATTCCTGAGTGACGCGAGACAACCTCTTAGAGTTGGTCTCACGCTTTGGGTGACAGAAGGTCCAAATGATTGTGAGGCAGTTTGCATTGACGAGAGGTTGAAACCACTTCACATTCAATGCACAGCAGGCAAATCGAAGAACTAGTTCCCCACCAACTCCTCTTTCCTCCCAGTAACTAGCAGAACCCGGTCAACGCCCGTTAACTGCTTACCTTAAACTTGGTGAGGAGCAGGTGGAGGACCTGAAGAGTGTTCATGGCGCTGTTGACCCGGACGTTAGTGACAGAGCCAAAGGCTGGAGTGAAGACAGATGTCTGCAAAAAGAAAAGTACCACAAGAGGCTTTGTGAAAGAGACAGTCTGAACCCAGGTGGGCTGACAGCACAAAACTACCGCTAACTTAGCATCAGCCAGTCATCTCACGCACCCAGTAAGTGGTAAGAATCTCAAAAGGTGCAGTAGGGAGTGTTCGTCTGGTTGAGGCTTTGAAGGGCAGCGCAGCGGGAGATTTACCCTGCATTGAACTAAAAACCAAAAACGCTGACACTCTGCAGCATCTGCGGAGAGAGTTAACGTTTCTGTTCCGACGAAGGGTCGTCGACCTGAAACGTCAACTCTGTTTCTCCCTCCGCAGACGCTGCCTGACCCGCGGAGTGTTTTCCAGCACTTTCGGTTTTCATTTCAGATTTCCAACCTCCACGGTATTTTGGTATTCTGTATCGATCGGTTCCGTGCCGTACCTGACCCACGACCGCCTGTTCCCAACACTGGGTGTCTGCAGTGGGAGACGATTCCATCCGCTGGGCGAGCACAGTTCTTGCTCCAGTTATCTCCTGAAGGTGCGGACACTTGCCAGGGTAAAGTCCTACAGCGAACCGCGGCGACCTTTCCCTCGAGGATAAAGCTCATATCCGACGACAGGTGGCATCCCAGGCCAGTCGGATTCCATTCTCGGCAGACGCGTGCGGGATCAGGCGCAGAAGCTCAGGGCCGATTTTCCCTCTGCCCGATTGCTCCCCTTGCACGGCGGAGCTGAACCCAGAGTGAGACCAGCCGCCTCGGCACAGACCCGGAGTCGAACCGGGTGCCTTCTGGCTTCCACCTCTTCCCATTGGAGATGCTCGCAAACACGGAGCCAGGGTCGCCAACCCCTCAAGGATTGCCCTGGAGTCTTTTTTTTTAATTTGCTTATGGGATCTGGGCGTCGCCGGCATTTATTGCCCATCCCTAGTCGCCCTCGAGAAGGTGGTGGTGGTGAGCCACCTTCTTGAACCGCTGCAGTCCATGTGGTGAAGGTACTCCCACAGTGCTCATTATGTTCCGTAGCGGCTAGTCACAACTGAGTGACTTGCCATTTCAGAGGGTAGTTAAAAGTCAACAACACTGCTGTGGGTCTGGAGTCACATATCGGCCAGACCGGGTCAGGGTGATAGATTTCCTTCCCTAAAAAGGACATTGGTGAACCGGATGGTTTTTACGACAATCAGATAGTTTCATGGTTACCATTACTGATACTAGCTTTTTGTTCCAGATTTATTTATTTAATTGAATTTAAATTCCCCAGCTGCCGTGGTTGGATTCTGAACTCACGTCTCTGGATCATTAGTCCAGGCCTTCTGGATTACTAGCCCAGTGACATTACCACTACGCTACCATTTTCTTCCAGGAATTGAAGATTAATCTCCTGGACACTGCTGCGAGCAACCCCGGGAGAAAAATCATAAAGGGGGGCAATCAAAGATATGATGCTTATTTTTCATATTCTTTGTTTATTAAATATTGGAACTGGGTAAAAAGGCAGTTTGACTGTTGCAGGCGGGAGCTCGTGTGATGAAACCTCAGTAATATGTCCGACCAGAGTTGCCAACCCTACAACCAGCTCAATCTGCAGGCTGGCCACATGCTCCAGAGGACGCCAAGCTCTCTAAGGCTGCGCTCAGCCAACCCTGCCTCTGGATTGCAGCCGTGCCGCTCGCCGTCACTCGCCGCGACCCTCTCTGGGGCCCTTTGGGATCCCGGCTGGCGATCGCCGGATTACCTTATGGTTGTAAAAGTGGCCGTTGATGGAGAACCGGTGCCGCCGGAGTTGTCGCTTGTCACTCGGCGTTCGCAGGTTGGCTCTTCGGAGGACCAGGGCTCCCGCGTCGCTCTTTGTCCGCATCAGCTGCGAGCTCCCCGGGTCGCAGGAGGTGCAGTCCTGCGAATCTGCAGCGACGAAAGGAGCACAACGTACATTCATTCTCCCGTCCCGCACCGTACCGCCTCTCCTCCTCGCCTCAAGACACAAACTCTCCTGGGCCACCTGCAGTCCACGCCCATCCCAAGTGGCCACTGCACCTGTACGAACCTGGCCAGTGAGTTGTCAGCGGGCTATTCCCCCGTGGAGGGCGTCCGGCAAGCCCGAATCCTCATCCAACATCCGCACAGGTTGCCCTTTCCAGTCGGAGCCGAAATTCCGGCTCCACTCGCCCGGCCCAGCCCACCCCACCCCCGCCGACCGCCCCCCATCTGTCGGATGGAAAGACACAGCACGACAGTCAGCCTCCGAAAGAGAGAACCTTGAATGTCTCAGCCTGGACCTTGCTTGTCCCTTCTGCCCGATCGAGCCAGTTTGGACCAAGGACAAAGCCAGTCTCCCTCTTTGTGATACGAGAGCCAATCTGGGAAGGCGGGAGAGGAGAGGACAGAGTGGGAAACGCAACAAGAAAATTGGTCGAACCCAACCGCCCACTCCCCTCAGCTGATCCGAGAGGGGCACTGGGAGCGGTCCCGAATTCAGGCCTTCTTCCAACTACCAAAGGGACATAATCAACAGCAAGGATGGATCTGCAATGAGAAACTTCTTCACTCAGAGGGTAGTAAATCTATGGAATTTGCTACCTGAGAGAGCTGTGGAAGCTGCGACATTAAATAAATTTAAAACGGAGATAGACAGTTTCCTAGCTGATAAGGGAATTAAGGGTTATGGGGAGCGGGCAGGGAAGTGGACGTGAGTCTAGGTTCGGATCAGCCATGATCCTATTGAATGGCGGAGCAGGCCCGAGGGGTCGTATGGCTTACTCCTGCTCCTACTTCTTATGTTCTTATGAGATTTAATGGGATAACAGTGGAACAGGATACAACTGGAGACTTTAGTCACCTCCACAGTCCACACCGGCTCAGTGGATTAGATGTGGTGCTCCTTTACCTGGTCACATAAGAATTAGGAGCAGGAGTCGGCCACACGGCCCTTTGAGCCTCCTCCGCCATTCAATAAGATCATGGTTGATCTTTGACCTCAACTCCCACTTTCCAGCCCGATTCCCCGAGAGTCCAAAAATCTCTCTCTCTCAGCCTTGAATATACTCAACCGCTCAACATCCACAGCCCTCTGGGGTAGAGAATTCCAAAGATTCACAACCCTCCGAGTGAAGAAATTCCTCATCATCTCAGTCTTAAATGGCCGACCCCTTATCCTGAGACTGTGACCCCTGGTTCTAGACTCTCCAGCCAGGGGAAACAGCCTCTCAGCATCTACCCTGTCAATCCCCCTCAGAATCTTATACGTTTCAATGAGATCACCTCTCATTCTTCTAAAGAGTATAGGCCCATTCTACTCAATCTCTCCTCCATCCTCTTGATTTAGGGAATCAACAGGGTAGATGGAGAGAAACCTTTTCCGCTGGTGGGGGAGTCTCGGACAAGGGGAACATAACCTTAAATTCAGAGCCAGGCCATTCAGGAGAGAAGTTAGGAAACTTCTTCATGTAAAGGGTGGTAAGAAGCGTGGAAAACTCTCCCACAAAAAGCAACAGATGCTGGGGCTCAATTCATCATTTTAAATCGGAGATCGACAGATTTTCACGAGCCAAGGGTATAAAAGGATATGGAGCCAAGGCAGGTGGTTGGAGTTCAGAAGCAGATCAGCCATGATCTCACTGAATGGCGGAACAGGCTCGAGCGGCCGAATGGCCTCCTCCTATTCCGATCTTCCTATTCAGATGTTTTATGTTTTAAACATTAAAGTGACCCATTATTTTCACTATGTTGCAGGGTGATATTGAGAATAGGGATGGGCAATAAATGCTGGCCTTGCCAGTGACGCCCACATCCCATGAACAAATAAAACAAAATAGTCTTACGGGCATCACTCTGTGTAACTGTATCCCTGTTCTCGGGCAGACTCTCCGACTCCTCCACTTTGATGTCTGGCAGGACCCACGTCATCCTCGTTGGCCTGTGAGGAGCAGGAGGTCATTCGGGGTCAAACAGGAATAAGCCAGTTAAACAAACAGTGGACAATCAGGATTGAGAGCCTGGTTCACTCCCAACTGATTCCACAATGACGGTGACAAACATTATTCAGAAAAGAATTAGAATGCTCCCCTCCCCCCGTTACCCTCCCCCTCCTCCCGTTACCCCGCCCCCCAGTGTTTTATAATGGGTTACAGTGAATCTTCTTCTGTTAGTATCAGAATGTTGCAGTGTAACAGGACGAAAAATCTCCCCCCCCCCACCCCACTCTTTGGGAACGGAGATGGGAAACTAGACATCAAACTAGACCCGGATTCACCAACACACATGTGGGGGAAGGGGCGAATGTTACCGGGGTACCCGGGGTTCTCATTCCCATTGCTGACAGAGGCATTGCCCATGTGGAGATTTATTATTAAACAAGTTCCGTCTGATTGGCAAAGGTTGACAGGATGCTTCGGCGCTGCCCCCCCATGGCTCGGAGAGACCTCACCCACTGTTGGGGGGGGGGGGGGGGCGGGGGGGGGAAACGGAGCCAGACCGAGCAATGGGCTCCAGGCTCGACCCCATCCAGTGGAAGGCAGAAGCTGCAATTGGCCTCAGTGCCCGTGGGATATGGAGGTTCAAATCAGCCGGGGGGGCGCTGCACCCGCTTGGGTATCGGGTGAGGACCACATCGGCCGTGGTGCTCGCCATGGCAACACTGGCACTCACCAGCCAGGCTCACCGTGGCTACCTGGGTGAGGTGAGGTATGGTATGGCCACTGCTACCCACAGGACTGTATCCTGACAAGGGTCAATGCCTTGCGGGGGGCAGAGGAAGATAATTCAACACAATGCCATGGGAAACAAGACACCCCTCTCCTCACGTACAGACAGGGTCAAGTGTAGGCTGAGTTAGGCATGGGTTAGGACTAAGGCCAGAATTAGGGTTCGGGGATGTGGGCAGGATGGTGGTTGTCCCCTCTTGTATCTTCATGTCTGGAGTTTTTTTGTTTCACCACTGCCCGCCACTTTTGTTTGGCTCATGCTTTCTACTGCTTTTTGTCCAGCTTGACTTGCCATTATTGGGGTTAAGGCGGGGTTGGGGGCGGGGTTAAGGCGGGGGCGGGGGTTGGGTTAAGGCGGGGCAGGGTTAAGGTGGGCGTTGGGGGTGGGGTTAAGGCGGGGTTGGGGGTGGGGTTAAGGGTGCGGTTGGGGGTGGGGTTAAGGGTGCGGTTAAGGCGGCTTTAAGGCGGGGTTGGGGGTGGGGTTAAGGCGGGGTTGGGGGTGGGGTTAAGGGTGCGGTTAAGGCGGGGTTAAGGTGGGGTTGGGGGTGGGGTTAAGGCGGGGTTGGGGGTGGGGTTAAGGGTGCGGTTAAGGCGGGGTTGGGTCGCAGTTTGGGGGGTCGGGGTTTGGGGAGACAAGGCCTACCTCTGTGCTTCGATACTGCAGCCCGAGTGCCAGGAGGTCGATGAGGGTGGGGGTCGGATACGCTCGTGATCATCCTGCATCTGCAATCGGATTGGCCGGCGCAGTCCCCAGGAGATGTTGAGAAGCCCCTCGATGATCAGCTCGTCTTCTTCCTGCAGCTCGAAACAGAGACAGAGTCAGAGCAGCACAGTGCACCCTCACCGGTGACCAGCAGAGGCACCAGAGCTGGGAGGATCAGGACTGGCTACAGCCTGCACGCACAGGTGCGGAGAGTGGATATAAATATCAAATATCATACCTCTGAGATGGTCAATGATGGACAAAAGCATGCTTTACACAGAGAGAGAGACACACAGAGAGAGAGAGAGAGAGAGAGAGAGAGAGAGAGAGAGACAGACAGACAGACAGAGAGTTGCACAGAGAGAAAGACAGAGAGAGAGAAAAGGAAAGAAAGAAGAAAAGACTTCCATTTATTTCGTGCCTTTCATGACTTCAGGACGAGATTGCTCGATTACAAACCCCGCTTAGAGCGGCAGAGTCTTGGATTCGGTCGGAATGTTCTGGAAAACTCGGCACGGTTCAGGCGTGGCCGTGACCTTCCACCCGTGCAGCAAGGAAGACCTGGCCTCCCCGAGCTCGAGGTACAGCCGCGGCCACAGGTGGGGGGCGGGGGGGGGGGGGGGGGGGGGGGGGGGGGGGGGGGGGGGAGGGGGGAGGGGGGGGGGGGGGGGGGGCGGGGGGGGGGGGTGATGGGCAACACCTTCTCTTTGCGCTGGTCCAGTTCGGTGATGTCACAGAGACGGTTCGCGATTGGGGAGGGGGCGATGCCCAGAGCAGGGTCGGGGGGGCGGGGGGCATACACCTGCCAAATTGGAGACAATTCACGGCACTTCATCTGTTTGTGCTGCTTTCAAATGCTTGAAATAGAAACCAGCAAATTTGGAATAAAATGCGTGTCAACAACACTGTGAACAGGGAGTCAGTGTATAAAAGCAAGCATTTCCGCTCAGTGGCATGCAGTAACCACGTAGCTTCCTGACTAATGATCCAACAACGACTTGTGTTTACACAGCGCCTTTAATGTAGTAAAACGTCCCAAGGCGCTTCACAGGAGCGATTATCAAACAAAATTTGACCCCGAGCCACATAAGGAGATATTAGGACAGGTGACCAGAGCTTGGTCAAAGTGGTCGGTTTTAAGGAGCGTCTTAAAGGAGGAGAGAGAGGCGGAGAGGTTTAGGGAGGCAATTCCAGAGCTTTGGGCCCAGGCAACACTGTGTTAGCTGCTCTCGAACGAGATGAGCTCGGTCGTGAAAGGGACTTTTCTCTTTCGAGAGCGCGAGAGTATTTTGCGAATCTAATTTGCGTTTTTCCGCTTAAATGGTCATATCCTGAGTGCCGTCGTTCTCGTGACTTGCACTTTACATCCTCCTGTGGTTTCTCACAGTTAATGAGCTTCTGTAACCTTCCTCCCACCAAGCCCAGCTCCCTGTCCAGAGCCCCTGTGTCAAATCCCTGGGTGGTTCTGGAACTTGCCAATCCCAGGGGAGGGAGGGGGAGAACGGGGGGTGGGGGGAGCTGGTGTTTGAAACATAGAAAAATAGGAGCAGGAGTAGGCCATTCGAGCCTGCTCCGCCATTCAATATGATCATGGCTGATCCTCTATCTCAATACCATATTCCCCCTCTCTCCCCATACCCCTTGATGCCTTGTGTCTAGAAATCTATCTATCTCCTTCTTAAATCTATTCAGTGACTTGGCCTCTACAGTCTTCTGTGGTAGAGAATTCCACAGGTTCATCACCCTCTGAGTGAAGAAATTTCTCCTCATCTCAGTCCTAAATGTCCTACCCCGTATCCTGAGACTGTGACCCCCTCGTTCTAGACCCCCCAGCCAGGGGAAACATCCTCCCTGCATCCAGTCTGTCTAGCCCTGTCAGAATTTTATACGTTTCAATGAGATCCCCTCTCATTCTTCTAAACTCTACTGAATACAGGCCTAGTCGACCAAATCTCTCTCATACGACAGTCCCGCCATCCCAGAGGAATCAGTCTGGTGAACCTTGGCTGCACTCCCTCCATGGCAAGTATATGAATCCCAACCCCCACTTATCCCAATACACAGCACTCCCGAGTTGCATTTAATCCCCACTTGTTGCTTCGCGGTGTTTGCACAGCCCACAGCCCATCAATGAAATGGTGATACTGAATTTAATCCAGTCAAATTGGACTCGGTCATACTCCTTGGAAAATAGGAGTCTAAATGGGGCAGAGGAACAAAGGGAGCTGGGGGTACAGATACACAAATCACTAGAAGTAGCGACACAGGTTAACAAGGCCATTAAAACAAAGCACTGGGGTTCATTTCTAGAGAGAGAGAATTGAAAAGCAGAGAAGTTATGTTGAACTTGTATCGAACCTTGGTTAGACCTCACTTGGAGCACCGTGCACAGTTCTGGTCTCCATATTATAAAAAAGGATATAGAGGCACCTGGAGAAGGTGCAAAAAAGATTTAAAAGGATGATACCAAAACTGAGAGGTTATAACTATCAGGAAACATTGAACAGGCTGGGGCTCTTTTCTCTTGAAAAGAGAAGTCTGCGGGGTGACCTGATACATAGATACATAGAAGATAGGAGCAGGAGTAGGCCATCCGGCCCTTCGAGCCTGCTCCGCCATTTAATGAGATCATGGCTGATCCTTCAATTCAGTATCCCGTCCCCGCCTTCTCTCCGTAACCCTTAACCCCTTTTGCCTGTAGAAATATATCTAATTCCCTCTTAAATATATTTAATGAGCTGGCGTACACTGCCCTCTGTGGCAATGAGTTCCACAGGTTCACCACTCTCTGAGTGAAGAAATTCCCCCTCATTTCTGTCCTAAATGGTTTAGCCCTTATCCTTAAATTATGTCCTCTAGTTCTGTTCTCACCCGCCAAGGGAAACATTCCTTCTGCATCTAATCTGTCTAGACCTGTCAGAATTTTATACACTTCTATGAGGTCCCCTCTCAATCTTCTAAACTCCAGTGTGTACATCCCTAAACTACATAGTCTCTCCTCATAGGTCAATCCCGCCATTCCTGGTATCAGCCTGGTGAATCGCCGCTGCACCCCCTCCATGGCAAGAACATCTTTCCTCAGATGAGGCGACCAAAACTGTACACAGTACTCGAGGTGTGGTCTCACCAGTGCCCTGTACAGCTGCAGCAAGGTATCCCTGTTCCTGTATTCCAACCCTTTTGCTATGAAGGCCAGCATACCGTTTGCCTTCTTGACCGCCTGTTGCACCTGCATGCTCGCCTTCAGTGACTGGTGTACAAGAACACCCAGGTCTCTCTGTACTTCCCCCTCTCCCAATTTATTGCCATTTAAATAATAATTTGCCCTCCCGTTCCTGCACCCAAGGTGGATAACTTCGCACTTGTCCACATTATAGTGCATCTGCCATTTATCCGCCCAATCACCCAGTCTGTCCAAATCGCTCTGGAGCTTCCTGGTCTCCTCCTCTGAGCCCACCCCCCCTCCTAGTTTAGTGTCGTCTGCAAATTTGGAAATGCTGCATTCGACTCCCTGATCCAGGTCATTAATATAAATTGTGAACAGCTGGGGACCCAGGACAGATCCCTGTGGTACCCCACTTGTTACTGCCTGCCATTCAGAAAATGAGCCGTGTATTCCAACTCTCTGTTTTCTATCTGACAGCCAGTTCTCTATCCACGTCAATACTTTCCCCTTTATCCCATGAGCTTCAATTTTCTGATAGACCTGATAGAGGTCTTTAAAATTACAAAAGGGTTCGATAGGGTAGATGTAGAGAAGGTGCTTCCACTTGTGGGGGAGACCAGAACTAGGGGCCATCAATATAGGAAAGTCACCAATAAACCCAATGGGGAATTCAGGAGAAACCTTTTTACCCCAGAGAGTGGTGAGAATGTGGAACTCGCTACCACAGGGAGTGGTTGAGGCGAATAGTCTAGATGCATTTAAGGGGAAGCTCGATAAACACACGAGGGACAAAGGAATAGAAGGATATGCCGATAGGGTGAGATGACATAGGTTCATGTGGTTTCTGTGCTGCAGATTGTGTGTGATACAACACAATGCTGCACGTACGATGCAGAGTGCTGCCCTCCCGTGGGCTCAGCGTGTATTGCAAGGGACTCCGTCAGACGGCACAAAGACTTTTATATCGAACTTTTACACTGTCTTTCTCCTCCCCTCCACGTGTTAATTTTTACTTGGGTAACACAAAAGCCCAAAATTAAAAAAAAAATAAAATCTTAATTCAATTAGTTGAGGTTGAACTCTCCCAGGATTTCTCCGTCCCGTACTGGGTATAAATCCACACCCAGGGCTTACAAGCAGCCCCCTGCAAACGCCAAAACCACCCTCTCCCTCCCTCCCACCCTTCCTTCTGGAGCAGAGACACCTCCCCACAGAAGCTGCGCTGAAAAACTCGAGGCATGAAGGAATCATGCTGTTTGTGGGAGCTTGCTGTGTGCAACCTGGCTGCCGCGTTTCCTACATTACAACAGTGACTACACTTCAAAAAGCACGGGACATTTGAGGTAGTGAAAGGCGCTGTTGTTGAATCAGTGTCACATGTGTGCCGTGGTTCCTTCAACAACAACCACCTGCATTTTACAGCACCCCTAACTTAATAAACCGGCCCAAAGCACTTCACAGGAGCATTGTCAAACAAAATTTGACACCGAGCCACATATGGAGATGTTGGGCCAAAAATTCGGCCCTTGCCGGGTGAGTACGCGCTGTGTACTCACCCGTAAGGCAACCTGAAGTGCCAGTTTCCTGCATGCACTGCGCATGCGCGGGAAACCGGAACTTCCGGTCTCATGAAGGGAGCGGTTCAGAGGTGAACCGTGTGCGCGGTAGAGGCTGCGCGCACGCAGCAAACTTAGGTTTTTTTTTCAGGTTTCTCCGGGAGGGTAAGTATTGAAGAACCTGCGCTTTTAAAAAGGAGGCGCAGGACCCGTTTTCAACAAGTTAAGTGGTTAATTAATTATAATTTAAAAATTTTCTCAACAGGTTTATCTTTTTTAGATACTTTAAAGGTAAGTTTATTTTTAGCACTGTTAAAAAGTATTTTAATTTTTTCAAAAATTTAAATTTTTGTTTAAAGTAGTTAATTTATTTAACTTATACTTATTTTGTAAATGTGATGGTTTTTTAAAAATGTATTTTAAGTTTAGCTGTTCTTTTGGGGCCGATTTCAATTCATAGATTTGACAGGTCTTCCTGTCAAATCTATGAATGAAAGATGGTCTGCTGCCATTGGCTCTCCATGGCCCACGTGATCCCAGGGGACGCATCGCACTAACTGCGCCCCTGGGACACGCAAGCACTGCGCGCCGGCACTTGTAGCAGGCCCAGGAGCTGAAGTTCCCGTGGGCCCAGAGGTCAACGGCAGGCCCGGTAGGCAAGTGCGCGTGCGATCCTTACCCCCGCGGCAAGCCGGAGAGGCGAATTTCAGGGCCATTAGGGCAGTTGACCAAAAACTTGGTCAGAGGTAGGTTTTAAGGAACGTCTTAAAGGGGGAGAGCGAGGTAGAGAGGTGGTGAGGTTTAGGGAGGGAATTCCAGAGCTTAGGGCCTCGGCAGCTCAAGGCACGGCCACCAATGGTGAAGCGATTAAAAAAAATCGGGGATGCGCAAGAGGCCAAAATCGGAGGAGCGCAGAGATCTCGTGGGGGAGCGGGGGGGTTGTAGAGCTGGAGGAGGTTACAGAGATAGGAAGGGGCGAGGCCATGGAGGGATTTGAAAACAAGGATGAGAATTTTTTAAATCGAGGCGTTGCTGGACCGGGAGCCAATGGAGGTCAGCGAGCACAGGGGGTGATGGGTGAACGGGCCTTGGTGCGAGTTGGGATACGGGCAGCAGAGTTTTGGAGAGGTTTAGGAGGGAATTCCAGAGCTTATGGCCCAGCAATATCAAAGTTTTAATTGCCGTACTTTGCAGGGTGCAGGCAGGCTAGCCAGCCTGGTCTTGACCCTGTGGATTGGTGTTCCAAACTACAAATTGGCCATCAAAGTCGAGCGCTTACCTCCCTGTGCCGGAGCTGAGCAGTCTGTCCTTCATGGTAATAGTTGTAAGTCTTCAAGTGTCCCAGGAGCTCCTTCCTAGAAAGGGGAGGAAACAACATTTTCTTTTTTCGGCCTCCTTATTTTCCCTTCGCTCTCGTTGCCACCACAGATACACACACATGTGTCAACCGTGGCTCAGTGGGCAGCACACCCGCCTCTGCGTCAGAAGATTGTGGGTTTGAGCCCCCACTCCATGAGACTTGCACACAAAATCTAGACTGACACTCCCAATGCAGTGCTGAGGGAACGCCGCGCCGTCGGAGGGGCAGTACTGAGGGAGTGCTGCACTGTCGGCAGGTCAGTACTGAGGGAGCACCGCACTGCCGGAGGGCAGTACTGAGGGAGTGCTGCATTGTCGGAGGGGCAGTACTGAGGGAGCGCCGCACTGTCGGAGGGGCAGTACTGAGGGAGTGCCGCACTGTCGGCAGGTCAGTACTGAGGGAGCGCCGCACTGTTGGAGGGGCAGTACTGAGGGAGTGCCGCACTGTTGGAGGGGCAGTACTGAGGGAGCGCTGCACTGTTGGAGGGGCAGTACTGAGGGAGTGCCGCACTGTCGGAGGGGCAGTACGGAGGGAGCGCCGCACTGTTGGAGGGGCAGTACTGAGGGAGCGCCGCACTGTCGGAGGGGCAGTACTGAGGGAGTGCCGCACTGTCGGAGGGGCAGTGCTGAGGGAGTGCCGCACTGTCGCAGGGGCAGTACTGAGGGAGCGCCGCACTGTTGGAGGGGCAGTACTGAGGGAGCGCCGCACTGTCGGAGGGGCAGTACAGAGGGAGTGCCGCACTGTCGGAGGGGCAGTGCTGAGGGAGTGCTGCACTGTCAGAGCTGCCGTCTTTTGGATGAGACGTTAAACCGAGGCCCCATCTGCCCTCTCAGGTGGAAGTAAAAGATCGCATGGGACTATTCGAAGAAGAACAGGGGAGTTCTCCCCGGTGTACTGGCCAATATTTATCCTTCAACCAACATCACTAAAACAGATTATCTGGTCAGTATCACATTGCTATATGTGGGACCTTGCTGTCCGCAAATTGGTTGCTGTATTTCCTACATTGCAACACTTCAAAAGTACTTGATTTGCTCTGAAGCACTTTGGGATGTCCTGAGGTTGTGAAAGGTGCTGTATCGTTAAAGTTCTTTTCCTTTTCATATCGTTCCCAAGCTGAGAAGGCAAGTGAGCAAGCACACATCAGCCACTCCACCACTCCTGCACGCGCCAACTATGGGGCATAGACTGGCGATAATGGTTATGGTAGTGCAATAGTTATTGTAATGCACCAGCCACCCAAGCGTTGAGCGTTCAAATCCCACCGTGACCAGTTGCGGAATTGAATTCAATAAATAAATAATAGACTGCTGGGCTCTCTTCAAAATTGACCAATCGGGGAAGGGAGCCTGCAGGCCCAGTCTGGCCAACATGGAACTGTTCCCACACTGTCAGTTGTTAAGGCAACCAAGAATGGCCTATACGTCCTTGCCAGCGTGATGAGGCTGAGATTGGGAACCCTTACTGGGTGTGTCTGAGACAAGAAGAATATTAAAAATAGCAGTGGATAACCTGCATCCAATCACTTCTTTTTTTTTTGCCCCAATCTCTGAGCCCCACAAGTGCTCCCAGAGAACCTATTCTTCATTTACAAGTTGAGGGATGGCAATCGAGAGAAACTGGAGATTTTTCCCTCCCCGCCCCACCACTCCTTATTCCGCCAGCATCAAGTCCCGGTAGGGGGTCAGACGCGGAATTAAGCTCGTTCCGCTCAGCCTCAGCAACGCTTCTTGGCCGCTGTAAATGTTTCAACGCCACTGGCCGTGGTCATCTGAGCGGGACTGCCAATACCATGCCCCCTCTGTGCCCATTCATGCCAGTGAACAGAGAAAGGACGCGAACATCTGGTCAGTCTGGGCTGGATTCAAGACAGGCAGTCAACGTTATAGGAAACAGGAGGAGGCCATTCAGCCCCTCGAGCCTGCTCCGCCATTCAATGTGACCATGGCTGATCTGCGCCCCAACTCCATATACCCGCCCTTGCCCTGTAGCCCTTAATTTTTTTTAATTTGTTCCTGGGATGTGGGCGTCACCAGCATTTATTGCCCATCCCTAATTGCCCTCGAGAAGGAGGTGGTGAGCCGCCTTCTTGAACCGCTGCAGTCCGTGTGGTGAAGGTGCTCCCACAGTGCTGTCAGGGAGGGAGTTCCAGGATTTTGACCCAGCGACGATGAAGGAACGGCCGATGTATTTCCAAGTCAGGATGGTGTGTGACTTGGAGGGGAACTTGGAGGTGGTGGTGTTCCCATGCGCCTGCTGCTCTTGTCCTGCTAGGTGGAAGAGGTCGCGGGTTTGGGAGGTGCTGCCGAAGAAGCCTTGGCGAGTTGCTGCAGTGCATCTTGTAGATGGTGCACACTGCAGCCACGGTGCGCCGGTGGTGGAGGGAGTGAATGTTTAAGGTGGTGGATGGGGTGCCAATCAAGCGGGCTGCTTTGTCCTGGATGGTGTCGGGTTTCTTGAGTGTTGTTGGAGCTGCACTCATCCAGGCAAGTGGAGAGTATGCCATCACACTCCTGACTTGTGCCTTGTAGATGGTTAACAAAAATCTATCAATTTCTTTGATAGACCGTGAAACCCTCCCTGGCCCCCGGGTAAAACTGGTTTCCAAAATGAACACGTGATATGTCACAGTCCCAAACAACAACAACTTGCATTTATATAGCGTCTTCAATGTGGTAAAACGTCCCAAGGTACCTGACAGGGGTGTTATCAGACAAAAATATGACACTGAGCCACAGAGGGAGATAATGGGATAGGCGGCCGAAAAGCTTGGGCCAAGAGTTAGGTTTTAAGGAGCGGCTTAAAGGAGGAGAGAGAGAGACGGAGAGGTTTAGGGAGGGAATTCAGAGCTCAGGGCCTCGGCAGCTGGAGTCACGGCCACCAATAGTGGAGCGATTAAAATCGGGGGATGTGCAAGAGGCCAGAATTACGAGGCATGAATATTGAATGGCTGTTGGGTTTAACATTTCATCAACAAAAGAAATGGGAAGATCTTTGACATCGGCCGTTGCCATAGAGCTGGGGACCGGACAAGGGGGAGCCTGTGGTGCTACAGGATCAGTATGCAGTCAGCACTTTCCCGACGCCTTGTCCAATAACGTTACCAGTTCAAAAGCAAAGGGCCTGGGTTTAGCGGCCAGGAGCCCGGAGCTCAGCGACTGGAAAGGGGAACCGAGCCCCTTCAGTTTAAGGAAGTGCTGAGTAGTTGCACAGAAGTAGCTCTGTTTATTTTTGGACTTGCGTCCCAAAAGCGGAGTGGCTTCATCACATGTAAATGAAACAAAGCCCTGCTTGTGCACCGGTGCCCCTTCCCCTCCCCCCACCGTTTTCTCCTCACGTGAAAGCGTTTATTCCCCGCTGGATTCTGGTTCCACTCGTCCTCCGTTACCACTCACACGCAAGCCCAGAGAGGAATTGTCAACGGGCTATTAGACTACAGGGGACATCACATCCCGGCCCAGCCCGGTCCTTGCTCAACGTCCATGTAACAGACGCTTACGGCTCAGAAGGCAGCCATTCGGCCCCTCTCGCAGAGGGTCGCCAACACCGGGTGGGCGTGTTCCTGGAGGTTTCATCACATGACCTCCCACCTCCAAACGCCCCACCCGGTTAAACAGCCTTTTTAAAAGAAAAAACCTGCTCCAATATTTTTATAACTAAAAGAAAAATGGAAAAACGCCCACAATATTTAAAATGCCTCTTTGATTTTTCTCCCCGATTGCTGGCAGCAGTACACTGCAGATTAATCTTTAATCCCTGTGTCAGCCGTGGCTCAGTGGGTAGCATTCTCTCTCTCTCTCTCTCGCGCCTCTGAGTCAGAAGGTTGTGGGTTCAAATCCCACTCCAGGGACTTCAGCACATAAATCTAGGCTGACACTCCCAGTGCCAGTACTGAGGAAGTGCTGCACTGTCGGAGGTGCCGTCTTTCGGATGAGACGTTAAACTGAGGCCCCGTCTGCTCTCTCAGGTGGACATGACCCCACGGCACTATTTCGAAGAAGAGGAGGGGAGTTATCCCCGGTGTCCTGGGCCAATATTTATCCCTCAATCAAAAAAACAGATTATCTGGTCATTATCACATTGCTGTGTGTGGGAGCTTGCTGTGCACAAATTGGCTGCCACGTTTCCTACATTACAACAGTGACTACACTTCAAAAAGTACTTAATTTGCTGTAAAGCGCTTTGGGACATCTGGTGGTCGTGAAAGGGGCTATAGAAATGCAAGTCTTTCTTTTTTCTATTTCCTGGAGACGCCAGGGCAGTCCTAGAGGGTTGGCAGCTCCTGCCCTCAAGTCTGTGCCAGCTCTTTGCTCGGACAATCTATAGGTAATCCTACTGCCCCGCTCTCCCCATATCTCTGTATCTACATTAATGACTTGGATGAAGGAACCGAGTGTACTGTAGCCAAATTTGCTGATGATACAAAGATAGGTGAGAAAGCAAGTTGTGAGGAGGACACAAAGGGCTGGATTTCGATACTGGGGCGGGTTGTGGTCGTGTCATCCACTTTTCGTGTTATCCACCCGACTGCAATTGGATGTGGGAGATTGATGCAATTTTCACCTAATTGGGCAATTGAGTTCCAGCATGTGGGAACCATGACCCAATTAGTGGTTTCAGTCTGAAAGTCGCCTCTGATGATGTCATCATTGCTGCTGCATTGAAGGTCTGCAAAGACTGCCTGGCCTTCGCTGAGAGGGGACCTGGATGCAAAATGAGCAGCAGCAGCCCTAAGTCTGCTCCCAGATATTTTTACACCACCACTCCCAGATATATCTCCTCCCCAGCCATCCACATATGCATCCCAATAGCCAGCCAACCAACCAAATGTGCTCCTGCCAGGTTTCACATTCATGGTTCAGAACAGGCATGCTTCACGTAGAAAAAGGGTTAAAATCACAAAGGCCTTTCAAAATGGCATTATAGAGGCAGTTTAGTGCTGGTTAAGGGCCTTAACAGCCTATCCCGCCTCTTAGGGGCGGGACGGAGTCGGGACCAGCAGACACGATTTAATGAAAATTGCGTGGAGGCGGGATGGAGGCGGACTTGTGCCCGCCCGCCAGTTTTCGCAATTTTAACCCCCCACACGCCTCCAAACCCGCCTCCACGGGTCAATGAAAATTCTGCCCAAAGAGTCTGCAAAGGGACATTGATAGGTTGAGCGAGTGGGCAAAAATTTGTCAGATGGAGTATAATGTGGGGAAAATGTGAGGTTATCCACTTTGGTAGGAAGAATAGAAACGCAAATTTAATTTAAATGGAGAGAGACTACAAAATGCTGCGGTACAGAGGGATCTGGGGGTCCCCGTACATGAAACACAAAAGGTTAGCATGCAGGTACAGCAAGTAATTAGGAAGGCAAATGGAATGTTGGCCTTTATTGCAAAGGGGGATGGAGTATAAAAGTAGGGAAGTCTTGCTACAACTGTACAGAGCGCTGGTGAGACCACATCTGGAGTACTGTGTACAGTTTTGGTCTCCTTATTTAAAGGAGGCAGTTCAGAGAAGGTTCACTAGGTTGATTCCTGGGATAAAGGGGTTATCTTATGAGGAAAGGTTGAGCCTATACTCATTGGAGTTTAGAAGAATGAGAGGTGATCTTATTGAAACATATATAAGATTCTGAGGGGGATTGACAGGGTAGATGCAGGGGAGGATGTTTCCCCTCGTGGGGGAATCTAGAACTAGGGGGCATAGTTTCAGAATAAGGGGTCGCCCATTTAAGATGGAGATGAGGAGGAATTTCTTCTCTCTGAGGGTCGTGAATCTTTGGAATTCTCTACCCCAGAGAGCTGTGGAGGCGGAGTCATTGAATATATTCAAGGCGGAGATAGACAGATATTTGAACTACAAGGGAGTCGAGGGTTATGGGGGAACAGGCAGAAAAGTGGAGTTGAGGCCAAGATCAGATCAGCCATGATCTTATTGAATGGCGGAGCAGGCTCGAGGGGCCGAATGGCCTACTCATGTTCTTATGTTCCTCTGCTTCAAATATTTAGCGTATTTTCCCTTAAAAGATGCGATGATCTTTGCCTCAGACACTCTGTGGTAAAGCATTCCCAAGCTCCAACAACTCTGTGTACAGAAGGCTCCCCTAAACTCTCTCCTCGCCCTTTTACTGACGATTTTAAATTGGTGTCTCCCTCATCACTGGCTTTCCCCCAAACCAGAGGAAATAGTCTTTCCTGATTCACTCCATCAAACCCCTACACGGTTTTAAAATCCCCGATTACAGCTCCTCGTTCTCGAATATTTACACCCAGCAGGGCTCCGGATCTGGGACCTTGGTCAAGGACACAGAGTCGCTACTGCCACCTCAGGTGAGATCAGGTATCACAGCACTGATCAGGCATCCCACCTGGGATCTTCTGGTCTGTGCCTCTCAGCAACTGACTGCCTTTACTGACTGATCTAATCAAGAGGATCAATTCCAGCGTTTAATCTGCCCTAAACGTCAACCACACCCCACCCCACCACCAAAAATGTTCTGTCTGAGGCTGAACCACACTGTTCGCAACCTTGGTGTCGTATTTGACCCTGAAATGAGCTTCCGACCACGTATCCGCAGCATAACAAAGACCGCCTACTTCCACCTCCGTAACATCGCCCGTCTCCGCCCTTGCCTCAGCTCATCCGCTGCTGAAACCCTCATCTATGCCTTTGTTACCTCTAGACTTGACTATTCCAACGCACTCCTGGCTGGCCTCCCACATTCTACCCTACATAAACTTGAGGTCATCCAAAACTCGGCTGCCCGTGTCCTAACTCGCACCAAGTCCCGTTCGCCCATCGCCCCTGTGCTCGCTGACCTACATTGGCTCCCAGTTAAGCAACGCCTCGATTTCAAAATTTTCATCCTTGTTTTCAAATCCCTCCATGGCCTCGCCCCCTCCCTATCTCTGTAACCTCCTCCAGCCCCACAACCCCCAAGATATCTGCGCTCCTCTAATTCTGCCCTCTTGAGCATCCCTGATTATAAATCGCTCAACCTTTGGTGGTCGTGCCTTCAGCTGCCTCGGCCCTAAGCTCTGGAATTCCCTCCCTAACCCTCTCCGCCTCACTACCTCTCTCTCCTCCTTTAAGACGCTCTTTGACCAAGCTTTTGGTCACCTGCCCTAATTTATCCTTGTGTGGATCGGTGTCAAATTTTGTGTCTTAAAATACTCCTGTGCAGCACCTTGGGACATTTTACTACGTTAAAGGCGCTATATAAATACAGGTTGTTGTTGTTGTTTCTTTAAGAACATAAGAAATAGGAGCAGGAGTCAGCCATTCGGCCCCTCGAGCCTGCTCCGCCATTCAATAAGATCGTGGCTGATCTTCGACCTCAACTCCACTTTCCCGCACTATCCCCACATCCCTTGAATCTCTTAGTGCCCAAAAGTTTAGATCTCTGTCTTGAATAGACTCAATGACTGAGCCTGCACAGCCCTCTGGGGTGGAGAATTCCAAAGATTCACCACCCTCTGAGTGAAGAAATTTCTCATCTCAGTCCAAGATGGCCGACCCCTTATTCTGAGGCTGTGACCCCTGGTTCTAGACTCTCCAGCCAGTGGAAACAGCCTCTGAGCATCTAGGGATCTGATGATGGCCAACACTCTGGGAGTCCAACCAGATCATTGAGGAGTGGGTGGGTTTCATCGGCCTCTCTCTCTCTCTGGACAATGAACGAATGCAACATCCCTCCTCTTCACATGCTCACACTGGGCCATCCCGACCCGGTTCAGCTCAGCAAGCCGGAAGCCACCTTCCTGTCCAGGGGACTCTCACTCACTTGGGAATGTACTTGTCCTCCCCAATCCGAACGGGATCCTCCATCATGGGCGGGACGGTCATCGTTGGCTGGCTCTGGTGAGAAAAAGACAGAAAAGATGGCACTCAGTGGTGAAGGTATCGCCTGGTCTCTGCCAATCACAGTGAGTGCTGGTCTCTGCCAATCACAGTGAGTGCTGGTCTCTGCCAATCACAGTGAGTGCTGGTCTCTGCCAATCACAGTGAGTGCTGGCTCTCGAGATCCTCGCTTCGGATGCGGTCCGCGAGGAGAGTTGCTGACCCTGTATGGAGTCCTGCTCCACCCAGATCTCAACCCCTCAATCTTTTGTCTTTTGTTTTGGTTGTGCCCTGCTTGATTAACCTTCACCCAATCCTTGGTTTCACCATAAACAGCAAAGGGTCGACTGACATTAAAAATAGAGAGAGTGTGATACTAAATGCTGCAGGAAATCATCTTGGCATCCAACACTAGTAATCCTCCAGAGACAGAGTTCCTGATCTCGGCCACACTTCACTGGGAAAGGACAAGAGATAGGTCACATGGGGGAGGGAGGGAAGGGGAGAGAGAGAGAGGGGAGGGAGGGCGAGAAAGCGCGAGAGAGCGGTTGGGTGATTGGGCAGATGCAGTATAATGTGGATAAATGCGAGGTTAATCACTTTGGTGGCAAAAACAGGAAGACAGATTATTATCTGAACGGCAATAGATTGGGAAAAGGGGAAGTACAACGAGATCTGGAAGTCCTTGTGCACCAGTCGCTGAAGGTAAGCATGCAGGTGCAGCAGGCGGTTAAGAAGGCAAATGGTATATTGGCCTTCATAGCGAGAGAATTCGAGTACAGGAGCAAGGATGTCTTGCTGCAGTTGTACAAGGCCTTGGTGAGACCACACCTTGAGTATTGTGTGCAGTTTTGGTTGCCTTATCTGAGGAAGGATGTTCTTGCCATGGAGGGAGTGCAGCGAAGATTTACCAGACTGATTCCTGGGATGGCAGGAATGATGTATGAAGAGAGATTGGGTCGATTAGGTTTATATTTGCTGGAGTTTAGAAGAATGAGAGGGGATCTCATTGAAACTTATAAAATTCTAACAGGACTAGACAGACTAGATGCAGGAAGGGTGTTCCCGATGGCCGGGGAGTCCAGAACCAGAGGTCACAGTCGAAGGATAAGGGGTAAACCATTTAGGACTGAGATTAGGAGGAATTTCTTCACCCAGAGAGTGGTGAACCTGTGGAATTCTCTACCACAGAAGGCAGTAGAGGCCAATTCATTAAATATATTCAAGAAGGAGATAGATATATTTCTTAAGGCTAAAGGGATCAAGGGATATGGGGAGAAAGCAGGGACAGGGTACTGAATTTGGATGATCAGCCATGATCTCATTGAATGGCGGAGCAGGCTCGAGGGGCTGAATGGCCTACTCCTGCTCCTATCCTCTATGTTTCCCAGTGACCCGCTCGATCACCAGCGCCAAAAACACAGTAATTCGTCTCATTACTGTTTGTTGGTCATTTGCTTAAAAGGCAATCAGTCTCTGCGCTTCCAAGTCATGCCTTCCATGAGGGGTTTCTGAAATGAAATTGCACTTTTTACAACCCCACAATGTCACAGTCAATGAATTTTTAATCAGTGTTGATTTGTAGACAACATGGTAGACAAGTTGGGCACAGCAAGATCCCACAAACAAGAAATAAGATAAAAAACAGATAATTGGATTTGATGAGCAATAACAAAATCGGGACGCTGGGGAGAATTCCCCCCTGCTCTTCTTCCAAATAGTGACCGTGGGATCTTTTACGTCCACCCGAGAGAGCAGACAGGGCCTCAGTTTAACGTGTCAGTCAAGGTGGCACGTCCGACAGTGCGGCACTCCCTCAGTACTACACTTGGAGCGTCAGTCTAGATTTTGGTGCTCAAGTCCCCGGAGCGAGACTTGAACCCACAACCTTCTGCCACAGGAGCGGGAGTTCTACCCACTGAGCCACGGCTGTCACTCTTTCAACAAAAGAAAAAAGGGCCTAAGTTGCTTCATTTGCTGCCGGAGGGAGAGAAGGTGGTGGTGGTTACTGCTCATTAAATCATGATTGAAGTCGTCCCTCCCCCATCTGGAAATACATCGTTGCACATCCTGCTGCAAGTGGACAGTCCTCAAACGAGGAATGTTTTGCAAGACCAGTGACTCGCTGTGAATCTGCATGGCTCTGTGTCTCAACTCCCTGCCGTCTACTCTGCTTCACTAAGAGGGTTTCTGTGGAAATTGTGAAAGTAGGGTGGGGTACTGAGCGAGTGCAGTGCATCACCAACCCACCACATTACACGTCTTCACCCGCTCCACTTCAAGATCCGCTGTGCAGTGTACAACAACCACAACAACTTGTGTTTATACAGCGCCTTTAAACGTAGTAAAACGTCCCAAGGCGCTTCACAGGAGCGATTATCAAACAAAATTTGACACCGGGCTGCGTAAGGAGATATTAGGGAAGATGAAAGCGGTAGGTTTGGACTGGTTAGGCCATATGGCCTGTTTCTGTGCCGTATATCCTGTGTAATCCTATGTTTTAAGGAGCGTCTTAAAAGGGGGAAAGAGAGGGAAAGAGACAGAGAGGTTTCGGGAGGGAATTCCAGAGCTTAGGGACTTGGCAGCTGAAGGCTGGTGGAGCGATTAAAATCAGGGATGCTCAAGAGGCCAGAATTAGTGGAGCACAGATATCTCGGGGGTGGGGGGGTTGTAGGGCTGGAGGAGATTACCGAGATAAAAGAAAAAAGACTTGCATTTATATAGCGCCTTTCACGACTACCGGATGTCTCAAAGCGCTTTACAGTCAGTCAATGGAGTCACTGTTGAAATGTGGGAAACACGCCAGCCAATTTGCACACAGCAAGCTCCCACAAACAGCAATTACCAGATCATCTGCTATTTTTTGTTATGTTGGTTGAAGGATAAATATTGGGCTCAGGACACCGGGGATAACTCCCCTGCTCTTCTTCGAAATCTTGCCGTGGGATCTCTTACATCCACCTGAGAGAGCAGACGGGGCCTCGGTTTAACGTCTCATCCGAAAGACGGCACCACCGACAGTGCAGCACTCCCTCAGTACCGCACTGGAGTGTCAGTCCTAGATTTGTGTGCTCGAGTCTCTGAACCCACAACCTTCTGACTCAGAGGCGAGTGTGCTCCCCACTGAGCCACAGCTGACACTAGGTAGGGAGATAGGGAGGGGCGAGGCCATGGAGGAATTTTAAAATCATGGCATTGCTTAACCGGGAGCCAATGCGAGCACAGGGGAGATGGGCGAACAGGGACTCGGTGCGAGTTAGGACACAGGCAACCGAGTTTTGAATGAGCTCCAGTTTGCGGAGGGTGGCCGTAAACCCATGTGCCACATTACTGGCGTGCCAAAGCTCCACCACATCACGACAAGGACAAGAAAACAATCACATCTGGCAATGGAGCCTGTGGTCAGCCAGGCAAGGGGAGCCGTGCAGCCCACAGACACCAAACCTGAAGAAATGGAAGTTAGTTCAAACCAGGTAAAATGAGGCAAGTCAGAGAAGGGGTCCGGGAGCCGAATGGCAGAGGTACAACTGGTTCCAGATGGACAAACACACCAGACTTTCACATCCTCATTTACTGAACATCTTCCTGTATTTTAAAACTTTAGCTTTACATCACTGCTTCTGTCCGACCTCTGTCGCAATCGCTCATTCCAGCTGCTTCTGTTGCAGAAACCAACAGAGAACTCCCTCCGAGAGACGAGACTTGCCGAATGTGCCCATTTCAGCACTGCTGCTGATTCAGAGTCCCAGAGAGCCAAGCTGTTTCAGCAGATTTGTGCTGTTCCTTCTCTTGCTCAACCAGCTCGGTGCAACCGAATAACTAATGGCACATTGCTCAGCCGGCGATGTTTGAGTGAAGTAGCGAGGGGTCCCGGGGGGGGGGATGGAGGAGGGCAGACTGACGGTTGGAATCCCTAAAGTCATTTGTCACCTCTTTCCTGACATTGAATCACATTGAAATTCCGGCTTGAAGATACGGCATCATTATACAATGCACGCTGCCTGTTATTTATGGTGTACCCGGTTTGTTCCTATTGATTGCTTGTGAATTTGCATTGTGAGTGTGCAGTGATGATATGATTACTCTTTCAGTGTGTGTCATTATGCGTCAATGACACTCGGAACCGGTTTTATAAAAATGTGTTATATTTCGTCTTGTAGGCTCTGTATTAAAGGTGATAGAGAGGGAGGGTAACCTCCCTTGCATCACTAAATTCAGGGATTAGGAAAGGCCGTTTGAGGCTCATCCTGTAGAACACCCTCCTTCTCCCCCCACCCCAAATCAGTGGTGCCCTGAATCAACCATGTGCAAGGGCACATAAGAACATAAGAAATAGGCACCTGACGAAGGAGCAGCGCTCCGAAAGCTTGTGATTTCAAATAAAGCTGTTGGACTATAACCTGGTGTTGTGCGACTTCTCACATAAGAAATAGGAGCAGGAGTAGGCCATTCGGCCCTTCGAGCCTGCTCCGCCATTCAATGAGATCATGGCTGATCTTCTGCCTCAACTCCATTCACCGGCCCTATCGCCATATCCCTTGATGCCTTACTAGTCAGAAATCTATCGACTGCTGTTTTGAATATACCCAATGACTGAGCCTCCACAGCCCTCTGGGGTAGAGAATTCCAAAGATTCACCACCCTCTGTGTGAAGAAATTTCTTCTCATCTCAGTCCTGAATGGCCTACCCTTTATCCTGAGGCTGTGGCCCCTTTCTAGACTCCCCAGCCAAGGGAAACATTCTCCCAGCATCCACCCCATCAAGCCCTGTAATAATTTTGTATGCTTCAATGAGATCCCCTCTCATTCTTCTGAATTCAAGAGAATACAGGCCTAGTTTACTCAATCTCTTCTCATACGACAGTCCCGCCAACCCAGGAATCAATCTCGTGAACCTTCGTTGCACTCCCTCTAGGGCAAGTATATCCTTTCTTAGGTAAGGAGACCAAAATTGTACACAGTACTCCAGGTGTGGTCTCACCAAGGCCCAGCAGTGTTGCAGTGACAGGTTGTCTCATGGGGCATGGTGGGCATAAACCCATGAGCCAGATGTTGGTGTGCCAAAGCTCCACCACATCACTTAGAATCCTACAGCACAGAAGGAGGCCATTCGGCCCGTCGTGCCAGTGCTGACTCTTGCCTCGTAAAATGGATTACCGAGATTGAATACGTGCCCTGTAGTGATTTCAAGGCTGTAAACTGACCCTGGAGTTCCAGTGTCGATTATAAACTGATCAAACTTTGCTCTCATCATTTGTGTCTTCTAGAATCGCACTGAAATAACAACATAGGAAACAGGCCGTTTGATCCGTATTGGGGTTTATCCTCCACACGGAAGTAACACTTATCCCATGTTCCCTTATCCCTTTATTCCCCTTTCCTTCCACCACCTAGCTGATCTATTCTTAAAGGTTAACACAGTCTCTGCATCAATCGCTAACTCTGGTCGTGCATTCCACAGTCTCACGGCCCTCGGTGTAAAACTGCTTCTCCCGCTCTCTGCCCTAAGCCTCTTACATTTAATCTTGTATCCATGTCCCCTCGTTCTGGACCCCTCACTCACTGTTAACAACTAAGAAGGCAGACGGGATTCTTTCCTTTATTAGCTGAGGCATAGAATAGAAGGGCAGAGAGGTTATGCTTGAACTGTATGAAACACTAGTTAGGCCACAGCTAGAGTACTGCGTGAAGTTCTGGTCACCACATTACAGGAAAGATGCGATTGCACTAGAGAGGGTGCAGAGGAGATTTACAGGGATGTTACCAGGACTGGAGAATTTTAGCTATGAGGAAAGATTGGATAGGCTGGGGTTGTTTTCTTTGGAACAGAAGAGGCTGCGGGGAGATTTAATTGAGGTGTATAAAATTATGAGAGGCCTGGATAGAGTGGATCGGAAGGACCTATTTCCCTTTGCAGAGAGGTCAATAACCAGGGGGCATAGATTTAAAGTAATTGGTAGAAGGTTTAGAGGAGAGTTGAGGAGAACTTTTTTCACCCAGACAGCAGCGGGGGTCTGGAACTCACTGCCTGAAAGGGTGGTAGAGGCAGAAACCCTCATCGCATTTAAAAATACTTGGAAATGCACTTGAGGTGCCGTAACCCACAGGGCTACGGACCAAGAGCTGGAAAGTGGGATAAGGCGGGATAGCTCTTTCAGCCAGCACAGACACGATGGGCTGAATGGCCTCCCTCTGTGCCATAAATTTCTATGATTCTATGAACAGTCTGTTTCTATCTACTCTACCATTCCTTCATAATTTTTAACACCAATCGCCCTGCAATCCCGTCTGTTTAATGAAATTTTTCAAGTCTTTCTTCATATTTGTATTTCCTCATACCAGGCAGCATCCTCGTGAATCTGCACGGTACCCTCTCTGTTGTCTCAACACCCTTCCTATAGTGAGGATCATCTGAATCAACATCATCTAAAACCTTCAATTCCATTCCCACCGGTCACTCACTCCTTGGCATCTGTGGATCAGGTCCATCGGCAGCTCAGAGTTACCAGAAGAGCTGAAATCCTAACCTACACCGTCCAGCACTCAAATGGTAGATAACCCAACCGCTGCCTCTGGGCCATTTACAGAGCAAGGCAGCCTGCAGCTGCAGATGGAGAATGCTGGCTGAAGACTGCACAGAGGCCCAGCCAGGAAGTGTGTGGGTGGCTGGGTGCAGCGGGGATCCCCAAACGCTGCAGGAAGGATAGCGCTGAGGTTGATTGGGTTCGGGGAAGTAACAAACAGAGCTATCAGAGTATAGAACGAGGGCTAACTAACAGTATAGAAGCAGGGCCAAACAGTATAGGAACCAGGCCAACAAACCATATAGAAACAGGTCCAAACAGTATAGAAGCAGGGCCAAACAGTATAGGAACCAGGCCAACAAACCATATAGAAACAGGGCCAACTAACAGTATAGAAACCGGTCCAAACAGTATAGAAACCAGTCCAAACAGTATAGGGACCAGGCCAACAAACCATATAGAAACAGGGCCAACTAACAGTATAGCAGCAGGGCCAAACAGTATAGGAACAAGGCCAGCAAACCATATAGAAACAGGGCCAACTAACAGTATAGCAGCAGGGCCAAACAGTATAGGAACCAGGCCAACAAACCATATAGAAACAGGGCCAACTAACAGTATAGAAACAGGTCCAAACAGTATAGAAACAGGTCCAAACAGTATAGGGACCAGGCCAACAAACCATATAGAAACAGGGCCAACTAACAGTATAGAAACAGGTCCAAACAGTATAGGGACCAGGCCAACAAACAGTAAAGAAGCAGGGCCATCTAACAGTATAGAAGCAGGTCTACAGTATGCTGAGCATCGGTGTCCTTCAGAGGTGAGAGGACTGTGTGGACCCCGGATTTTCTGTGGACCACTTTCCCCACCAGAATCATTACCAGTCAGGCGAGAGGTGCAATCACTGGAGGCCACATCTGTGCTTGATCAAACTGCTGCTTCATCCAACAATTACCACTCCCCTGACAGCGCCAGTATCTTGAAGAGTCCCCAGCACCACAATGACCTCAAATAGGGACTCCAGCACCGTGGAAGGACCGAGCGCGTCCTGTCAGAGGCGTTTTGCGACAACAATGCAGTGACAAGATGCGTGAAGCAGCTGCTGCTTTTAAGAGAAAAACAATCAAGAGTATTACATTTCACAGCAGAATGAAACCAAATCTCATGGAACTGGCGCAGTGCTAGTTCTATTTTTAAAAAGATCGCACATGTGGCTTTTACTGGGACCAGTGCCACTGAATGACAGCGCTGGTGTAAACAGAGTTTTGCACAGATTGTGCCAGTGATGAGATTCCCATTCCAGGATCTGTCGCCCCCCCCCCCCCCCCCCGCTCCTTTAAACTTTGAGGGGGATTGTAGCGGGGGGTTGCAGTTCCACAGGCACTAGCCGACCTCTAGTAACCTCACCCAAATGCTAATTCTCCATGGATGAGGCGAGACAGACTAGTCCCACTACTGGGAGACAAGCTTCCTAATCTGATCCTGTCCTCACACAAGGCTGGTCTGATCTGAGGCTGATTGTTTTCTCGCCCAGGGCCACCCAATTGCAGGAAGCAGCCCTCGTCTGCTGATCTATCTTGATCAGCCCATTTCATTGTTGCCAAAACTTATGTTTCCCCAAAGAAATCATTTCATCGGCAATTTAAAAAGGGGTTCAGTCCCTTTAATTCAGAAGGCAGCTGATGACTGACCTTAACACATCAATTAGCAAAAGCGAGCCAGAGGAGATCTCAAGACACAAGGAACCAGTGTCTTTACTGCATCTGTTCAAATCAGTAAAATGCCCTGTAAATTAACCAGCACTGAGGGGGAAGAGGAACTCCTCTATTGTCTAATGCTAAATGTCAGAAAGGAGGAGATTTCTACGCCCCCTTTTATTACCTTGTTAAAAGTCTCTTTATTCCATCGATGCAGCGAGCCGGCGGTGGGAGTTGGTGTCGGGATCGCTCGCCCGGCTGGAGAAGCTCTGCACAGAAGCGCTGGCCATCGATCCCGATCCTTTTTAAACAGACAAACGGACCTGAGCGCATGTCGGATGATTGATGGAGCCAGCGGCCAAACAGCGGCGGGGGAAGGATTGGCAACACTAATTACAAAAGTAGCAATGAGGCGACTCCACCAATCAGCGTGAACTAGGGCGGGGCCCCAGTGCAGACAATGACAGGCTGCGTCAGGTCGTATTTAAACACACGCCTCCCTCTCTCTCACATACACCCAAATACATATACACACACATACATAAACACACATATATATATACAAATATATGCACACATACATACACACATTTATTTATATATCTATATATACACACATATAGTGTCAGCTGTGGCTCAGTGGGTAGCACTCTCGCCTCTGAGTCAGAAGGTTGTGGGTTCAAGTCCCACTCCAGGGACTTGAGCACATAAAGCTAGGCTGACACTCCAGTGCAGTGCTGAGGGAGCGCTGCACAGTCGGAGGAGCCGTCTTTCGGATGAGACGTTAAACCGAGGCCCCGTCTGCCCTCTCAGGTGGACGTAAAAGATCCCACGGCCACTATTTCGAAGAAGAGCAGGGGGGTAATCCCCGGTGTCCTGAGGCCAATATTTATCCCTCAACCAACATCACTAAACAAACAGATTATCTGGTCATTATCACATTGCTGTTTGTGGGAGCTTGCTGTGCGCAATTTGGCTGCCGTGTTTCCCACATTACAACAGTGACTACACTCCAAAAAGTACCTCATTGGCTGTAAAGTGCTTTGAGAAGTCTGGTGGTCGTAAAAGGTGCTATAAAAATGCAAGTCTTCTATATACACACGTCTCTCTCACATATATACACATAAATATATACATACACACATTTATATATATATATATATACACGTACAATTTATGCACACACACACACACATATATATGTGTATAAATAGATAGCCATCTACACACAGCAATCAAAGAAGTCCGGACACAAAAATTTGTACTCATAAAAACGATTCAAAATAGATTTGCAAGTTTTTGCAACACGATTTGCATTTCAGGGGAGGTGCTATCTCTCAGCATCGCTTTCAGCAGTTCCTCAGGATGTTACCTTGCAAACGGCTCACAAGCAGAGGCAAACAGCCTGTCACGTGTCTAAATCGATCAGTTGCACTTTGTGCAACGTGCGAAGAATATGGAGAAGTGCACTTTCAGAGCGACACTAGACTCCTGTTCCTGTAATGTCAGAGAGGATGTGACAGGGCAACAGTCAAACCTGTCGCTGCCTTACTTAAAAGACCGTTCAAACCGAGACATGAAAGAGTGTAATGTCCAAGACAAAGCAACATGTTCATCGCACTCCCTGGAGGGAGGGCTGGGGGGATCCTGCCCATCTGTCTGCCCATCTGCACCAGCCTCAGACTGGCACAAGAGCCAGAATCATTGCAGATTGGTTTAGCAGAACTTCCCAATACCTCACAGGCGCACTCTGTGGTTGTTCCCTTCTGAACTTGCAGCTGTCAGCTGTGGCTCAGTGGGTAGCACTCTCGCCTCTGAGTCAGAAGGTTGTGAATATTTGTGATAAAAAAACAGAAAATACTGGAAATAATCAGCAGAGAGAAACAGAGTTAACGTGTCAGACCTGGAAGAAGTTAAGAGATTCAACTGTTAACTTCTTCCAGCTCTGACGAAGGGTCATCGATCTGAAACGTTAACTCTGTTTCTCTCTCTCTCCACAGATGCTGCCTGACCTGCTGAGTGTTTCCAGCATTTTCTGTTTTTATTTCAGATTTCCAGCAGCCGCAGTATTTTGCTTTTGTTGAAGATTTGTGAGATGTGTCAAGGCACGGTACAAGTGCAAGTCTTACCTTCAATATCCAGTTCATTGCTCTTTGTGCCAGGACCTGAGCATACCCTTATTGATCGGTCTGGGAGCGTTCTGGACAGCATGGAGGAGCAAATAGGGCTTGCACAGAAGCAGCTGAGTGTCTGCGTTAGCGGTTCGGGAGAGAGAAGACATGTGACACTGAAATGTACTCCAACTCGAGCAGATAGACAACAATGGAAGGCTTGTATCTCCGAACAGCGAGGCGGACTGCACATCAGCACCAAACAGCGCTGGCCTTTACAATTAAATCAACAACATCTTAAACAAACCAAAACTGACACGGAAACCAGCCTGTTAAAGGGGCCACACTAAAATCAGCAAAAATCACACACATGCCGAGAATGGACTGGTGGCAGTGGAATCAAGTCACATTTTCATGAACCAGGTGTAACCCACCCAGGAAGTGGTTTCTGAAATTGAAACCGTGTTTTTGAGTGCCTGTGTTGCCTTCAACCACTTTGACTATTACTTCATGTCAAAACTTTTAACGCAATGATAGAAAGTTTGGCAATTACTTTTTTTTTTAAGTCCTTTGTTTTGACTTCCAGCTTAATCAACCAGGCGACAGGATGTAGCAGAGATAATGAGCAAGATGTGCTCAGAGACTCACTATTGATATCCATCAGAGAAGCATAGACTTCTAAGGCAGAGAAAGGAGGCTATTCAGCCCATCAGGCCTGTGCTGGCTCTTGATCCAATCTAAGCAATCCAAACCTAATCCCACTGCCTCATCAGTGACTGATGGAGGACTTGGCTTCACTTCCAGCAGAAAGAGGCACTTTAAAGGGTACGGTAGCATAGTTGTTATGTTACTGGACCAGTAATCCAGACGGTTGATGACGTGAGTTCAAATCCCACCACAGCAGCTGGGAATTTAAATTCAATTAAATAAATCTGGAATTAAAAAGCTAGTGTCAGCAATGGTGACCATAAACCTACCGGATTGTCGTAAAAACCCATCTGGTTCACTGATGTCCTTTAGGGAAGGAAATCTGCCGCCCTTCCCCGATCTGGCCTATATGTGACTTCAGACCCACAGCAATGTGGTTGACTCTCAACTGCCCCTCTGAAATGGCCCAGCAAAGCCACTCAGTTGTACCAAACTGCTACAGCAGCGGTTCAAGAATTGATGGGCAATAAATTCCAGCCTTGCCAGCGATGACCTCATCCTGTGAATGAATATTAAAAAAAATCCCACTATGCAAAATGGGGATGGGCTTGGAGATTGCTGGGTGGGTGTTAGACTGAGGTGCCCAGGGTAGAGGAGCTGGATTGATATTCTGGAGTTCCTCTGGAACAGGAAGCATTTGTGCAGATTTCCCTCAGAAGGTTAAGTGGGTGGAGCAGTGTCCCCTGATAGATTGCACTTGCCGAATGCTTTCTTAGCTTAAGAGCGTGTGAACTGGCAAAACCATGAGCAAATGGACAGGCTTTCCTACTTAACCAGTTTGGATGGTTAAGACATGTGATTTTCCCATCTTGCTGGCTGTATAAGAACATAAGAAATAGGAGCAGGAGTCGGCCATTTGGCCCTTCAAGCCTGCTCCGCCATTCAATAAGATCATGGCTGATCTTCTACCTCATCTCCACTTTCCTGCACTATCCCATAGCCCTTGATTCCCTTAATATTTGAAAATCTATCGATCTCTGTCTTGAATATACTCAACGACTGAGCCTCCACAGCCCTCTGGGGTAGAGAATTCCAAAGATTCACCACCCTCTGAATGAAGAAATATCTTCTCATCTCAGTCCTATTTGGCCGACCCCTTATTCTGAGACTTTGATCCCTGGTTCTAGACTCCCCAGCCAGGGGGAACAGCCTCCCTGCATCTACCCTGTAAGAATTTTGCTTTGCTTTTAGGCTAAAGTAATTCAACATCGCCATGCGTCATTCTGGCTCTTTTACTTAAACCAGTTGGCTCGTAACCAATTCATCGCAATTGCTTCAATTCTTTCTCACAGCAGGGAACATTGCCTGATCCCAGTGGGAATAAGGGCTCAAAGAGAGAGCTGGTTGATCTTTGGGTTTACGACTTCGTAGCCACGTTTCCCCAACTCGCACCCCTCTGCTAGGAGGGCAAGGTCGGGGGAATTTCCCCAGGCATTGCATTAGCTGTACACTATACTTAGCTGAGAACATGTCCTGGGCTGGCTACCCATATCTTGGCATAAAATATTTTGAGGGAGGTTTTAATCTCCTGGGTCTAGCCCACAAAGCATGTCCATGAGTTTCTATTCATTCCGATGGCAACACGCACTTTAACACAATTCACAACTCAGTAATTAAAATGCACAGATCCAAAACCCAATCCCTTCAACCAAATGCCAATTATTTAAACAGCATTTAGGAACTAACCCTCCCTTCTGACAACTTTTCAAAATGTCATGGTTTTGTTAGCTGACAGGCATTTTAAAAAAGAAAGGGACTTGCATTTATGTAGCGCCTTTCACAACCACAGGATGTCACAAAGCGCATTTGAAGTATTGTCACTGTTGTAATGTAGGAAGCACGGCAGCCAATTTGCACACAGCAAGATCCCACAAACAGCAATGAGATGAATGACCAGATAATCTGTATTAAGTGATCTTGATTGAGGGATAAATATTGTCCAGGACCCCGTGGAGAGCTCTGCTGCTCTTCGAAATAGTGCCATGGGATCTTTGAATGTCACCCTGAGAGGGCAGCCGGGGCCTCGGTTTAACGTCTCATCTGAAAGATGGCACCTCTGACAATGCAGCACTCCCTCAGCGCTGCACTGGGAGTGTCAGCCTAGATTTTTGTGCTCAAGTCTCTGGAGTGGGACTTGAACCCACAACCTTCTGACTCAGAGGTGAGAGTGTGACCCACTGAGCCCCGGCTGATTAGCCAATGCCCAACACTGGGAAGGGTTAGCCCCAAAGAGGGCTCTTCTCCCTCCACTCCATCCTGCGTGTGGAACTCTAATTGCTGCAGTGTAGAACAGTAATGGTGGTTCAATTGCTCGGCATAGGGGCATCACAGAGTTTCACTGCAGCCTCTCGGTTGGTCGTCTCTATATGGGATGATCTGGTCTCCAGACCACAGCAACTCCTCATACTTCAAGTCAAGCCACAGATCCAAACCACATCAACCACTTTGCTGAAAGTGGGAATCATTGACTGCTAGCCTATTCATTAGCAAGGCCATCCAACTATCTTCTCCACACTGTAATTTATGCAGAGCATTCATCATAGCTGCTGGGTCTCTACTTGTGAAAGGCAGAACTCTACTCAGTGAAATTGCCATTGAACACACTGATGCTCTTCCGAGGTGCTGCATTGTCCTTAAGTGGGCTCGCCTTTCTTCAAACCATCGAAGGGGATCCCGGTCTTCTGTTTTCGCTAGTGGTTTTTTTCTGGATTATTTACCTGATGCCAGGAATTATCGAGCTGTATTTATTTGTGGTACCATGTGAACTAAAAAAAAAAGATGTCACCTTGACGCATAATCCATGAAACAGGTTCCTGATTTTGGTAAAATAACAAATGCAGGAACTTCATCCAAACGCAATAATCAATTCATTAAGACCAGTTAACAGAGCAATCTTGACCTTACGCTGTCTCAACTTGCATTTATATCGCGCATTTAACATAGCAAAACGTCCCAAGGCGCTTAACAAGAGCGATATCAATAAAACCATCTTTGACACCGAGCCACAGAAGGTGATATCAGGACAGGTGACCAAAAGCTTGGTCAAAGAGGCAGGTTTGAAGGAGCGTCTTAAAGGAGGAGAGAGAGGCGGAGAGACGGAGATGTTCAGGGACGGAATTTCAGTGCTTCGGGCCCAGGCAGCTGAAAGCACGGCCGCCAAAGTTGGAGCGATTAAAATCGGGGATGCGGAAGAGGCGTGTAGAGCTGGAGGAGGTTACAGAGATAGAGAGGGCTGAGGCCATGGAGGGATTTGAAAAGAAGGATGAGGATTTTAAAATTTAGGCTTTTTACTGTAAAGTCTCTTCACAGATAAACAGGCCTCCAGCTTCCCTGATTTTCAGTCTGTTTTTGGTCCATTTGTACTCCAGAGACCCATATCGTTGAGAGCCCTGTGAGAAACAATACATTCAGAAGAAGTTCTGGTTGACTGGCCCGAGTGTACAGATTGCACCTTATGCCAAGTCCCGAACAGGACCTGGGGCAGGATAAGGGTGGGGAATAGGGTGGGATTATGGCATCACGTCTGGGCTTTGCTTTGTTGCTGATGAAAGTGAATCGAGACTCTTCATGACTTACACCGCCACAGAAGGAAGCTGGAGGTGGGGGGGGGGAGGAGCGAAATCGAGCCCCGTGTTCAAAAATCGGACTTTTGGCATCTGCTTTACATTTTCGATATTTATGGTCATAATACTCAACAAATCAGGCATTAGTGGCAAATTCTGGCAACTGCTTCCTCTACCTGAGCGACTTCCACTGTGACCGTGAGACTCAAGAATAAGGCTGACAGCACAGCAGGCAAGCCGCAGGTCCCCTTCTCACTGACTGTACAACTGTTTGGAGCAATGGTGCGTATGCAGATTTTGTAATAAAAGACACATCACAATGAGTTTAATTTAATTAGGTGTTCATTCGAAAGGCTGATTTTTCTCCATTGGCTTGATTTTTGCATGACCCACACAAGGAAGACTTGTATTTATATAAAGAATGACCTCAGGGCGTCCCAAAGCGCTTTACAGCCAATGAAGTACTTTTGAAGTGCAGTCACTGTTGTAATGTAGGAAACGCGGCAGCCAATTTGCGCACAGCAAGCTCCCACAAACAGCAATGTGATAATGAAAGAAAGAAAGACTTGCATTTATATAGCCAATGTCCTCTTTTTCCTAGATTCCCCCATATGGACTGACTGGAGCAGACCGGTTAAACAGTCCTGTAACTCCACCCTACATTTACATGTTTGTTAAGTGTTGAATGGGAACTCAGACTGACCTGCGCCATGATCACTGCTCTGAAATCTTCAGCAAGGTCCCTTTCGAGGACGGTCGTTGCGCTGCTCTTGATGCTGGAGAAGGATCTCAGCCAATCTGCATGGATGGCGCAAGGTCCCAGGAGCAACCTTCCTTGCACTCCCTCAATTTGACCGACCAATACCAAAAGCCCTCTCGATCAGAACCCGCCGCGCAACAGTTGCAACATGAATGGAGAAAGAGCTCCTTGTGTCCTGTCAGGAGAGGGACAGAGATAAGAGACAGGCGAATGCTGTTGGTGAACCTCCAGCCATTGTAAGAAAAGAAAGAACTTGCATTTATATAGCGCCTGTCGCAACCTCAGGACGTCCCAAAGCGCTTTACAGCCAATGAAGTACTAGATTGATCAGATCCTCTGTTTTAGTGATGTTGATTGAGGGATAAATTTTGGCCCCAGGACACACACCCCTGTTCTTCTGCGAAATAGTGCCATGGGATCTTTTACATTCTCCTGAGAGGGCAGACTGGGATTAACATCTCATCTGAAAGACGAAACCTCTGCCAGCACAGCACTCCCTCAGCACCACGCTGGGCATGTTGGCCTAGATTTCTTGCTCCAGTATCACAGAGTGGGGCTTAAACCCACACAGCCCTCTGACTCCGACGTGAGAGTGCTACCCACTGAGCCACGGCTGAAACATGATGACTTGCCAGCATATTTGACATTACACGTGTGCCATTGTTATTTCTTGGAGCAAAACTGCATGAAGATTAATGTCTCCACAGAATATTTTATTATTAAAAGGAGGTGGCGAGGGTTAGGTTGATTTTAAACAGGTTAATGCCTCCGACTAAAACACTGGACCAAGAAAAACTGGACCAAGAAATAAAATATAAGAGCAGGGATGTTATGATGGAGCTGTACAAAACGCTAGTAAGGCCACAGCTGGAATACTGTGTGCAGTTCTGGTCGCCACACTATAGGAAGGATGTGATTGCATTGGAGAGGGTGCAGAGGAGATTCACCAGGATGTTACCTGGGCTGGAGCGCTTCAGCTATGACGAGAGACTGGACAGGCTGGGGTTGTTTTCCTTAGAGCAGAGAAGGCTGAGGGGGGACCTGATTGAGGTGTACAAAATTATGAGGGGCATAGATAGGGTAGATAGAAAGGAACTTTTCCCCTTAGTAGAGGGGTCAATAACCAGGGGGCATAGTTTCAAGGTAAGGGGCAGGAGGTTTAGAGGGGATTTGAGGAAAAACTTTTTCACCCAGAGGGTGGTTGGAATCTGGAACTCACTGCCTGAAAGGGTGGTAGAGGCAGGAACCCTCACAACATTCAAGAAGCATTTAGATGAGCACTTGAAATGCCATAGCATACAAGGCTACGGACCAAGTGCTGGAAAATGGGATTAGAATAGACAGAGCTTGATGGCCGGTGCGGACACGATGGGCTGAAGGGCCTCTTTCTGTGCTGTATAACTCTATGACTATGAAAGCGATTAAGGGTAGGGATGCTGTTGTTGCACAGTGTAATTTGTAGGCCTGTCTTCATGAAATAATAATGTGGAGATGCCGGTGTTGGACTGGGGTGGACAAATGTAAGAAGTCGCACAACACCAGGTTATAGTCCAACAGCTTTATTTGAAATCACAAGCTTTCGGAGCGCTGCTCCTTCATCAGGTGAAGTGAAGAGATGCATATGTCACGCTACATGTAACCCCACCTGACGTAGAGTCATCCAGACTCGAGTCGTCGTTGGCTTGTTCTCTCTACACAGATGCGGCCGGACCTGCTGTGATTTCCAGCAAAAAAAGTTTTTTGTTTTCCATCCAGACCCCAGCATCTGCCATATTGTCTTTGATGTAATGTTTTCCTGACTGACCTGTTTGGACACCATCCACACCTTTGATTGCCGTGATTATCTCTCTGCCGAGGTGTGATAAAGGGCAGTTAGAAAGATTAACTGTAGTCGTCTGGCAGTGTTCTCTGTCTATATATGCTGTGCCTATATGCATCTCTTCACTTCACCTGACGAAGGAGCAGCCGCTCCGAAAGCTTGTGATTTCAAATAAAGCTGTTGGACTATAACCTGGTGTTGTGCGACTTCTCACATTAATGAAATAAAGTATATTTATGTCTCTCCGTTGAGGATGAGTAGGTGTCGAGGACTTTGCCAACTTTTCCCCAGTGGAGGCAGTTTTTATTTCTCTTGCTCGGGCCAGACAATTTCAGCTGAAGCAACGTTGCTCCCACATTGTGCATGACTGAGTTCTCTTAACACATGCCCTGTTTCATTTCAGAAGTTGGCCTCGCGCCTTGCCTTGCTGCTCACGGCCCTCACTCTCTTGGAATCAGCCGTCGTTATTTACACAAAAAACTCTGGTAGGTCGTCATCGGGCAGTGAACCGCTTGCATGAAGGTCAGGAATTCGGGCAGGGAGATTCTCCTGGTGCTGGGGGCTCTGAGCGGAGTTCCAGCCTAGGTCGGAGCAAGGAGTGCAGTGCCGTAAGCTTCCTGGCCCATTATTAAATTAACACAGCTGGGGTACATTGTCACGTAATGTGCGGCGATACATCACTGCTTATGATAAACTTGGTTAGACCCTTGGCTAGACCACACTTGGAGAGTACTGTCCACAGTTCTGGTCTCCATGTTGCAAAAAGGATTTAGAGGCACTGGAGAAGGTGCTAAAAAGAGATTTACAAGGATGATACCAGAACTAACTGAGAGGTTATAACTTATCAGGAAAGTCTAGACAGGCTGGGGCTCTTTTCTCTAGAGAAAAGGCGGCAGAGGGGCGACCTGATAGAGGTCTTTAAAATTATGAAGGGGTTCGATAGAGTAAGCATAGAGAAGATGTTTCCACTTATGGGGGAGACCAAAGCTAGGGGTCATAAATATCAAATAGTCACCAATAAATCCAATCGGGAATTCAGGAGAAAATTCTGTACCCAGAGAATGGTGAGAATGTGGAACTCGCGACCACAAGGAGTGGTTGAGGCAAATAGCATAGATGCATTTTAGGGGAAAGCTAGATAAACACATGAAGGAGAAAGGAATAGAAGGCTATGCCGATAGGGTTAGATGAAGAGGGGTGGGAGGAGGCTGGTGTGGAGCATAAAGGCCGGCATGGACCAGTTGGGCCAAATGGCCTGTTTCTGGTCTGTAACTTCTATGTAATTCTATGATTAATCTTCCAAAGCTCAGAGCTGACAAGACATCACAGCTGTTGGCTGCTCACAGGTAACTGTTGCTGCAACTGTTTTACTGGACAACAAACCATGTTGTCAACATGACTGGCAACACAAGCCGATGAAACAATACCAAAGTACTTTTAGCCTTTGACATTTGCCCAAGAGATTTCTCCTGCGATCCTGGCCAACATTGTTTAAAACAATTTTCAAGAACATATTAAAGGGCCACTCATCGCATGGCAATTCGTGGGCTCTTGCTGTGTGCAGAATGGCTGCTGCATTTATCTATGCAACAGTCTCTGTGTATGTGAAGTACATTAAGGTGCTGTCTAAACGCAAGTCTCTCGTTAAGTTGTAGACTGAGGGCGTTATATGAACCCAAATGTATAGTGATTTATCACACCTGAAATTGTATACCACACATTCTCGAAGCTGAGAGGAGCTGTGTTTATCATAATAACAATGGACAGAGCGTGAATGTATGTACGTAGCAATATGCTGTGAATTACAAACAGGTAACACTCTCATCTAGGACAATAGCAAAATACTGCGGATGCTGGAAATCTGAAATAACAACAGAAAATGCTGGAAACACTCAGCAGGTCAGGCAGCATCCGTGGAGAGAGAAACAGAGGCCAGAAATTCGGGTCGGAGGCTTCCCGCGGGTGCAAGCCCCCGACCTGCACTTACCTAGCGCGCCTGCCGTTGTGCTGTGGGCCCGCGTGGGATTCCGATCCTGGGCCTCCTCCAGCTGCCGGCGCGCAGTGCTCGCGTATCCCAGGGACGCAGTTAGTTCGAAGCGTCCCCTGGGATCACGTGGGCCATGGAGAGCCAATCGGAGCAGGGAATCTCCATTCATAGATTTGACAGGAAGACCTGTCAAATCTATGAATAGAGATCGGCCCCAAAACCTAACTAAAAATTCAAAATTTTTTTTTTTTTTAAATCACATTTTTAAAATAACTATAAATTACATAAATTAACAATATTAAACAAAAATTTAAATTTTTGAAAAAATTAATTACAGTTTTTAACGGGGCTAAAAATAAACTTACCTTTCTTTAAAGTATTTAAAAAAGATAAACCTGTGGAAAAAATGTTTAAATTTTACTTAATTCACCAATTACCTTGTTAAAAGCAGGCCTTGCGCCTGCTTTTTCAACGTGCAGCTGCTGGGGACTTACCCTCACGGAGAAACCTGAAAAAAAACCGGAAGTTCCAGGCGTACGCGCTGCCTCTCTGGCGCACGCGTTTGACCTCCGAACCCCTTTCTTCAAGGGAACGGAAGTTCCGGTTTCCAGCGCATGCGCAGTGCATGCACGAAACCGCCACTTTCGTTGGGTCTACGGGTGAGTACACAGCGCGTACTCACCCGTGGAGACCCGAATTTCTGGCTCACTGTTAACATTTCGGGTCGAGGACCCTTCGTCAGTCCCTAAGCGTGACCCCGAGCTTCCGGTCGCCTGTCACCCCAATTCTCCGCTCCACTCCCACTCTGATCACTCGGTCCTCGGCCTCTTACACTGTTCCAACGAAGCTCAACGTAAGCTCGAGGAACAGCACCTCATCTTTCGATTAGGCACTTTATAGCCTTCTGGGCTGAACGTCGAGTTCCTCCCATCTATCTCACCATCAGATTACTTTGAGCCCAAATGGAGACAATCTACCAGCTTCTGAAAATACTTACCTCCAATTTTCTCTTCACTTTAGGTCGATGCAAGGACCAGACTGATAGGACGATGCACAAGTTAGGGTCAAAATGGAAGAACTCTGACTGCCAGATATGCAAATGCCTTCGTACTGTTGTCACATGCTGGAATAGGTAAGTATTTTCTTTCCTTCAATTCTCCTCACTGCCACTGCCACATGCTCCGACTCATGCTGGACCTCCAGTACATCGCCATTATTGACGCGTGAGCCCAGACGGCGAGTGCTGTTGACAGGTTATTCGACTGCAGGTGGCATCACAGCCGAGCCCAATCCTGTTCTCATTCCATCTCCGCACACACATTAAAGGAGAATTTACTCCGCAGCAATCAAAAGTGGGATCCCTGCCTTGCCAAAGTGTACCGAGACCAATTCCAACACTCCTACTGCTGTCTGGCTGAGAATAAACTCACTCAGCACAGTGCGGCGAGTGAACCTGAGGTCTTCCTGATCCGTACGGCTCAGGAAATCACCGTGGAGTCTTTACCCACTGAGCCATTAGGAAAGCCTGGTTTCAGTGTTGGAACAGCTGCTCGCAGTATTCTCAGCGGTCCCAGTAATCCCATGGTGTGGATGGAAGGAATGGGAACACACAACATGTCGACCAAAACAGAGGCTGAGGATGTGTCGAATGGAGATTTACAGAACCAGCCTTGGAGGTGCTCTGTAGATTCACCGCCATGGCAATAGTGGGAATACATCTTGAAACCCCAAAACATTATGAAGGATTGAAGTCTGAGGAACAAACTAAAGTCTTTCAAGCGGTGGGCATCAGGCCACACAACACCTATGGTATGTCCATGGGGCTTGCGTAACCCGAGAACCCCATGCACTTAATTTTGGACACTAAGGGAATTAAGGGATATGGGGATAGGGTGGGAAAGTGGAGTTGAGGTAGAAGATCAGCCATTACCTTATTTTTTAAAATTCGTTTATGGGATGTGGGCGTCACTGGCAAGGCCAGAATTTATTGCCTATCCCTAATTGCCCTTGAGAAGGTGGTGGTGAGCTGCCTTCTTGAACCTCTGCAGTCCATGTGGTGAAGGTACTCCCACAGTGTTGTTAGGGAGGGAGTTCCAGGATTTTGACCCAGCGACGATGAAGGATCGGCGATATACTTCTAAGTCAGGATGGTGAGTGACTTGGAGGGGAAATTGGAGGTGGTGGTGTTCCCATGCGCCTGTTGCCCTTGTCCTTCTAGTGGAAGAGGTCGCGGGTTTGGGAGGTGCTGCTGAAGAAGCCTTGGCGAGTTGCTGCAGTGCATCTTGTAGATGGTACACACTGCAGCCACGGTACGCCGGTGGTGGAGGGAGTGAATGTTTAAGGTGGTGGAGGGGGTGCCAATCAAGCGGGCTGCTTTGTCCTGGATGGCGTCGAGCTTCTTGAGTGTTGTTGGAGCTGCACTCATCCAGGCAAGTGGAGAGTATTCCATCACACTCCTTACTTGTGCCTTGTAGATGGTGGAAAGGCTTTGGGGAGTCAGGAGGTGAGACACTCGCCGCAGAATACCCAGCCTCTGACCTGCTCTTGTTGCCACAGTATTTATGTGGCTGGTCCAGTTAAGTTTCTGGTCAATGGTGACCCCCAGGATGTTGATAGTGGGGGATTCGGCGATGATAATGCCATTGAATGTCAAGGGGCGGTGGTTAGACTCTTGCTTGTTGGAGATAGTCATTGCCTGGCACTTCTGTGGCGCGAATGTTACCTCTCATTTATCAGCCCAAGCCTGAATGTCGTCCAGGTCTTGCTGCAGGTGGGCATGGACTGCTTCATTATCTGAGGAGTTGTGAATGGCACTGAACACTGTGCAGTCATCAGTGAACATCCCCATTTCTGACCTTATGTTGGAGGGAAGGTCATTGATGAAGCAGCTGAAGATGGTTGGGCCTAGGACACTGCCCTGAGGAACTCCTGCAGCGATGTCCTGGGGCTGTGATGATTGACCTTCAACCACCAGAACCATCTTCCTTTGTGCTAGGTATGACTCCAGCCAGTAGAGAGTTTTACCCCCGATTTCCATTGACGTCAGTTTTACTAGGGCTCCTTGCTGCCACACTCGGTCAAATGCTGCCTTGATGTCAAGGGCAGTCACCTCACCTCACCTCTGGAATTCAGCTCCTTTGTCATGTTTGGACCAAGGCTGTAATGAGGTCGGGAGCTGAGTGGTCTTGGCGGAACCCAAACTGGGCATCAGTGAGCAGGTTATTGGTGAGTAAGTGCCGCTTGATAGTACTGTCGATGACACCTTCCATCACTTTGCTGATGATTGAGAGTAGACTGATGGGGCGGTAATTGGCCAGATTGGATTTGTCCTGCTTTTTGTGGACAGGACATACCTGGGCAGTTTTCCACATTGTCAGATAGATGCCAGTGTTGTAACTGTACTGGAACAGCTTGGCTAGAGGCGCGGCTAGTTCTGGAGCACAAGTCTTCAGCACAATAGCCTTTGCTGTATCCAGTGCGCTCAGCCGTTTCTTGATATCACGTGGAGTGAATCGAACTGGCTGAAGACTGGCTTCTGTGATGGTGGGGACCTCAGGAGTAGGCCGATATGAATCATCCACTCGGCACTTCTGGCTGAAAATGCTTCAGACTTGTCTTTTGCTGGGCTCCACCATCATTGAGGTTGGAGATATTCATGGAGCCTCCTCCTTCCGTTAGTTGTTTAATGGTCCACCACCATTCACAACTGGATGTGGCAGGACTGCAGAGCTTTGATCTGATCCATTGATTGTGGGATCGCTTAGCCCTGTCTATAGCATGCTGCTTCCGCTTTTTAGTATGCATGTTAGTCCTTTGTTGCAGCTTCCCCAGGTTGGCACCTCATTTTTAGGTACACCTGGTGCTGCTCCTGGCATGCTCTTCTACACTGCTTATTGAACCAGGGTTGGTCACCTGGCTTGGTGGTAATATGCCAGGCCATGAGGTTACATATTGTGGTGGAATACAATTCTGCTGATGGCTCACAGCGCCTCATGGATGCCCAGTTTTCAGCTGCTAGATCTGTTCTGAATCTATCCCATTTATCACTTGCTACTCTCATTGCTTCTTCCAGGTGGTGTTCAACATGGAGGAGTACTGATTCATCAGCCGAGGGAGGGCGGTAATCAGCAGGAGGTTTCCTTGCCCATGCTTGACTGAAGTCATGAGACCCGGAGTCAATGTCGAGGATCCCAGGCCCACTGCTGCCCGACTGTATACCACTGTGCCGCCACCCCTGGTGGGTCTTGTCCTGCCAGTGGGACAGGACATGCCCAGGGATGATTCTGATTATGTCAGGCTGTTGCTTAACTAGTCTGTGGGACAGCGCTCCCAATTTTAGCTACAAGTCCCCAGATGTTGGTGAGGAGGATTTTGCAGGGTCGACTGGGCTGTAGTGTGCCGTTGCCGTGTCCTGTAGCCAGTGCCGAGGCTGGGTGGTCCATCCGGTTTCATTCTTATTATTGTAGTTTGTAGCAATTGAGTGGCTTGCTCGACCATTTAAGAGTCAACCACATTGCTGTGGGTCTGGAGTCGCATATCGGCCAGACCGGGTCTGGCTGGCAGATTTCCTTCCCTAAAGGACATTAGTGAACCAGATGGGTTTTTACGACAATCTGATAGTTTCATGGTTACAAGTTACAAGCTTTTCATTCCAGATTTATTTAATTAACTGAATTTAAATTTCCCAGCTGCCGTGGTGGGATTTGAACGCACGTTTTTTGGGCCATTAGTCCAGACCTCTGGATTATTAACCCAGTGACATTACCACTATGCTACCATTCCCATTGAATGGTGGAGCAGGCTCGAGGGGCCATATGGCCTACTCCTGCTCCTAATTTTTATGTTATGTTCTTAAGCCATGAATAATTTAGCCCACTCTGTGACTGGCTACTCAGGATGAGAGGGCTTTCCTATGATGACAGGTTGTGTAGAATGGGCCTATACTCTCTGGAGTTTAGAAGAATGGGAGGTGATCTCATTGAAACATACAAGATTCTGAGGGGGATTGACAGGGTAGATGCTGAGAGGTTGTTTCCCCTGGCTGGAGTGTCTAGAACTAGGGGGCATAGTCTCAGGATAAGGGGTCGGCCATTTAAGACTGAGATGAGGAGGAATTTCTTCACTCAGAGGGTTGTGAATCTTTGGAATTCTCTGCCCCAGAGGGCTGTGATGCTGAGTCTTTGAGTATATTCAAGGCTGAGATCGATAGATTTTTGGACTCTAGGGGAATCAAGGGATCTGGAGATCGGGCAGGAAAGTGGAGTTGAGGTCGATGATCAGCCATGATCTTATTGAATGGTGGAACAGGCTCGAGGGGCCATATGGCCTACTCCTGCTCTTATTTCTTATGTTCTTACAAAGTGTGGGAGATTAGATAAGGGGAGTGGGGTAGTGAAGGAGAGAACTTGCCATGATGGTTGTCCATCTGTTCGTTAGAGGAACTGGTGAACGTGTTCTTTGAAACCAGGACCGTGCACATTTAACCCTTGCTGACTGCAGCTTATTAAAGCTCTGCGTTGCTCACCTTTGGTTTTCTGATCTATGTTCCAGGTATTCCACACCTACAAGTTACCCAGACGATTGTGTAGCAGTTTTTGAGCGTCAGAATTGCCGGTACAGGATCCACAAGAAGAACGACCCTTCTGTTGAATGTCAGGTGTGGGAAGTGGTTTGGAAATGAGCTTGAATGAAACAGGCAGCTCTCGTCCAATGTAGAAACACTTGCTGCTTGGTCGGCCATAGTAGCACTGGGAATTGGGAATCTTGCATTCCTGATCCAAAGTAAACAAAAAAAAGACAATAAACATATTCCACAGTGATCATATCCCAGAGTCTTTAATCTTACCCACCATTTCAATTCGTGAGACTCTCTCTCCCTGTAGATTTCCTGCCCATATCTAGGAAGGCGTTTGACAAAGTACCACATACAAGGCTGGTTAACAAAATTGAGGCTCATGAAATAGGTGGGTCAGTGACAGTTTGGATAAGGAATTGGCTTAAGGACAGAAAACAGCGAGTTGTGGTAAATGGCTGTTTTTCAGACTGGAGGATGGTAGACAGTGGCGTTCCCCAAGGGTCAGTGCTGCGGCCACTGCTTTTTTTGATATATATATAAATATAAATGACCTGGATATTGGAATACAGAGTAGAATTTCTAAATTTGCCGATGACACCAAACTTGGGGGTGTGGCAAACAGTGAGGATGATACCAATCGACTGCAACAGGACATAGAAAGGCTATCAGAATGGGCAGACAAGTGGCAGATGGAATTTAATACAGAGAAGTGTGAGGAGATGCATTTTGGCAGAGGGAACAGGGAGAGGCAATATACATTTAATGGCACAGTTTTAAAGAGTGTGCAGGGACAGAGGGACCTGGAGTTATTGTGCATAGTTCCCTAAAGGTGGCAGGACATATTGAGAGAGTGGTTAGCAAAGCATATGGGATCTTGGGTTTCATAAATAGAGGTATTGAGTACAAAAGTAGAGAAGTTATGCTGAATCTTTATAAAGCGCTGGTTAGGCCACAACTGGAGTATTGCGTCCAGTTCTGGTCACCACACTTTAGGAAGGATGTGAAGGCCCTTGAGAGGGTGTGGAGGAGATTTACCAGAATGGTTCGGGGATGGGGGATCTTAGCTACAAGGACAGGTTGGAGAAGCTGGATTTGTTTTCATTAGAGTAAAGGAGGTTGAGGGGTGATTTGATAGAGGTGTACAAGATTATGACGGGTTTGGATAGGCTAGACGAGGAAAGGCTGTTCCCACTAGTTGATGGTACAAGGACTAGGGGACACAGATTTAAGGTTTGGGCAAGAGATACAGGGGGGATGTGAGGAAAAACTTTTTTACGCAGCGAGTGGTGAGGACCTGGAACTCGCTGCCGACGGAAGTGGTGGAAGCGGAGACACTCAATGTTTTCAAGGGGAGATTGGATAGGCACTTGAGGGAAATAAACTTGTGGGGCTACGGGGATAGAGCGGGGGAATGGGACTGACTGGATTGCTCTGCAGAGAGCCGGCACGGACTCAATGGGCCGAATGGCCTCCTTCTGTGCCGTTATGATTCTATGGGCTCGATTTTGTCTTTGGGGTGGGCTGGGGGCGTGTCATCCGCTTTTCGTGTTAGCCACCCGACTCCAATTTGATGTGGGAAAAATATGCGATTTTCCCCTAATTGGGCAATTGATTTCCAGCGTGTGGGAACCCCTGGCCCAATTCGTCTTTCCATTCTGAAACTCGCCTCCGATGACATCATCAATGCTGCTGGATTTAAGGCCTGCAAGCAGCTTTGCTTCTTCTGCAGACTGCAAACCTTTTGGCCTTTGCTCTGATAGTTTCTTCCAGGCAAAATGTCCAGCAGTAGACCTAGGTCTGCCCCGAGGTTTGATGACGCCGCCCTGCAAGCTCTGGTGGAGTAAACAAGAGGGAATAAGGAGGTGCTCTTCCCTTCTTCAGGGAGGAAGAAGCCTCCCCAGTAGACAAAGGCTGTGTGGATGCAAGTGGCCCAGGAGGTCAACTCCTTATCTATGTGCCGCAGAACCTGGCTGCAGTGCAGGAAGAGGTTTCATGACCTTCTGCGCACTGGAAAAGTAAGTATGACTTTCCCATCACCCTCAATCTGATTCCCATCGCCTCTCCTCACCAGCACTCTGCTTTGCTACCTCTTCCTCCACATCCCACTTGACACTGACATCCCTGCACCCTTACCCATTCCCTCTCTCTGTATGTTCACATTCACTTAACTATTCGACTCTGCAGCCCTCACACTCCCTATCGCTGTGATGCTATGAAAACAACTTACAACACACAGGGAGGGCCCTTGGTCTTGCCACCTCACTGAATCTTTGTCTCCTTCTAGGCATCTATGCTATGGATTCTCTACACTCACTCCTTCATTCTCACTCAAACTCCACTGGTCTCCCTCATTGCAGGAAAAGAGAGCTCACAATAAGAGGGAAAAAGGAAGGACAGGAGGAGGGCCACCCTCAGTAGCCCAGCTCACCCCCTGGGAGGAGGCAGCCCTGGAGATCGTGGGAGTGGAGGACGATGCGCAAGTGGGGGACGGACAGACGGGTGCATCAGAGCAAGCTGGTGACAGAATAGTTTTTCATCTCTCTCATTGACATTGCATGAGTCACTGATAATGATTCTGATGCTCTAACAGATTGACTTATGATCATCTGCAATATTCAATGTGCATGTAACCTTGGCCTTACATCTCTGACTCTTTCCTTTACTCCCCCACAGGACCATTGAAAGCCCCCGTCCCCACTATCCAGGAGGAACAGCCTGAGCCTCCAGACTCCTCAGAGGAAGCTGCAACCTCTGAGGGCGCAGTGTCAGCAGAATTCAGCGCACCCAGCACCAGCGCAGACACTCACACCTCGGTGGTACCTTCGCGAGATAGTGTAGTGTTGTCACCTGGTGTATCACAGCTCACAAGTGAGCATCAGCAGATGGTGGAGACAGGGACAGCAGTGGAGAGTCCTAGTCGGAGGGCGCAGGACTCTGCCAGCTCGGCTCAGCTGCATGTCGACCCTGTGCCTCCGGGTCCATCCAGAAGGAGAGCGGTGCTGGAACTCCAGGAACAGGTGCGGGAGTCTCTGGCAGGTTTTGTCTCCAGGGTCGCTGCGAGTGTGGAGCAAATGGAGGAGTCCATCGCTAACATGAGCAGAACCTTTGTGGAGGCGTTGGCGCATGAACGCATCACCACGGAAAGGATGGCAACCTCCGTGGAATGGATGGCTACCTCCATGGTAAGGCTGGCTACCGTAGAGGAGAGGATGGCTACGGTAGAGGAGAGGATGGCTACGTCCATCGAGGAGCTTAGTCGCCAGGGTATGGAAAACATGGTAATTGTTCAGAATAGACTGACATCTCTTGAGGAGTGATGGTCAGCTATTGAGCAAACAAACCAGACCTTCAGGCAAGTCCTCAGGTGTAGGACTTCCAGTACAGAAACGAGTCCTCATGGCCCCCCTGAAGTACAGCAAGGTGTTGTCAAGCCACTTGCTAGCTGTGAAGTGGGGCTGACCCATGAGAGGGATGTTGGTGGCAGACAACAAGGAAGTGGGGGCTCCTCTCCAAGCACTCACACGACCATGCCACTGCAAAGTCCTCGGTCAGAGCCCCACCAGAGTCCCCACCCAACTGAGATCGGCGTCTCAACCCCTGCACAGCCGCAGGAGCAGCAGACTGTTGCTGAGCCCTCACAGGCTCGCAACCCCAGAGGACGCCCGCCAAAGGTGTCAAGACAGGAGCAGCAAGAAAGTGAGCAAGGGGCCTCCACATCTGCTGAAGCCACAGGGGAAGCACCACGTAGTAGCATGCGTAAGAGGAAGATAATGCACAAGTAGTCACAAGGGTAGTCACTTGGGTGAAATGTCATGTTTAATGGTGAAAAGCCATCAGTTGGTTATTGTAAATAAAAAATTCTGATGGCAACTGTTGCAATTGTGGCGTCTGTCATATCGCTAATGGGACTTCCATACTGAGGGCTTAGGATGACTTGCAATTGTCAGTATGGTGGTCAGAGTGATAGGAATCCGCAGGTTCTTGGCCATTGTCGATGGTCTGATAAGAAGGTGTGAGGCAAAAGTATTTGATTGTGCAGGCTAAGCAAATCTGGCCAAGAGGAGTGCGTCCCTTGCATCCCGGGCAGCAATGTGGTCGCGCGCTGGCGCCTTCTGGTCTGTGCAGTTTCAGGTGGGTGAGTAGCAGCTTGGTGCTCCTGTTGTTGCTGCTGCTGTTGGTGCTGCTGTTGTTCATGGATCTGTTGCTGCCACAGCTGGTCTTCGTCCGAATCTGATGTCCAGGAGGAAAGGAAATAAATGGTTCCCATGCTTCTGGTATATGCCTCAGTTGAGGAAGCGCTCATTCAAGGTGGCGAGAGGGGTTTCCCAGGAGGTCACACTGGAGATGGGTGTCAGGCTCCAAACTTCCACAACAATGGGTATGCCTGCTAAAAGTTCCCCCAGACCTGAGACAACAAAGTTCTGCCACCTGCAAATGATGATTGATGAAAACTCCTTATTAATGGTGGAGCTGCAGCTGTTAGTAAGCAATCCACTTGTGTTGCCGCCAGGTTTCACTGGCGTGTTCAGAGGAGACGTGAACCACGTGGGAAAAGTGTTAAAATCAGAAAGGCCTCTCAAAATGGGATTAAAGACTGGTTGTTAAGGGCCTTAAGGGCCTATCCCTGCCTCTTGGAGGCAGGATGGAGACGGGGTCAGAAAACTCGCATTTGGGAAAATTGCTCGGAGGCGGGATGGAGGCGGGATTGGGCCCGCCCACCAGTTTTCGCGATTTTAACACCTCACATGCCTCCAATCCCGCCTCCTCGGGCCTGGCAAAATCCAGCCCTATGACTCTAAAAGCATACAAAAATGCAAAAACAAAACACAGATCCCTGGTGAATGGGAAAGGTACAAAGAACAGCAAAGGGTCACAAAACAGGTAGTAAGATCTACAAAAAGGGAGTTTGAAAAGAAACGGGCAAGGGATATCAAAATCAATACAAAGAATTTTTACAATTACATTCGGAAAAAGAGGGTAGTCAAGAGTAACGTTGGGCCCTTTAAAACTGAAATTGGTGATATTGTCAATGATAATAAGGAAATGGCGGACATGTTGAATAATTACTTTATGTCAGTATTTACAGTAGAGGAATAGGATAGCATGCCAGAAATCCCCGGGAAACTAATTTTGAATCAGGGACAGGGACTCTATAAAATTCACGTCAGTAAAATAACAGTAATGAAGAAAATAATGGCACTAAAGAGTAATTCTTTCCCTGGTGTTGGCGAGCAACTCCTGGCCATGAAGTCATGATTGCGACTTCTTCTCTTGTAAGTTGCTGACCTGATACATGCTTTGAGATGGCAGGTCACAGGTCAAAGCGAGCATTCTTCTACAGCACAGACAGATTATATATTTAATATTTTTTTAACAACTGAAACATAGTGAAAGAAGATAGGCCAAAGTAGGATTGGGAATTGGGAATCCTGAATTCTTGATCCAAATGAAAAAAATCTTAATGGAAATCTGGTTTTACATAGAACTACATTCGGCCCAAGCAGTCCATGCCGGCGTTTATGCTCCACTCGAGCCTCCTCCTGTCTTTCCTCATCTAACTCTATCAGCATAACCCTCTATTCCCTTCCTCCTCATATGCTTATCTGACTTCCCCTTAAATGCATCTATGCTATTCGCCTCAACCACTCCTGTGGTAGCAAGTTCCACATTCTCGCCACTCTCTGGGTAAAGAAGTCTCTTCTGAATTTATTTCAGATTTCCAGCATCCGCAGTATTTTGCTTTTGTTTCAGAGTGTAAATGGAGAACAAGTGCCAGTCTCACACTCTGATTGGGAGCTCCACCTCTATTTCTGTTTCGCAAAGCTGAAAATGTTACTGGACACAAACCCATTCCAGTTATTTTAATCAAGTCTTGCTTGGTTGGTGTGTGTAGAGTGGATCCGAGCTGTTTCTGTTTGTAAAAAAAAACAACTGTTTTGTTTCGCTCACTCAAGGCGAGCACTGAATCCCCATGACGACGGTCAGGTGTGGGGTTGGCTGGGAGAGTTGGCCCAATGATACATGGACACACCCCGACCTCCACCCCCACCCCGTTACACACTTTTCTTTGGTAGCACCACCCAAACCCGCGACCTCTACCACCTAGAAGGACAAGGGCAGCAGACACATCGGAACACCATCACCTCCAAGTTGCCCTCCAAGTCACTCACCATCCTGACTTGGAAATATATCGCCGTTCCTGCATCGTCGCTGGGTCAAAATCCTGGAACTCCCTCCCTAACAGCACTGTGGGAGCACCTTCACCACACGGACTGCAGCGGTTCAAGAAGGCGGCTCACCACCACCTTCACAAGGGCAATTAGGGATGGGCAATAAATGCTGGCCTTACCAGCGAAGGCCACATAACACCCTGCTCTTGCGCACTTCATTCCAAGTGGTTATCGGTTGACGTTGGCCTTGAAGCGATTGCCTGTCTCTGCTAACAGAGTGGGGGCAAAGGATCCAAAGGTTAGCAGCCACCATCTTCAGTAACTGGGAGCACTGCGTCCCTGTATCAGAATGGCTTATCTGCCTTTGTATCAACAAATCTCCATATTAGCAGGATATATCTACAGGAACAAGGATGTAAGAGAACATAAGAAATAGGAGCAGGAGTCGGCCATACGGCGCCTCGAGCCTGCTCCGCCATTCAATAAGATCATGGCTGATCATCGACCGCAACTCAACTCAACGGGAACGGGACCAATATCCTCGCGGGAGGGTTTGCTCGTGCTGTTGGGGAGGGTTTAAACTAGCTTGGCAGGGGGATGGGAACCTAACTATAGAGTCAATAGGGAGGGAAGAAAAATTGGAATTGGAAAACAAAAACGTAGAAAGTAAATTGGATGTACAGAGGAATCAAGGGCTAGATAGTAGTCAACAAGGAGGTTTGCCTGTACTAAATGGTATAACTTCAATGCAAGGAGTATAGCGAACAAGGCAGATGAGCTGAGGGCACAGGTAGATACTTGGGACTATGATATTATAGCTATTACAGAGACGTGGCTGAAAGAGGGGCAGGTATAGCAGCTCAACTTTCCTGGTTACAGGATTTTCAGACGGGATAGAGAGGGAGGTAAAAAGGGAGGGGGGGACGCAGTATTGATTAAATAAACTATTACAGCTGTGAGGAGGGTTGATATGTTGGAGGGATCATCAAACGAGGCCATATGGGTCGAATTGATGAACAAAAAAGGGGCGATTACACTGCTGGGAGTGTACTACAGACCCCCAAACAGTGAGAGGTAGATAGAAGAGCAAATATGTAGACAAATTTCTGAGAAGTGCAAAAACTATAGGGCAGTAATAGTAGGGGATTTCAACTATCCCAATATTAACTGGGATAAAATTAGTGTGAAGGGTATAGAGGGTGCGGATTCCTAAAATGCATCCAGGAGAACTTTTCTAGCCAGTATGTAGCAAGCCCAACAAGGGAGGGGGCGGTTCTGGACTTAGTTTTAGGGAATGAAGCTGGGCAGGTAGAAGGTGTATCAGTGGGGGTGCATTTTGTTGCTAGTGACCATAATTCTGTTCGATAGTTATGGAAAAGGACAAGGATAGACCAGGAATGAAAATTCTAAATTGGGGAAAAGCAAATTTTGCTGAGCTCAGAGGGGAATTAGCCATAGTGGACTGGAAACAGCTACTTGAAGGTAAATCAGTGTGAGAGCAGTGGGAGGCATTCAAGGAGGAGATCCAGAGGGTTCAGACCAAACATGTGCCCTTAAAGAAAAAAGGTGGGACTAACAAATCTAGAGCCCCTGGATGTCTAGGGACATACAGGGTAGGATAAAGAAAAAAAGGGAGGCGTATGACAGATACCGAGGGCTAAATACTCCAGAATCTTTAGAGGAGTACAGAAAGTGCAGGGGTGCAATTAAAAATGATATTAGGAAAGCAAAGAGAGAGCATGAAAAATTCTTGGCAAGTAAAATCAAGGAAAACCCAAAGATGTTTTATAAATATATTAAGAGTAAGAGGATAACTAAAGAAAGGGTTAAGCCTATTAGAGATCATGAGGGTAATGTGTGTGTGGAGGCGGGAGACGTCGGTAGGGTTCTTAATGAATACCTTGCGTCTGTTTTCACAAAGGAGAGGGGCGAAGCAGACATTGCTATCAGGGAGGAGGAGTGTGAAATATTAGATGAAATAAACATAGTGAGAGAGCAAATATTAAGGGGTTTAGCAGCTTTAAAAGTGGATAAATCCCCAGGCCCGGATGAAATGTATCCCAGGCTGTCATGCGAAGAAAAAGAGGAAATAGCAGAGGCCCTGACCATCATTTTTCAATCCTCTCTGGCTTCAGGTGTGGTGCCGGAGGACTGGAGGTCTGCTAATGTGGTACCCTTGTTTAAAAAGGGAGAAAAGGATAGATCAAGTAATTACAGGCCAGTCAGCCTAACCTCAGTGGTGGGAAAATTATTGGAAAGAATTCTGAAGGACAGGATAAATCTTCATTTAGAAAGACATGGATTAATCAAGGATAGTCAGCACAGATTTGTTAAGGGAAGGTCGTGTCTAACAAACTTGATTGAATTTTTTGAGGCGGTAACAAGGAGGGTAGATGATGGTAGTGCGTTTGAATAAGTGTATATGGACTTTAGCAAGGCTTTTGATAAGGTTCCACATGGCAGACTGGTCACAAAGTTAAAAGCCCATGGGATCCAGGGCAAAGTGTCAAGTTGGATTCAAAACTGGCTCGGAGGCAGGAAGCAGAGGGTAATGGTTGACGGGTGCTTTTGTGACTGGAAGGCTGTTTCCAGTGAGGTTCCGCAGGGCTCAGTACTAGGTCCTTTGCTTTTTGTGGTATATATCAATGATCCAGACTTGAATATAGGGGGTATGATTAAGAAGTTTGCAGATGATACTAAAATCGGCTGTGTGGTTGATACTGAAGAAGGAAGCTGTAGACTGCAGGAAGATATCAATAAATTGGTCAGGTGGGCAGAACAGTGGCAAATGGAATTCAATCCGGAGAAGTGTGAGGTAATGCATTTGGGGAGGGCTAACAAGGAAAGGGAATATACATTAAATGGTCGGACACTGAGTAGTGTAGAGGAACAAAGGGAACTTGGAGTGCATGTCCACAGATCCCTGAAAGTAGCAGCCCAGGTAGATAAATTGGTTAAGAAGGCATACGGAATGCTTGCCTTTATTAGCCGTGGCATAGAATACAAGAGCAGGGGGATTATGCTTCAACTGTATAAAACACTAGTTAGGCCTCAGCTAGAGTACTGCGTGCAGTTCTGGTCACCATATTACAGGAAAGATGTGATTGCACTCGAGAGGGTACAGAGGAGATTTGAAAAGGATGTTGCCGAGAGTAGAGAATCTTAGCTATGAGGAAAGACTGGATAGGCTGGGTCTGTTTTCCTTGGAACAGAGGAGGCTGAGGGGAAACCTTATTGAGGTGTATAAAATTATGAGGAGCATAGATAAAGTGGATAGAAAGGACCTATTTCCCTTAGCGGAGGGGTCAAAAACCAGAGGGCACAGATTTAATTGGTGGAAGGTTTAGAGGGGATTTGAGGGGAAATTTCTTCACCCAGAGGGTTGTGGGGGTCTGGAACTCACTGCCTGAAAGGGTGGTAGAGGCAGGAACCCTAACCACATTTAAAAAGTACTTGGATGTGCACTTGGGATGCTCTAACCTGCAGGGCTACGGACCAAGAGCTGGGAAGTGGGATTAGGCTGGATGGCTCTTTGTTGGCCGGCGCAGACACGATGGGCCGAAATGGCCTCCTTCCGTGCTGTAACTTTCTGTGATTCTGTGATTCTATGAACTCCACTTTTCCGCCCCATCTCCATAACCCTTGATTCTCCGAGAGTCCAAAAATCTATCGATCTCAGCCTTGAATATACTCAAAGACTCAGCATGCACAGCCCTCTGGGGCAGAAAATTCCAAAGATCCACAACCCTCTCAGTGAAGAAATTTCTCCTCATCTTGGTCTTAAATGGCCTACCCCTTATCCTGAGACAATGCTCCCTAGTTCTAGACACTCCAGCCAAGGGAAACAACCTCTCAGCATCTAGCCTGTCAATCCCCTTCAGAATCTTGTTTGTTTCAATGAGATCACCTCTCATTCTTCTAAACTCCAGAGAGTCTAGGCCCATTCTACACAATCTCTCATCATAGGACAACCCTCTCATCCCAGGGATCAATCTAGTGAACCTTCGTTGCACCGCCTCCAAGGCAAGTATATCCTTCCTTAGATAAGGAGACTAAAACTGTGCACAGTACTCCAGGTGTGGTCTCACCAAGGCCCTGTACAATTGTAGCAAGACTTCCTTATTCTTATACTCCAACCCCCTTGCAATAAAGGCCAACCTGCCATTTGCCTTCCTTATTGCTTGCTGTACCTGCATGCTAACTTTCTGTGTTTCTTGCACGAGGACACCCAAATCTCTTGGAACACCAACATTTGAAAGTTTCTCATCATTTAAAAAATATTCTGTTTTTCTATTCTTCCTACCAAAGTGAATAACCTCACATTTCCCTACATTATACTCCATCTGCCACCTTACTGCCCACTCACTTAGTCTATCTATATCCCTTTGCAGACTCTTTCTGTTCTCCTCACAGCTTACTGCCCTACCTAGCTTTGTATCATCAGCAAACTTGGATACATTACACATGGTCCCTTCATCTAGGTCATTAATATAGATTGTAAATAGCTGAGGCCCCAACACTGATCCTTGCGGCACCCCACCAGTTACAGCCTGCCAACCTGAAAAAGATCCGTTTATCCCTACTCTCTGTTTTCTGTCTGTTAACCAATCCTCTATCCATGCTACTATATTACCCCCAATCCCATGAGCTCTAATCTTATGTAATAACCTTTTATTTGGCACCTTATCTAATGCCTTTTGGAAATCCAAATATACTACATCCACTGGTTCCCCTTTATCTACCCTGCTAGTTACATCCTCAAAAAACTCTAATAAATTCGTCAAACACGATTTCCCTTTCATAAAACCATGTTGACTCTGCCTAATCATGTTACAATATTCTAATAAGTGCCCTGATACCACCTCCTTAACAATGGATTTCCCAACGACTGATGTCAGGCTAACTGGCCTGTAGTTCCCTGATTTTTCTCTCCCTCCTTTCTTGAATAGCGGTGTTTCATTTGCAACCTTCCAATCCGCTGGGACCTTTCCAGAATCTAGGGAATTTTGGAAGATCAAAACCAATGCATCCACTATCTCTTCAGTCACCTCTTTTAGAACCCTAGGATGTAGGCCATCAGGTCCAGGAGATTTGTCAGCTTTTAGTCCCATTAGTTTCTCTAATACTTTTTCTCTACTTATATTAATTACATTATGTTCCTCACCCTTATTAGACCCTTGGTTCCCCACCATTTTTGGTATGCTTTTTGTGTCTTCTACTGTGAAGACAGATACAAAATATTTGTTTAAAGTTTCTGCCATTTCCTTATTCACCATAATAATTTCTCCTGTCTCAGCCTCTAAGGGACCAACGTTTACTTTTGCTACTCTCTTCCTTTTTACATACTTGTAGAAGCTCTTACAATCTGCTTTTATATTTTTTGCTGGTTTTCTCTCATATTCTATTTTTTCCCTTTTTATCAATTTTTTGGTCATCCTTTGCTCGGTTTTGAAACTCTCCCAATCCTCAGGCTTACTATTATTCTTTGCAACATTATAAGCTTCTTCTTTCAATCTAATGCTATCCTTAACTTCTTTAGTTAGCCACAGTTGGATCACTTTTCCCATGGAGTTTTTGTTTCTCAATGGAACATATTTTTGTTGAGAATTATGAAATATTTCTTTAAATGCTAGCCACTGCTTATCTACTGCCATACCTTTTAATCTATTTTTCCAATCTACCTTAGCCAACTCGCCCCACATACCTATGTAATTGGCTTTATTTAAGTTTAAGACTCTAGTTTTGGACTTAGGCAAGTCACTCTGAAACTTAATGTGAAATTCTATCATATTATGATCACTCTGCCCCAGAGGATCCTTTACTATGAGATTGCTAATTAACCCTGTCTCATTACACAATACAAGATCTAAAATAGCCTGTTCCCTGGTTGGTTCCATGACGTATTGTTCTAGGAAACTGCCCCGAATGCATTCCATGAACTCGTCCTCCAGACTACCTTTGCCAATTTGATTTGTCCAGTCTATATGAAGATTAAAGTCCCCCACGATTATTGCATTACCTTTGTTGCAAGATCCTACTATTTCTTGATTAATATGCTGTCCAACGGTATAGCTGCTGTTAGGGGGCCTATATACTACTCCTACCAATGTTTCCTGCCCCTTGTTATTCCTTATCTCCACCCATACTGATTCTACTTCCTGATCTTCCAAGCTAATGTCCTTATGTCATCTTTTATTATTAGGACTACTCCTCCTCCTTTTCCATTCTGCCTGTCTTTTTGAAACGTCAAGTACACTGGAACATTTAGGGGTAAAAATTCACTTGGTTGCGCCTCCCGTTAGCGCCTTAAGAGGGCGCTAATGGGGCGTTAAGCTGCTAACGCCAGGGCGCAGCGCTGTTTGCGCCGCTCGAGAACTTAACTTGAGATTGTGCGGCGGCGCTAAAACTTACCGCTGCGACCACCTGCGCACGCAGATTGTGACGTCATTCCATGGTGCAACGCCCTTGGGGCGCCCCGTAGCGGAAATTGAGTGGCGCCCCCTGCCTTACCGCCTGGCGCTTCCAACGACCGGAAGACTGGCATGTTATCAATCGGTGTGGGGCTGGGGGGGGCGCTATTTAAAGGGGGCCTCTTCCTGTCTTTTTCTGTGGTCGACATTTATGCACCACTCGTTCTGAGAGAGAGAGAGAGATTCGGGGAGAGAGAGAGAGAGACTTCTACATTGACTCAACGCTTTGTGAGGTAGTTTTGCCTATTCATCCTAACTTTGTTGCTACTTTAGTTGCTGTACCTCATTACTTTTCTGGCAAAGAGAATATGGGGGCTGCAATGATTGGGGGCGTCGTCCTGCTCCAGCTGAATCGGAGGATACAGAGACGCAGACAGAGAGTGGCAATGATGGCCAGACGGAGGAGGGCCATCAGGCGCATGTACAGGAGAGCTTACCCTCCCAGGGTATATCATGAACAGCTCTCCTACATCCATATGTCCGAGGAGCTGTGTTTGCGGAGGCTGCGATTCAGCAAGGAGGTGGTCACTGAGCTCTGCCAAATGCTGCAGCCAGATCTGCAGCCTCAGCTGAGGTCCAGGACGTCTCTGTCGGTGGCAGTGAAGGTCACAGTGGCTTTGAACTTCTACGCCACTGGCTCATTCCAAGCTGCTGCTGGGGACCTCGCCAATATCTCCCAGTTTGCGGTGCATCGCTGCATCCGTCAGGTCACCAATGCCCTCTTCAGAAGGAGACGAGACTTCATCTCTTTCCCTATGACCCCAGACAAGCAGCGTGACCGTGCTCTGGGCTTTGCGATGGTAGCGGGCTTCCCCATGGTGCAGGGCGCCATTGACTGCACGCATGTGGCTTTGCGTGCTCCGCGAGAGAATGCAGAGGAATTCAGGACAGGAAGGGGTTCCATTCCTTGAATGTGCAGTTGGTCTGTGACCACAGACAGGTGATACTCGCTGTCAATGCCCACTATCCGGGCAGCTGCCACGATGCTTTCATCCTGCGCCAGACTACTGTGGCAGAAGTTTTCGAGGCACCGCATCAGCCAGTTGGTTGGCTTCTGGGGGACAAGGGGTACGCATTGAGCACCTGGCTGATGACACCGCTCCGTACGCCAAACACCCCTGCTGAGCTGCGGTACAATGAAAGCCATCAAGCAACCAGGAACATTATTGAGCGCACAATCGGCGTGCTGAAACAACGGTTCCGCTGTCTGGACCATTCCGGAGGAGCCCTGCAGTACTCACCTGAGCAAGTTTCGAACTTCGTAGTCGTGTGCTGCATGTTGCACAACATGGCAATCCTCAGGACCCAGCCAATGCCACCAGGCCTTGTAGCACCACCAGAGGAGGAGGAGGAAGAGGAGGAAGAGGACGAGGACGATGATCATCAGCAGCACCAAGGCGGGAGGGCGGCCCACAATGGTCAAACTGCAAGGGCCGTCCGTCAACGACTAATAGCAAGCCGCTTCTAGGGCCCCTGCCATTGCTACAAACACTAATCAACCCAGCACGCAACCCCTAAGCCGGCAAAGGCACCAATAATTCCAAGCACCAGCCATGTATATTTTGAAAACAGAAACTTATTTATTTTACAAACTCTGTGTGTGTCAATTCCTCATGACAAACTCATAGAAATAAACACAAAAAAACAGTCAATAACATAACTGGTTCTCACAACCTGGAGATAATGTCCAAAACACTAAACAAAAGTTGGACCACGACCCTCGGCCTATAATGAAAAAATGACCAGCATTTTGGCACACCTCCTACTTTTTGCCCTTCGAGGGTGATCTCCTTCCCTTGCGCACTTCCCCCCTTCCAACCCTACTGCTCCTCCGTAATGGGACCTCAGTGGCTGCAGCAAGGCTGGTGGAAGGCTGCTGCTCGTCAGACCCTGACACTGCAGATGCCCCTGAAGGACGGCCTCGACCACTTCTGGGCCTGGAGGGCCCGGCTGCAGACTGCACCAACTCTGCATGGGCGGCAGCAGTCTGTCCTACAGGCGGTGGCAAGTGCAGTGGAGAAGTGACAGTGTTGGCAGCAGGAATGCTGTCATCGTGAGAGAGGACAGCAACTCCCTGCTCGCCCGACACACTGGCACTCCCACGGGGCAGCACTTCAGCATCCGGAGCAATCTGCCGGAGAACAGATTGCTGGCCTGCTGCGGCGCGGTGACAGCCCCGGGGACATGTGCACGAACCATCGAGGTTGGCAGCAGTCTGTGCTCGCGTGGCCTCCATCTGAGTCTGTATGAGAGCAGTCAGAGGTGGGATCACGGCAGCCAGTGACTGAATTGCAGCACTAAGCGTTAGTGTGGCATCCGCCTGTGCTACAGCGAAGTGCTCCACACTCCTTGCCAGTGACTCAATGCATTCGGGCACCCTTCCCACTGCACCCATGAGCTCAGTGTGCATGCCCACCGCCTGGCTGTTCATTTCTGCAATCAGCCGCTCCTCCTCTGCGTCCATTGCAGTAGGAGTGTCTGGCATACTCTCCCTCTGGGGAGAAGGCCCCCGTTCTTCCCTACCCCCCCCATGGCGTTGCTGCAGCCCGCTGGGTCCTGGAGCTTCACCATCATCAGCCCCTTCCCCCCTGCTCCCCTCCGGGGAAGGCGTGTTCCCAGTGTGGGCATGGGCTTCCTCGGGAGAGGGTGGCACTGATGCTCCGGCTTCCTCTTCCTCCTCGGCTGCAGCATCACTCCCAGTGGCAGCTTGAGGGCCCGTCTCCTCAGCTGGTGAATCACCATCTGAAAGCAGGGAGGTACAAGAGTGGCTTTAGCGTGAGGACAGGGTGGCAGTAAGGGAGGAATAAGTGCAGCGAGTTAGCAAGTTGGATTGAAAGTGTCAAAGGCTGGTATTGTGAGGGACAAGTGGAAGGACAGAGGACAAAAAGGTGATGACCTTACCATTGCTGTCCACAACGGGGTCGGCGTCTCCAGTGGCGACGGGACCGATCACCCGGCTTGCCACAATCCTGTGGACGCGCTCCTCCAGATCGCTGAGGGGTTGCAGCTGAAGCCGCCCTCCACCCGTCCGTTGCTGCTGTCTCCGATTATGAGCCAGCTTAGCCTGCAAGAAAAAGGACAGCATCTGAGTAAATATACAGCCATGGTCTTGCCTGATGTGCCTCCCATAGGTGAATAGCCCTTACTGTATACAGCCATGGTCTTGCCTGATGTGCCTCCCATAGGTGAATAGCCCTTACAATATACAGCCATGGTCTTGCCTGATGTGCCTCCCATAGGTGAATAGCCCTTACTGTATGCAAAGTGTAGAATGTGTGTGTGTGTTTGATGAAAGGGCCATAGGTGTTGGATGAGTGTTGTGCATTGGGGTTTTAAGACCCTCTGGCCATAGAGTGAGGTTGAGATGGAGGGATGGAGAGGTATTGAGAAAAAGCCACTCACCCTGACGACCCGAGTGAGGTCGTTGAACTTTTTGCGGCATTGAACATGGGTCCTGGGCACCATGCTCCTGGAGGAGACGCTCTGAGCCACCTCCCTCCACACTCTTCTGAACTCGCGTGGCAAAGGCCTCCTGCCACTCTCCAGGAACAGCATGCATCGTCTGCGCTCCACTGCGTCAACCAGAGCATCCAAGGCCCGCTCGGTGAAGCGATGAGCGCGTTCTCTCACCCTCTCCATGCTTGGCAGCAAAATGGATTACAGGTCTCTCCAGGCTGAGATTCAAGGCTGCAATGAGCAGGGTGTGGCTGGGGAGCAAGTGACCCCCCCCGCTTTAAGAAGTGTCCGGCGCCAGTGTGTCTGTGTTCCCTCGCTAACTGGCAGCAGCTGCGCTGCGCTCGTGCGCTGAGTTAGCGCCTCACTCCTTGGCCTTTGCGCCTTAAGACAGGTGTGCAGCGCCTGCTTTAGCGCTCCACTCACCTCCCGGGGCGGTAAAAGTGAAGTTTCCTGTCAGTGCCGATAATTAGCGCCAGGCGCTAATATTTGCGTCCGGACGATATTTGCGCCCCAAATGGGGCGCGACCTAATTTCTACCCCTTAGTTCCCAACCTTGGTGACCTTGCAACCACGTCTCTGTAATGGCAATTAGATCAAACCCATTTATATCTATTTGCTTCTGGGGTCTGTCTGTTCTTCCTTTATTTAAAAAATCAATCTGTTTTTGTCCGGCTGCTGGTTCAGCGACCCTCCCCCTGTCCCCAGCAGTCCGCTTAGAAACTAAACACTCAGCTAGCGTTAACTCGAGTTGAACCACCCGTGTCGCAATTTGCACTTTGTGACTTTGAAGCTGAAGGATAAAAGTCTCCGCCACTGGACACAGGACAGAAGTTGCTCTCTCCGTGACTGGATAGCGCGTGTCTCGCTGGTACGATCATGGTAGGTTTGAGTCCGAGAAAGATCGAGGGATTATTGCGTGTCGGAAGATTTTGAAGGTTGACGTTATCTGCGGTAATGCTTTGATTTGCTGCAGGATGATAATTATGATCACATATTATTTGAGTGAACTTGCTCACTCCACAGGTTGGTGATCAGGGACATTCAGCGGCAGGAGCAGAGTGTTGGGAAACATTGTTGGAATACACAGCAGTTGGATTAGTGTCACCGAGGTGTGCGCAGGGCTGACCCCGAGTGTGAAGAGCCTATGGACGATTCGGTGGGGGAGCGAGCAGCCCCTTCCCCTGGTCCTCAGAAATGGGAGAGCCGGAGACGGCAATGCCCCAGAGCCTGAACCGGGTGAAGTCCAGCACTAATTAACGGTCTCACTTATAATATTTGGCAGCAGCTCCCAGACCCACAACCTCGACCACATGGAAGGTCAAGGGCAGCAGGCGCATGGGAAGACCATCACCTCCAGGTTCCCTCTCCAAGTCACACGCACCATCCCGACTTGGACATGTATCGACCGTTCCTTCATGGTTGCTGGGTCAAAATCCTAGAATTCCCGACCCAAACTGAGTGCGGTTTAAACAGAGTGCTGCGAGTTGAGTGAGTCAGGGAGTCTTAACTGTTTGCTAAAATGAAACTTTTGTTTGTTTCACATTTATTGTTACTGTTTACTGTTTAAAATCTAAATTTTCCAGCTTTAAGCAGGGTTATAAAGGGATAAAGAAGGCCTACAATTCAGAGCAGGTGAAGGCAGTTAATTAGGGAAACTAGATTAAACTGGTTCTCCTGAAGCAGAACCCAGCAAGCTCCTTTGTTTCAGGGCCTATAAAAACAGGCTTTGAAGTGCGATTTTGCACTGAGTGCGGTTTAAACAGAGTGCTGTGAGTTGGGTGAGTCAGGGAGTCTGGTGAGGAGTGGAAGGAGGAGCTCCCTTGCTTCGCCTTTGTTTTTTCTAACTTTTCACCCTGTAGGAATTGGTTCTTATTTTACACCAAGGAAAGAGTCCGAGAGCGGGAGCAGTCAAACAACAACAACTGCAAAACCGCTAAAGTGACGTCACAACCAGGGAAGGAGCTGATTGGTAAGTAGGACCTGGTGAGTATTTCTACAGCCCAGTCGTTAAAGTCAAAGTAAGGTCTCTAGTTCAGAGTAAGTAGTGTTTAAAGGGAAGTAAGGTCCCGAGTGTATTTAATATTCTTCAATTTAAAGGAAGTAAAGGGAATAAATTAAGGGTAGGACATGGCAGGGCAACTCGGCTGCATGGAGTGCTCCTCCTGTGCTATGTGGGAAGTCAGGGACACATTAGGTGTCCAGGGTGAACACATGTGCAGGAAGTGTCTCCAGCTGCAGCTACTCAAAAGCCACGTTTCGGAGCTGGAGCTGCGGCTGGAGTCACTGTGGAGCATCCGTGAAGCTGAGATCTTCATGGATAGCACGTTTAACGAGGTGGTCACGCCACAGGTAAAGAGTGCACAGGCAGATGGAATGGGTGACCGCCAGACAGAGTAAAAGAACTAGGAAGGTAGTGCAGGAGTCCCCTGGGTCCATCTCCCTCTCCAACAGACTTTCCGTTTTGGATACTGATGGGGGAGATGGTTTCTCGGGGGAATGCAGCAACAGCCAAGTCCGTGGCACTATGAGTGGCTCAGCTGCACAGGAGGGGAGGAAAAAGAGTGGGAGAGCAATAGTGATAGGGGATTCTATCGTAAGGGGAACAGATAAACATTTCTGTGGCCACAGACGTGACTCCAGGATGGTATGTTGCCTCCCTGGTGCCAGGGTCAAGGATGTCACTGAACGGCTGCAGGGCATTCTGAAGGGGGAAGGCGAGCAGTCAGAGGTCGTGGTTCACATTGGTACCAACGACATGGGTAGAAAGAGGGATGAGGTCCTGCAACAAGAATTTAGGGAGCTAGGTAGCAGATTAAAAAGCAGGACCTCAAAGGTTGTAATCTCTGGATTACTCCCGGTGCCACATGCTAGTGAGTATAGGAATAGGAGGATAAAGCAGATGAATGCATGGCTAAAGAGTTGGTGCAGGAGGGAGGGCTTTCGTTTCCTGGATCACTGGGTCTGCTTCTGGGGAAGGTGGGACCTGTACAAGTCGGACGGGTTGCACCTGAACCACAACGGGAGCAACATCCTTGCGGGGAGGTTTGCGAGTACTGTTGGGGTGGGTTTATACTAACTTGGCAGGGGGATGGGATACGGAGTGGAGCTATAATAGGGGGTGATGCACAGCCAAATATAGAGGAAAAAACAAGTCAGCCTGGAAGGCAGAGCAAATATGTAACGGCACAAGGGAGTATGGCAAGACTGGATGGCATTTATTTTAATGCAAGGAGTCTTGTGAGTAAGGCAGATGAATTGAAGGTGTTGATGAACACATGGGAGTATGGTATTGTTGCTGTCACAGAGACATGGTTGAGGGAGGGGCAGGACTGGCAGCTCAATATTCTGGGGTATAGCATCTTCAGGCGAGACAGAGGGGGGTGTAAAAGAGGAGGGGGTGTCGCAATATTAATCAAGGAGTCAATTACTGCTGTAAGGAGGGATGATCTCTTCGCAGGTTCCTCTAATGAGGCCATATGGGTAGAACTTAAAAACAAAAAGGGGGCAAGCACTTTGCTGGGAGTGTACTATAGACCCCCAAACAGTCAGGGAGAGATAGAGGAACAGATATGTAGGCAAATCTCAGGGAAGTGTAGAAATAATAGGGTAATAATAGTAGGGGATTTCAACTTCCCCAATATTAACTGGGATAGTCAGAGTGTGAAAGGCTTAGAGGGTGCGGAATTCTTAAAGTGCATCCAGGAGAGCTTTTTGAGCCAGCATGTAGAAAGTCCTGCAAGAGAGGAACCTAATGCTAGGGAATGTAGCCGGGCAAGTGGTAGAAGTGTCAGTAGGAGAGCATTTTGGTGACAGTGACCATAATTCGGTGAGATTTAAGGTAGTCATGGAAAAGGACAAAGATGGACCGGAAATAAAGGTTCTAAATTGGGGGAAGGCTGATTTTAATATGATAAGGCAGGATCTGGCCAAAGTGGACTGGGATCAGCTACTTGTAGGAAAATCCACATCAGAGCAGTGGGAGTCTTTCAGAAAGGAAATAGAGAGAGTACAACGCCAACATGTTCCCATAAAGGTCAAGGGTGGGACCAACAAACCCAGGGAATCCTGGATGTCAAGGGATATACAAGAATGGATTAGGAAAAAAAGGGAGGCTTTTGGCAGATACAAAGGACTAAAAACAGTGGAAGCCCTAGAGGAGTATAGAAAGTGCAGGGGGGTACTTAAATAAAAAAATAGGAGAGCAAAGAGGGGGCATGAAAAAACACTGGTGGGCAAAATAAAGGAAAATCCCAAGGTGTTTTATAAGTATATTAAGGGCAAGAGGATAACCAGGGAAAGAGTAGGGCCCATTAGGGACCAAAGTGGCAATCTGTGTGTAGAGCCGGAAGATGTAGGTGAGGTTTTAAATGAATATTTTGCATCTGTGTTCACTATGGAGAAGGACGATTTGGGCATAGAAATCAGGCAGAGGGATTGTGATATACTTGAACAAATTAGTATTGAGAGGGAGGAGGTACTAACAGTTTTATCGGGCTTAAAAGTGGATAAATCCCCAGGCCCTGACGGGATGTATCCCAGGCTGCTGTGTGAGGCAAGGGAGGCGATTGCAGGGGCTCTGACACAAATTTTCAGAACCTCTCTTGCCACAGGGGAGGTACTAGAGGACTGGAGAACAGCTAACATAGTACCATTGTTCAAGAAGGGTAGTAGGGATAAACCAGGGAATTACAGGCCAGTGAGCCTAACATCAGTGGTAGGGAAATTATTGGAAAAAATTCTGAGGGACAGAATTAGTCTCCACTTGGAGAGGCAGGGATTAATCAGGGATAGTCAGCATGGCTTTGTCAGGGGGAGATCATGTCTGACCAATTTGATTGAATTTTTCGAGGGGGTGACTAGGTGTGTGGATGAGGGTAGTGCAGTTGATGTCGTCTACATGGACTTCAGTAAGGCTTTTGACAAAGTCCCACATGGAAGACTGGTCAAGAAGGTAAGAGCCCATGGGATCCAGGGCAATTTGGCACATTGGATCCAAAATTGGCGTAGTGGCAGGAGGCAGAGGGTGATAGTCGAAGGTTGTTTTTGTGACTGGAAACCTGTGGTGTAACGCAGGGATCGGTGCTGGGTCCTTTGCTGTTTGTAGTGTACATTAATGATTTAGATATGAATGTAGGAGGTATGATCAGTAAGTTCGCAGATGACACGAAAATTGGTGGAGTGGTAAATAGCGAGGAGGGAAGCCTCAGGCTACAGGACGATATAGACGGGATGGTCAGATGGGCAGAACAGTGGCAAATGGAATTTAACCCTGAAAAGTGTGAGGTGATGCATTTTGGGAGGACTAACAAGGCAAGGGAATACACAATGAATGGTAGGACCCTAGGAAGGACAGAGGATCAGAGGGACCTTGGTATGCAGGTACATAGATCCCTGAAGGCAGCAGGACAGGTAGATAAGGTGGTTAAAAAGGCATATGGGATACGTGCCTTCATTAGCCGAGGCACAGAATATAAGAGCAGGGAGGTTATGATGGAGCTGTACAAAACGCTAGTTAGGCCACAGCTGGAATACTGTGTGCAGTTCTGGTCGCCACACTATAGGAAGGATGTGATTGCATTGGAGAGGGTGCAGAGGAGATTCACCAGGATGTTACCTGGGCTGGAGCACTTCAGCTATGAAGAGAGACTGGACAGGCTGGGGTTGTTTTCCTTAGAGCAGAGAAGGCTGAGGGGGGACCTGATTGACATGTACAAAATTATGAGGGGCATAGATAGGGTAGATAGAAAGGAACTTTTCCCCTTAGTAGAGGGGTCAATAACCAGGGGACATAGTTTCAAGGTAAGGGGCAGGAGGTTTAGAAGGGATTTGAGGAAAAACTTTTTCACCCAGAGGGTGGTTGGAATCTGGAACTCACTGCCTGAAAGGGTGGTAGAGGCAGGAACCCTCAAAACATTCAAGAAGCATTTAGATGAGCACTTGAAATGTCATAGCATACAAGGCTACGGACCAAGTGCTGGAAAATGGGATTAGAATAGACAGGGCTTGATGGCTGGCGCGGACACGATGGGCCGAAGGGCCTCTTTCTGTGCTGTATAACTCTATGACTCTATCTGTCTATGACTCCAAAAGCACTGTGGGAGCACCTTCACCACAAGGACTGCAGAGTTTCAAGAAGAAGGCTCACCACCACCTTCTCAAGGGCAATTTGGGATGGGCAATTAAGGATGGGCGATAAATGCGGGCTTTGCCAGCGATGCCCTCATCCCGAGAATGTATTTTTTAAAATGGAAATGTCAGACTGGTGCGGGAGAGGCTATCGTTCGGAGGTAAGGAGTTGTGGCACACGGTTTAGGCAGAGTAAAGGGAGCTTTGCTCTGTACTTGACCATGCTGTAGGCAAACTGGGAGGGCTTGATGGTGACACTGGTTGTATGAAGTAAAGATGTCTTTCCAGCATTGACATGCATCACCTTGTTTAATGTGTAAACTTCAATTCTTTAAAATAATCTGTAAAGAAAAACTTGATTGTGAACTTGATTTCACATAAAGAACACTTTCTTTAATGCCCCTATGACTTGTCGCCTGAGTTGCTCACAGTTCTGGAGATTAATTCCTGGAGACTCCAGGGCAATCCTGGAGGGTTGGCAACCCCTCCCTGAAATGCCATGTGCTCAACACATAAGCCAACTCCCACGTACAACCCCGCACAGGCAATGAACCGAGATGTCACCTGCTCCATCCCCAGGGTGAACAATTGGTCGGCAAGGACATATATGCAGCATCAGGCAAAGGCCATTTGGCCCAACAATCCTGTCCCTTTTTTGATAGACCACCCCAACCAAACCACTTCTCAGCTTCTGCCCTCAATCCTCTCTGGCTGTCCACAACACATCTCATTGTCTCTTGACTTAGCCCTGGTGGATTATTGCATAACACTCTGGGTGAGGAACTTCCATCCGATTTCCCATCTGACTGGGAAATAGTGTAATATAAGTGACATGACCGACTTCCGAATCATCTTCTTTTTCCTTTCCACAGAAATTCTTTGTGTATGTCGCTCTGCTGCTCCTGGCTGTTGACCATGCAGAATCCTGCTACGTGGAAATTCCAAAGGACCTAGGTACGAACTGAACAGTTCAAATTAGTTTCCAATTCTGCACTAAGATGGGGAGGGGTGGGGGTGGTGCAAGGACTGGGGCGGGGCTTATAGTGCCCAAGCTTCTATGACTCGTGTACCTGATTGAGGCATGTGGGGCAGCTCCAAACCCTGCCACCTACAGCTCATTCCCAGCTGTCAGCCGGGGCCCAGTCAGCAGGCCGCTGGCCTCTTTGTTTAGCTGTTGAAGCTGGCTATTTCCCTAATGTTTCCACCGTAATGAGAATCATAGAGGCTTTGAAATCTAACCCACCTGCTCACAAGTCATGGACTGGGAATATTGGAAAGACATGACGTCATGGAGATGTAGTCCTCCGCAGCTTGCTACACAACTAGTCCAGGTCTATTCGCTCCCTGTAGACCATGTAATAGTGCACGGTGTTACAGAGTTGTGGCATTTCTGTATGGGTTAGATGACAATATGAGCACTCCCATGTATGGTTAACCAACGTACTCACCATCACACTTGTTATGGGAGTTGTTTTCCTTCGTTCAGTTGACCCCCATCCTTGACTGGAGTCCGGTTCCATAGACACTGGCAACTGTTACACTGGTATTGGTGTGGCAACAACGCCCTCATTTTATTCTCAGGCCTCAGCGAACATTCCTGACAAGGAATAACGAAGGCAATACATCCACATCATCTGCTCCCCAAGTAACTATTCTCAATCTGTGAGTTTGACAGTGGGGCCAGTTTATAAGGGCCTACATCCTTGTAAACGGGGCGGTAGCGGCCTAAAAATGGCGGTGTCAACTCTAGCTTGGGTAGGATCCTGAGAAGGGTGGAGCGCCAACCGGCGCGTTCCCTCAGAGTGCTGGTCCAGCGCCCGTAGCTTACTGGTTGTATGTAACATGATGCCTGGGCCTCAAAATTGGCCAGGGGGTCACAGCGCTAACCAGGGGAACGCTCCTCCCGCGGACTGCCTAAACTTAAACCCCAGCGAGAGGTGGTGGGCTGTGGGCATGGCAAGTGGCGAGCCCGATCCTGAACTTCAAACCCCCACATCCACACACATGTCCCGGTGGGGTTGCTGGATGGAGAGAAGCCTCTTTGCCTGTGGCAGCCAAGGCGAAGCGGTTGCCAATTGCAGCCCAACACTCAGGTCCAGGCCAACTCACTCGGGAACAGAACCTGGCTCTTCCCCGGGTCTGAATAGCTCAGCGCCAGGGTGAGCCAGGACATTGAACCAACCCAGCCACCCGGCAGTTCGACGAACCCACAAAATGATCGATGCCACCCCCCACCCCATGGTACCTTTTCACTCTTTGTCGGGACATTGACAGACCGATCCCTGTCTTTATCGCCTACAGATGCAGAAGGACGTCCTCTCTCAATGAGCTGCAGAGGCAATTACGACAGCATCTTGCACGAAAATGGGGAAAGCTGGATGAGCTCCGACTGCGAGAGATGCAGCTGCTTGAACGGTTACATTATGTGTTGTTTCATGTAAGTGTTCCTCTGCTATGTTGTGCACAGTTGTAGCCTTGACGTGTTATTCTGCAAGGGTGCAGCTTTATATAAACTAGCCCGCTTCTTTACAAGACACAAAGTCATCTGGTATGTACAGGCACACGGGGAGGTCAGTTGGAGGTGTATCGATGCTGCTGAGGGCGGTCTGCAGATTGGCAGACACTCGCAGGTCAGAAGAAAGCAGCACAGAATGACTGGTTTTCTTCCTCTCTTTTTTGCATTCTTGTGACAGACTGAAGCATCGCGCACGCACACTAGATGAAAGATCGAGATGTAGGCAAAATAAAATGGGGGTGGGGGAAGGTGGATGAGGTGGGGCAGGGAGAAAGGGAGAGGTGAATGGGATGGGGTAAGGGAGGGGAGAGAGGGTTCGGATGGGGAGTTGGAGGGGATGGGGCGGGGAGGGGAGAGAGGGATGGGATGTGGAGGTTTGATGGAATGGGACGGAGGTGCGGATGGGAGAAAGGGATGAGATGGGATGGGGAGGTTGATGGGATGGGGAGCTGGAGGGTTCAGAGGTTTGGGATGGGGAGCTGGATGGGGCGGGGATGGGGCAGGGCTGGGATGAGGTGGGGAGGGTGATGGGATGTTGGGATGGAGGGTTCAGAGGTTTGGGATGGGGCGGGGAGAAAGGGATGTGGCGGGGTGGGGCAGGGCTGGGATGAGGTGGGGAGGGTGATAGGATGGGGAGGTGGAGGGTTGAGAGGTTTGGGATGGGGAGCTGGATGGGGCGGGGCTGGGGGGGGCAGTGGAGAGAGGGATGCGATGGGGGGCAGGGAGAAGCGCAGTCCCAATTCAAACACACCATCATGACGAGGCACCATTTTGGCGCAAGTCTCCGCCATGAGAAGGGAAGGTGTGGGTGGAAAGATGTCTATTGATTAGCTTCTCTTGCCAGGAACAGGCCATTAGCCGGAGTTTATGCTCCACACGAGCCTCGTCCCACACTTCTTCATCTAACCCTATCAGTATAACCTTTCTCCCTCAAGTGCTTTGCAGAGGGTGCAAAAGAGATTTACTAGACTGGTTCCAGGGATGAGGAAATACAGTTAGGTGGATCGACTGGAGAAGCTGGGGTTGTTCTCCGGCGAGCAGAGAAGGCTCTGAGGAAATTTAACAGAAGTATTTAAAATCATGAAGGGTTTAGATAGAGTAAAGAAGGAGAAACTGTTTCCAATGGCTGAAGGGCCTATAAACAGAGGGCACAGAATTAAGGTGATTGGCAAAAGAACCAGAGGCGACAGGAGGACAGTGGATATGAGCAATCAAGGATCCAACAGGTTACGACTCTCTCTGAGTTCACATATAAAGCATGACTACTTGGCTGGACGAAGGGTGGGTTTCCAGAACCAAATAGTGGGGGGTTGAGGAGGGACAGAAATCGAAGCAAAAAAACTGACAAGCAGATCATTAAATCAGATCATTAAAGCCATTTGCATTGTATCTGCATTGTTGGTACGCATATTAACCTTGTTGGTACCCTGCACTGCAGGTCTTGGGCCTTCACCTAAGCCTCTCAATGACAAGACACCACTAGCTTTTCTCTCGCACTGTTCACGTCTTGGCATCTGTAGGCTTGGAACAGAAATGAAGCAGTTAACATCAAAACGAATCTAAACTTCTTGCCCCACATCTAAGGCGACCTCAACAAATCTCAGGGGCATCTTTTCCCCTCCCTCAGCTGATTCCTGAACTTTCCTCTTCCCAACGTGCTCCTGGGCTTGCAGCCAACGTGCCACGTCCTTCCTTTAACCCTCTCAAGGATTTTGCTCCTACCTCACCACCAACCCGCCCAAGATCCTTCTCTAACACATGTTGGAGAGACTTCCATCACCATTGTTTTTTTGTGCTGTGCAGCAATTGGTGTTTTGCCACAGTTAAGAACAACTTATTTGCTAAAATGAGAAGCTAAACTCATCATTTGGACACAGACTACAGCACACAGCAGGTGGAGAATGGTTTTGTATCAGGGACACATCCGGAAAGATAAGATTTTCTTAACGGCGAGAAACCGGGGAACTGTGGAGGAGCAAAGAGGCTTGGGAGTCCAAGTACTCCAATAGACAGGAAACACATGCAAATTGCAATCAAAAAGTCTAATGGCCTTTATCTAAAGGGGCCTGGAATACAAAGGGGAGGAAGTTGTGGTTCAGTTATATAGAGCCTTGGTCAGACCCTATCTGCAGTATAGGTATAGAGGAGACAATCCAAGCTCAACAACCTCTCTCTCTCTTTACCAATTCTTGGATTTCAAATGAACTCAACTATTTGCCTAATTTTCATTCTTTTATTTAAGCCCAGCTCTGCTAGTGAATGCAGCCTGGGCTTGCCCTGCTGCTAACTGGATTAGTTGAACCGCTTTGGTCTCACATTCCAAGGTCCAGGACTCCATCCCGAGGATGGTAACGAGCAGGTCTTGGTGTGGCTTGGGTGAGTCGGGCAACGGAACTGCTATACATGTTGCCTTCTTCTACCTTCTCACTATCAGCTATTGAACTCCATTGGCTTGGACGCGTTAATAGATTGCCACCTTGGTTGGGAACTGTTGAATGGAGAGCTGCATCTATCTGCATGATCAGGGGACATGGAAGGTCCATATCAACTCTGCATGAATCTCTGTAGCAAGCCACAGATCAGAAGATTCCACTCACAACCTCCCTGAATAATATGTTTGGAAGCAGGGTTTGTGCCTTTTGCTTGTTCATATTTATATGGCGCCTTTACCATAGTAAAATGTCCCAAGGCGCTTTACAGGAATGTTATCAAACAACATTTGACACCGAGCCACAAAAGGAGATATTAGGACAGGTGACCAAAAGCTTGGTCGAAGAGGTAAGTTTTAAGTAGCGTCTTAAAGGAGAGAGAGGTGGAGGGGTTTACCGAGGGAATTCCAGAGATTAGGGCCCAAGCACCTGATGGCACGTCGCCAATGGTGGGGCGGTGGAGATCATGGATCACAGGAAGCCAGAGTTGGTGGAGCGCAGAGATCTCGGAGGGTTGTCGGGGCTGGAGGAGGTTGCAGAGATAGGGAGGCGGACGGGGCTGTGGAGGGATTTGTATTTTCATCTCACAGAATACACACGCTCATAAAACAACTTAATTAATGTTTAACAGAAATCCTGGGGTCCCTCGAGGACATCAACCTTCTTCCTTTATTTAAACAATCGATCTGTTTTTGTCCAGCTGCTGGTTCAGAGACCCTCCCCCTGTCCCCAGCAGTCCGCTTAGAAACTAAACACTCAGCTAGCGTTAACTCGACTTGAACCACCCGTGTGGCAATTTGCACTTTGTGACTTTGAAGCTGAAGGATAAAAGTCTCCGCCACTGGACACAGGACAGAAGTTGCTCTCTCCGTGACTGGATAGCGCATGTCTCGCTGGTACGATCATGGTAGGTTTGAATCCCAGAAAGATCGTGTTTGTCGGTGCGAGGGATTATTGCGTCTCGGAAGATTTCGAAGCTTGAAGTTATCTGCGGTAATGCTTCGAGTTGCTGCAGGATGATAATTATGATCAGGTATTATTTGAGTGAACTTGCTCACTCCACAGGTTGGTGATCAGGGACATTCAGCGGCAGGAGCAGAGTGCAGGGAAACAGTGCTGGAATACACAGCAGTTGGATTAGTGTCTCTGAGATGTGCGCAGGGCTGACCCCTAGTGTGAAGAGCCGGTGGACGAGTCGGTGGGGGAGTGAGCAGCCCCTTCCCCTGGTCCTCAGAAATGGGAGAGCCGGAGACGGCAATGCCCCAGACCCTGAACCGGCTGAGGTTCAGCACTAATTAACGGTCTCACTGACAATATTCGGCGGCAGCTCCCAAACCCACAACCTCCACCTTCTTCTTCTTAGGCAGTCCCTCGGGACCGAGGATGACTTGCTTCCACATTAAAAATGAGTTCTCAGGTGACTGATGAGTCCAATGCGGGACCTACAGTCTCTGTCACAGGTGGGGCAGACGGTGGTTGAAGGGGCAGGTGGGTGGGGTGCTTGGGTTGACGTGCGCAACTTGCGCTGCCTGCACTTGGCTTCCGCTTGCTCCCGGCGAAGAGACTCGAGGTGTTCGGAGCCTTCCCGAATGCTTCTCCTCCACATTGTGCGGTTTTGGACCAGGGATTCTCAGGGGTCGGTGGGGATGCTACAGCTGGAAGGACAAGGTCAGAAGGCGCATGGAAAGACCATCACCTCCAGTTTCCCCCTCCAAGTCACAAGCACCTTCCCGACTTGGACATGTATCGACCATTCTTTCATGGTCGCTGTGTCAAAATCCTTGAATTCCCGACCCAACAGCATTGTGGAAATACCTTCACCACAAGGACTGCAGAGGTTGAAGAAGAAAGCTCACCACCACCTTCTCAAGGGCAATTAGGGATGGGCAATTAGGTATGGACGATAAATGTCGGCTTTGCCATCGATTCCCACATCCCTAGAATGTATTTTTTCAATGGAAATGTCAGACTGGTGCGGGAGAGGCTGTCGTTCGGAGGTAAGGAGTTGCGGAACACGGTTTAGGCAGAGTAAAGGGAGCTTTGCTCTGTACTTGACCATGCTGTAGGCAAACTGGGAGGGCTTGATGTTGGCACTGGTTGTACAAAGTAAATATATCTTTCCAGCATTGACATGCATCACCTTGTTTAATGTATAAACTTCATTACTTTAACAAAAAGCTGTGAAGAAAAACGTGATTGTGAACTTGATTTCACATTCTGTGGAATTTATAAAATGTGGGGTGAAAATGTAGCCCTTCAAATGCTCGAACGCGTAACATGTTCTCCTGAAATTACAGTTGCCAACTCTGGTTGGACGTATTCCTGGAGGTTGCATCACATGACCTCCAGTTTCCAACTGTCCCGCCCCCACACTCTGCCATTGGTCGCAGGACACGTCCATCCTTGAGGAGCACCGCCTGCTCTCGCCCATTGGAAAGCCAACAGACTCCCAATTGGATTATTCTCTGCTGTCAAACAACCTCTTTTTTATCCCATATCCAATATTTTATAACTAATAAATGAAGGTGTTGGAATTAATGAATAAAGAACACTTTCTTTAATGACCCTATGACTTGTCTCCTGAGTTGCTCACAGCAGTGTCCTGGAGATTAATTCCTGGAGACTCCAGGGCAATCCTGGAGGGTTGGTAACCCCTCCCTGAAATGGTCATGTGCTCAACACATAAGCCAACTCCCACGTGCAACCCCGTACAGGCAATGAACCGAGATGTCACTCTGAGCATCCCCAGGGGCGGCAAGGACATATATGAATTCGCAGCATCAAGCAAAGGCCATTGTTCCCAACAATCCTGTCCCTTTTTTGATAGATCACCCCAACCAAACCACTTCTTAGATTCTGCCCTCAATCCTCTCTGGCTGTCCACACACATCTCATTGTCTCTTGACTTAGCCTTGGTGGATTATCGCACAACACTCTGGGTGAGGAACTTCCATCCGATTTCCCATCTGACTGGGAAATAGTGTAATATACGTGACATGACCGAGTTCCGAATCATCTTCTTTTTCCTTTCCACAGAAATTCTTTGTGTGTGTCGCTCTGCTGCTCCTGGCTGTTGACCATGCAGAATCCTGCCGCTTGGAAATGGCACAAGACTTAGGTACATACTGAACAGTTCCAAACAGTTTCAGACTCTGCACTAAGATGGGGATGGGTGGGTGATGAAACTAGGCCAGGTGCAAGGACTGGGCCGGTACTCGCGTTTCTATGACTCGTGTGCCTGATTGAGGCACGTGGGGCAGCTCCAAGCCCTGCCACCTACAGCTCATTCCCAGCTGTCAGCCGTGGCCCAGTCAGCAGGCCGCTGGCCTCTTTGTTTAGCTGTTGAAGCTGGCTATTTCCCTAATGTTTCCACCGTAATGAGAATCATAGAGGCTTTGAAATCTAACCCACCTGCTCACAAGTCATGGACTGGGAATATTGGAAAGACATGACGTCATGGAGATGTAGTCCTCCGCAGCTTGCTACACAACGTATAGTCCGGGTGTATTTGCTCCCTGTAGACCATGTAATAGTGCACGGTGTTCCAGAGATCTGGCATTTCTGTATGGGTTAGATGACAATTCGAGCACTCCCGTGAATGGTTAACCAACGTACTCGCCATCACACTTGTTATGGAAGTTGTTTTCTTTCGTTCAGTTGACCCCCATCCTCGGCTGAAGTCCGGTTCCATAGACACTGGCAACTGTTACCCTCGTATTGGTGTGGCAACAATACGCTCATTTTATTCCCAGGCCTTCGAGAGCACTCCTGACAAGGAATAAGGAAAGCAATAGAAGAGAGACCTTGGAGGGTAATCACTCCAATGGGCTTACTCCCATCAGGGGGCCATCTAATGTACCATTAACCATATTGCAACTACCATCCACATCATCTGCATCTGAAGTAACTCTTCTCAATCCGTGAGTTGGACAGTGGGGCCTGTTTTAAGCGCACTCCATCCAATGTAAACGGGGCAGTAGTGGCCTAAAAATGGTGGCATCAACTCTACCTTGGGTGGGATCCTGAGAAGGGTGGAGCGCGGCGAGAGAACATTGGTAATATGCAAATCGACGAGTTCCCTCAGCATGCTGGTCCAGCGCCCGTAGCTTACTGCTTGTATGTAACATGATGCCTGGGCCTCAAAATTGGCCAGGGAGTCACAGCGGTAACCAGGGGAACGCTACTCCCGCAGACTGCCTAAACTTAATCCCGAGCGAGATGTGGTGGGCTGTGGGCATGACAAATCGCGAGCCCGATCCTGACATTCAGCCCCCACATCCACACACATTTCCCGGTGGGTTTGCTGGATGGATAGAAGCCTCTTTGCCTGTGGCAGCCAAGGTGAAACTGTTGCCAATTTCAGTTCAGCGCCCTGGCCCAGGTCAACTCACTCGGGAACAGAACATGGCTCCTCCCCAGATCCGAATAGCTCAGCGCCAGGGTGAGCCAGGACATTCAACCAACTCAGCCACCCGGCAGCTCGTCGAACCCCCAAAAGGATCGATGCCCCCCCATGGTAACTTTCCCTCTTTGATTGGACATTGACAGACCGATCCTGTCTTTATCGCCTACAGATGCAGAAGGACATCTTCTCTCAAAGGGCTGCAGAGACGAGTCCAACGGGATCTTGCGTGAAAATGGGGAAAGTTGGATGACCTCGGACTGCAATAGTTGCAGTTGCTCAAAGGGAGTGATTGGGTGCTGTGTAGTGTAAGTGTTCCTCTGCTATTTTGTGCACAGTTGTAGCCTTGGCGTGTTATTCTGCAGTGGTGCAGCTGCATTTAAACTAACCCGCTTCTTTACAAGACACAAAGTCATCTGGTATGAACAGGCACACGGGGAGGTCAGTTGAAGGTTTATCGATGCTGCTGAGGGCGGGCTGCAGTTTGGCAGACACTTGCAGGTCAGAAGAAAGCAGCACAGAATGACTGGCTTCCTTCCGCTCTTTTTTCCATTCTTGTGACAAACTGAAGCATCGCGCACGCACACTAGATGCAAGATCGAGATATCGGCACAGATAAAATGGGGGGATGCGGAGTTGGAAGGAATGGGGCGGGAGAAGGACGGGGAGAGAGAGCTGGGATGGGGAGGTGTATGGGGTGGGGTAGGAGGTGAGGTGGATCGGATAAGGCGTAGGAGAAAGGGAGAGGTGGATGAGATGGGCCAGGAGGAGAGAGAGAGTGTTGGGATGGGGAGGTGGAGGGTTGAGAGGTTTGGGATAGGGTGGGATGGGGCGGGGCTGGGGAGGGGAGAGCGGGATGGGGTGGGGAGGTTGGATGAGATGGGTTGGGGTGGGATGGGGTGGGGAGGTTGATGGGATGGGGAGGTGGAGGGTTGAGAGGTTTGGGATAGGGTGGGATGGGGCGGGGCTGGGGAGGGGAGAGAGGGATGGCGTGGAGGGCAGGGAGAAGCGCAGTCCCAATTCAAACACACCATCATGGCGAGGCACCATTTTAGCGCAAGTCTCCGCCATCAGAAGGGAAGGTGTGGGTGGAAAGATGTCTATTGATTCGCTTCTCTTGTCAGGGCACATGATGTCTCCTGCTGCCACTCTCTAATTGGCTACTCAGGAAGTGTGGCGGGGAACAAGGAACGTGCCCAACAATTGTCCATCAGATCATGAGAGATATTGGAGAACGTGTTCTATGAAACCAGGACCCTGCACATTTAACCCTTGCTGACTGTAGATTAATAAAGCTCTGCGTTGCTTACCTTTGGTTTCATGATCTATGTTCCAGGTATTCCACACCCAGAAAATACCCAGACGATTGTGTGGCAGTTTTTGAGCAGCAGAATTGTCGGTACAGCGTCCACAAGAAGAACGACCCTTCTGTTGAATGTCCAGTGTGGGCAGCTGTTATGAAATGAGTTTGAATAAAACACACAGCTCTCTTCCAATGTAGCAACATTAGAAGGACCGAGTACCATTGGGGAATGGGAGCCTTGTCTCCTCCATGCAATGGCTCTATTACAATAAACATATTTCACAACAATCATATTCTGGAGTTGTTACTCTTACCCACTATTTCAATTAGAAATGTTTGCAAGAGAGAGAGAGAAAGTGTGAGAGAAAGGCAGTGTGATATACAAAACGTAACACTGTAAATACATGCATTTTAAACAAGTCCTCTCTGACCTGTGACAAACGCCTTTCAGTCCAGCAAGAACAGCCAGTCTGTGTACTCCTGAGATAACACATATCCGGCAGCAAGTTAAAGGCTTATCACTGATCCAGCCTGAAAAGTACACCCTGCAATACACTCGTAGGAAATCGTAAGCCATTTGTATCAAGTTCCTGGGCCCGTTAATGGAGGCACTGATTGGGGTACAGCACACGGGTTAACAGCCTCCATAAAACAGCAGTGAAAGGGATTTGTACAACTTCATTCCCAGGCCTGTGATCTGAATGGTAGCCCCTGAATCGCACTCGTCATCACTCGCTTTGTAACTTAATCCCAAGTATCTGACCAATCTTTGTTCGGACGGCCGTATAATTGGCCCAGAATTTGCTGGACAACTGACGGTGAGTTTAATGGCGCTCACCGTTATTAACGTGTGAAGCGTCCGGCAACATGTGGCGAGGTAGAGATACCCCGCGAGTTGCCACGAGTTGCTGGACGCTTTGTGCCGCTCCGCTGTCAGCAATGTTCCCGTGAAGATGCGCGGCTGCGTGGCCCTGCAGCGCTCTGGAGGTCCCGCGCAGGCTGGTCAGCAACTTTTGAATGGACCACGCAACCCGTTAAAGGGGACCCGCACCCCAAAAAAATATTAGAGGGAACATTGGCCGTTAGCCTCGCCAAAACGGCAGCTCATCCTCAACCTCATGAGTTTCAAGAAATTGCTGCATTTGCGCATTAATTACACATTAAACTCGTCACAGAAAGTTAAGGCTGGTACTTAACAGTGTAAGGACACTTTTAATGACGAGATTTATGTTCCTGCAATGCCACTCAACCTCTCCGGCCCAGAAAGGGAGCAATTGAAACTGTGGACTCTCATTCCTGCAGGTAGTAAATTGTTCCGAGAAGTTTTAAAAGTTAACTTTTATTGAAAAATTCTTACAGTTCCTTCCTGTCTGTTTTTTCTTTCTCTCTTATAACAATCTTCCTTTCTCTCTCTTTATTTCTCTGTCTGTACCTGATTTGACTCTAATTCGCCCTATTTACTTGTGCACATAATCTCGGCTGACACTCCTGTGCAGTACTGAGGGAGCGCTGCACTCTCGGAGGTACCGTCTTACCATCTGCTCTCTCGGTGAAGGTAAAAGATCCCATTGCACTATTTCGAAGAAGAGCAGGGGAGTTATCCTCAATTAACATCACTAAAAAAACAGATTATCTGGTCATTATCACATTGTTGTTTGTGGGAGCTTGATGTGTGGATCTTGGCTGCCGCGTTTCCCACATTACAATCGTGACCACACTTCAAAAGTATTTCATTTGCTGTGACGTGCTTTGGGACGTCCTGAGATCACTAAAGGCGTTGTAGAAATTCAAGTTCTTTCTTTCATCCAATACGCCATGGATAACCAGGTCCTTATGGTCTCTATCCAACTCACCTAACCTTCTGAGGAAAGGATATTCAAACCATCTCCCTGCTCCCAAAGGTACCTCAGGAGAAACTCCATGATACCCATTGAACCTTACCCCACATCCCCTTCAACCTATTAGGCAATTTATTACGTTCAGTGAAACAATGAAGTTAACAAATATAATCTGACAGGAACCAGGAGAGGACATCGCAGCTGCAGTGTGTACTATCCACAGGACACACTACAGCAACTCGCCAAGGCTTCTCCAACAGCACCTCCCAAACTCGTGATCTTTACCGCCTAGAAGGACAAGGGCAGCAGGCGCATGGGAACACCACCACCTCCAAGTTCCCCTCCAAGTCACACACCATCCTGACTTAGAAATATATCGGCCATTCCTTCATTGTCACTGGGTCAAAATCCTGGAACTCCCTCCCTAACAGCACTGTGGGAGCACCTTCACCACACGACTGCAGCGGTACAAGAAGACGGCTCACCATCACCTTCTCAAGCGCAATTAGGGATGGGCAATACATTCCGGCATTGTCAGCAATACTTGTATCCCATGAGCGAATTTAAAAAAAACACCCTGCTTTTGCGCTCTTCATTCCAAGCGGTTATCATTTGACGTTGGCCTTGAAGCGATTGCCTGTCTTGGCTAACAGTGTGCGTGCAAAGGATCCAAAGGTTAGCAGCCTCCATCTTCATTCGCTGAGTCCTCATATCAGCAGGGCTGATCTGCCTTTGTATCAACAAATCTCCATATCAGCAAGACATATCTACGGGAACAAGGGTATAAGAGTTTATCTGTATACGCACCATGTCGTGGAGTTTTGTGGAAGAATTGGGCTCTGAATTTCACAGAGGATCATCCAACCTCCTTCAGCCAGCATTCGATGCAACTCCTGGAGAAACGGCACAAACGGCTGAGAGCATCAGGCTTGGCTCAGTGGGTAGCACGCTCGCCTCATAGAAAAGGACATGAGTTCAAGTCCCTCTTCAGTGACTTGAGCACATAATCCAGGCCCGACAATCCCAGTGCAGGACTGAGGGAGTGCTGCACATCGGAGGTGCCATTTGTCGGATGAGACATAACGCCAAGGCCACGTCTACTCTCACTGGTGGCACTATTTCGAAGAAGAGAAGGGGAGTAATCCCCAATTTCCAGTGTTTATCTAGTGATTGGCTGAGGCATCCAGAAGAGGGAGGTGCTATGTTCAATCCCCAATCTGTACTGAAAGCAGTCTCCATAGCACTTTCTCTCATTGCTTGCCCAAGATTTCAAAACTATGGAACTCCTAAACTCCCCTCTCAGTCTTCCCTTCCTACTACAAGGTCTGAAAACCCAGGCTTGGCATCATCTAATGGCAACTACTGGGCACCACACCGGAGGAAGGATATATTGGCCTTGGAGGGAGTGCAGCGTAGGTTTCCCAGGGATACATTCGGAAACATAATTCTAAATGGCGAGAAACTGAGAACTATGGAGGAGCAAAGAGGCTTGGGAGTACAAGTACACCAATCGACAGTAAACAGATACAAAAAGCAATCAAAAAGACTAATGCAATGTTAGCCTTTATCTAAAGGGGGCTGGAATATAAAAGTGGAGCAAGTTTGGTTTAGATATATAGAGCCTTGGTCAGACCCGATCTGGAGTATAGGTATAGAGGAGACAATCCAAGCTCCACAATCTCTCTCTCTCTCTCTTCCAATTCTTGGATTTCAGATGAACTCAACTATTTGCCCAATTTTCATTCTTTTATTTAAGCCCAGCTCTGCTAGTGAATGCAGCCTGGGCCTGCCCTGCTGCTAACTGGATTAGTTGAACCACTTTGGTCTCACATTCCAAGATCCCGGACTCCATCCCGAGGATGGTAACAAGCAGGTCTTGGTGTGGCTTGGGTGAGTCGGGCAACGGAACTGCTATACATGTTGCCTTCTTCTACCTTCTCACTATCAGCTATTGAACTCCATTGGCTTGGACGCGTTAATAGATTGCCACCTTGGTTGGGAACTGTTGAATGGAGAGCTGCATCTATCTGCATGATCAGGGGACATGGAAGGTCCATATCAACTCTGCATGAATCTCTGTAGCAAGCCACAGATCAGAAGATTCCACTCACAACCTCCCTGAATAATATGTTTGGAAGCAGGGTTTGTGCCTTTTGCTTGTTCATATTTATATGGCGCCTTTACCATAGTAAAATGTCCCAAGGCGCTTTACAAGAATGTTATCAAACAACATTTGACACCGAGCCACAAAAGGAGATATTAGGACAGGTGACCAAAAGCTTGGTCGAAGAGGTAAGTTTTAAGTAGCGTCTTAAAGGAGAGAGAGGTGGAGAGGTTTACCGAGGGAATTCCAGAGATTAGGCCCAAGCACCTGATGGCACGTCGCCAATGGTGGGGTGGTGGAGATCATGGATCACAGGAAGCCAGAGTTGGTGGAGCGCAGAGATCTCGGAGGGTTGTCCGGGCTGGATGAGGTTGCAGAGATAGGGAGGCGGACGGGGCTGTGGAGGGATTTGTATTTTCATCTCACAGAATACACACGCTCATAAAACAACCAAATTAATGTTTAACAGAAATCCTGGGGTCCCTCGAGGACATCAACCTTCTTCCTTTATTTAAACAATCGATCTGTTTTTGTCCAGCTGCTGGTTCAGAGACTCTCCCCCTGTCCCCAGCAGTCCGCTTAGAAACTAAACACTCAGCTAGCGTTAACTCGACTTGAACCACCCGTGTGGCAATTTGCACTTTGTGACTTTGAAGCTGAAGGATAAAAGTCTCCGCCACTGGACACAGGACAGAAGTTGCTCTCTCCGTGACTGGATAGCGCGTGTCTCGCTGGTACGATCATGGTAGGTTTGAGTCCCAGAAAGATCGTGTTTGTCGGTGCGAGGGATTATTGCGTCTCGGAAGATTTCGAAGCTTGAAGTTATCTGCGGTAATGCTTCGAGTTGCTGCAGGATGATAATTATGATCAGGTATTATTTGAGTGAACTTGCTCACTCCACAGGTTGGTGATCAGGGACATTCAGCGGCAGGAGCAGAGTACAGGGAAACGGTGCTGGAATACACAGCAGTTGGATTAGAGTCTCTGAGATGTGCGCAGGGCTGACCCCGAGTGTGAAGAGCCGGTGGACGAGTCGGTGGGGGAGTGAGCAGCCCCTTCCCCTGGTCCTCAGAAATGGGAGAGCCGGAGACGGCAATGCCCCAGACCCTGAACCGGCTGAAGTTCAGCACTAATTAACGGTCTCGCTGACAATATTCGGCGGCAGCTCCCAAACCCACAACCTCCACCTTCTTCTTCTTAGGCAGTCCCTCGGAACCGAGGATGACTTGCTTCCACATTAAAAATGAGTTCTCAGGTGACTGATGAGTCCAATGCGGGACCTACAGTCTCTGTCACAGGTGGGGCAGACGGTGGTTGAAGGGGCAGGTGGGTGGGGTGCTTGGGTTGACGTGCGCAACTTGCGCTGCCTGCACTTGGCTTCCGCTTGCTCCCGGCGAAGAGACTCAAGGTGTCGGAGCCTTCCCGAATGCTTCTCCTCCACATTGTGCGGTTTTGGACCAGGGATTCTCAGGGGTCGGTGGGGATGCTACAGCTGGAAGGACAAGGTCAGAAGGCGCATGGAAAGACCATCACCTCCAGTTTCCCCCTCCAAGTCACAAGCACCTTCCCGACTTGGACATGTATCGACCATTCTTTCATGGTCGCTGTGTCAAAATCCTTGAATTCCCGACCCAACAGCATTGTGGAAATACCTTCACCACAAGGACTGCAGAGGTTGAAGAAGAAAGCTCACCACCACCTTCTCAAGGGCAATTAGGGATGGGCAATTAGGTATGGACGATAAATGTCGGCTTTGCCATCGATTCCCACATCCCTAGAATGTATTTTTTCAATGGAAATGTCAGACTGGTGCGGGAGAGGCTGTCGTTCGGAGGTAAGGAGTTGCGGAACACGGTTTAGGCAGAGTAAAGGGAGCTTTGCTCTGTACTTGACCATGCTGTAGGCAAACTGGGAGGGCTTGATGTTGGCACTGGTTGTACAAAGTAAATATATCTTTCCAGCATTGACATGCATCACCTTGTTTAATGTATAAACTTCATTACTTTAACAAAAAGCTGTGAAGAAAAACGTGATTGTGAACTTGATTTCACATTCTGTGGAATTTATAAAATGTGGGGTGAAAGTGTAGCCCTTCAAATACTCAAACACGTAACATGTTCTCCTGAAATTACAGTTGCCAACTCTGGTTGGACATATTCCTGGAGGTTGCATCACATGACCTCCAGTCTCCAACCGTCCCGCCCCCACACTCTGCCATTGGTCGCAGGACACGTCCATCCTTGAGGAGCACCGCCTGCTCTCGCCCATTGGAAAGCCAACAGACTCCCAATTGGATTATTCTCTGCTGTCAAACAACCTCTTTTTTTTATCCCATATCCAATATTTTATAACTAATAAATGAAGGTGTTGGAATTAATGAATAAAGAACACTTTCTTTAATGACCCTATGACTTGTCTCCTGAGTTGCTCACAGCAGTGTCCTGGAGATTAATTCCTGGAGACTCCAGAGCAATCCTGGAGGGTTGGCAACCCCTCCCTGAAATGGTCATGTGCTCAACACAAAAGCCAACTCCCACGTGCAACCCCGTACAGGCAATGAACCGAGATGTCACTCTGAGCATCCCCAGGGTCGGCAAGGACATATATGAATTCGCAGCATCAAGCAAAGGCCATTGTTCCCAACAATCCTGTCCCTTTTTTGATAGATCACCCCAACCAAACCACTTCTTAGATTCTGCCCTCAATCCTCTCTGGCTGTCCACAACACATCTCATTGTCTCTTGACTTAGCCCTGGTGGATTATTGCACAACACTCTGGGTGAGGAACTTCCATCCGATTTCCCATCTGACTGGGAAATAGTGTAATATACGTGACATGACCGACTTCCGAATCATCTTCTTTTTCCTTTCCACAGAAATTCTTTGTGTGTGTCGCTCTGCTGCTCCTGGCTGTTGACTATGCAGAATCCTGCCGCTTTGAAATGGCACAAGACTTAGGTACATACTGAACAGTTCCAAACAGTTTCAAACTCTGCACTAAGATGGGGATGGGTGGGTGATGAAACTAGGCCAGGTGCAAGGACTGGGGTGGTACTCGCGTTTCTATGACTCGTGTGCCTGATTGAGGCACGTGGGGCAGCTCCAAGCCCTGCCACCTACAGCTCATTCCCAGCTGTCAGCCGTGGCCCAGTCAGCAGGCCGCTGGCCTCTTTCTTTAGCTGTTGAAGCTGGCTATTTCCCTAATGTTTCCACCGTAATGAGAATCATAGAGGCTTTGAAATCTAACCCACCTGCTCACAAGTCATGGACTGGGAATATTGGAAAGACATGACGTCATGGAGATGTAGTCCTCCGCAGCTTGCTACACAACTTATAGTCCGGGTGTATTCGCTCCCTGTAGACCATGTAATAGTGCACGGTGTTCCAGAGATCTGGCATTTCTGTATGGGTTAGATGACAATTCGAGCACTCCCGTGTATGGTTAACCAACGTACTCGCCATCACACTTGTTATGGAAGTTGTTTTCCTTCGTTCAGTTGACCCCCAATCTCGGCTGAAGTCCGGTTCCATAGACACTGGCAACTGTTACACTCGTATTGGTGTGGCAACAACGCGCTCATTTTATTCCCAGGCCTTCGAGAGCATTCCTGACAAGGAATAAGGAAAGCAATAGAAGAGAGACCTTGGAGGGTAATCACTCCAATGGGCTTACTCCCATCAGGGGGCCATCTAATGTACCATTAACCATATTGCAACTACCATCCACATCATCTGCATCCTAAGTAACTCTTCTCAATCCGTGAGTTGGACAGTGGGGCCTATTTTAAGCGCACTCCATCCAATGTAAACGGGGCAGTAGTGGCCTAAAAATAGTGGCACCAACTCTACCTTGGGTGGGATCCTGAGAAGGGTGGAGCGCGGCGAGAGAACATTGGTAATATGCAAATCGACGAGTTCCCTCAGCGTGCTGGTCCAGCGCCCGTAGCTTACTGCTTGTATGTAACATGATGCCTGGGCCTCAAAATTGGCCAGGGAGTCACAGCGGTAACCAGGGGAACGCTACTCCTGCGGACTGCCTAAACTTAATCCCGAGCGAGATGTGGTGGGCTGTGGGCATGACAAATGGCGAGCCCGATCCTGACATTCAGCCCCCACATCCACACACATTTCCCGGTGGGTTTGCTGGATGGATAGAAGCCTCTTTGCCTGTGGCAGCCAAGGTGAAACTGTTGCCAATTTCAGTTCAGCGCCCTGGCCCAGGTCAACTCACTCGGGAACAGAACATGGCTCCTCCCCAGATCCGAATAGCTCAGCGCCAGGGTGAGCCAGGACATTCAACCAACTCAGCCACCCGGCAGCTCGTCGAACCCCCAAAAGGATCGATGCCCCCCCATGGTAACTTTCCCTCTTTGATTGGACATTGACAGACCGATCCTGTCTTTATCGCCTACAGATGCTGAAGGACATCTTCTCTCAAAGGGCTGCAGAGACGAGTCCAACGGGATCTTGCGTGAAAATGGGGAAAGTTGGATGACCTCGGACTGCAATAGTTGCAGTTGCACAAAGGGAGTGATTAAGTGCTGTGTAGTGTAAGTGTTCCTCTGCTATTTTGTGCACAGTTGTAGCCTTGGCGTGTTATTCTGCAGTGGTGCAGCTGCATTTAAACTAGCCCGCTTCTTTACAAGACACAAAGTCATCTGGTATGAACAGGCACACGGGGAGGTCAGTTGAAGGTTTATCGATGCTGCTGAGGGCGGGCTGCAGATTGGCAGAAACTTGCAGGTCAGAAGAAAGCAGCACAGAATGACTGGCTTCCTTCCGCTCTTTTTTCCATTCTTGTGACAAACTGAAGCATCGCGCACGCACACCAGATGCAAGATCGAGATATCGGCACAGATAAAATGGGGGGATGGGGAGTTGGAAGGAATGGGGCGGGAGTAGGACGGGGAGAGAGAGTTGGGATGGGGAGGTGGATGGGGTGGGGTAGGAGGTGAGGTGGATCGGATAAGGCGTAGGAGTAAGGGAGAGGTGGATGAGATGGGCCAGGAGGAGAGAGAGTGTTGGGGTGGGGAGGTTGGATGAGATGGGTTGGGGTGGGATGGGGTGGGGAGGTTGATGGGATGGGGAGGTTGATGGGATGGGGAGGTGAAGGGTTGAGAGGTTTGGGATAGGGTGGGATGGGGCGGGGCTGGGGAGGGGAGAGAGGGATGGCGTGGGGGGCAGGGAGAAGCGCAGGTCCCAATTCAAACACACCATCATGGCGAGGCACCATTTTAGCGCAAGTCTCCGCCATCAGAAGGGAAGGTGTGGGTGGAAAGATGTCTATTGATTCGCTTCTCTTGTCAGGGCACATGATGTCTCCTGCTGCCACTCTCTAATTGGCTACTCAGGAAGTGTGGCGGGGAACAAGGAACGTGTCCAACGATTGTCCATCAGATCATGAGAGATATTGGAGAACGTGTTCTATGAAACCAGGATCCTGCACATTTAACCCTTGCTGACTGTAGATTAATAAAGCTCTGCGTTGCTTACCTTTGGTTTCATGATCTATGTTCCAGGTATTCCACACCCAGAAAATACCCAGACGATTGTGTGGCAGTTTTTGAGCAGCAGAATTGTCGGTACAGCGTCCACAAGAAGAACGACCCTTCTGTTGAATGTCCAGTGTGGGCAGCTGTTATGAAATGAGTTTGAATAAAACACACAGCTCTCTTCCAATGTAGCAACATTAGAAGGACCGAGTACCATTGGGGAATGGGAGCCTTGTCTCCTCCATGCAATGGCTCTATTACAATAAACATATTTCACAACAATCATATTCTGGAGTTGTTACTCTTACCCACTATTTCAATTAGAAATGTTTGCAAGAGAGAGAGAGAGTGTGAGAGAAAGGCAGTGTGATATACAAAACGTAACACTGTAAATACATGCATTTTAAACAAGTCCTCTCTGACCTGTGACAAACGCCTTTCAGTCCAGCAAGAACAGCCAGTCTGTGTACTCCTGAGATAACACATATCCGGCAGCAAGTTAAAGGCTTATCACTGATCCAGCCTGAAAAGTACACCCTGCAATACACTCGTAGGAAATCGTAAGCCATTTGTATCAAGTTCCTGGGCCCGTTAATGGAGGCACTGATTGGGGTACAGCACACGGGTTAACAGCCCCCATAAAACAGCAGTGAAAGGGATTTGTACAACTTCATTCCCAGGCCTGTGATCTGAATGGTAGCCCCTGAATCGCACTCGTCATCACTCGCTTTGTAACTTAATCCCAAGTATCTGACCAATCTTTGTTCGGACGGCCGTATAATTGGCCCAGAATTTGCTGGACAACTGACGGTGAGTTTAATGGCGCTCACCGTTATTAACGTGTGAAGCGTCCGGCAACATGTGGCGAGGTAGAGATACCCCGCGAGTTTCCACGAGTTGCTGGACGCTTTGTGCCGCTCCGCTGTCAGCAATGTTCCCGTGAAGATGCGCGGCTGCGTGGCCCTGCAGCGCTCTGGAGGTCCCGCGCAGGCTGGTCAGCAGCTTTTGAATGGAAAAACCGCTCATGTGCGGAAATTTGAATGTGCCACGCAGCCCGTTAAAGGGGACCCGCACCCCAAAAAAATATTAGAGGGAACATTGGCCGTTCGACTCGCCAAAACTGCAGCTCATCCTCAACCTCATGAGTTTCAAGAAATTGCTGCATTTGCGCATTAATTACACATTAAACTCGTCACAGAAAGTTAAGGCTGGTAGTTAACAGTGTAAGGACACCTTTAATGACGAGATTTATGTTCCTGCAATGCCACTCAACCTCTCCGGCCCAGAAAGGGAGCAATTGAAACTGTGGACTCTCATTCCTGCAGGTAGTAAATTGTTCTGAGAAGTTTTAAAAGTTAACTTTTATTGAAAAATTCTTACAGTTCCTTCCTGTCTGTTTTTTCTCTCTCTCTTACAACAATCTTCCTTTCTCTCTCTTTATTTCTCTGTCTGTATCTGATTTGAATCTAATTCGCCCTATTTACTTGTGCACATAATCTCGGCTGACACTCCTGTGCAGTACTGAGGGAGCGCTGCACTCTCGGAGGTACCGTCTTACCATCTGCTCTCTCGGTGAAGGTAAAAGATCCCATTGCACTATTTCGAAGAAGAGCAGGGGAGTTATCCTCAATTAACATCATGAAAAAAACAGATTATCTGGTCATTATCACATTGTTGTTTGTGGAAGCTTGATGTGTGGATCTTGGCTGCCGCGTTTCCCACATTACAATCGTGACCACACTTCAAAAGTATTTCATTGGCTGTGACGTGCTTTGGGACGTCCTGAGATCACTAAAGGCGTTGTAGAAATTCAAGTTCTTTCTTTCATCCATTACACCATGGATAACCAGGTCCTTATGGTCTCTATCCAACTCACCTAACCTTCAGAGGAAAGGATTTTCAAACCATCTCCCTGCTCCCAAAGGTACCTCAGGAGAAACTCCATGATACCCATTGAACCTTACCCAACATCCCCTTCAAGCTGTAGGGAATTTATTACATTCAGTGAAACAATGAAGTTAACAAATATAATCTGACAGGAACCAGGAGAGGACATCGTAGCTGCAGTGTGTACTATCCACAGGACACACTACAGCAACTCGCCAAGGCTTCTCCAACAGCACCTCCCAAACTCGTGATCTTTACCACCTAGAAGGACAAGGGCAGCAGGCGCATGGGAACACCACCACCTCCAAGTTCCCCTCCAAGTCACACACATCCTGACTTGGAAATATATCAGCCGTTCCTTCATCGTCGCTGGGTCAAAATCCTGGAACTCCCTCCCTAACAGCACTGTGGGAGCACCTTCACCACACGGACTGCAGCGGTTCAAGAAGACGGCTCACCATCACCATCTCAAGGGCAATTAGGGATGGGCAATACATTCCGGTATTGTCAGCAATACTTGTATCCCATGAACGAATTTAAAAAAAACACCCTGCTTTTGCGCTCTTCATTCCAAGCGGTTATCATTTGACGTTGGCCTTGAAGCGATTGCCTGTCTTGGCTAACAGTGTGCGTGCAAAGGATCCAAAGGTTAGCAGCCTCCATCTTCATTAGCTGAGTCCTCATATCAGCAGGGCTGATCTGCCTTTGTATCAACAAATCTCCATATCAGCAAGACATATCTACGGGAACAAGGGTATAAGAGTTTATCTGTATACGCACCATGTCGTGGAGTTTTGTGGAAGAATTGGGCTCTGAATTTCACAGAGGATCATCCAACCTCCTTCAGCCAGCATTCGATGCAACTCCTGGAGAAACAGCACAAACGGCTGAGAGCATCAGGCTTGGCTCAGTGGGTAGCACGCTCGCCTCATAGAGAAGGACATGAGTTCAAGTCCCTCTTCAGTGACTTGAGCACATAATCCAGGCCCGACAATCCCAGTGCAGGACTGAGGGAGTGCTGCACATCGGAGGTGCCATTTGTCGGATGAGACATAACGCCAAGGCCACGTCTACTCTCACTGGTGGCACTATTTCGAAGAAGAGAAGGGGAGTAATCCCCGATTTCCAGTGTTTATCTAGTGATTGGCTGAGGCATCCAGAAGAGGGAGGTGCTATGTTCAATCCCCAATCTGTACTGAAAGCAGCCGGGGTGGTGGTACCTGTAAAGTAACTGGCATCAGTGCCATTGATTTAAGGGGGTGAAAATCATCAAGGGTAACTGGACTGGAGCTCTGCCCAGTGATTCCTTCTGGACGTGTGTGTTTCTGGACATTAGTTCCATACTTCCCATCCAGGATCACTGCTGACTGAGTGATGGCCACTTGGCCAAGGTGCTGGAGGGCAGTCGCCACCAGTGGAAGTGGACCACAGCACAGAGCTGAAAGGAGAACATTATTGAGGAAGGAAGACCTCCCCCTCTGCTCCATCGCTGCTCAAGGTGTTGGGACAGATCTTCGATTGGGGTTAGCCATGGTCATCTGATCACTAATGGCCTGAACCCATTGGTAGGAGTTTCACTGCCTGTCCCAGCAAAATTGAATAAGCTGGGTTGTTAGTCTATTACTGGTAGGAGGGTCTTTACTGTGCAGTTATATCTGGGGCAACCACTGAGGTCATGTGTTGGATCTGCTCACACATTACGGTGTTGACAGCTCTTCATCTTAGCTTTTGTATCTCAATCATTTGTGAGTTCAACCTAATGGCCTACTGTTGCTGCAGCTCAATCCCTCACCCTGCTCACACTCCTTTAACATTCATGACATCTCCATCTCTCTCTATTTCCATCTCCAGTCATCTCATCCTTATCTACCTTGGACTCATGTTCCTACTAATGTCCCACTTATGCTTTTGAATCCAACTTCAGATTGAAAAGAGGGATACGTGCGCCTGTTTGTTCTGACGCCCAGCCACTCGCCTTAGTCCCCTTCATTAATCTGATTTGTACTTGCTGTGGCGATTGTCCTCCCCCTGCCTCCAATCGCCCTCCCACCATACCCACAGAGGTTTCCAGACAGGCGCAGTAATACTGGAGATGTGCTGCACCCGTGCCCGTCACCCCCGCTCCTCCTGGCCCACAAGGAAACCAGAAACCTCCGAATGACGTCAAACCCTGACTTCTGAATATTAGCGAGGCCCCTGCCTGCGTGCGGTTCCCTGCGATCGAGATGGGCGGCATGAAAACTGCGGCAGGCGCGAATCAGTCAGGAACGCAACAGGAAGTGCTGGCCACCATTTTGATCACCCATCTGGCCCAGTATTCGCTGGGCAGATGGAGTTAAAATCGGGCCTTAAACTCCCAACTGCAGAAATCAATATTCTGGCCAACTTTGGTGTTGAGCATCAGCAGTGGTTGAGTGGAATCCGGCTGGCCCCAATGCAGAGTCCTTTGCTCTCCTGCATGTCCTTGAGCAACGCATCAATTAGCTTCTTCTAACCTGCCTGCTGTCTTGGAAAAATTCACCCAATGGCACCTGGTGTCTTGATCATTTAGAAACGCCCAGCACAACTTATTCAGGAGTGATGTCAACTACTTGTGACGATATCGTTCCCATTTCTAAATTCACCCCTCTTCTACGCCGTGTCTTCAACCTCTCTAACTCCCAGCTCACCTGTCCTCCTCGCTGAAGATATGGCACTGTGTACTTATGAACAGTTAACACCGTATGCTCTGCCAGCAGGGTTATGTTGATGGTTATCTAGTTTCTACTAAAAATTGCTTCCTCACAAACCTTCTTGCCTCTTATTATGATCAAGGTCCCCTCTGAACTTTCCCCTCTTGTGTTAATCTAAAGGTATGATACCTTCTCCCCAATGCTTTTCTTCCTCTCTGAAACTTTGTTGAAATCAACGCTCAACAACAGAGTTAAGAACATAAGAACTAGGAGCAGGCGTAAGTCATTTGGCCCCTCGAGCCTGCTCCGCCATTCAATAAGATCATGGCCGATCTTCTACCTCATCTCCACTTTCCTGCACTCTCCCCATATCCCTTGATTCCCTTAATATTCAAAATTCTATCGATCTCTGTCTTGAATATACTCAATGACTGAGTCTCCACAGCGCTTTCTCTCATTGCTTGCCTAAGGTATCAAAACTATGGAACTCCTAAACTCCCCTCTCAGTCTTCCCTTCCTACTACAAGGTCTGAAAGCCCAGGCTTGGCATCATCTAATGGCAACTACTGGAAGGCTATATTGGCCGTGGAGGGAGTGCAGCATAGGTTTCCCAGGGATACATTCGGAAAGATAATATTTTCTAAATGGCGAGAAACTGGGAATGATGGAGGAGCAAAGAGGCTTGGGAGTCCAAGTAAACCAATCGACAGTAAACAGATACAAAAAGCAATCAAAAAGGCTCGTGGAATGTTAGCCTTTATCTAAAGGGGGCTGGAATATAAAAGTGGAGGCAGTGGTTTAGTTATATAGAGCCTTGGTCAGACCCTATCTGGAGTTTAGGTATAGAGGAGATAATCCAAGCTCCACAATCTCTCTCTCTCTCTCTTCCAATTCTTGAATGGGCCTGTACTCTCTGGAGTTTAGAAGAATGAGAGGTGATCTCATTGAAACATACAAGATTGTGAAGGGGATTGACAGGGTAGATGCTGAGAGGTTGTTGCCCCTGGTTGAAGTGTCTAGAACTAGGGGGCATAGTCTCAGGATAAGGGGTCAGCCATTTAAGACTGAGATGAGGAAAGAATTTCTTCACTCAGAGGGTTGTGAATCTTTGGAATTCTCTGCCCCAGAGGGCTGTGAATGCTGAGTCTTTGAGTATAATCAAGGCTGTGGTAGATAGATTTTTGGACTCTAGGGGAATCAAGGGATATGGAGATCGGTCGGGAAAGTGGAGTTGAGGTCGATGATCAGCCATGATCTTATTGAATGGCGGAGCAGACTCGAGGGGCCGTATGGCCTACTCCTGCTCTTACTTCTTATATTCTTAAAAACTCATTTACGCAACGAGTGGTGAGGATTTGGAATGCACTGCCTGATCGGGTGGTGGAAACAGATTCAATAGTAGCCTTCAAAAGGGGAATTGGATAAATACTTGAAGGAGAAATAATTGCAGGGATATGGGGAAAGAGAGGGGGGGTGGGACTGACTGGATTGCTCTTCGAAAGAGCCGGCGCAGACTCGATGGGCCCAATGGCCTCCTTCTGTGCTGGACTATTCCATGATTCTATAAACTCAAACCGCAGCACAAGGAACTGCCAGGAGGGTCAATGAAGTTGCAAAGGTCCCAGGCAGCCTTCTGGTCTGCAGTGTGAAAGGAGCTTGTTGAGGCTCGCTTCATTTATGCCACACATGTGTCTCCAGCGAGGTGCCCAACTTCTCACAGGGAAGTCATTGTGTACAGACACACAGGGCTGGATTTTGATACTGGGGCGGGTTGGGGTCGTGTTGTCCGAATTCCGTGTTATCCACACGACTCTCATGAGATGTGTGTAACACATGCGATTTTCCCCTGATTGGGCAATTGAGTTCCAGTGTGTGGGAACCCCTGGCCCAATTAGCTTTTCCAGTCTGAAAGTCGCCTCCGATGACGTCATCATTGCTGCTGCTTTTAAGGTCTGCAAGAGGCCATTCTTCCTTTGCAGACTGCCAACCTTCTGGCCTTTGTTCCTACATTGACCTGGAGGCATCATGTGTACCAGCAAACCCAAGTCTGCTCCAAGATTCGAGGACGCCACCCTGCAAGCCCTGATAGATGGAGCAAGAGATCATAAGGAGGTGCTCTTCCCTTCTTCGGGGAGAAAGAAGCCTCCTCAGCAAACAAAGGCTGTGGGGCTCCAGGTGGCCCAGGAGGTGACTTCTCTATCCTTGATCAACAGATCTTGGATTCAATGCCGCAAAAGATTTCATGACCTTGTGTGCACTGGAAAAGTGAGTATGACTTTCCCATCACCCTCAATCTGATGCCCTTTGCCTCTCCTCACCAGCACTCAGCTTTAGCAACCTCTTCCTCCACATCCCACTTGACACTGACATCCCTGCACCCTTACCCATTCCCTCTCTCTCTATGGTCACATTCACCTAACTATTCCACTATGCAGCCCTCACACTCCCTATCACTGTCATGCTATGCAAACAACTTACAACACACAGTATGGGCCCTTGGTCTTGCCACCTCACTCCATCTTTGCCTCCTTATAAGCATCTATGAGATGGATTCTATAAACTGTCTCCTTCATTCTCACTCAAACTCCACTTGTCTCCCTCATTGCAGGAAAAGAGAGCTCACAATAAGCATGGAAGAGCGAGGACAGGAGGAGGGCCACCCTCAGTAGCCCAGCTCACCACCTGGGAGGAGGCGGTCCTAGAGATCGTGGGACTCGATGGTGATGCGCAAGTGGGGGACGGGCAGACGGGCGCAGCAGAGCAAGCCGGTGACAGAATAGTTGTTCATCTCTCTCATTGACATTGCATGAGTCGCTGATAATGATTCTGAAGCTCTAACAGTTGGACTTATGATCATCTGCAATATGCACTGTGCATGTCACCTTGGCCTCACATCTCTGACTCTTTCCTTTACTCCCCCACAGGACCATCGCAAGCACCTGTTCCCCACCATCCAGGAGGAACAGCCTGAGGCTCAAGCCTCCTCAGAGGAAGCTGAAACCTCTGAGGGCGCAGCGTCAGCACAATTCAGCCAGGCCAGCACCAGCGTAGAGACTCACACCTCGGTGGGACCTTCGCGAGATAGAGTAGTGTTGTCACCTGGTATATCACAGCTCACAAGTGAGCCTCAGCAGGTGGTGGAGACAGGGAAAGCAGTGGAGAGTCCTCGTTGGAGGGCGCAGGACTCTCCCAGCTCAGCTCAGCTGCATGTCGACCCTATGCCTCTGGGTCCATCCACAAGATCAGCGGTGCTGGAACTCCAGGAACAGATGAAGGAGTCTCTGGTAGGTTTTGTCTCCAGGGTCACTGTGAGTGTGGAGCGAATGGAGGAGTCCATTGCGAACATGAGCAAAGCCTTTGTGGCATCATTGGCGCATGAACGCATCACCATGAAAAGGATGGCAACCTCCATGGAGGTGATAAGTCGCCAGAGTGCAGAAAAAATGGTGAGTGTTCTGAATAGAATGACATCTCTGGAGGAGCGATGGACATCTATTGAACAGAGAAACCAGACCTTCATAGAAGTCCTTCTGAGTAGGACTGCCAGTGCAGATATGGGTCCCCATGGCCCCCCTGATGTGCAGCAAGGTGCTCTCAAGCCACTTGCAAGCGCTGAGGTGGGCCTGACCCATGAGAGGGATGATGGTGGCAGAGAACAAGGAAGTGGGGGCTCCTCCCCAAGCGCTCACACTTCCATGCCACTGACAAGTCCTCGGTCAGAGCCCCACCAGAGTCCGCACCCAACTGAGATCGGCGTCTCAACCCCTGCACAGCCGCAGGAGCAGCAGACTGTTGGCGAGCCCTCACAGGCTCAGCACCCCAGAGGACGCCCGCCCAAGGTGTCGAGACAGGAGCAGCAACAGAGTGAGCAAGGGGCCTCCACATCTGCTGATGCTAAGGGGGAATCACCACGTAGAAGCACGCGTAAGAGAAAGAAACTGCACAAATAGTCACAAGGTTTGTCACTTGGGTGAAATGTTATGTTTAATTGTGATAAGTCATCAGTAGCTTCCTATAAATAAAAAATCTGATGGCTACAGCTGCAGTTGTGGCCTGTGTCATCTCGCTATTGGGACTTTCACGTTGCGGGCTTAGGAGGAGTAGCAGTTGTCAGAATGATGGTCAGAGTGCTAGGAAGTTTGTTTTCTCTCTCCTCTCCTCCTCCTCCTCGTCCTCATCTGATGTCCAGGGGGAAAGGAACCGAATGGTTCCCATTCTTCTGGTAGATGCCTCAGTTGAGGAAGCGCTGAGTCAGGGTGGGGTGAGGGGTTTTCCAGGAGTTCACACTGGAGATGGGTGTCAGGCTCCAAACTTCCACAACAATGAGTAGGCCTGCTAAAAGTTTCCCCAGACCTGAAACAACTAAGTTCTGCCACCTGCAAATTATGATTGCTCCAAACTACTCTTTAATGGTGGAGCTGCAGCTGAAAGCCAGCAAACCAAATGTGTACCCGCCAGGTTTCACCATTGTGTTTCAGAGGAGGCGTGCATCACGTGGAAAACCGGTAAAAATCCGAAAGGCCTGTGAAAATGGCGTTATGGAGCCAATTAGGAGCTTGCCAATGGCCTTAAGGGACTATCCCGCCTCTTGGAGGCGGGTCGGGAACTGGATCTGAAAACACGCACCTGGGAAAATTCGGCGGAGGTGGGATGGGTGCGGGATCGGGCCCGCCCGCCATTTTTTCCAATTTTAACCCCCCACACGCCTCCAATCCCGCCTCAACGGCCCTGTGAAAATCCAGCCCACAGTGTGGCCTCGATTTTCAAGGCCCTCCTCTCACCCGAATCGCCCGGCGTGAATGGCACGTGGATTGGGTTAAAATCAGGCCGAGGCAACTTTCCGGCCTGAGGTCGCTCCGTTCCCGCCCGGCGCCGTCTGACCTTCACCGACTTTGAAGTCGGCCGAGGCTCCCGCTGGAGGCAGAGCGAGGTCCTCACTTAAAGGTCAGACTGCCAAATGGCTGCGCGCAAAGCTTGGCTGAATCCAGCTCCACAGAATCTGCAGCACAGAAACAGGCCATTTCAGCCCCATTGCTCTGTGCCGGTGTTGATACTGCCCACCAGCCTTCTTGTGGACGTTGGGTTGTCCGGAGCTGACAGCGGGTAGAGTCAGAGACCATCACCGCCGGGGGCCAGGGCTCAGAGACCAGCTGCTGCAGTGTCAAGCAAATTACCCAGGAAATGACTTTGACCAAGTACAAAGAATAATAATTACATCTGGATTTGTTCTCAACCGTATATCATGAGCGAGGAGGGCTGTTTGCAGTCCTGAGTGAGCAGTGAAGCCTTGCAACAATTCATGAGGGACTGACAATTAGTGTGAGCGAAGGTGGACTCCCTTCCGTTATTTGTGACGAATAAAATAATTAAAAAAAACTTGGCCCTGGCTTCCAAACCAGGCAGACAGAGATTTATGAAAAGTAACACTGTAAATACATGCACTTCAAACAAGTCCTCTCTGACCTGTGACAAACGCCTTTCAGTCCAGCAAGAACAGCCAGTCTGTGTACTCCTGAGATAACACATATCCGGCAGCAAGTTAAAGGCTTATCACTGATCCAGCCCAGAAAGTACACCCTGCAATACTCTCGTAGGAAATCGTAAGCCATTTGTATCAAGTTCCTGGGCCCGTTAAAGGAGGCACTGATTGGGGTACAGCACACGGGTTAACAGCCCCCATAAAACAGCAGTGAAAGGGATTTGTACAACGTCATTCCCAGGCCCGTGATCTGAATGGTAGCCCCTGAATCGCACTGGTCATCACTCGCTTTGTAACTTACTCCCAAGCATCTGACCAATCTTTGTTCGGACGGCCGTATAATTGGCCCAGAATTTGCTGGGCGAGTTTAATGGCGCTCACCGTTATTAACGTGTGAAGCGTCCTGCAACTTGTGGCCAAATATCGATTGGGATAATGCTAGGGTAAAGGGAAAGGAGGGGGGAGGAATTTCTGAAATATGTTCAGGAGAATTTCCTTGACCAGTATGCTCTTGGCCCAACTAGGAAAGAGGCATTGCTGGATCTGGTGGTGGGGAATGAGGTGGGCCAGGTCGACCAAGTGTCAGTGCGAGAACACTTGGGTACGAGTGATCATCCTATCATAATATTTAGATTAGCAATGGAGAGAAGCAAGGAAAACTCTAGTGTGGAACTTCTAAACTGGAATAGGGCTAACTTCAATGGGATGCGAAAGGATCTAGACACGATAAAATGGAACCAAAGACTGACAGGAAAAACAGTAACTGAACAATGGGAGATCTTTAAGTAGCAGATGTTGCAAGTACAGGCTAGGTACATTCCAACAAGAGGGAAGGGTAAGGGAACCAAAGCAAGGGCTCCTTGGATGACAAGGGAGATAGAGAAGATGATGAAACAAAAAAAGAGGGTGTACGATGAATGTAAGGTGAATTCTTCAAGAGAGAACCAGACCAAATACAATAAGTTGAGAGGGGAAGTGAAGATGAAAATAAGATTGGCAAAGAGAGAATATGAGAGTAGAATGGCGGTTAACATAAAAGGGAACCCAAAAATCTTCTACCGGCATTTAAACAGTAAGAGGGTAGTAAGAGGCGGGGTGGGGCCTATTAGGGACAAAGAAGGTGATATATGCTTTGAGGCGCAGGGCAAGGCTAGAATACACAATGAGTACATTGTATCGGTGTTTACTAAGGGGGTGGATGCTGACAAAATATCGGTAGAAGTGGAAAAGTTAGAAGCAATGGAAGGGGTGAAAATTGATAGACAGGATGTACTAGAAAGGCTGGGTATGTTCAGAGTGGATAAGTCGTCTGGTCCAGATGGCTTGCATCCCAGGTTGCTAAGGGAATTGGGGGAGGAGATAGCGGAAGGGCTTACCATAATTTTCCAATCTTCCCTAGATGCGGGGGAGCTGCCTGAGGATTGGAAAGTGGCAAAGGTGACACCATTGTTCAAGAAAGGGTGTAAGAACAATCCTAGTAACTACAGGCTGGTCAGTTTAACACCAGTGCTGGGTAAAGTTTTAGAAACAATAATCAAGGAAAAAATTATCAGGCACTTGGAGAGGTTTAAGCTAATTAAGGAGAGCCAACACGGATTTGTAAAAGGCAGAACGTGTTTGACTAATCTAATTGAATTTTTTGATGAAGCAACAGGGAGGATTGATGAAGGGAATGCAATGAATGTTGTCTACTGGATTTTCGGAAGGCATTTGACAAAGTACCACATAGAAGGCTGATCAACAAAATTGAGACTCATGGAATAGGTGGGTCAGTGGCAGCTTGGATAAGGAATTGGCTTAAGGACAGAAAACAGCGAGTTGTGGTAAATGGCTGTTTTTCAGACTGGAGTATGGTAGGCAGTGGTGTTCCCCAAGGGTCAGTGCTGGGGCCACTGCTTTTTTTGATATATATAAATGACCTGGATATTGGAATACAGAATAGAATTTCTAAATTTGCCGATGACACCAAACTTGGGGGTGTGGCAAACAGTGAGGATGATACCAATCGACTGCAGCAGGACATAGAAAGGTTAGCAGAATGGACAGACAAGTGGCAGATGGAATTTAATACAGAGAAGTGTGAGGTGATGCATTTTGGCAGAACGAACAGGGAGAGGCAATATACACTTAATGGCACAGTTTTAAAGAGTGTGCAGGGACAGAGGGACCTGGGAGTTAATGTGCATAGGTCCCTGAAGGTGGCAGGACATATTGAGAGAGTAGTTAGCAAAGCATATGTGATCTTGGGCTTCATAAATAGAGGTATTGAGTACAAAAGTAGAGAAGTTATGCTGAACCTTTATAAAGCGCTGGTTAGACCACAACTGGAGTATTGCGTCCAGTTCTGGTCACCACACTTTAGGAAGGATGTGAAGGCACTTGAGAGGGTGCAGAGGAGATTTACCAGAATGGTTCCGGGGATGGGGGATCTTAGCTACAAGGACAGGTTGGAGAAGCTGGATTTGTTTTCATTAGAGCAAAGGAGGTTGCGGGGTGATTTGATAGAGGTGAACAAGATTATGACGGGTTTGGATAGGCTAGACGGGGAGTGGCTGTTCCTGCTAGTTGATGGTACAAGGACTAGGGGACACAGATTTAAGGTCTTTGGCAAGAGATACAGGGGGGATGGGAGGGAAAACTTTTTTATGCAGCAAGTGGTGAGGACCTGGAACTCGCTGCCGACGGAAGTGGTGGAAGCAGAGACACTCAGGGGTAAAAATTCACTTGGTTGCGCCTCCCGTTAGCGCCTTAAGAGGACGCTAATGGGGCGTTAAGCCGCTAACGCCCGGGCGCAGCGATGTTTGCGCCGCTCGAGAACTTAACTTGAGATTGTGCGGCGGCGCTAAAACTTACCGCTGCAACCACCTGCGCGCGCAGATTATGACGTCATTCCATGGTGCAACGCCCTTGGGGCGCCCCGGAGCGGAAATTGAGTGGCGCCCCCTGCCTTACCGCCTGGCGCTTCCAACGACCGGAAGACTGGAACGCTATCAATCGGTGTGGGGCTGGGGGGGGCGCTATTTAAAGGGGGCCTCTTCCTGTCTTTTTCTGTGGTCGACATTTATGCACCACTCGTTCTGAGAGAGAGAGAGAGATTCGGAGAGAGAGAGAGAGAGAGACTTCTACATTGACTCAACGCTTTGTGAGGTAGTTTTGCCTATTCATCCTAACTTTGTTGCTACTTTAGTTGCTGTACCTCATTACTTTTCTGGCAAAGAGAATATGGGGGCTGCAATGATTGGGGGCGTCGTCCTGCTCCAGCTGAATCGGAGGATACAGAGACGCAGACAGAGAGTGGCAATGATGGCCAGACGGAGGAGGGCCTTCAGGCGCATGTACAGGAGAGCTTACCCTCCCAGGGTATATCGTGAACAGCTCTCCTACATCCATATGTCCGAGGAGCTGTGTTTGCGAAGGCTGCGATTCAGCAAGGAGGTGGTCACTGAGCTCTGCCACCTGCTGCAGCCAGATCTGCAGCCTCAGCTGAGGTCCAGGACGTCTCTGTCGGTGGCAGTGAAGGTCACAGTGGCTTTGAACTTCTACGCCACTGGCTCATTCCAAGCTGCTGTTGGGGACCTCGCCAATATCTCCCAGTTTGCGGTGCATCGCTGCATCCGGCAGGTCACCAATGCCCTCTTCAGAAGGAGACGAGACTTCATCTCTTTCCCTATGACCCCAGACAAGCAGCGTGACCGTGCTCTGGGCTTTGCGAGGGTAGCGGGCTTCCCCATGGTGCAGGGCGCCATTGACTGCACGCATGTGGCTTTGCGTGCTCCGCGAGAGAATGCAGAGGAATTCAGGAACAGAAAGGGGTTCCATTCCTTGAATCTGCAGTTGGTCTGTGACCACAGACAGGTGATACTCGCTGTCAATGCCCACTATCTGGGCAGCTGCCACGATGCTTTCATCCTGCGCCAGACTACTGTGGCAGAAGTTTTCGAGGCACCGCATCAGCCAGTTGGTTGGCTTCTCGGGGACAAGGGGTACGCATTGAGCACCTGGCTGATGACACCGCTCCGTACGCCAAACACCCCTGCTGAGCTGCGGTACAATGAAAGCCATCAAGCAACCAGGAACATTATTGAGCGCACAATCGGCGTGCTGAAACAACGGTTCCGCTGTCTGGACCATTCCGGAGGAGCCCTGCAGTACTCGCCTGAGCAAGTTTCGAACTTCGTAGTCGTGTGCTGCATGTTGCACAACATGGCAATCCTCAGGACCCAGCCAATGCCACCAGGCCTTGTAGCACCACCAGAGGAGGAGGAGGAAGAGGAGGAAGAGGACGAGGACGATGATCATCAGCAGCACCAAGGCGGGAGGGCGGCCCACAATGGTCAAACTGCAAGGGCCGTCCGTCAACGACTAATAGCAAGCCGCTTCTAGGGCCCCTGCCATTGCTACAAACACTAATCAACCCAGCACGCAACCCCTAAGCCGGCCAAGGCACCAATAATTCCAACCACCAGCCATGTATATTTTGAATACAGAAACTTATTTATTTTACAAACTCTGTGTGTGTCAATTCCTCATGACAAACTCATAGAAATAAACACAAAAAAACAGTCAATAACATAACTGGTTCTCACAACCTGGAGATAATGTCCAAAACACTAAACAAAAGTTGGACCATGAACCTCGGCCTTTAATAAAAAAATGACCAGCATTTTGTCACACCTCCTACTTTTTGCCCTTCGAGGGTGATCTCCTTCCCTTGCGCACTTCCCCCCTTCTAACCCTACTGCTCCTCCGTAATGGGACCTCAGTGGCTGCAGCAAGGCTGGTGGAAGGCTGCTGCTCGTCAGACCCTGACACTGCAGATGCCCCTGAAGGACGGCCTCGACCACTTCTGGGCCTGGAGGGCCCGGCTGCAGACTGCACCAACTCTGCATGGGCGGCAGCAGTCTGTCCTACAGGCGGTGGCAAGTGCAGTGGAGAAGTGACAGTGTTGGCAGCAGGAATGCTGTCATTGTGAGAGAGGCCAGCAACTCCCTGCTCGCCCGACACACTGGCACTCCCACGGGGCAGCACTTCAGCATCCGGAACAATCTGCCGGAGAACAGATTGCTGGCCTGCTGCGGCGCGGTGACAGCCCCGGGGACATGTGCACGAACCATCGAGGTTGGCAGCAGTCTGTGCTCGCGTGGCCTCCATCTGAGTCTGTATGAGAGCAGTCAGAGGTGGGATCACGGCAGCCAGTGACTGAATTGCAGCACTAAGCGTTAGTGTGGCATCCGCCTGTGCTACAGCGAAGTGCTCCACACTCCTTGCCAGTGACTCAATGCATTCGGGCACCCTTCCCACTGCACCCATGAGCTCAGTGTGCATGCCCACCGCCTGGGTGTTCATTTCTGCAATCAGCCGCTCCTCCTCTGCGTCCATTGCAGTAGGAGTGTCTGGCATACTCTCCCTCTGGGGAGAAGGCCCCCGTTCTTCCCTACCCCCCCCATGGCGTTGCTGCAGCCCGCTGGGTCCTGGAGCTTCACCATCATCAGCCCCTTCCCCCCTGCTCCCCTCCGGGGAAGGCGTGTTCCCAGTGTGGGCATGGGCTTCCTCGGGAGAGGGTGGCACTGATGCTCTGGCTTCCTCTTCCTCCTCGGCTGCAGCATCACTCCCAGTGGCAGCTTCAGGGCCCGTCTCCTCAGCTGGTGAATCACCATCTGAAAGCAGGGAGGTACAAGAGTGGCTTTAGCGTGAGGACAGGGTGGCAGTAAGGGAGGAATAAGTGCAGCGAGTTAGCAAGTTGGATTGAAAGTGTCAAAGGCTGGTGTTGTGAGGGACAAGTGGAAGGACAGAGGACAAAAAGGTGATGACCTTACCATTGCTGTCCACAACGGGGTTGGCGTCTCCAGTGGCGACGGGACCGATCACCCGGCTTGCCACAATCCTGTGGACGCGCTCCTCCAGATCGCTGAGGGGTTGCAGCTGAAGCCGCCCTCCACCTGTCCGTTGCTGCTGTCTCCTATTATGAGCCAGCTTAGCCTGCAAGAAAAAGGACACCATCTGAGTAAATATACAGCCATGGTCTTGCCTGATGTGCCTCCCATAGGTGAATAGCCCTTACAATATACAGCCATGGTCTTGCCTGATGTGCCTCCCATAGGTGAATAGCCCTTACAATATACAGCCATGGTCTTGCCTGATGTGCCTCCCATAGGTGAATAGCCCTTACTGTATGCAAAGTGTGGAATGTGTGTGTGTGTTTGATGAAAGGGCCATAGGTGTTGGATGAGTGTTGTGCATTGGGGTTTTAAGACCCTCTGGCCATAGAGTGAGGTTGAGATGGAGGGATGGAGAGGTATTGAGAAAAAGCCACTCACCCTGACGACCCGAGTGAGGTCGTTGAACTTTTTGCGGCATTGAGTATGGGTCCTGGGCACCATGCTCCTGGAGGAGACGCTCTGAGCCACCTCCCTCCACACTCTTCTGAACTCGCGTGGCAAAGGCCTCCTGCCACTCTCAGGGAACAGCATACATCGTCTGCGCTCCACTGCGCCAACCAGAGCATCCAAGGCCCGCTCGGTGAAGCGATGAGCGCGTTCTCTCACCCTCTCCATGCTTGGCAGCAAAATGGATTCACAGGTCTCTCCAGGCTGAGATTCAAGGCTGCAATGAGCAGGGTGTGGCTGGGGAGCAAGTGGCCCCCCCCGCTTTAAGAAGTGTCCGGCGCCAGTGTGTCTGTGTTCCCTCGCTAACTGGCAGCAGCTGCGCTGCGCTCGCGCGCTGAGTTAGCGCCTCACTCCTTGGCCTTTGCGCCTTAAGACAAGTGTGCAGCGCCTGCTTTAGCGCTCCACTCACCTCCCGGGGCGGTAAAAGTGAAGTTTCCTGTCAGTGCCGATAATTAGCGCCAGGCGCTAATATTTGCGTCCAGACGATATTTGCGCCCCAAATGGGGCACGACCTAATTTCTACCCCTCAATGTTTTCATGGGGAGACTGGATAGGCACTTGAGGGAAATAAACTTGCAGGGCTACAGGGATAGAGCGGGGGAATGGGACTGACTGGATTGCTCTACAGAGAGCCGGCACGGACTCGATGGGCCGAATGGCCACCTTCTGTGCCGTTATGACTCTATGGGGGAGAAATTCAGTATCGCCCCATTTGGGGCGCAATTATCGGCCGGGCGCAAAGATTAGCGCTTGGCGCTAATTATCGCCACCGACTGCAAACTTGACTTTTATCGCCCTTGGAGGTGATTGGAGCGCTAAATCAGGCGCTTCACACCTGTCTTAAGGCACAAAGGCCGAGGAGCGAGGCGCTACCTCAGAGCGCTGGCGAAGCTCATGTAATGTCAGTCAGCAATGGAACACACACACAATGGCACAGGCCAGTTCTTAAAGGGGATGGTTAATCTTGCTTTCCATCCACATCCTGCTCATTGCAGCCTTGAATCTCGGCATGGAGAGACCTGCACATCAAATCTGCTGGAAAGAACAATGGAGAGTACCAGGCAAAGAGCTCAGAGTGCAGCCCCCACAGTCTCTTCTAAATCGATACAAGGAATGGCAAATCAAAATGAACCTGCAAAGTGCTGCTCAGTACCCAAAACTCCTTCACACAACGTTGAATCTCTCCAGAAGTCTCTCTCTCTCTCTCTCTCTCAGAATGCGTAGTTCAAAAATGGCACCAACAATAAAAGGCAGGAAGCGGTCACCTTTAAATAGTGCTCCCCCTTTCCCTTCATGACTGCAGAACGCTCCCCTCAATCTGTCGTTGCTAGCGTCAGGCGGTAAGGCAGGGGGCGCCACTCAATATCCGCTCCGGGGCATTACCGGGGCGTTGCGCACTCGACTGACGTCACGATCTGCCGGCGCAGGAGATTGTGGCGGTAGTGTTTAGCGCCGCCGCAAAATGTCTAGTTAATTTCGCGAGCGGCGCAAACTTCGCCACGCCCGGGTGCTAGATGCTTTGCGCCCCATTAGCGCCCTCTTAAGGCACTAACGGGAGGCGCAACCAACTGAATTTTTCCCCCTATGACTCTATGACTATGAGGTAGAGATACAACGTGAGTTGCGAATTGCCACGAGTTGCTGGTACTTAACAGCGTAAGGATCCTTTTAGAATCATACAATCACAGAATGGTTATGGCACAGAAGGAGGCCATTCGGCCCGTCGAGCCCGTGCCGGCTCTCTGCAAGAACAATTCAGATGGTCCCACTCGCCCCGCCCTTTCCCGTAGCCCTGCAAAATTTTTTCCTTCAGGTACTTATCCAATTCCCTTCTGAAAGCCATGATTCAGTTTGCCTTCTGTCATTCCAGATCCTAACCAGTCGCTGCGTAAAAAAAGTTTTTCCTCATGTCGCCTTTGGTTCTTTTGTCAATCACCTTAAATCTGTGTCCTCTGGTTCTCGACACTTCTGCCAATGGGAACAGTTTCTATCTACTCTGTCTAGACCCCTCATGATTTTGAACAGCTCTATTAAACCTCCTCTCAACCTTCTCTGCTCTAAGGAGAACAACCCCAGCTTCTCCAGTCTATCCACGTAACTGTATTCACTCATGCCTGGAACCATTCTCGTAAATCTTTTCTGCACCCTCTCGAAGGCCTTCATATCATTCCTAAAGTGCGGTGCCCAGAATTGGACACAATAATCCAGTTGAGGCCAAACCAGTGTTTTATAAAGGTTCATCATAACTTCCTTGCTTTTGTACTCTGTGCCTCTATTTATGAAGCCCAAGACCCATAAGCGTTTTTAAGTGTTTTCTCCACCTGCCCTGCCACCTTCAACGATTTGTGCACATATACCCCCAGGTCTCTCTGTTCATACACCCACTTTAGAATTGTACCCTTTAGTTTATATTGCCTCTCCTCGTTCCTCCTACCAAAATGTATCACTTCACATTTTTCTGCGTTGAATTTCATCTGCCCATTTCACCAGCCTGTCTATGTCTGGACTACAGGTAAATGGAAAACTAAAAGATGTAAAGCGATTAAACCAGGAGAGAAAAATAAGAAACACATGAGTAAAACATTAGAGCTGAAGGACAGGCTAGGGTGTGTGGCCCAAATAAGCGTTCTTTATACAAACGCACAGAGTATAAGGAATAAATTGAATGAACTGCAGGCGCGAATTCAAATTGGAGGGTATGACATGGTAGCCATTACTGAGACATGGCTGCAAGACAGTCAGGACTGGGAACTAAATATACCAGGTTATAAGGTCTACAGGAAAGATAGGGATAACGGCAGAGGGGGAGGAGTAGCCTTTGTGATTAAGGATGAAATCACTTCAATGATAAGAGAGGATATAAAGAGAGGTAAGCAGGCAGTGAAGACTTTATGGGTAGAATTAAGAAATAAGAAAGGATTTAAGACTGTAGTGGAATTGTGCATAGGCCCCCCGGTAGCAGCTGTGAAGTGCTAGATTGTATGAATGCAGAGATTAGACAAGCGCATAGCAAAGGCAGATTGGTTTTAATGGGAGATTTTAACTTTCATATAGATTGGGATAAGCAGACTAGCACCTGTCAGAAAGGTAGTGAATTTCTTCAGTGTGTCTGGGATAGTTTTCGACAACAATATGTCCTAAAGGCAACAAGGGGGCAAGCCATATTAGATTTAGCAATGAGTAATGAGCCAGATTTAGTTCATAGCCTAACTGTGCGTGAACATTTATCCAATAGCGATCATAACATGATCGAGTTAAATGTAGCGTTTGAAAGGAAGAAACACGAAACAGCTACTGAGATTCTAGATTTAGGTAAGGCCGACTTTGGCAGGATGAGGCAGACGGTCCACAGTAAACTGGGCAAATCTGTTCATTGGTAAAATGACAGAAGATCAGTGGGAGATGTTTAAATAATAAATGAATGTGATACAGAACCAGTTTATACCCCTGAGGGGCAAGAGCTCTACTTGTCAATATAAACAGCCATGGACGACTAAAGCATAAAACTAAAAGAAAAAGCATTAAAAAATGCAAAAAAAAGCACAGATCCTGGTACTCAAATTGGCAGGAGGTGACTAGTGGTGTCCCGCAGGGATCTGTGTTGGGACCTATTAACGACTTAGATGATGGCATAGAAAGTCATATATCCAAAATTGCCGATGACACAAAGGTAGGCGGCATTGTAGGCAGTGTAGATGAAAGCATAAAATTACAAAGGGATTACGACAGATTAAGTGAATGGGCAAAACTGTGGCAAATGGATTTCAATGTAAGCAAATGTGAGGTCATCCACTTTGGATCTAAAAAGGATACAACAGGGTACTTTCTAAATGGTGAAAAGCTAAAAACAGTGGATGTCCAAAGAGACTTGGGGGTCCAGGTACATAGATCATTAAAATGTCATGAACAGGTACAGAAAATAATCAAAAAGGCTAATGGGATGCTGGTCTTTATATCTAGAGGACTAGAGTACAAGGGGGTAGAAGTTATGCTGCAGCTGTACAAAGCCCTGGTTAGACCACACCTGGAGCACTGTGAGCAGTTCTGGGCACCACACCTTTGGAAGGATATATTGGCCTTGGAGGGAGTGCAGCGTAGGTTTACCAGAATGATACCCGGATTTCAAAGGTTACGAGGAGAGATTACACAAACTAGGGTTGTATTCCCTGGAATTTAGAAGGTTAAGGGGTGATCTGATCGAAGTTTTCAAGATATTAAAGGGAACTGATAGGGTAGATCGAGAGAAACTATTTCCGCTGGTTGGGGAGTCTAGGTCTAGGGGGCAGAGTCTAAAAATTAGAGCCAGACCTTTCAGGAGTGAAGTTAGGAAACACTTCTACACACAAAGGGTGGTAGAAGTTTGGAACTCCCTTCCGCAAATGGCAGTTGATGCTAGATCAATTGTTAATTTTAAATCGGAGATTGATAGCTTTTTGTTAACCAAAGATATTAAGGGATATGGGCCAAAGGTGGGTATGTGGAGTCACAGATCAGCCATGCTCTGATTGAATGGCGAAACAGGCTTGAGGGGCTGAATGGCCTCCTCCTGTTCGTAAGTTCCTATATCGGCCGTTCCTTCATCATCGCTGGGGCAAAATCCTGGAAATTCTAACAGCACTGTGGGAGTACCTTCACCACCACCTTCTTAAGGGCAACTAGGGATGGGCAATAAATGGCAGCCTTGCCAGCAATGCCCACACATCATAGAATCATAGAATCAGAGAATGGTTACAGCACGGAAGAAGGCCATTCGGCCCGTCGAGCCCGTGCCGGCTCTCTGCAAGAGCGCTTCAGCTAGTCCCACTCCCCCGCCCTTTCCCTGTAGCCCTGCAAATGTTTTCCCTCCGTCGCGAGGATACATTTTTTTAAAAAGACTGAAAGGCCTCTGGTGATGACGTACACACGTGCTTTGGGCGAGGACTGAGGCATGTCTCTGGGGCGACTTCATGTGACCAGGGAAAAGGGTTTTATCCAGAACAGTTGGGAGGGGATGCACACATTGAAACCACAGTCCCCATCAAAGAGGCGAAGTACTATTAGGGACGAATGCCCCGATCCTAGTCCAGAGACAGCACAAGGAACAAAGGGTGGTGAGGCACTCAGTACAGGACAAACAGCACTGCAAGGCTCAGCTGCTCTCCCCGTTCCCCCTGCACTCAGTGTACTGTACACGAGGTTCGAATGCAGTGACGCTCTCAGTACTGACAAATAACAATTGTAATTACAAAGAGGACAATATCATAACATACTGTTTTTAAAGTTACAAGGATGTCGTCAGATAGCCTTGACTGGGGCCCCCGTGAGATTCTTTGACAGGCTCCCTAAACAGCAACAAAAACACCAAGGTCCTTTTTCTCAGTGCAGTCTCTCTAACAGGAGTGGCTTTCTCCAGCCAGTCAATCTCAAATGTTCCTGCCGTTCGTTGTAAATGCAAAAACAAAGACGATTTTAAAAGATCAAGAGAAGCCCATTCATTCCATCAGGCACGGGGTCAGCCATGGCTCAGTGGGCAGCACTCTCTGACTCAGAAGGTTGTGGGTTCAAGTCCCGCCCCAGAGACTTGAGCACAAAAATCTTGGCTGACACTCCAGTGCAGTGCTGAGGGAGTGCTGCACTGTCGGAGGTGCCGTCTTCTCAGATGAGACGTTAAACCGAGGCCCCGTCTGCTCTCTCAGGTGAACGGAAAAGATCCCACGGCCACTATTTCATAGAAGAGCCGGGGAGTTCTCCCCGGTGTCCTGGCCAATATTTATCCCTCAATCAACATCACTAAAAAACAGATTATCTGGTCATTATCTCATTGCTGTTTGTGGGAGCTTGCTGTGTGCAAGTGGCTGCCGCGTTTCCTACATTACAACAGTGACCACACTTCAAAAGTTTTTCATTGACCGTGAAGTGCTTTGGGACATCCTGAGGTCGTTAAAGGCGCTATATAAATGCAAGTTCTTTCTTTCCTCCAATACACCATGTATAACCAGGTCCTCATGGTCTCTATCCAACTTACCTAACCTCCTGAGGAAAGGATCTTCAAACCATCTCCCTGCTCCCAAAGGTACCTCAGGAGAAACTCCACGATACCCATTGAACCTTACCCCGCATCCCCCTCACTCTGTGGGGAATTTATTACGCTCGGTGAAACAATGGAGTTGATGAACATAACCTGACAGGAACCATGAACAAAAGTAAAAGATATAATTCGGGGTGAGGTCTGTTCCATGCAGTGACTAGTTTAGTATTGTGAACAATCCCTTCCTTCTGAAAAGGGGGAAACACCCGCGTTTATTACATAGAATTACATCGAATTTATAGCACAGAAACAGGCCATTCGGCCCAAATGGCCCATGCCGGTGTTTCGGCTCCACACGAGCCTCCTCCCACTGTTCTTCATCTCACCCTATCAACAGTCTCAAGGGCAATTAGTGATGGGCAATAAATGCTGGCCTTGCCAGCGATGTCCACATCCCGTGAATGAACCTTTATCATCTCACCCTATCAACATATCCTTCTATTCCTTTCTCCTTCATGTGTTTATCCAGCTTCCCCTTAAATGTATCAATGCTATTTGCCTCAACCACTCCCTGTGGTAGCGAGTTCCATATTCTCACCACTCTCTGGGTAAAGAAGTTTCTCCTGAATTCCCTATTGGATTTATTAGTGATTATCTTATATTTGTGAGCCCTAGTTTTGGACTCCCCCACAAGTGGAAACATCTTCCCTACCTCTACATGTATATAGCACTGTATTCCCATCTCAGAAATGTCTCATCGCATGGCACATACAATGAATCACTCCGCAGTACAGTTATTGTTGTGTATTTCCATGCTGCGCACAGCAAAATCCCACCGGCTGCTACAACAACAACAACTTGCATTTATATAGCACCTTTAACATAGCAAACCGGCCCAAGGCGCCAACAGTGGCTTGGGATCACAAACGTCCAGCTTCAACGGGCAGACGAGGCCTCAATGTCACGTTAGCCTCCTCTAAAAGGATGGCAGAGGCCTGGAGTGGAGGCTTCAGTCCACATCCTTCTGCCCCAGGAGGCGGGTGTGCCAACTGACCAAACTTCTCACTCTGGTGTAGGCCACGGCTCCTCGCACACCGATCACGACAATGGCACGATGAGTACAGATGGAGGCCAATTCACGGTCTTTCCCACAGTCCTTTGCTCAACTGACACGCCACAGAAGACTCGCACTTTAGGAAGGACGTGAAGGCTTTGGAGAGGGTACAGAAGAGATTTATTGAATGGTTCCAGGGATGAGGGATTACAGTTCCATGGATAGACTGGAGAAGCTGGGCTTGTTCTCCTTAGAGCTGAGAAGGTTAAGAGGAGATTTGATAGAGGTGTTTAAAATCATGAAGGGTTTAGATAGAGTAAATAAAGAGAAACTGTTTCCAATGGCTGAAGGGTCGATAACCAGAGGGCACAGATTTAAGGTGATTGGCAAAAGAACCAGAGGCGACAAGAGGAAAAACTTTTTTACGCAGCGAGTGGTTAGGATTTGGAAAGCGCTGCCTGATAGGGCGCTGGATACAGATTCAATAGGAGCCTTCAAAAAGGGAATTGGACAGATTCTTGAAGGAGAAAAAATTGCAGGGATATGGGGAAAGAGCGGGGGAGTGGGACTAACTGGATTGCTCTTCGAAAGAGCCGGTGCAGACTCGATGGGCCAAATGGCCTCCTTCTGTGCTATTTTATGATTCTATGAATTTATGAAATGATTCAGGCAAGCAAGAGTTAGCAAAAAGGCTGTGGTTCTTATTTCACTTTTAACAAATTCCGAGCAGCGTCGCTATCAATTTCCTCAACCAAAAGACTGAAAATTATCTTTAATTACAGGTCAACACCCAGCCGGGACTTTCAACCAGTTCTAAGAATAACTTATTCCAAAGTACTGGTGTCTGACATTATAATTACGCAGCAGAGCTTGGGTGGATTTTTTGGTTGGTTTTAAATATTTGCATATTTTTCTCTTGTCCCCTCACCCTGTGCAGTGTTCTCTCAGATCAGACAAATAATCTGCTCCCAACCCTTTGCTAATGGTCTGTGCGAATGGTCACACACTCGCCTCTGAGTCAGAAGGTTGTGGGTTCAAGTCCCACTCCACAAGCTTGAGCATACAATCTAGGCTGACACTCCAGTGCAGCGCTGAGGGAGTGCTGCACTGTCGGAGGTGCCGTCTTTCAGATGAGACGTTAAACCGAGGCCCCATCTGCCCTCTCAGGTGGACATAAAAGATCCCGTGGCACTATAGCGAAGACGAGCAGGGGAGTTCTCCCCGGTGCCCTGCCCAATATTTATCCCTCAACCAACATCACTAAAAACAGATTATCCGGTCATTATCACATTGCTGTTTGTGGGAGCTTGCTGTGCGCAAATTGGCTGCCGCGTTTCCTACATTACAACAGTGACAACACTTCAAAAAGTACTTCATTGGCTGAAAAGCGCTTTGGAACATCCCGAGATCGTGAAATGCGCTATAGAAATGCAAGTCTTTGTTTCTTTCTTTCACTGTTCAAAGCCACAAAGAGTCTGAAGTGGTCTCCCTCGTGGAGTTTATCGCCATCCTTGCTTTCCCACCTACTGTCCGCCCCGCTCTCCCCCATGGCTCATCAGTTGTGCAGTGCCAGCATGGCTCAGTCAGTAGCACTCATGCCTCTAAGTGGGCACATAATGTCGGCCGACACTTCAGTGTGGCATTGGCCGAGGTGCCACCCGTCGGAAGAAATATTAAACTGAGGGCCCGTCTCCCTCGTTCAGTTGGTTGAGATGGATGTCAAAAGATCCCGTGGCTCTACTTGAAGTTCTCTCAGTGTCTTACAACCTCCCTCCTCACTCAGTACTGCCAAACAATAGATTAACTGGCCAGTCGCCTCATTTCTGTTTGTGGGACTGCATTGTACGCAAATCGGCTCAGCATGACAACAGTGACCACGCTTCAGAAGTACTTCATTGGCTGTAAAGCACTTTGGGACGTCCTGAGGTTGCGACAGGCGCTATATAAATGCAAGTTCTTTCTTTTCTTACAATGGCTGGAGGTTCACCAACAGCATCGCCTGTCTCTTATCTCTGTCCCTCTCCTGACAGGACACAAGGAGCTCTTTCTCCATTGATGTTGCAACTGTTGCGCGGCGGGTTCTGATCGAGAGGGCTTTTGGTATTGCTCGGTCGAATTGAGGGAGTGCAAGGAAGGTTGCTCCTGGGACCTTGCGCCATCCATGCAGATTGGCTGAGATCCTTCTCCAGCATCAAGAGCAGCGCAACGACCGTCCTCGAAAGGGACCTTGCAGAAGATTTCAGAGCAGTGATCATGGCGCAGGTCAGTCTGAGTTCCCATTCAACACTTAACAAAATGTACGGTGGATTAGCAGGACTGTTTGAGCGGTCTGCTCCAGTCAGTCCATGTGGGGGAGTCTAGAACAAAGGGGACATTAGCTTAGAATCAGAGCCAGGCCATTCAGGAGAGAAGTTAGGAAACACTTCTTCACCCCAAAGGGTGGTAGAAGTGTGGAACTCTCTCCCACAAAGAGCAGTAGGTGCAAGCTCAGTTCATCATTTTAAATCTGGCAGTGATAGATCTTTGCTAGCCAAGGGTATTATAGGATAGGGAGCCAAGGCAGGCGGATGGAGTTAAGATACAGATCAGCCAGGATCTCATTGAATGGTGGAATAGGCTCGAGGGGCTGAACGGGCTCCCATGTTTTGCTTCTCTCACATATTCCAAGATATGCAGGGCTATGGGCAAAGTGCAAGTGGAGTGAGAATAATCGGTAGCTCTTTCAGAGAGCTGGCACAAGCGGGATGGGCCGAACGGCCTCCTTCAGTGCTGGATGACACTATCATCTCTTTCTTCAAGGCAATTGCTCCGTGGCTCAGTCAGTGAATTCACCAGCTGAGCCATTCGATCAGGAAGGTCCGAGTCTCGATCACTAGTCTGCGGTGAGGTGATGGATTTCAGCCGGGGTGCCGCGATTTGCCTCTATCCCTGGACTGGAGAGAGAGACCCACAAAGCTTCTCATTGTCCGGCGCCCCTTGCTCGAGAGTCCGGGAGCGAGGTGGCGACCTCAAGGCCGTGGCGTTCTCCGGGCACACAGGGTCGGGAGGAGGCCATTCGTCCGCTCCGCACGTTTCCGCCATACGGCCCAAAAATTCAGCTGAATACGGGAGAGTACGAACTGTGCACTCTCGCGTATTCAGTCCCGAAGTGCTGGTTTCCTGCATGCACTGCGCATGCGCGGGAAACCGGCACTTCGGGTATGGCGAAGGGGGCGGTTCCTAAGTGAACCGCGTGCGCACTACAGGCTGTGCACACGCAGCACACTTAGGTTTTTTTTCAGGTTTGAACGTGAGGGTAAGTATGGAAGATTTTACACATGAAAAAAGGAGGCGTAAGACCCCCTTTAAACAAGGTAAGTAGTTAATTAAGTATTATTTTAAATTTTTTTCAACAGGTTTATCTTTTTTAGAGACTTTAAAGAAAGGTAAGTTTATTTTTATAACTTTTAAAAAGAATTTAAATTTTTTCAAAATTTTTTAATTTTTGTTTAAAGTGGTTAATTTATTTAACTATAGTTATTTTGTTAATGTGATGGGTTTTTTTTAAATTTATTTGAGGTTTAGCTGTTCTTTTGGGGGCAAGTTGTATTCATAGTTTTGACAGGTCTCCTGTCAAATCTATGAATGAAAGATGGTGTGCTGCCATTGGCTCTCCGTGGCCCACGTGATCCCAGAGGTCGCATCGCACTAACTGCGCCTCTGGGACATGCACACACTGCGCGCCGGCACCAGGGAGAGGCCCGGGACCCGAAGTTCGTGTGGGCCCGAAACACAACGGCCGGCGCGGAGTGTGATATCGCGCAAGATCCTTACCCCCGCGGCAAGCCTCCGAGTCAAATTTCTGGGCCGTCCAATGTCTGGTCTCTACCTCAACTCCACCTTATTCCCAGCGTTGTGTACCCTGCGTAGATGCCCTGTCCAGGCACAGACAGGAAGGACAGCTCCCTGGGCGAGGCAACATGTGCCCCTGGAACCCTGTGCCCTCAATAAAAGGGGGCAACAAAATGAAGGATTACCATCAATCAGTAACTGGTGCTACAGTGACTGTGTGGAGGTGGGGGGGGGTGTGGGGGGTGCGTGAAATACACCACTGCGGGTGGGGGAGGGGGGAGCGCAAAGCGGGCGACTTTAGTTTCCGTGAATATTGGACGGTGTTTAAGACGGGAAGCTGAGGCACTCTTGCCCGTTTGTGAATAAGGCAAACTTCACCAATAAGGAATTCAGGAGAAACTTCTTTCCTCAGAGAGTGGTGAGAATGTGGAACTCACCACCACAGGGAGTGGTTGAGGCGAAAAGCATAGATGCATTTAAGGGGCAGCTGGATAAACACATGAGGGAGAAAGGAATAGAAGGATAAGCTGAAGAGGAGTGGGAGGAGGCTGGTGTGGAGCATAAACACCAGCATAGACCAGTTGGGCCGAATGGCCTGTTTCTATGCTGTAAATTCGATGTGCCCACACCTCGAGAGAGCGGGTGCGTGGTGGCGAGCTTAAGGTTGGCCCCTGCACTGTGGGCGCATGTCTTCAAGTGGATTCGTTTGGAAGGGTCTCTGAGGGGTGGGGGTTGGCGGGGGTGGTGCGAGTTCAACTGCCCTCCTTTGCAACTGGCCACGGGATGAAGTAAAGAGTCAGAGAATGGAAGCCCTTCCCTGAGGCAAGCCACATCTGACTGCAAGAGGTAATTACAGAGCTCTGTTCAACACCCACTGCCACACAGGAGTCCTTGTGAGATGAAAACTAAGGCAATGGGAGTGCCAGCCTGGATATTTTTGCGCTCGAGTCTCTGGAGTGGGGACTTGAACCCACAACCTTCTGTCTCAGAGGCAAGAGCGCTACCCAATGAGCCAATGCTACATCAGGGCAAGTTGGTGGTGTTGTTTTTACAGGAAGGGTAACAGAAGAAACAACAACAGCCTCCTGTTACAGCTCCCCGCCCCCCATAACACGCTTCAATATTTCTTCTTGTTCTTGGCAGAGAGCCCTTGCGTGCGTCGTGCTGCTTCTGTTGACCTTTGACATGTGCAACGCCGATTGTAAATTCGTAATGAAGACGGAATCAGGTAAGTGAATGCCTTTATTAAATTATTTGTAACCCCCCCCCCCCCCGCCCCCCCTCTACTCTTTCTTTCTGGTGTAGAATTTCCCAGGGACAGGGATGCAAGACTCTGCACAATGCTTTAGAGAGAGGAACATGGAATAGAGAGAGACTGCTGGTGACATGATGAACTATAGACTGGTCGCTGACTTCAAAGTCACCCAGTGTAAAAGACAGACTTGCATTTAATACACGCCTTTTGACATGAATCTGTCATTCATGAAAGAAAGACTTATGAAATAATACTGAGTGGCCTGCGGGTGGCGCTGTCCAGGGAGAGTATAAATACTCGGGCACGGGCCCAGCTTGCGCAGGACGTACTTAACAGGAATGAGTGAAGGACACAACTTGCTCCGGTTTCCTCCCACAGTCCAAAGATGTGCGGGTTAGGTTGATTTGGCTATGATAAATTGACTCTTAGTGTTAGGGGGGATTAAATACGTGGGGTTACGGGGATAGGGTGGGATATGTGTCGGTGCAGGCTCGATGGGCCGAAATGGCCTCTATCTGCACTGTGGGGATTCTGTGATTCTGTGATTCTGTGACAACTGGACCTCCATGTTGTAAAACAGTTGATTAAAGCTTTGTTTAACGCTTAGACCAAGTGCCGAGTAGTTTTCTTACGTCACTTTTCACGACCCAAAGCGCTTTACAGCCAATGAAGTACTTTTTGAAGTCGATTCACTGTTGTAATGTACGAAACGCAACAGCCAAAATTGCAGACAGCAAGCTCCCACCAACAGCAATGTGATAATGACCAATTCATCTGTTTTTTTTAAAGTGACGTTGGTTGAGGGATAAATATCGGCCAGGACACCGGGGATAACTCCCCCTGCTCTTCTTCGAAATAGTGGCCACGGGATCTTTTACATCCACCTGAGAGAGCAGACGGGGGCCTCGGTTTAACGTCTCATCCGAAAGACGGCACCTCCGACAGTGCAGCACTCCCTCAGCACCGCACTGGGAGTGTCGGCCTGGATTATGGGTTCACATCTCTGGAGTGGGACTTGAACCCACGACCCCGCCTCAGATGAATGTAAAAGATCCCGCGGCCACTATTTCGAAGAAGAGCAGGGGAGTTCTCCCCGGTGTCCTGGTCAATATTTATCACTCAACAAGCACCACCAAGAAACAGATGATCTGGTCATTATCACATTGCTGTTTGTGGGAGCTTGCTGTGCGCAAATTGGCTGCCACGTTTCCCACATTACAACAGTGACCACACTTCAAAAGTACTTCATTGCATGTAAAGCGCTTTGGGATGTTCAGAGGTCGTGAAAGGCGCTATAGAAATGCAAGTCTTTTTCTTTTCCTGTAAACACAATTCTTCTTTCGAAAGGAAGAATAATGAAAGTATTTTGCTGATTTATTTCGTACTCGACATTCCCACTCTTCAATTATATTTAAATATACAGTTGTGAAGCTTACGGCAATGAAAGTATTTCATTTTCAATGACATTTTGCTTGCTGCTTTAGGCAGCCTGAATCGCAGCGACGCTGGGCTTTATTTCATTGCATAGTTAAGGGGCCACTATGTGTCACACTGCGGAACAGGCCCCGTGTGTCACCCTGCGGAACAGGCCCCGTGTGTCACACTGCAGAACAGGCCCCGTGTGTCACCCTGCGGAACAGGCCCCGTGTGTCACACTGCGGATCAGGCCCCGTGTGTCACACTGCTGAACAGGCCCCGTGTGTCACACTGCGGAACAGGCTCCGTGTGTCACACTGCGGAACAGGCCCCGTGTGTCACACTGCGGAACAGGCCCCGTGTGTCACACTGCGGAACAGGCCCTGTGTGTCACACTGCGGAACAACAGGCCCCGTGTGTCACACTGCGGAACAGGCCCCGTGTGTCACACTGCAGAACAGGTCCCGTGTGTCACACTGCGGAACAGGCCCCGTGTGTCACACTGCGGAATAACAGGCCCCGTGTGTCACACTGCGGAACAGGCCCCGTGTGTCACACTACGGAACAGGCCCCGTGTGTCACACTGCAGAACAGGCCCCGTGTGTCACACTGCAGAACAGGCCCCGTGTGTCACACTGCGGAACAGGCCCCGTGTGTCACACTGCGGAACAGGCCCCGTGTGTCACACTGCGGAACAGGCCCCGTGTGTCACACTGCGGACCAGGCCCCGTGTGTCACACTGCGGAACAGGCGTCGTGTGTCACACTGCAGAACAGGCCCCGTGTGTCACACTGCAGAACAGGCCCCGTGTGTCACACTGCGGAATAACAGGCCCCATGTGTCACACTGCGGAACAGGCCCCGTGTGTCACACTGCGGCACAACAGGCCCCGCGTGTCACACAATGTAACAACAGGCCCCGTGTGTCACACTATGTAACAACAGGCCCCGTGTGTCACACTATGTAACAACAGGCCCCGTGTGTCACACTATGTAACAACAGGCCCCGTGTGTCACCTTGCGGAACAGGCCCTGTGTGTCACACTGCGGAACAGGCCCTGTGTGTCACACTGCAGAACAGGCTCCGTGTGTCACACTATGTAACAACAGGCCCCGTGTGTCACACTGCAGAACAGGCCCCATGTGTCACACTGCGGAACAGGCCCCGTGTGTCACACTGCGGAACAACAGGCTCCGTGTGTCACACTGTGGAACAGGCCCCGTGTGTCACACTGCGGAACAGGCCCTGTGTGTCACACTGTGGAACAGGCCCCGTGTGTCACACTGCGGAACAACAGGCCCCGTGTGTCACACTGCGGAACAGGCCCCGTGTGTCACACTGCGGAACAACAGGCTCCGTGTGTCACACTGCGGAACAGGCCCCGTGTGTCACACTGCGGAACAGGCCCCGTGTGTCACACTGCGGAACAGGCCCCGTGTGTCACACTGCGGAACAGGCCCCGTGTGTCACACTGCGGAACAGGCCCCGTGTGTCACACTGCGGAACAGGCCCCGTGTGTCACACTGCGGAACAGGCCCCGTGTGTCACACTGCGGAACAGGCCCCGTGCGTCACACTGCAGAACAGGCCCCGTGTGTCACACTATGTAACAACAGGCCCCGTGCATCACACTGCGGAACAGGACCCGTGTGTCACACTGCGGAACAGGCCCCGTGTGTCACACTGCGGAACAGGCCCCGCGTGTCACACAATGTAACAACAGGCCCCGTGTGTCACACTATGTAACAACAGGCCCCGTGTGTCACACTATGTAACAACAGGCCCCGTGTGTCACACTATGTAACAACAGGCCCCGTGCATCACACTATGTAACAACAGGCCCCGTGCGTCACACTATGTAACAACAGGCCCCGTGTGTCACACTGCGGAACAGGCCCGTGTGTCACACTATGTAACAACAGGCCCCATGTGTCACACTGCGGAACAGGCCCTGTGTGTCACACTGCGGAACAGGCCCCGTGTGTCACACTGCGGAACAGGCCCCGTGTGTCACACTGCGGAACAACAGGCCCCGTGTGTCACACTGCGGAACACAGGCCCCGTGTGTCACACTGCGGAACAGGCCCTGTGTGTCACACTGCGGAACAACAGGCCCCGTGTGTCACACTGCGGAACAGGCCCCGTGTGTCACACTGCAGAACAGGTCCCGTGTGTCACACTGCGGAACAGGCCCCGTGTGTCACACTGCGGAATAACAGGCCCCGTGTGTCACACTGCGGAACAGGCCCCGTGTGTCACACTACGGAACAGGCCCCGTGTGTCACACTGCGGAACAGGCCCCGTGTGTCACACTGCGGAACAGGCCCCGTGTGTCACACTGCGGAACAGGCCCCGTGTGTCACACTGCGGAACAGGCCCCGTGTGTCACACTGCGGAACAGGCGTCGTGTGTCACACTGCGGCACAACAGGCCCCGTGTGTCACACTGCAGAACAGGCCCCGTGTGTCACACTGCGGAATAACAGGCCCCGTGTGTCACACTGCGGAACAGGCCCCGTGTGTCACACTGCGGCACAACAGGTCCCGCGTGTCACACAATGTAACAACAGGCCCCGTGTGTCACACTATGTAACAACAGGCCCCGTGTGTCACACTATGTAACAACAGGCCCCGTGTGTCACCTTGCGGAACAGGCCCCGTGTGTCACACTGCGGAACAGGCCCTGTGTGTCACACTGCAGAACAGGCCCCGTGTGTCACACTATGTAACAACAGGCCCCGTGTGTCACACTGCAGAACAGGCCCCATGTGTCACACTGCGGAACAGGCCCCGTGTGTCACACTGCGGAACAACAGGCTCCGTGTGTCACACTGTGGAACAGGCCCCGTGTGTCACACTGTGGAACAGGCCCCGTGTGTCACACTGCGGAACAGGCCCCGTGTGTCACACTGCGGAACAGGCCCCGTGTGTCACACTGCGGAACAACAGGCCCCGTGTGTCACACTGCGGAACAGGCCCCGTGTGTCACACTGCGGAACAACAGGCTCCGTGTGTCACACTGCGGAACAGGCCCCGTGTGTCACACTGCGGAACAGGCCCCGTGTGTCACACTGCGGAACAGGCCCCGTGTGTCACACTGCGGAACAGGCCCCGTGTGTCACACTGCGGAACAGGCCCCGTGTGTCACACTGCGGAACAGGCCCCGTGCGTCACACTGCAGAACAGGCCCCGTGTGTCACACTGCGGAACAGGCCCCGTGCGTCACACTGCAGAACAGGCCCCGTGTGTCACACTATGTAACAACAGGCCCCGTGCATCACACTGCGGAACAGGCCCCGTGTGTCACACTGCGGAACAGGCCCCGTGCGTCACACTGCAGAACAGGCCCCGTGTGACACACAATGTAACAACAGGCCCCGTGCATCACACTATGTAACAATAGGCCCCGTGTGTCACACTGCGGAACAGGCCCCGTGTGTCACACTGCGGAACAGGCCCGTGTGTCACACTGCGGAACAGGCCCCGTGTGTCACACTGCGAAACAGGCCCCGTGTGTCACACTGCGGAACAGGCCCCGTGTGTCACACTATGTAACAACAGGCCCCGTGTGTCACACTGCGGAACAGGCCCGTGTGTCACACTGCGGAACAGGCCCGTGTGTCACACTGCGGAACAGGCCCCGTGTGTCACACTGCGAAACAGGCCCCGTGTGTCACACTGCGGAACAGGCCCCGTGTGTCACACTGCGGAACAACAGGCCCCATGTGTCACCCTGCGGAACAGGCCCCGTGTGTCACACTGCGAAACAACAGGCCCCGTGTGTCACACTGCGGAACAGGCCCCGTGTGTCACACTGCGGAACAACAGGCCCCGTGTGTCACACTGCGGAACAACAGGCCCCGGTGGCACAGCACTGTTGATACTGTACACTGCGAGACACACAACAGTTCCACGCCCCTTAAGTACATGAGGGTGGAAAGGAATAGAAGGAAATGTTGACAGGGGTGAGATGAAGTTGGGTGGGAGGAGGCTCGTGTGGAGCCGAAACACCGGCACGGTCCAGTGGGTCAAATGACAGCCAATGGGTTCCTGATTTTAAAAATACCCCTGGAATCTTTCACTGATAAACCTGCACAGCAGAAAGACTGGGCGACATGCGCCAGTCACACCCACCAGTGCAGTGGGTGGCGTAGTGCGCCTAGCTGGGTGTACAGCCCCGTCCTAAGTTGGGTCAAATGGCCTGTTTCCGTGCTGTAAAAGTCTATGTAATCCTCATGTAATATTCAACGTGGCACAGTTCTTTAATAGAGAGTTTGCACATCCCCTTGGATTGAACAGAAGCGGAGAAGGAAGAGAAAGCAAAAAGGAAAAGGTGCTGCTGATGCTGGAAATCCGAAACAAAACAGAAATAGGCTGGGAAACGCTCAGCGGTGACCACTCCTGAAATGTTGACTCGTGGGTTTGTCGCTCCGCAGATGCTGACGGACGCGCCGAGTGTTTCTGCCGTTTCAATGCTGTTGGCCCAGAGCACGAAGAGTTGTCATTCGCAGTAGCTCAGTTCTCGACACTAGAGAGCAGCAGTGTCTTCACAAAGAACATTTCACCGGAGGTACAGGAGGGCAGCACAGGGGCCATAGGCAGCAAGCACTGATCTCAGGCACCAGGGATATCAGTCTTTAGAACGGGGCTGTACTCCCAGCTAGGCCACCCACTGTCCTGGCGGGTCTGACTGGCGCAGGTCGCCCTGTCTTTCTGCTGCGCAGGTTCATCGGTAAAGGATTCCTGGGGTATATTTAAAATCAGGAACCCATTGGCTGTCAATGCAACAACAACAACTTGCATTTATATAGCGCCTTTGACGTAGCAAAACGTCCCAAGGCGCTTCACAGGAGCGATTATCCAACAAAATGTTGGCACCGAGCCACCAAAGGAGATATTAGGGCGGATGACCTTGTTCCAAGAGGTAGGTTTTAAGGAGCGTCTTAAAAGAAGAAAGGAAAGGTAGAGAGTCGGAGAGGTTTCGGGAGGGAATTCCAGAGCCTAAGGCCCAGGCAGCTGAAGGCACTGCCGCCAATGGTGGAGCGATGGAAATCGGGGATGCTCAAGTGGCCAGAATTAGAGGAGCGCAGAGATCTCAGAGGGTTGTGGGGCTGGAGGAGATGACAGAGATAGGGAGAGGGGGCGAAGCCATAGAGGGATATGTAAACAAAGGTGAGAATTTTGAAATCGAGGTGTTGTTAAACCGGGAGCCAATGTAGGTCAGCGAGCACAGGGGTGGTGGATGAACGGAACAGCAGGATGAACGATGTAAATCCCCGATTAACATCCCAGCTCTGTGAAGGGTTCTGCCACACATCCAATTTTCTGTCCTTCATTCTGCCAGCGCATTTCGCACTTCATCTAGAGCCATCCTTTGTTCCTCAACCTGTCACATTTCCACCTCCTCTTGCCTTGAATATCTCTTAATGTCTCTCAATGTCTTTTAATCTCTCCTGCCTTCTATCCTATCACTGACCTTCCCTTTTGTTCTCTCATCCCCTCCCCCTTTTCCCAGCATTATACTTGCTTTAAAATCTATTTCATTTCCTGCTTTTTTCCAGTTCTGACGAAAGGTCTTCGTCCTGAAACGTTAACTCTGTTTCTCTCTCCACGGACGCTGCCTGGCCTGCTGAGTTTTTCCAGTGTTTTCTGTTGTTATTTCCAATTTTCTGAGGTTCTGGAAACCTGTGAATGTTGAGGGAGAATTGTTTGACACCGAGATTTCTTGCTTACAGAGTGCTTGGACAACGGAATATCATACAACGTTGGTGCAATGTGGAAGAGCGAAGAATGCTACACGTGTTACTGCGGGAAGGTGACTGCAATATGCTGCACGGAGTAAGTCACACGTTGGTTGTTTAGTCACGATAAGAGTGTATTTTGTTTGCTGGGTTTGGTATTGTAGGCTTTGGGGGGAACGACCCAGGAAATGTGATTCCCATCAGTGATGGCGTGGCTAAGGGATTGAAGTAGAGAGTCAAGCCAAGGCATGGAACCTCACATAACCTGTCCTCGGGGTAATATTTGCTAAAGCAGTTCAGGAGGATTTAAACTAATATGGCAGGGGAATGGGAACCTATGTAGCGAAACAGGGGGAAGTAATATGCAGTCAGAAACAAATGTTAGAAGGGTGAGAAACAATAGGGGAAGGCCGAGTAAACAAAGGCAAGAAACACAAAGGGCCATACTAAATCATGAGTCTAAAAGGACAAAGGATGTTAATAAAACAAGCCTAAAGGCTCTGTGTCTTAATGCAAGGAGTATCCGTAATAAGGTGGATGAATTGACAGTGCAAATAGATGTTAATGGATACGATGTGATTGGGATTACAGGGACGTGGCTCCAGAACAATCAAGGCTGGGAACTGAACATCCAGGGGTATTCAACATTCAGAAAGGATAGAATAAAAGGAAAAGGGGGAGGGGTAGCATTGCTGGTTAAAGAGGAGATTAATGCAATAGCTAGGAAGGACATCAGCTTGGAGGATGTGGAATCAATATGGGTTGAGCTGCAGAACACCAAAGGGCAGAAAACGTTAGTGGGAGTTGTGTACAGACCTCCAAACAGCAGTAGTGAGGTGGGGGAGGGTATGAAACAGGAAATCAGAGGTGCGTGCAAAAAAGGCACGGCAGTTATCATGGGTGACTTTAATATGCATATAGATTGGGCTACTCAAACTGGAAGCAATACGGTGGAGGAGGATTTCCTGGAGTGTTTAAGGGATGGTTTCCTAAACCAATATGTTGAGGAACCAACTCGAGGGGAGGCCATCCTGGACTGGGTGTTGTGTAATGAGGAAGGACTAATCAGCAATCTTGTGGTACGAGGCCCCCTGGGGAAGAGTGACCATAGTATGGTGGAGTTCTACATTAGGATGGAGAAGGAAACAGTTAAGTCAGAGACCATGGTCCAGAACTTAAATAAGGGCAACTTTGAGGGTATGAGGCGTGAATTGGTGAGGTTAAATTGGCAAGCAATATTTAAGGGGCTATCAGTGGAAGGGCAATGGCAGACATTTAGAGATCGCATGGATGAACTACAACAATTGTACATCCCGGTCTGGCGTAAAAATAAAAAAGGGAAGGTGGCTCAACCATGGCTAACAAGGGAAATCAGGGATAGTATTAAAGCCAAGGAAGTTGCATACAAATTGGCCAGAAGTAGCAGCAAACCCGGGGACTGGGAGAACTTCAAAACTCAGCAGAGGAGGACGAAGGGTTTGATTAGGGCAGGGAAAATAAAATATGAAAGGAAGCTTGCAGAGAACATTAAAATGGACAGCAAAAGCTTCTATAAATATGTAAAAAGAAAGAGGTTAGTAAAAACAAACGTAGGTCCCCTGCAGTCGGAAACAGGGGAAGTCGTAATGGGGAACAAGGAAATGGCAGATCAATTGAACAAGTACTTTGGTTCGGTGTTTACTGTGGAGGACACACACAACCTGCCGGAAATAAAAGGGGTCAGAGGATCTGGTAAGAGGGAGGAGCTGAGGGAAATCCTTATTAGTCGGGAAAAGGTATTGGGGAAATTGATGGGACTGAAGGCTGAAAAATCCCCGGGGCCTGATGGTCTGCATCCCAGAGTACTTAAGGAGGTGGCCTTGGAAATAGTGGATGCATTGACGATCATTTTCCAACATTCCTTAGACTCTGGATCAGTTCCGATGGAGTGGAGGGTGGCCAATGTAACCCCTCTTTTTAAAAAAGGAGGGAGGGAGAAAGCAGGGAATTATAGACCGGTCAGCCTGACATCGGTCGTGGGTAAAATGATGGAAGCAATTATTAAAGATGTCATAACAGACCATTTGGAAAGTGGCGACATGATAGGTCCAAGTCAGCATGGATTTGTGAAAGGGAAATCATGCTTGACAAATCTTCTGGAATTTTTTGAGGATGTTTCCAATAGGGTGGACAGGGGGGAACCAGTAGATGTGGTGTATTTGGACTTTCAGAAGGCCTTCGACAAGGTCCCACACAAGAGATTGGTGAGCAAAGTTAAAGCACATGGGATTGGGGGTAATGTGTTGACGTGGATTGAGAACTGGTTGGCACACAGGAAACAAAGAGTAGGAGTAAATGGGTACTTTTCAGAATGGCAGGCAGTGACCAGCGGGGTACCGCAGGGTTCGGTGCTGGGATCCCAGCTGTTTACATTATATATTAATGATTTGGACGAAGGGATTAAATGTAATATCTCCAAATTTGCAGATGACACTAAATTGGGAGGCAGTGTGAACAATGAGGAGGATGCTAGGAGGCTACAGAGTGACTTGGACAGGTTGGGTGAATGGGCAAATGTATGGCAGATGAAGTACAATGTGGATAAATGTGAGGTTATCCACTTTGGTGGTAAAAATAGAGAGGCGGACTATTACCTGAATGGTGGCAGATTAGGGAAAGGGGAGGTGCAACGAGACCTGGGCGTCATGGTACATCAGTCACTGAAGGTGGGAATGCAAGTGCAGCAGGCAGTCAAGAAAGCAAACGGAATGATGGCCTTCATAGCAAGGGGATTTGAGTACAGGAGTAGGGAGGTGATGCTACAGTTGTACAGGGCCTTGGTGAGGCCACACCTGGAGTATTGTGCGCAGTTTTGGTCTCCTAACTTAAGGAAGGACATTCTTGCTATTGAGGGAGTGCAGCGAAGGTTCACTAGATTGATTCCTGGGATGGCCGGACTGACATATCAAGAAAGATTGGGTCAACTGAACTTGTATCCTCTGGAGTTCAGAAGAATGAGGGGGGATCTTATAGAGCCATTTAAAATCCTGACTGGTTTAGACAAATTAGATGCGGGCAGAATGTTCCCAATGTTAGGGAAAACTAGAACCAGGGGTCACAGTCTAAGGATTAAGGGGAAGCCATTTAAGACTGAGCTGAGGAGGAACTTCTTCACCCAGAGGGTGGTGAATCTATGGAATTCTCTTCCACAGAAGGTTGTTGAGGCCAGTTCGCTAAATATATTCAAAAGGGAGTTAGATATAACACTCACAACTAGGGGGATCAAGGGGTATGGCGAGAAAGCAGGAATGGGGTACTGAGGTAGCATGTTCAGCCATGAACGCATTGAATGGCGGTGCAGGCTCGAAGGACCGAATGGTCTACTCCTGTACCTATTTTCTATGTCTATGTTTCTAACCTTTCGTTGTAGGTGACTGGCGTTGTCACGTTACTGTGGTGGTACCCCATGGAGCAGGGAGAATCTGTTCACTGAGAATCTTTCAGACTATGTGTCAGGCACTCCTGGACGAAGCATCATCAGCTACCCAAGAACATCCCGTTCCCTTGTCACTGAGAATTCCGGCGTAGGGAGACTTGCGGGAGTACTTAGCCTAACTGAGACGGATCTTTGTCAACTATTCTGGTGTATTGGTGCATCAACCACACAGTGTCCTGGCCAAGATATGTCCCTCAGTCAACATCACTAAAACAGATTATTCCATTGCTGTTGTGCGCAAATTATCTGCCGCATTTCCTACATTACAACAGTAACTACACTTCAAATGTACTTCATTGGCTGTAAAGCTCCAGAACGAGCCGTGCCTCTAGCCAAGCTGTTCCAGTACAGCTACAACACTGGCATCTATCCGACATTGTGGAAAACTGCTCAGGTATGTCCTGTCCACAAAAAGCAGGACAAATCCAATCTGGCCAATTACCGCCCCATCAGTCTACTCTCAATCATCAGCAAAGTAATGGAAGGTGTCGTCGACAGTGCGATCAAGCAGAACTTACTCACCAATAACCTGCTCACTGATGCCCAGTTTGGGTTCCGCCAGGACCACTCGGCTCCAGACCTCATCACAGCCTTGGTCCAAACATGGACAAAGGAGCTGAATTCCAGAGGTGAGGTGAGAGTGACTGCCCTTAACATTAACACAGCATTTGACCGAGTGTGGCATCAAGGAGCCCGAGTAGAACTGAAGTCAATGGGAATCGGGGGGAAAACTCTCCACTGGCTGGAGTCATACCTAGCATAAAGGAAGATAGTTGTGGTGGTTGGAGGTCAATCATCACAGTCCCAGGACACTGCTGCAGGAGTTCCTCAGGGCAGTGTCCTAGGCCCAACCATCTTCAGCTGCTTCATCAAATACACTGCCTCCATCATAAGGTCAGAAGTGGGGATGTTCGCTGATGACTGCACAGTGTTCAGTGCCATTCGCAACTCCTCAGAAAATGAAGCAGTCCATGCCTGCATGCAGCGAGACCTGGATGACATTCAGGCTTGGGCTGATAAGTGGCAGGTAACATTCGCACCACACAAGTGCCAGGCAATGACTATCTCCAACAAGCAAGCGTCTAACCACCGCCCCTTGACACTCAACGGCATTACCATCGCCGAATCCCCCACCATCAATATCCTGGGGTCACCATTGAGTCATAGAGTCATACGGCACAGAAGGAGGCATTTTGGCCCATCGAGTCCGTGCCAGCTCTCTGTGGAGCGATCCAGTCAGTCCCATTCCCCCGCTCTATCCCCGTAGCCCTGCAAGTTTATTTCCCTCAAGTGCCTATCCAGTCTCCCCTTGAAAACATTGAGTGTCTCCGCTTCCACCACTTCTGTCAGCAGCGAATTCCAGGTCCTCACCACTCGCTGCATAAAAAAGTTTTTCCTCACATCCCCCCTGAATCTCTTGCCCAAAATCTTAAATCTGTGTCCCCTAGTCCTTGTACCATCAACTAGTGGGAACAGCCTTTCCCTGTCTAGCCTATCCAAACCCGTCATAATCTTGTACAACTCTATCAAATCACCCCTCAACCTCCTTTACTCTCATGAAAACAAATCCAGCTTCTCCAACCTGTCCTTGTAGCTAAGATCCCCCATCCCTGGAACCATTCTGGTAAATCTCCTTCACACCCTTCCTAAAGTGTGGTGACCAGAACTGGATGCAATACTCCAGTTACCCAGCACTTTATAAAGGTTCAGCATAATTTCTCTACTTTTGTACTCAATACCTCTATTTATGAAGCCCAAGATCACATATGCTTTGCTAACCTATGTCCTGCCACCTTCAGGGACCTATGCACATTAACTCCCAGGTCCCTCTGTCCCTGCACACTCTTTAAACTGTGCCATTAAGTGTATATTGTCTGTCCCTGTTCCTTCTGCCAAAATGCATCACCTCACACTTCTCTGTATTAAATTCCATCTGCCACTTGTCTGCCCATTCGGCTAGCCTTTCTATGTCCTGTTGCAGCCTATTGGTATCATCCTCAATGTTTGCCACACCCCCAAGTTTGGTGTCATCGGCAAATTTAGAAATTCTACTCTGTATTCCAATACCCAGGTCATTTATATATATCAAAAAAAGCAGTGGCCCCAGCACTGACCCTTGGGGAACACTACTGTCTACCATCCTCCAGTCTGAAAAACAGCCATTTACCACAACTCGCTGTTTTCTGTCTTTATGCCAATTCCTTATCCAAATTGCCACTGACCCACCTATTCCACGAGCCTCAATTTTGTTAACCAGCCTTCTATGTGGCACTTTGTCAAACACCTTCCAAAAATCCATGTAGACAACATCCATTGCATTTCCTTCATCAATCCTCTCTGTTACTTCATCAAAAAATTCAATTAGATTAGTCAAACACGATCTGCCTTTTACAAATCCGTGTTGGCTTTCCTTAATTCGCTTAAACCTCTCCAAGTACCCGTTAATTTTTTTCTTCATTATTGTTTCTAAAACTTTACCCACCACTGATGTTAAACTGACTGGCCTGTAGTTACTAGGATTGTCCTTACACCCTTTCTTGAACAATGGTGTCACCTTTGCCACATTCCAATCCTCAGGCACCTCCACTGCATTTAGCGAAGATTGGAAAATTATGGCAAGCCCTTCCACTATCTCCTCCCCCAATTCCCTTAGCAACCTGGGATGCAAGCCATCTTGACCAGAAACTTAACTGGACCAGCCACGTAAATACTGTGGAAATAAGAGCAGGTCAGAGGCTGGGTTTTCTGCGGCGAGTGTCTCAGCTCCTGACTCCCCAAAGCCTTTCCACCATCTACAAGGCACAAGTAAGGAGTGTGGTGGAATACTCTCCACTTGCCTGGATGAGTACAGCTCCAACAACAATCAAGAAGCTCGACACCATCCAGGACAAAGCAGCCCGCTTGATTGGCACCCCATCCACCACCTTAAACATTCACTCCCTCCACCACCGGCGCACCGTGGCTGCAGTGTGTACCATCTACAAGAGGCACTGCAGCAACTCACCAAGGCTTCTTCGGCAGCACCTCCCAAACCCGCGACCTCCTCCACCTCGAAGGACAAGGGCAGCAGGCGCATGGGAACACCACCACCTCCAAGTTCCCTCCAAGTCACACACCATCCTGACTTGGAAGTATATCGGCCGTTCCTTCAGCGTCGCTGGGTCAAAATCCTGGAACTCCCTCCCTAACAGCACTGTGGGAGCACCTTCACCACACGGACTGCAGCGGTTCAAGAAGGCGGCTCACCACCACCTTCTCAAGGGCAATTAGGGATGGGAAATAAATGACGCCCACATCCCGTGAACGAATTTAAAAAAAGCGCTTTGGGATGTCCTGAAGTCCATGAAAAGCACTGTATAAGTTGAATCTTTCTTTCTTTCTCTCGCTTAGTACCACAGTGGAGCATGAGCCTAGCTTATGTGTTCAAGTCGCGGAATAAGCCTTAAACCTTGGCCGAGTAGAAACGATAAAACTCTTGTTGTAACTAATTACAATGGAGGTAAGAGGAGTATGGTTGTGAATTGTGATTGCTGATCCCAGTGTCTCTTTTTCCCTTCTGTTAGGTACGTCCAACCCCCAGATGTCCCGAATAACTGTGAAGCTGTCTTTGACAAGAAGCTTTGCAAATACAAGATCTACAGTAAAGACAAACCTGACGTCCTTTGTGACTAGTGAATTCTGTGGAGAAACAGGCCTGAAAGTGGAGACGCAACGTCAGGACTCTTGGAAGCTGCTTTTCCCATCGTCTCCAGAGACACCCAGCGTAGGCTACGCATCCTTGGACCACAACCAGAATGTCCAGTGATACAGAGATTGAGATGTGGCTCCTCAGTACCAATAGCTGTCTAAATGTCACGCTGTAACCCCATCAACTACCTGTCAAAATCTTGAATGAATTAAATAAATTGCCTTTGGTCAGCTTCAACTCATAATGCTAATAGAATTGAGCCGTGTGTGCTTAAAGCCTTCGCTTGATATTCCTTAAGAGCAGGGGAGTTCTCCCCAGCGTCCCGGCCAATATTTACCTCTCAACCAACATCACTAAAAAAAAACCAGATTATCTGGTCGTTACAAAGTGTTTACAGAGACAGAAACAGGCCATTCGGCCCCACTGCTCCGTGCCGGTGTTTATGCTCCACACGAGCCCCCTCCCACCCCTCTTCATCTCGCCCCATCAACATATTCTTCTATTCCTTTCTCCCTCATGTGTTCATCTAACTTCCATGAAAATGTATCTGTGCTATTCGCCTCAACCACTCCCTGTGGTGGCGAGTTCCACATTCTCACCACTCTCTGGGTAAAGAAGTTTCTCCTGAATTCCTTGTTGGATTTATTGCTGACTATCTTATATTGATGGCCACCAATTCTGGTCTCGATGATAAGGTCCCACAAACAGCAATGTTATTGTAACATTGCTGTTTGTGGGAGCTTGCTGTGTGCCAATTTGGCTGCTGCGTTTCCTATCTTCTTCTCCTTCTTAGGCAGTCCCTCGGAACCGAGGATGACTTGCTTCCACATTAAAAATGAGTTCTCAGGTGACTGATGAGTCCATGCGGGACCGACAGTCTCTGTCACAGGTGGGGCAGACGGTGGTTGAAGGGGCGGCTGGGTGGGGTGCTTGGGTTGACGTGCACTCCTTGCGCTGCCTGCGCTTGGCTTCCGCTTGCTCCCGGCGAAGAGACTCGAGGTGTTCGACGCCTTCCCGGATGCTTCTCCTTCACTTTGTGCGGTCTTGGGCCAGGGATTCCCAGGTGTCGGTGGGGATGTTACACTTTTTCAAGGAGGCTTTGAGGGTGTCCTCGAAGCGTTTCCTCTGCCCACCTGGGGCTCTCTTGCCGTGCCGGAGCTCCGAGTAGAATGCTTGTTTTGGGAGTCTCGTATCGGGCATGTGGACAATGTGACCCGTCCATCGGAGCTGACCGAGCGTGGTCAAAGCTTCGATGCTGGGGATGTTGGCCTGAGCGAGAACACTGACGTTGGTGCGCCTATCCTGCCAATGGATTTGCAGGATCTTGCGGAGGCAGCGTTGGTGGTACCTCTCCAGTGCTTTGAGGTGCCTGCTGTACATGGTCCATGTCTCTGAAGCATACAGGAGGGCGGGTATCACTGCTGCTCTGTAGACCATGAGCTTAGTGCCGGGTTTGAGGTCCTGGTCTTCAAACACTCTCTTCCTCAGGCGACCGAAGGCTGCACTGGCACACTGAAGGCGGTGTTGGACTTCGTCGTCGACATTTGCCCTTGTTGACAGTAGGCTCCCGAGGTATGGAAAGTGGTCCATATTACGCGTTTCCTATATTACAACAGCGACTACACTTCAAAAGTACGTCATTGGCTGTGAAGCACTTTGGGCTTCACAGCCCTGAGATCCTGAAAGTCGTTGTATAAATGCTTGTTCTTTCTTTAACTGCTATTTTTCCCAGAGACAGGGCTATAACGCACAGCCTGTTTGCAAGACTTGGGAGTGGATTCCACAATTAAGCGTATTGTACACGCTCAGTGGGAGGAGTGGCTTTGATAAGCATCCGAGAAAAAGCTATTTTAGCTTTTAACAGTTCATCAATTCGACACTAGTTTTGAACTCAGAGACCACAGGGATGGAGGGAGTGGCAAATAGGCTCATCACTTTGGTGGAGTCGGAGGTACTCTGTTGAGGCTGGGTGGTGGGGGGCGGGGATCAAAGCACCGTGAGTAGAAGACCTTGTGACCGGGCCTGGCCTGTGGGCCTCAGTTCCGCACCAGCATGAGACGTTAAACCGAGGCCCCGTCTGCTCTCTCAGGTGGATGTAAAAGATGCCACGGCCACTATTTGGAAGAAGAGCAGGGGGAGTTATCCCCGGTATCCTGGGGCCAATATTTCTCCCTCAATCAACATCGCTAAAACAGATTATCTGGTCATTATCAGCTTGCTGTTTGTGGGAGCTTGCTGTGTTCAAATTGTCTGCCGCGTTTCCCACATTACAACAGTGACTACACTTCAAAAAGTACTTCATTGGCTGTAAAGTGCTTTGGGTTGTCCGGTGGTTCTGAAAGGCTCTGTAGGCACTGGATAGAGTTTCTTTCCAGTTATTGAGGTCTCGATCCGACACTTCCACTCCAGGAAATGGAATACGAAGGAAAACCGGATTGAAAGGATCTGCGACATGGAAGTGTTACCTTTGACAGCAGATGGTACCTTGTGCACATTGCAGTGATAAACGGGCAGAAACCATCTCGGAATAAGAAAGCAGGCCACAGCTCAACATCCTTTTGGGTCTCCCATGTGTCGGACCTCTGTCGATGCCCATCGCCGTATTAAAGAGGTTCCATAACCAACCTTCCTGCACCTGTAGCTCCGGTCAGCACAAAATAAGAGGGCACGCTCTCTCCACACTCACTCCGGGCAGCTGAGTCGAGAACAAGGCTTTGGGAGCTCGAGTGCGTGAAGGGGTTAACACTGAAGTCTAACCAGTGAAAACCTGTGGGGGCCGCCTCTGCCTTGTGCGATTTTAATCCGAGTATGAGGCTTTGAGCACTTTGCAGATTCACAAAGCTTTTCCACATGTCAGCAGTCTGAGCCTGACCACTGGGTGGCGCTGCTCTCATAGACTCACAGAATGGTTACAGCACAGGAGGAGGCCATTCGGCCCGTCGAGCCCGTGCCGGCTCTCAGCACTTCAGCTAGTCCCACTCCCCCGCCCTTTCCCCGTAGCCCTAAAAAAAAATTTTTCATTTTTTTCCCCTTCGTTCCTGGGATGTTGGCATCGCTGGCAAGACCAGCATTTATTGCCCATCCCTAGTTGCCCTTGAGAAGGCGGTGGTGAGCCTCCTTCTTGAACCGCTGCAGTCCGTGTGGTGAAGGTACTCCCACAGTGCTGTTAGGGAGGGAGTTCCAGGATTTTGACCCAGCGACGATGAAGGAACGGCCGATATATTTCCGTCAGGATGGTTTGTGACTTGGAGGGGAACTTGGAGGTGGTGGTGTTCCCATGCGCCTGCTGCCCTTGTCCTTCTAGGTGGTAGAGGTCACGGGTTTGGGAGGTGCTGCCGAAGAAGCCTTGGCGAGTTGCTGCAGTGCATCTTGTAGATGGTACACACTGCAGCCAGGGTGCGCCGGTGGTGGAGGGAGTGAATGTTTAAGGTGGTGGATGGGGTGCCTATCAAGCGGGCTGCTTTGTCCCGGATGGTGTCAAGCTTGTTTAGTGTTGTTGCAGCTGCACTCATCCAGGCAAGTGGAGAGTATTTCATCACACTCCTGGCTTGTGCATCAACAGGAGGTCCACACGGCCCTCAATGGGAGGTCCACACGGCCCTCAATGGGAGGTCCACACGGCCCTTAATGGGAGGTCCACACGGCCCTCAATGGGAGGTCCACACTGAGCTCACCGGGAGGTCCACACTGAGCTCACCGGGAGGTCCACACTGAGCTCACCGGGAGGTCCACACGGCCCTCAATGGGAGGTCCACACGGCCCTCAATGGGAGGTCCACACTGAGCTCAATGGGACGTCCACACTGAGCTCACCAGGAGGTCCACACGGCCCTCAATGGGAGGTCCACACGGCCCTCAATGGGAGGTCCACACGGCCCTCAATGGGAGGTCCACACGGCCCTCAATGGGAGGTCCACACGGCCCTCAATGGGAGGTCCACACGGCCCTCAATGGGAGGTCCACACGGCCCTCAATGGGAGGTCCACACGGCCCTCAATGGGAGGTCCACACGGCCCTCAATGGGAGGTCCACACGGCCCTCAATGGGAGGTCCACACGGCCCTCAATGGGAGGTCCACACGGCCCTCAATGGGAGGTCCACACGGCCCTCAATGGGAGGTCCACACGGCCCTCAATGGGAGGTCCACACGGCCCTCAATGGGAGGTCCACACGGCCCTCAATGGGAGGTCCACACGGAGCTCACTAGGAGGTCCACACTGAGCTCACCAGGAGGTCCACACGGCTCTCAATGGGAGGTCCACACTGAGCTCGCCAGGAGGTCCACACGGCCCTCAATGGGAGTACCACACTGAGCTCGCCAGGAGGTCCACACTGAGCTCGCCAGGAGGTCCACACTGAGCTCGCCAGGAGGTCCACACTGAGCTCGCCAGGAGGTCCACACTGAGCTCACCAGGAGGTCCACACGGCTCTCAACGGAAGGTCCACACTGAGCTCGCCAGGAGGTCCACACGGCTCTCAATGGGAGGTCCACACTGAGCTCGCCAGGAGGTCCACACTGAGCTCACCAGGAGTTCCACACGGCTCTCAATGGAAGGTCCACACTGAGCTCGCCAGGAGGTCCACACTGAGCTCACCAGGAGGTCCACACGGCTCTCAATGGGAGGTCCACACTGAGCTCGCCAGGAGGTCCACACGGCTCTCAATGGGAGGTCCACACTGAGCTCGCCAGGAGGTCCACACGGCTCTCAATGGAAGGTCCACACTGAGCTCGCCAGGAGGTCCACACTGAGCTCGCCAGGAGGTCCACACTGAGCTCGCCAGGAGGTCCACACTGAGCTCGCCAGGAGGTCCACATGGTTCCACTTTCCAGTGGGAATCACGAAGCAGGGATCTGATCAGAATTAGACACCCCCGGTCAGGGCCAGTTGAGACCAGTTATAGCAAGCCAGCCACCCCCCCAACTGATACCAGCCAACTCAACAGTGATTGCAGATCGGACATGGGATCTGGTTCAGTTCCACATCACCTGATCCGTACATGCCAAAACATTATACACTTCTAGAGATGGGTTTGGCTACGAAATGCCATCTCCATGTCATGCCTGCCTGGAGCACAAAGCATTATATTATTCAATATTTTTAATTCCTTCATAATTTGTGGGCGTTGCTGGCAATTTCAGCATTTATTGTCCATCCCTAATTGCGAGCTGACTAGCCTGGCAGAGGCTCGTTCAGTAGCAGGGCTGGTGATCTCTGCAGTGCATCTGTCGTATTTTTTTTTTATCCATTCAGGGGACAGTGGCATCTCTGGCAAGGCCGGCATTTATTGCCCATCCCTAATTGCCCTTGAGAAGGTGGCGGTGAGCTGCCTTCTTGAACCGCTGCAGTCGGTGTGGTGAAGGTGCTCCCACAGTGCTGTTAGGGAGGGCGTGTGAGGATTTTGACCCAGCGACGATGAAGGAACGGCCGATATATTTCCAAGTCAGGATGGTGTGTGACTTGGAGGGGAACTTGGAGGTGGTGGTGTTCCCATGCGCCTGCTGCCCTTGTCCTTCTAGGTGGAAGAGGTCGTGAGTTTGGGAGGTGCTGCCGAAGAAGCCTTGGCGAGTTGCTGCAGTGCATCTTGTAGATGGTACACACTGTTAGTACATAGGGAGATATTTTAATGCATCCCCACTGGATATCAGACCAACACAACTGAATATTCAGCAATGAGTAGAAATGGAGAAAAATAATTAAGAGAAACAGTTTAACAAGATGTCATTGTGTGTCAGTGAATCACTAATTGCAAAGAAGAGGATTTCTCTTGTAAATTTTAATGTCTTTTGAAACATGCAAATCCTTTGCTAATCGCCCCCCCCACCCAGAGAGACGGAAGAGATCAATGGCGTGAAATTCGGACGTGCCCTGTTTCGGGATGGTAACGCTGATGAGGTGGGACATCCTGTGTCCGGCGAGGAAGTCCCGCACCGGCCGCGACATTCGCCTTACCGCCCTCTGCAGGGTCTCCGATGGCCCCAACTAGGCCCACCAGGGCGGCGTGGCGCCATGGCAGCAGCCCAGCGCCGAGACGCGGTGCCAGGCTGCGCGATGGCGGCTAGGACCACACCACGGCGCACCACAAAAAATGAAAATGGCGGCGCGGGTCGCGGCCGCACCTCCCCTTTAACTACCGCCCCGCGAGCTGGGGTCGGCCCGGCTCGCGACCCCCGGGGCGGTAAGTGGTCGCTGCGCACGGCGATTACATCATCGCCGGAGGAGCGGAGGCTCGGGGCGCTACCGGTGGGGGCACGGCGCTATCGGGTAGCGCCTCAGCAACGCTGGGGGAGGCGCTTTATTCGCCCCCCCCGGACGATAACCACTTTGCGCCCCGTTTGCACGCCAAGGCAGGCGCAAAGGAACCGAATTTCGCCCCCCAAGAGTCAGAGAATAACCAACCTCTTGTGGAAACATGACTCAATTCCGCTTCCCCAGTGGAGGGCTTTCCAAAATCTGCCTGAGCTTGCTTTGGAAAAGAAGTCGGCCATTGAGACAGAACAAGTAGTAACATTTCTGAAAAACTGGAGAATATCTTCAAGGACAGCAATAGAGAGTGAAAGACAGCCAGAGATAAGGGAAAGAGAGAGAGAGTGCCAGAGAGAGAGAGAGAGCGACGGAGACAGAGAGAGAGAGAGAGAGAGAGAGCGCACCAGAGAGAGAGAGAGAGAGAGCGACGGAGACAGAGAGAGAGAGCGCCAGAGAGAGAGAGCGCCAGAGATAAGAGAGAGAAAGAGAGAGAGAGAGCACCAGAGAGAGAGATAGAGAAAGAGCACCAGAGACAGAGAGAGAGAGTGAGAGGGCGCCAGAGAGAGAGAGAGAGAGAGAGGGCGCCAGAGAGAGAGAGAGAAAGAGCACCAGAGACAGAGAGAGAGAGAGAGAGGGCGCCAGAGAGAGAGAGAGAGAGAGAGAGCGCCAGAGACAGAGACAGAGAGTACTGAAGAACTCCTGTTTAAGGAAGTGACGTCTGTATGAAAAATCTAAATGCAGGACATTTTATACAATCCTCTCTCCTCACTTGAATGATAGCAAAAGTCCTTCCAGGATTTCTCTCCTTTCAGTTAGCCCTTTTCCCACAGTTCTTGTTTATATTCTCTTCCATATGAATGAAAGAGGTTCAAACAGCCTAGTCAGTCAGAACATGTTTAATAAACATTGCATGAAAATAAACAATGTAAAAATTCAAATGCAAAAATCCACTTGTCACACTTACAGGTACGTCATTCCTGCCTCTGCAGCCAATGTAATCGTTTCCAAGTGAAGTCACTGTTTCCGACATTACAACAGTGACCACACTTCAAAAACTACTTCATTGGCTGTAAAGCGCTTTGGGACGTCTGGTGGTTGTGAAAGGCGCTATAGAAATGCAAGTCTTTCTTTCTCTCGGCACCAAGCCTCTTCGCCAATGAAAGGAATTTCAGGGCTGGGAGTTGGGTGTTTCCTTTTATCCTGTTATTTTACCCCTGAGCCCTTTACTAAGGGCCGCCAGTCCACCACCCTTTCAGCACAGTTCAGTTTGTGCAAATATGTATCCTATTTTTAAGTTAAAAGCAGTTTGTTTACAATAACACGGAGAAAAAAATCTTTCAGTTGATCCAAATGTTTCGGAATGTAATTAACATTTTTTTTAAGGAACTTTGCTTGCGATGGAAGACATTTTGTTGTCCTCTTTCTCATGTGAGCTGACCATTTTCAGAGGGTGTGGAAGCCCATTTGACCCATATAGACCATCATAAGAACATAAGAACATATGTCCTACAGAAACCTACAGTCCCTCCATCTAACTGGCTCTTGAATGATTCCAAGGCTTTTGATTCCAGCGCCCTGCACATAATCCCAGGTATTGATCACTCTTTGCAGTGCTTCCTGACACATTTGGCCCCGATTTTAATGCCAGGTGGATTCCCCCGCTCAGGCCCCGAGTTAAAATTACAGTCGGGTCTCAATGATGTCATCGGGGCCGCAACGTGCCTATGTAAAGAAGGACCCCGTTGGCTCCGGGCGCCTGTCCTCGCTGCCTGCTCAGGAGAGCAGGTTAAGATTGCAGATGTTGCGATCGTGGCGGCTTTCGGACAGGTAAGAGCCCGGGGCGATTTTAACCGCCCGCCCGCCAGGTTTCTGCTGAGCGAGTGGGGTTAAAATCAGCCCAAGTTTGAAATTGTCCCAATATCGACCTCAGTAATTAGGGTTAAAATGACCTGTTTCAACTTGACACCAATCCTTATTGGGTCAGTAGGGTCTGACATGCATCCTATTGAAGAATCTCCAATTTAAGCTAGTTAGAAACCTACACTCACTTGACTTGCCTGACACGGAATGCACTCTCACTCCCCACCCACCTCGTAAGGACACAATGAAGTTATGTAAGTCCAAATAGGTTTGCTTAGTTGGGCGTAGCCAAGGATCAATGACCCCCAACTTGAAGGGATGCTACTGGAATTTAACCGGCTAAAAACCACACAGCCTCCTAGTGCAGGTCGCCCATTAGGGCGTCAGCCTGCAGGGTTATCTGGAGAAGTGGGGGTGACTGGTGATCCCTTCCAGTTTCCCCACAGTGGGCCAGACTGGCTTGTCAATCATTAGCAGTGCCCTGGAGTACTTGAGACCAGCCACCTCTCAGCTGTAGCATTGCCATCTTTGCCACAGAGGTTCGGACATTTCATTGGCAGGTCTTGATCTAAAGACCCCCTGCAACCACCCTCGAAAGGATCGTCACTAGCTGGCTGTAACACACCGATAAACATGGAATTTAGCCCTCGTTGGGTGGCCATCAGGCACTGGGAGCTGCTCACAAGAAACACAACTCACCATAGAAAGTGAGGGTGCAAGGTCACCATCCTCCTGATCCCACCATGGACAAACACCAAAGCCCATTAAAAGAAGGACGTGTTAATTTGCAGCACCTAATTCCTCCCTGCCGACGTAATCAGTAACTTTGCAAAGTGTGATTCGAGCCATTCTGACTGCGGACTCCAAACAGAACAGAGCTCACTTGGAACAGACAGGGCTCACCCTCGCGGGTTAAGACCTTCTCCCACCCGCAAACAAGTTCCTGCCCCCACCCCCACACCGCCCAACTTCCTGACCTCCTCTCCCCAAGTCTCTGACATTCTCCCCCCACCCAAATTCCTGAACTCTTCCCCCAGCCCGAGTTCCTAACCTTCCCCCCACCCCCCACCCATAGATGGGGCATTGTGGGTGGGTCACGGATTGTTAACAGGTTTGTTGGGTTTGAAGTGAATAGTGACAGCGTCATGACTTTCGGATTTCATCCAGTCCAATGACTTGCCACACACGCACCGGGCTTTCTGAGAAATCAGCAGGTCTAGGGAGAGGAGAGGGAGAACTTGGTGTGGGTGTAAAGGGGGCAGGGTTGGAAGAACGTGATCCATCTTACCATCTGGATCATGTTCTTGCTCTCATCCTTCCCCCCCTTTAGACCTGGATCATGTTCTTCCGCCATCCCCACTGTGCTCTCCGTACTCTTTACCCACCCCTTACCAAGTTGCTGACCTCCTCTCTCCCCCCACTCCGATTCCCCCTCTCTCTCCCTCCGATTCCCTCTCTCTCCCTCTGATCCCCTCTCTATCCCTCTCGATCCCCTCTTTCCCCCCCTCTCCCTCCGATCCCCTCTTACCCCCCTCTCTCGCTCTCTCTCCCCTCTATCTCTCCCTTCCTCTCTCTCCCCCCCTCTCTCTCCCTCTGATTCCCTCTCCCCCTCTCCTGCTCTCTCTCCCCTCTATCTCTCCCTCCCCCTCTCTCTCCCCCATCTCTCTCCCTCTTTCTCTCCCCCCCTCTCTCTCTCCCTCTCCCCTCTCTTTCCCCCCTCTCTCTCTCACCCCCTCACTCTCTCGCCCACTCCCCTCATTCTCTCTCTCTCCCCCTCTCTCTGGATCCAGTGACGGGCCTTTGTCCCAAGGAGCTGAGGAAAATCGGGCCCACACTGCACTGCAGCCACAACTGTGAGGTACTGCGCATGCGTGGCCGGACCTCGGTGACAGTCGCATGCGAACAAAAATGTTCATGCAGATAATCACTTTGTTAAAGGACAGAAAGACTTGTATTTATATGCCACCTTTCACGATGTTAGAATATCATAAGGCGCTTTACAGCTAATGAAGTATTCTTGAAGTGTAGTCACTGTTGTAATTTAGGAAACACGGCAGCCAATTTGCGCACAGCAAGCTCCCACAAACAGCAGTGAGATAAAAGACCAGATAATCTGATTTTAGTGATGTTGATTGAGGGGTAAATATTGGCCCCAGGACGCCAGGGAGAACTAGTGCCGTGGGATCTTTTACGTCCACTTGAGAGAGCAGACGGGACCTCGGTTTAATGTCTCATCTGAAAGATGGCACCTCCGACAGTGCAGCGCTCCCTCAGCACCGCACTAGAGTGTCAGCCTGGAATTTGTGCTCAAGTCTCTGGAGTGGGACTTGAAACCCACAACCTTCTGACTCAGAGGTGAAAGGGCTGCCCATTGAGCCACGGCTGAGTTGGAGGTGTGGGGTTTCAGCTACAGCAGCCTGCCTCTCTGCAATGCAATCACGGTAGGCATCATGGACGAGTGCGTGTTGTCATAAATGGCTAATTAGCAGGTAATGACTTCCAGCAGCTGTTGTCCCAAGTGTCAAGGTTTCCTCATCAACGATCTGAGACACATCAGCGGCCTTTGAGGGGACAGCTTGCCTCTTGTATCACCCGCCTTGATATCCAAGAGATTCAAGTCCAAAGCCAGCAACTTGATAGCAAACACCCTTGAGGTACATCTCAGTATTTGTCGCACATCTCAGGTTTGACGATCAATCTATCAGATTCCTCAGCTACATGGGAAACTGAGCCTTTGTTGCTGGTGCTGCACCCACGTCCATCAATAACCCAGTGCCAACATTCCTAGGTTTTATTTTAATTGCTTTGGTTTTTTAATTTCTCTTTTGCCAAGGGTATTTGTCCTTCTTCGCATTTCGTATCTGAAAACTCACCTGTTCTTTATACTGATTATAACATGCATTCTGAGCACATGGAACCCTTGTACAGTCCAGCTCTAACTTCACTGCAATGTGAGGTTTCAAGGGTCTCCTGATTGTCCACCCCTTTCTTTGTGTACCTGCCACTTCCTCTACACCCCACTAATATACACTTGTTCACACTGGGTGCCACCTATCTTTGTAAGTGCTTCATTTGTTCCATGAACTGTGTGCTATCTTATTTAGCTTCCGACTAACACACTGCTGTACATTAGGCTGGAGAACGTCAACACCAACAACACTTTGCCAGCTCCCCTTTACTTAACGCCAGACGCTTGTGGAAACAAACCCAGCAAAGGGTTAATCCACGAGGGACACTGCTGGTAAAACCACAACAATCTCGGCTCTGTTCTCTCCACATTGTGTATACAGTATAACTAACGCAGTATTCAGCATGAGTTGGCAAATTCAAGAGCGGCTGAGACCAGAGGCAACACTGCGTTGGAGGAAATAAAGCCGGCAGTTCATAAAGAGCAACTTAATGTATTTGTTGCTCTTGAATAAGTTCTTAAGCAGCTTATTGTAATGTCAGTTTGGCTCAGTGGGTAGCACTCTCACCTCAAAGGTTGTGAGCTCAAGCCCCACGCCAGGAATTGACCTCAAAGGTAGTAATCTCCAGATTACTCCCGGTGCCACGTGCTAGTGAGCACAGGAATAGGGGGATAGAACAGATGAATGCATGGCTGGAGAGATGGTGCAGGAGGGAGGGCTTTAGATTCCTGAGGAATTGTTGGATAGTACTGGAGAAGAAAGTAGTACTGGAGGCGGTAGTAGTACCATATTCGATAGCAGACTGAGAAAGACTACGAAAAAATTCAAAAATGGGTCTAGAATGCATGTACGTAAATGCACAAAGTGTGGTGAATAAGGTTGGTGAGCTACAAGCACAATTAGCCTTGTGGCAATATGATGTTATGGCAATAACGGAAACGTGGCTTAAAAACGGTGAGGACTGGGCACTTAATATTCAAGGGTACAAGGTGTTCAGAAAAGAAAGGGAAGGAAAGCGGAAGGTGGGGTGGCAGTGCTGATTAAGGAAGACATTGGAGTGTTGGAAAGGGAGGATGTTCTTGAGGGGACAAGGACAGAATCTATTTGGTTAGAGTTGAGGAGCAAAAAGGGTATGATCACGCTATTGGGGGTATTCTATAGCCCTCCAAATAGTGAGAGGGAGGTAGAGGAGCAAATCTGCAGGGAAATCGTAGGGATATGCAAGAGCTATAGAGTGGTGATATTGGGGGACTTTAATTACCCAATATCGATTGGGATAATGCTAGGGTAAAGGGAAAGGAGGCAGAGGAATTTCTGAAATGTGTTCAGGAGAATTTCCTTGATGAGTATGCTCTTGGCCCAACTATGAAGGAGGCATTGCTGGATCTGGTGATGGGGAATGAGGTGGGCCAGGTTGACCAAGTGTCTGAGGGAGAACACTTGGGTATGAGTGATCATCGTATCATAAGATTTAGATTAGCAATGGAGAGGAGCAAGGAACAATCTAGTGTGGAACTTCTAAACTGGAATAGGGCTAACTTCAATGGGATGCGAAAGGATTAGCCAGGGTAAAATGGAACCAAAGACAGACAGGAAAAACTGTGAAGGAACAATGAGTGATCTTTAAGGAGGAGATGTTCCAAATACAGGCGAGGTACATTCCAACAAGAGGGAAGGGCAAGGGAACCAATGCAAGGGCTCCTTGGATGACGAGGGAGATAGAGAAGATAATAAAACAAAAAAAGATGCATGCCCCGCCTCCGCTGACTCCGCCTCCCTAACCTCGGGGCTGGCAGTTCGGGGCCCCGCCCTGCTCGGCCCAGCAGGCGGCCCTTCACTCGCGAACTCTGCCTCCCCTGAGGACTGGACGTTCAAAGCGGGCGGCCACACCTCTGGGAACCACATAGCGGCTGGCCCGGCCTCCTCTAGCTCCTTCCTCCTGCTGTCGGGACCTGCAGCTTGTGTGTCCACCCCGTATGGATCTCTACCTAGCGGCCCCAATCCTTCCAGACCGTTCCTCTGAAACCACCCGTCATCATCACTATGCTCATCTGCACTATCCTCATCTGACCAGGGTACCCTGGGGTCCTCGTCATCTAACCCCCAACTCCAGAAAAACGCTGCATGATCGTCCGGGGTGTCCCTTCCCCTGATGCAAGCTGCTACGCCTGCCTGTGTGCCTTGTGGTCCTACCTGGGGCTGTGTTTTCCCATTGGCGGGATTTACCCCTGTAGTTTTCCCTTGCGCACCCGGCTGGTACAGTTTACATTGGTTTATGTGGAACCACTTAGTGCGCCGAGGTACTTTTACGGCGTAAACCATGGGACTTGCCTTGTCTACAATGTTGTAGGGTCCCATATACAGTGGTTCCAGACTCCCTACTCTGGCGTAGTTTCTGACCATGACCTGGTCTCCTACTTCCCACTCCCGCGTTTTGCGGGGTTCCAGCAACAAGCGATTGCCCTGGTGCTGCCTTCCCATGTTCCCAGCCGCCTGCTCATAAACTTGCTTCAGGCGCTCCAAGAGAGTTTGGGCGAACTTGTCCCTGCTGATCTCTTGAAGCTGACCCTCAGTGAGCACCGGGGCTAGCACATGGGTGGGGGTTCGCATGAGCCTGCCGGTCATTACCTCGTGCGGGGAGTACCCCGTACTTTTTGACTGACTGGCCCGGACCCCCATGAGGACTAAAGGCAGAACTTCCGCCCATTTTTGGGGCGAGTTCCTAGTCTCTTTCCTCAATTTCTCCTTCAGGGTCCGGTTCATACGTTCAACAATCCCGGATGACTGGGGATTGTGTGCTACGTGCCATTTCCCTTCAATGCCCAAAAGCATGAGGGTGTTCTGCATCACCTGGCCGGTGAAATGACTCCCTTGGTCTGACTCCACGAAACGGGGGAGTCCCCACCGCGAGAACACTTCCCGGACCAAGATTTTTGCTGTACCCAGTGCCGTAGCTGTTCGACAAGGGAAGGCTTCCACCCACTTGGAAAACACATCCACCAGGACGAGGCAGTACTTATAACCTCCCTGGGTGGTGGGCAGGGGTCCTATATAGTCGATCTGTATCGACTGCCATGGTCCCTCTACCCTTCTTACGTGTCCCATGGGCACCTTCCTTTTCTGGGGGTCTGGGTTGTTTGCAGCGCACACAAGACAGTTAGCGCAGAACTCGCGGACTTGTTCCCTGAGCCCTGGCCACCATCCCGCTTGCTCTACCCGTTGCCAGGTAACCTCGGGCCCGGGGTGCCCTGCCCCTGGTCCCTCGTGAGCCAACTGGAGGAATTCCCTCCTGTGCTGCTGCGGCACAACCCACTGCTCCTCGCGGAACAGCATGCCTTCCTTAACTGAGAGGGTCGCCGTACTGTACGGACCTTCTACCTGCCTCCCCTCAGCAATCGTTTTTAGGACTGCTTTTAGGGCGGGATCCTGGGCTTGGACGGTCTTAAGGTCTAGGGGCAATGCTACCCTGGTGTTCCCGGTATTCCCGTCCCCACCTCGGACCGCTGCTATGGGTCCGGTTCTATAGGGGTTCCAGAAAGTACCGTCGCGGGCACCATTTTCTGTAAGGGATGCTCTCCTGACCCTGCGTGTCTCGTAGCCTGTGAGGTTCACGCGGCTCTGTGCAGCCTGTATGTCAGTGCGGGTCTAGGCCTGGTCTCCAGCCAGTCTGGGAACACTAGACACCCCTGTGAGTGGTTCGAATCACTCTCCCTTACGGTTCTAGACACTGGACTTAGATGCGAGAGCAGTAATGGAGATAAAACTCATGTAGACTTGGTTTGAACGGTACGAAATGGAAAATCTTTATTGCATGATACTTAAAATTATGAAATACATGTCATATGCACAGATTAATGACAGTACAATCTTACAAACAGTTATAATCACTCTTAGGGAAACGAGGAACGACCAGCACAACGTAAATAGGGCACACATTACAAATATCCTTAAACTTTAAACCCTCCCCTATCAATAACTATCCTAAAACTAGCTTCGTAGGATCCCGAGACTCATGCTCACCACTCGTAATAACTCGGAGAAATCCCGAATAGCTGATCGGATGTTTTTCACCGCAGCACCCACGTGTTGGTCAGGAGATCTCCTGGTCCCACTTGTTTACTGCTTCTGCTGCTCGGTCAGTCGGCTGGACCGTCCGCTGTAGTGAAGACCTCTGTTGGTGGGCTTCAAAGTTTAATCGTGGAGCACCGTTGTCAATATCGCTGATACGATGTGTTTACACAGTCCAGTTATCATTGATGCAATATGTCTTGTTAAAGAAGAAAAACTTCCTGTCGAGAAGACTTGGCTGATCGACCTACAGGCGCGGTCGGGATTTACTGACCGTGGCGATGGATAAGGTCTTCTTCTCTTCTCCTCTCATCTCATCTCATCTCATCCCGGGCCTTCGGTTCCGCTGCCAGCTACCAACATAGGTCTTTGCAACAGTCTTTTACCCAGGAGCAGCCACGAGGTTACGAATCGACCGGATAAAACACAGGAGCAGCCACGATGATAACAGCAGCAAGCGGCAAGAGTCAAGAGCAAAAGAGCAAGAGGCCAGAGAGCGAATGGACGGTTTGGGCCTGCAATTATAGTGCACAGTTCTTCCGTTTCCCGCCCAACTACAATGTCCATTCTTTTGTTTAAGGTTTGGCGCCCAAAAAGTCCTGTATGGGTGATCTCTGTCCTTAATGGGTTTCGGGGCTACTCCTGAATGTTTGAGTACCTGTTAATATTTCTCCCATTGTTAAATCGGTCGGTGTTCCCCCTGGAGGGGTTTGGGGGCTTCCAAGTGTCCTGTATAACTACCTGCTAACGGCTCTCTCATCGTAGAGCCGTTGGGAGTTTACATACTAATGTCCTTTGGATGGGCCCTTGATGGCTTTCCTTTGTACCTGGGAGACCGATTCCAGTATCGATGTTTATACTGTAAACCCATAATGTCCTGTGTATTGTCTTCACTGTGCTGAATCGTTATCGATCTCGCAAGAATGTTTATTGGAACGCCATCTTGTCTGCCTGCTGAAAAGTCTAGAATGTTCTGTCACGCGGTGCGGCGGCCATTTTACAGGCTGCTTGTGTCCAATTTAAACCTGACAGCATTCCGCTGAAATAAAAGCTGTTTTGAACGAAACTTTGTGTTTTCTCCTTATTAAAAATGAAATCGCGATAATTGCGAATTCTACAGGGGTAGCCCGAAAAGGGCTAGGACTAGTAATTATCCCTTCAAGGTGAATTCTTCAAGGGAGAACCAGACTAAATACAATAAGTTGAGAGGGGAAGTGAAGATGAAAATAAGATTAGCAAAGAGAGAATATGAGAGTAGAATGGCGGTTAACATAAAAGGGAATCCAAAAATCTTCTACCGGCATGTGAACAGTAAGTGGGTAGTAAGAGGCGGGGTGGGGCCTATTAGGGACAAAGAAGGTGATATATGCTTAGTTGCGCAGGGCAAGGCTCGAATACTCAATGAGTACTTTGTATCAGTGTTTACTAAGGAGGTGGATGCTGACAAAATATCGGTAGAAGTGGAAAAGTTAGAAGCAATGGAAGGGGTGAAATTTGATAGACAGGATGTACTAGAAAGGCTGGGTATGCTTAGAGTGGATAAGTCGCCTGGTCCCGATGGCTTGCATCCCAGGTTGCTAAGAGAATTGGGGGAGGAGATAGCGGAAGGGCTTGCCATAATTTTCCAATCTTCCCTAGATGCGGGGAAGGTGCCTGAGGATTGGAATGTGGCAAACGTGACACCATTGTTCAAGAAAGGGTATAAGGACAATCCTAGTAACTACAGGCTGGTCAGTTTAACATCACTGCTGGGTAAAGTTTTAGAAACAACAATCAAGGAAAAAATGAACGGGCACTTGGAGAGGTTTAAGCGAATTAAGGAGAGCCAACACGGATTTGTAAAAGGCAGATCATGTTTGACTAATCTAATTGAATTTTTTGATGAACTAACAGGGAGGATTGATGAAGGGAATGCAATGGATGTTGTCTACATGGATTTTAGGAAGGCGTTTGACAAAGTACCACATAGAAGGCTGGTTAACAAAATTGAGGCACATGGAATAGGTGGGTCAGTGGCAGCTTGGATAAGGAATTGGCTTAAGGACAGAAAACAGCGAGTTGTGGTGAATGGCTGTTTTTCAGACTGGAGGATGGTAGACAGTGGTGTTCCCCAAGGGTCAGTGCTGGGGCCACTGCTTTTTTGATATATATGAATGACCTGGATATTGGAATACAGAGTAGAACTTCTAAATTTGCCAATGACACCAAACATGGATGTGTGGCAAACAGTGAGGATGATACTAATCGGCTGCAACAGGACATGGAAAGGCTAGCAGAATGGGCAGACAAGTGGCAGATGGAATTTAATACAGAGAAGTGTGAGGTGATGCATTTTGGCAGAAGGAACAGGGAGAGGCAATATACACATAATGGCACAGTTTTAAAGAGTGTGCAGGGGCAGAAGACCTGGGAGTTAATGTGCATAGGTCCCTGAAGGTGGCAGGACATATTGAGAGAGTGGTTAGCAAAGCTTATGGGATCTTGGGCTTCATAAATAGAGGTATTGAGTACAAAAATAGAGAAGTTATGCTGAACCTTTATAAAGCGCTGGTTATGCCACAAGTGGAGTATTGCATCCAGTTCTGGTCACCACACTTTAGGAAGGATGTGAAGGCCCTTGAGAGGGTGCAGAGGAGATTTACCAGAATGGTTCCGGGATGGGGGATCTTAGCTACAAGGACAGGTTGGAGAAGCTGGATTTGTTTTCATTAGAGTAAAGGAGGTTGAGGGATGATTTGATAGAGGTGTACAAGATTATGACGGGTTTGGATAGGCTAGACGGGGAAAGGCTGTTCCCACTAGTTGATGGTCCAAGGACTAGGGGACACAGATTTAAGGTTTTGGGCAAGAGATACGGGGGGGTGTGAGGAAAAACTTTCTTACACAGCGAGTGGTGAGGACCTGGAACTCGCTGCCGACGGAAGTGGTGGAAGCGGAGACACTCAGGGCTGGATTTTGCCATTGGGGGCGGGTCAGGTGGTCGGCGGGTCCCACTCCCGCGTCCGATGTCAGGCGGGATAAATTTGCGATTTTGCCCGAATTGGGCAATTGATTCCCAGCGTGTGCGAACCCCTGGCCCAATGAGTCTTTTGATCCTGAAACTCACCTCTGATGACATCATTTATGCAGCTGCATTTAAGGGCTGCAAGCAGCCTTGGTTCATTTTCTGCCTTAGAACTTTTATTTGGGATTCTTCTAAGGGAATTGTGCTGCTGATGTGTCAACTTCAAGGTCCAAGACCGCACCCCGGTTTGATGAGGACTCCCTCCATGCTCTGGTGGAGGGAGCTAGAGCTCAGAAGGAGGTGTTGTTTCCTTCCTCTGAGTAAAAAACCTCCCCAGCAGACCAAAGCTGTGTGGCTGCAAGTGGCCCAGGAGGTCAGTGCAAGATCAATGTGCAGCAGAACCTGGCTGCAGTGCAGAAAGAGGTTTAATGACTTTGTCCGCACAGGAAAAGTGAGTATGACATCACCATTACCCTCAATCTGCTCCCCATCGCCTCTCATCACCAGCACTCTGCATTGTCAACCTCCTCCTCCACATCCCACTTTACCCTTACATCCCTTGCAGCCTTAGCCATCCCTCTCTCTCTCTATGTACACAATCACTTAACTATTCGACTATGCTGGCCTCGCACTCCCTATCACTGTTATGCAATGACAACAACTTACAACACACAGGGAGGGCCCTTGGTCTTGGGACCTCACTCCTTTTTTGTGTCCTTCTAAGCATCTATGCTATGGATTCTCTACACTCAATCCTTCATTATCACTCAAACTCCACTTGTGTCCCTCATTGCAGGAAAAGAGAGCCCACAATAAGAGGGAAAGGGCGAAGACATGAGGAGGGCCACCCTCAATAGCCCAGCTCACCAGCGCTGAAGAGGCGGCCCTTGAGATCGTGGGAGCCGAGGAGGATGTGGAAGTGGGGGACGGACAGACGGGCGCATCAGAGCAAGCTGGTGACAGAATAGTTTTGCATCTCTCTCATTTACATTGCATGAATGACTGATATTGATTCTGATGCTCTAAAAGATTGACTTATGATCATCTGCACAATTCCATGTGCATGCAACGTTTATATCACATGCCTAACTCTTTCCTTTACTCCCACGCAGGACCATCGACAGCCCCCTCCCCACTGTCCAGGTGGAACAGCCTGAGCCTCCAGACTCCTCAGAAGAACCTGCAACCTCTGAGGGCGCAGTGTCACCAGAATTAAGTGCACCCAGCACCAGCGCAGACACTCACACCTCGGTGGGACCTTCGGGACATAGGGTAGTGTTGTCACCTGGTGTATCACAGCTCACAAGTGAGCATCAGCAGATGGTGGAGACAGGGACAGCAGTGGAGAGTCCTCGTCGGAGGGCGCAGGACTCTGCCAGCTCGGCTCAGCTGCATGTCGACCCTGTGCCTCCGGGTCCATCCAGAAGGAGAGCAGTGATGGAACTCCAGGAACAGGTGCAGGAGTCTCTGGCAGGTTTTGTCTCCAGGGTCACTGCGAGTGTGGAGAGGGTGTAGGAGTCCATCGCTAACATGAGCAGGAAAGGATGGCAACCTCCATGGAAAGGATGGCTACCTCCGTGGTAAGGATGGCTACTGTAGAGGAGAGGATAGCTATGGTAGAGGAGAGGATGGCTACGGCCATGGAGGAGCTAAGTCGTCAGGGTGTTGAAAACATGGTCATTGTTCAGAATAGACTGACATCTCTGGAGGAGCGATGGGCAGCTATTGAGCAGAGAAACCAGAGCTTCATGGAAGTCCTCTGGAGTAGGACTGCCAGTGCAGAAACGGGTCCTCATGGCCCCCCTGAAGTGCAGCAAGGTGCTGTCAAGCCACTTACTAGCTCTGAAGTGGGGCTGACCCATGAGAGGGATGTTGGTGGCAGACAACAAGGAAGTGGGGGCTCCTCTCCAAGCGCTCACACTCCCATGCCACTGCGGAGCCCTCAGTCAGAGCCCCACCAGAGTCCTCACCCAACTGAGATGGGCGTCTCAGCCCCTGCAAGCCACAGGAGCAGCAGACTGTTGGGCGAGCCCTCACAGGTTCGCAACCCCAGAGGACGCCCGCCAAAGGTGTCGAGGCAGGAGCAGCATGAAAGTGAGCAAGGGGCCTCCACATCTGCTGAAGCCACAGGGGAAGCACCACGTAGGAGCACGTGTAAGAGGAAGATAAAGCACAAGTAGTCACTTGGGTGTTCTGTTGTGTTTGATTGTGAAATGCCATCCTTTACTGAATGTTATAAAATGAAGTGATGGCAAACTGTTGAAGTTCTGGGCTGTGTCATTTCACAAATGGGACTTCCACATTGAGGGCTCAGGGCGACTTGGATTTGTCATTATGGTGGTCAGAGTGATAGGAAGCCACAGGTTCTTGTCCATTGTCAATGGTGTGGTAAGAAGGTGCGAGCCAAATGTGTTTGATTGGGCAGCCGAAGCAAATCTGGCCAAGATGAGTGTGTCCCTTGCATCCCGGGCAGCAATGTTCTCATGTGCTGCTGCCGCTGGTTGATCACCTCCACAAGGTCTTCATTTTCGTTCTCCTCCTCCTCCTCCTCATCTGAGGAGGCTATGCGCTGAGCCACTTGTCCCTCAGGCAGCTGCAAGCCATGATGCTGTGCCATGTTGTGCAGTGCACAGCAGACCACGACGATTCTGGAGACCCTGGCTGCTGAGTGCTGCAGGGCTCCACCTGATCTATCAAGACATCTGAATCGCATCTTCAGCAAGCCGATGGTTTGCTCGATAATGGATCTGGTCGAAATGTGGCTGGAGTTGCAGCACTCCTCAGCTTCGTTGGATGGCCTCCTGAACAGTGTCATTAGCCACGTCTTCAGGGGTAGCCATCCGCAAAGTTGGTTTGGTGGACTGAAGAGCGGAGGCACACTAGACTGCCGCAGGATGAACGAGTCATGGAAACTACCAGGGTACTTGGTGCAAACATGCAAAAATTCCTTCTTGTGGTTACACACCAGCTGCACGTTGAGGGAGTGGAAGTCCTTGTGGTTGACAAAAAGAGCTGGATTGTGATGGGGTGCCTTAAGGGCCACAGGTGTGCAGTCTATGACACCTTGCACCCTTGGCAAGCCTGCCATATTAGCAAATCCAACCGCACGCGCGGTTACACTTGCTTGATCCTTGGAGAAGTTGATGTAATTGTGTGCCTTTGCAAAGAGGGCATCAGTTACCTGCGTGATGCAAGTGTGTGCGGCCGACTGGGAGATGCCGCTGAGGTCTGCTGTTGATCCCTGGAATGAGCCTGAAGCAAAAAAGTTGATTGCGGTGGTGACTTTTACGACTCCAGGTCTTGCTGCAGCATTGCGCAGATGTCACCCACTACCTCTTGCGAAAGTCTCAGCCTCCTTTGGCACTGCTGCTCAGTCATGTTGAGGTAGCGCATCCTCTGTCTGTAAACCCTGTTTTGGGGGAATCTCCTGCGGCGACGTGCTTCCCTGCGCTGGCAGTTTCTGCCCTGTGCTGCTTCAGGTGGGTGAGCAGCAGGTTGGCGCTCCTGTTGTTGCTGCTGCTGTTGTTCCGGGTTCTGCTGCTGCCGCGGCTGGTCTTCGTCCAAATCTGAGGTCCAGGAGGAAAGGAAATAAATGGTTCCCATGCTGCTGGTATTTACCTCAGTTGAGGAAGTGCTCAGTCAAGGTGGGGAGAGGGTTGTCCCAGGAGGTCAGACTGGAGATGGACCTCAGCTTCAACACTTCCAAAATCAGTAGACCTGCAAAAAGTTCTCCAAGACCTGAGAAAAGAAAGTTCTGCCACCTGCAACTGATCCTTGTTGAAAACTCCGTTTTTATGGTGGAGCTGCAGCTGTTAGGAAGCCAGCCACTTGTGAACCCGACAGGATTAGCTGGCATGTTTCAGGAGAGATGTGCAGCACGCTGAAAATGTGGGAAACTTTGAAAGGCCTCTCAAAATGGGATTATAGAGGTCGTTAAGTAGCAGTTAAGTGCCTTAAGGGCCTATCCCGGCGCTTGGAGGCGGGACCGAAACGGAGTCTGCAAGCCCACATTTGGGAAAGTTGCGCAGAGGCGGGTTGAAGGCGGGATCGGAACCCGCCGCCATTTTTTGCAACTTTCTAACCTGACCTGCCTTCAAACCCGCCCCCTCGGGGCTGGCAAAATCCAGCCCTCAATGTTTTCAAGGGGAGACTGGATAGGCACTTGAGGGAAATAAACTTGCAGGGCTACGGGGATAGAGCGGGGGAATGGGACTGACTGGATTGCGCTACAGAGAGCCGGCACGGACTCGATGGGCTGAATGGCCTCCTTCTGTGCCGTTATGACTCTGTGACATAATCTAGGCTGCCACTCCAAATCCAGTGCTGAGGAAGTGCTGCACTGTCGAAGGTGGCCGTCTTTTGGTTGAGATATTAAACTGAGGCACTTTTAAAAAAAAAAAATCAATCTTGGGCTAGGGGCATCGCTGGCATTTGTTGCCCATCACTTGAGAAGGTGGTGGTGAGCCTGCCTTCTTGAACCGCTGCAGTCCGTGTGGTGAAGGTGCTCCCACAGTGCTGTTAGGGAGGGAGTGCCAGGGTTTTGAGCCAGCGACAATGAAGGTAAGGCGATATATGTTCAAGTCGGGATGGTGTGTGACTCGGAGGGGAACTTGGAGGTGGTGGTGTTCCCATGCACCTGCTGCCCTTGTCCTTCTAGGTCTGCAGGTTGAGGTGCGTGCTGTTAACGAAGCCTTGGTGCAGTGCATCCTGCAGATAGTACACAATGCCGCCACACTGCCGGTTCAGGTGGATGTTAAAAATCACATGGCATTTTGAAGAAAAGTAGAAAAGAAAGACTTGCATTTACATGGTGGCTGAACACATCTGAAAGTGCTTCATGTACAATGAATGACTTTGAAGTACACCCACTGTCGTTATTTAGGCAGCAAGACCCTACACACTGGAGTGAGATGAATGGCCAGTTAATCTGTTTATTATGGTGTTATTTCCAGGAGGAATATTGTCCAGGACCTCACAAACACTCCTGGACTATTTTCGATCATGTGCACCTGAACCATTGGAACAGGCAATCGGCGCCTCAGTTCAACACCTGATCAGAAAGAAGGGCACCTCCAACAGTGCAGCGCTCCCTCAGTACTGCCCCTCTGACAGTGCGGCGCTCCCTCAGTACTGCCCCTCCGACAGTGCAGCGCTCCCTCAGTACTGCCCCTCTGACAGTGCGGCGCTCCCTCAGTACTGCCCCTCCGACAGTGCGGCGCTCCCTCAGTACTGCCCCTCCGACAGTGCGGCACTCCCTCAGTACTGCCCCTCCGACAGTGCGGCACTCCCTCAGTACTGCCCCTCCGACAGTGCGGCGCTCCCTCAGTACTGCCCCTCCGACAGTGCAGCGCTCCCTCAGTACTGCCCCTCCGACAGTGCAGCGCTCCCTCAGTACTGCCCCTCCGACAGTGCAGCGCTCCCTCAGTACTGCCCCTCCGACAGTGCGGTGCTCCCTCAGTACTGCCCCTCCGACAGTGCGGCGCTCCCTCAGTACTGTCCCTCCGACAGTGCAGTGCTCCCTCAGTACTGACCCTCCGACAGTGTGGCGCTCCCTCAGTACTGTCCTCCGAAAGTGCGGCGCTCCCTCAGTACTGCCCCTCCGACAGTGCGGCGCTCCCTCAGTACTGTCCCTCCGACAGTGCAGCGCTCCCTCAGTACTGCCCCTCCGACAGTGTAGCACTCCCTCAGTATTGCCCCTCCGACAGTGTGGCACCCCCTCAGTACTGCCCCTCCGACAGTGTGGCGCTCCCTCAGTATTGCCCATCCGACAGTGCAGCGCTCCCTCAGTGCTGCCCCTGCAACAGTGCAGCACTCCCTCAGTACTGACCCTCCGACAGTGTGGCAGTCCCTCAGTACTGCCTCTCCGATAGTGCAGCACTCCCTCAGTATTGCCCCTCCGACAGTGCAGCGCTCCTTCAGTACTGACCCTCCGACAGTGCGGCGCTCCCTCAGTACTGACCCTCCGACAGTGCAGCACTCCCTCAGTATTGCCCCTCCGACAGTGCAGCGCTCCTTCAGTACTGACTCTCCGACAGTGCTGCACTCCCTCAGTACTGACCCTCCAACAGTGCAGTGCTCCCTCAGTACTGCCCCTCCGACAGTGCGCCGCTCCCTCGGTACTGCCCCTCCGACAGTACGGCGCTCCCTCGGTACTGCCCCTCCGACAGTGCGGCGCTCCCTCGGTACTGCCCCTCCGACAGTGCAGCGCTCCCTCAGTACTGCCCCTCTGACAGTGCAGCGCTCCCTCAGTACTGCCCCTCTGACAGTGCAGCGCTCCCTCAGTACTGCCCCTCCGACAGTGCAGCACTCCCTCAGTACTGCCCCTCCGACAGTGCGGCACTCCCTCAGTACTGCCCCTCCGACAGTGCGGCACTCCCTCAGTACTGCCCCTCTGACAGTGCGGCGCTCCCTCAGTACTGCCCCTCTGACAGTGCGGCGCTCCCTCAGTACTGCCCCTCCGACAGTGCGGCACTCCCTCAGTACTGCCCCTCCGACAGTGCGGCGCTCCCTCAGTACTGCCCCTCTGACAGTGCGGCGCTTCCTCAGTACTGCCCCTCCGACAGTGCGGCACTCCCTCAGTACTGCCCCTCCGACAGTGCGGCACTCCCTCAGTACTGCCCCTCCGACAGTGCGGCGCTCCCTCAGTACTACACTTCAGGGCCAGCCGAGATTGTGTGCTCGGATATTGAAGTGGGGCTTGGACCCACGACCAGGGCCAGAGGGGCACGAGGTTTCTCCTGATGTCCTGACCCCAACGTTCCTTCCTCAACCACCAGCACCAATAAACAAACAACAACTTGCATTTATATAGCGTCTTTCACGTAGTAAAACGTCCCATGGTGCTTCACAGGGGCGTTATCAAACAAAATTTGACCCCGAGCCACATACAGAGATATTAGGACAGGTGACCAAAGATGGCCCAAGAGGGAGGTTTTAAGGAACGTCTTAAAGAGGAGAGAGAGGTGTAGAGGCTAAGGGAGGGAATTCCAGAGCTTAGGAATAAAGAACAAAGACACCATAAATAAACCATAAAGAATAACCGGGCATTTGTTTCATCCTGGACCGTGGGATCCGACCACGACAACTTCGAACAAAGCTCGACTGAACATTACAGCCTTTGGTTTTAGGTGAAGTGACATTTGGACGCGATGGAAAATAAAAGCCTTTTGTTTTTGGCATGCAACTTTTATCAGGCCAATCACCAGAGAATAAGACGCGATTGTTGCTCGTGGAATTTTGCAGAGTTCAAGACAGAACAGAAGCCGGATACGTTGGACAATTAGTCCGAGAACTCAGTGCTCCACAAGTAACATTGACAACGTCATAGAGTTAATAAGAGCCTTCAGCAAATACTGTTGGAGTGATTATACGGACTTTAATTGCTCAAAATTCTTGAAAGGTTCAGACTGTGCAGACGCCAGCTGAACCACCCGGATGGTTGAGTTTCCAGGGCTGATTTATGAAATTCAAAAAAAGTGTTTTCAAAGTTCCCTTGACGGCTCAGTTGGTAAAGCAAGGATTGCAATGGAGCCAAGCTGGATGGCAGGTTCCAGGCTCACCGTCCGATCTGTACTAATTGAGCTGATCTCCGACCTGCCAACATCAAAGCACGTGCGCACGTTGGCTACTCGACTGGTAAGAAAGGTGACCGACCACCCCAGCAAAGGGTTAATCCCTTCGGGAGAGGAGGGAAGGAGAGCACATCTCTGGGCAAGAAAACCCGAAGGGAGGTCTGAGGTTCGTGCGAGCAATGATGGAGAGGGAAAGACCCATCGGTCCATCCAGCCTGTCCCACACAATTGTGATACCTCGTGTAGCACAATATACCTCCTCACCACCCCACCCCAAACCATGTGATTTCCTAGGAGAGGCAAAAAAAAACCAGGCTAATTTGGGCGGGGAGAAATCTGGGAAATTGCTCTCCGACCCATCTAGGCGATCGAAACGAGTCCAGGAGATCACGCTGGCCCTGAGTTCCCAGCAGTACCTACCCTTTTGTAAGAGGTAATGTCCGCCCCAGCCAGAAACAGGTCCAGCTCTCGCTTGAAGGAATTCAGTGAATCGGCGTCCACTGCACGAGCTGGCCGCCTGTTCCAGAGGTCCACGATTCTCTGAGAAAAGAACCACCTCCTGACATCTAACCTTGATCTGGCCGTACGCAACTTAAAATTGTGACTCCTGGTCCTCCCTAACCTAATTGGAACAAACTGTTAACTGGAATAAAATCTATTCCCTTCATCATCTTATAAACCTCAATCAGTCTAATGCCAGCAAGGGTGGGTGGGGTGGGGGGGTGGGGCGGGGGGGGGGGGGGGGGGGGGGGGGAAAGAGTAGGAGAGAAAGCCAGATAGCTATGACAACAAACCTTGATTGCAAAACCCTGCAGCTTTTACTCAAAGGGGACTAAGGGAGGGAAGGAGTTCCACAGTTTTAAAGTTTAGACAAATGTGAGAAGTCGCACAACACCAGGTTATAGTCCAACAGCTTTATTTGAAATCACTTCACCTGACGAAGGAGCAGCCGCTCCGAAAGCTTGTGATTTCAAATAAAGCTGTTGGACTATAACCTGGTGTTGTGCGACTTCTCACATTTGTCCACCCCAGTCCAACACCGGCATCTCCACATTAAAGTTCAGACTCAGAGACAGTGGGCTGAATGTTCGAATTTCGGCAGGGTATTAAAGTGGGCGATATTGGCTTGGCCTCTTGCTTTACACCCCGCCTGATGTTGCTTTCCGATGACTTCAATGGAGAGAAAGAAAATCGGGCGGGGTGTACAACGGGGTGGCTAATTGCAGAACAGGCTTGAGGGGATAAATGGCCTCCTCCTGTTTCTCCGTTCCCCTGATCAGATATCGCCTGTCTTGCACCCCCACCGAAGTCAAACGTTCCTTCAAGTGGAACAAATCTCGACTTCGCCACACTGAGGATGTGAGAGAGGAGGAAGAGTGTGTTAGACAGTGTATTGGGGATTCAAGAGGAACAATGGCCCTAGAACTGAAGATACTGAAAAATAAGAGAATGTGAGACTGTAGGGGGAACAAAGTTGAAGACTCATTTTTCCTGTCCCAGCAAAGGGGAGAAAGAACTGGCCTCAAAAAGGTTAAAAAATAAGCCACAGAAAATATAGGCCCTGAATTTCTGGCCTTGTCTCGATTTCCCACCAGAGAGAACCCAGAGAAACGGTGTAAACTGCCGAGAGGCTAAATCAGAGCAGCAACAAACAGAGACAACTGGAGGAAGCCTCAGACCCACAAATTAGAGAATGCTGAGACAAAAGAAGGTTCTGCTGGCCAATGATGTAGAACCCATTTCAGAACCTTATCTAACCACCTTCCATCTTTTTCCTGCCCCAAATCCATAAGATGTCCACTCCTCATCCTCCAAACGTCATCCTTCAGCAACACGTTGACCAGCTCATTCCTCGGCACATCTTCCTTCTCCGCTAACGATAGCTCACTGTTCCTCACCTTAACGCTTCCTCACTCTGCACACCACCTCACTGCACTTTCCTTTCTGCCACAGCATATTCTCCATCAATGCAACTTTCTTCCAAGTATATTTTTTTTCCTTTCAAGCCTGGATAATTCAGCAAACAGCCACACTTTCAGCCCTCCCTACAGCTTACAGCGATCCAAAGTACATACTTGCCACTCCCTGCTTTCTTCTGTCGATGCACAGAGATGAGGAAAGGGAATATACATTAAATGGTAGGACACTGAGTAGTGTCGAGGCACAAAGGGACCTTGGAGTGCATGTCCACAGGCTAAGTAGATAAGGTGGTTAAGAAGGCATGCGGAATGCTTGCCTTTATTAGCCGTGGCATAGAATACAAGAGCAAGGGGGTTATGCTTCAACTGTATAAAACACCTCAGCTAGAGTACTGCGTGCAGTTCTGGTCACCACATTACAGGAAAGATGTGATTGCACTAGAGAGGGTACAGAGGAGATTTACAAGATGTTGCCGGGAGTAGAGAATCTTAGCTATGAGGAAAGACTGGATAGGCTGGGTCTGTTTTCCTTGGAACAGAGGAGGCTGAGGGGAGACCGTATTGAGGTGTATAAAATTATGAGGGGCATAGATAAAGTGGATAGAAAGGACCTATTTCCCTTAGCAGAGGGTCAAAAGCCAGGGGGCACAGATTTAAAGTAATTGGTGGAAGGTTTAGAGGGATTTGAGGAGAAATTTCTTCACCCAGAGGGTTGTGGGGGTCTGGAACTCACTGCCTGAAAGGGTGGTAGAGGCAGGAACCCTAACCACATTTAAAAAGTATTTGGATGTGCACTTGGGATGCTCTAACCTGCAGGGCTACGGACCAAGAGCCGGGAAGTGGGATAGGCTGGATAGCTCTTTGTTGGCCGGTGCGGAAACGATGGGCTGTAACTTTCTATGATTCTATGATGATAATTATCATACCTTTTCCTTTAAACACTGATCAACGCCAGTTAAGGGAAAGCTAGATAAGTCTTCTTCTTAGGCAGTCCCTCGGAACCGAGGATGACTTGCTTCCACACTAAAAATGGGTTCTCAGGTGACTGATGAGCCCAATGCGGGACCGACAGTCTCTGTCACAGGTGGGGCAGACGGTGGTTGAAGGGGCGGGTGGGTGGGGTGCTTGTACCCACTGCCATGTACCCACAACCAATTCCATCACCCAGAGCTAGAGAAGACCATGAGGGAGAAAGGAATAGAAGGATATGTTGATATGGGGGGGGGAAAGATGAAGTAAATAGAGTGGGAGGAGGCTCGTGTGGAGCATAAAACACTGGCATAGACCTGTTGAGCCGAATGGCCTCTTTCTGTGCTGTAAAACTCTATGTAATTCCATGTAAGTTCTCTCATCTTGAAACTTATCAGCACTCTCTGATCCTTAACCTTAACATTTCCTCACTCTGCACATTCCTTTATGACAGCACCTTCCAAAGGTCGGTAGGTTCCTCTGCTATTGAGAAATACCCCTCCAGTATATCTCTCTCTGGATCTCCACTACTGTTCACACCTTATCATTGAATTTCTACAATTTGCTCTGAATCTCGATCACTCACAGCTAAAGCTGCCTTTGTGATTGAATTCCTCAGACAATCAATTTAACCCCTCCCGCTTGTCACTTCCTGATGCTTCAATCCTTTTTGAAGGTGAATTTCACACAGATCTGAAAGCTAATTTTTTTTTTGAGGTCTTCTAACAAGAGACACTTATGATACACTCTACCTTAAATAAGTAAATGTTGTGGGACAAGGGAGGTTGCGGGGGTGCGAAACAGTGTATCGCTTTGAGGACACCTCCGTTCAGTCCGTAAGGGGGACCCTGAGCTTCTGGTCGCCTGTCACTTTAATTCTCCGCTCCACTCCCACTCTGACCTCGGCCTCTTACACTGTTCCAATGAAGCTCAACGTAAGGTCGAGGAACAGCACCTCATCTTTCGATTAGGCACTTTACAGCCTTCTGGACTCAACATCGAGTTCAACAATTTCAGATCATAACCTCTGCCTCTATCTTTTTTTCCATTTTTTCTCTCTCTCACACATGGCAGCTGTCTTTCATTCTGCCATCGCCATTTACACCTCATCTAGAGCCATCTTTTGTTGCTTAACTTGTCCCATTACCATCTCCTTTTGCCTCGCGCCATCATCCCTTTTGTCTCTTAATCTCTCCTGCCTTCCATCCTATCACAGACCTTCCCTTTTGTTCTTTCCTCCCCTCCCCCCTACACTTGCTTATAAACCTGTTCCATCTCCAACTTTTTCCAGTTCTGACGAAGGGTCATCGACCTGAAACGTTAACTCTGTTTCTCTCTCCACAGATGCTGCCTGACCGGCTGAGTATTTCCAGCATTTTCTGTTTTTATTATAAGTTGCAGGCCTGATGCTCATACTGAGCCACTGAACTCCCGATCTGAGCTGCATTGCAGGATATCATTGAGCAAAGGGAAGATACCTCCCAGGAAGATTAAAGAGAATGGAAAACAATCGGAGGAATCGCCACTGGAGCACTCCAAGTCCTGAGAGGAAGATTCCCTCTGTGCTCTACAGGTAAAGAAAGAACTTTCATTTGTATAGCGCCTTTCACAACCTCAGGAGGTCGCAAAGTGCTTTACAGCCAACGAAGTACATTTGAAGTGGAGTCACTGTTGCAATGTGGGAAACGCGGCAGCCAATTTGCGCACAGCAAGCTCCCACAAACAGCAGTGTGACAATGACCAGATAATCTGTTTTTGTTATGCTGGTTGAGGGATAAATATTGGTCAGGACACCGGGGATAACTCCCCCGCTCTTCTTCGAAATAGCGTCGTGGGATCTTTTACGTCCACCCGAGAGAGCAGACGGGGCCTCGGTTTAACGTCTCATCCGAAACACGGCACCTCCGACAGTCCGACACTCCCTCAGCACCGCACTGGAGTGTCAGCCTAGATTTATGAGCTCAAGTCCCAGGAGTGAGACTTGAATCCACAGCCTTCTGACTCAGAGGCGAGAGTGCGACTCACTGAGCCCCGGCTGACACTGTATACCGCCTTTCACAACCTCAGGAGGTCGCAAAGCGTTTTACAGCCAATGAAGTACTTTTTGAAGTGTAGTCACTGTTGTGATGTAGGAAACGCTGCAGCCAATTTGCACACAGCAAGATCCCACAAACAGCAATGTGATAATGACCAGATAATCTGTTTTATTCGTGATGTTGTTTGAGGGATCAATATTGGCCAGGACACCGGGGAGAACTCCCCTGCTCTTCTTCGAAGTAGTGCCATGGGATTTTTTACATCCATCCGAAAGGGCAGACGGGGCCTCAGTTTAACGTCTCATCTGAAAGACGCCACCTCTGACATTGCAGCACTCCACCAGAGTGTCAGCCTAGATATAGGCTTATGTCTCTGGAGTGGAACTTGAACCCACAACATTGTGACTCAGAGACGAGAGTGCTACCACCTGAGCCACGGCTGATCAAGCTATCACCATGCCTGTCTGGGTCTGGGTCAGCTTCAGCTCCAGTGCTGATCTCAGGTACTGTGTTGGACTCCTGTCTTTTGAAAATTAGCACATCATCAGGTTTGGTGAAAGCCTAGGGTTAAGCATATAAGCAACTACGGATTACAGAAAAGCTGTTCAACCCATGAGTCCCGTCACTTGCCCAGATCATATAAAAAGCTACACTATCATAGTCTCTTCTGGTGTCTATTTCTGTGTAATCGTTTTATTGAAAATAAGCCAGACTTAAATTTTAGCCTGAAAGTAACTGTCTTTGACAGTGAAGTATTTACCCCTTTATGGAGCAGGCAGCAGAATGGTGGGCAACCCACATACCCTCTGGTGCGTTATACTCTAAGGGGCATGCAGCACACTAGCTCACTCACAGCACATAAAAAGAGTGCACCTAGCGATTCCTAGGAGACTCGGTCTGCTTATGGAAAACACCTCTGTGTTGTGACTGCAAAGTGCAAGTGCTGGGAGAGAGAGAGTGTGAACCATCTCAAGATTGGAACGGAGACTCTGTACAGGTGTATCCAAAGCAAGCACACCCAACACGGGGCGAATAGTCCAAAAAGGTATGGGCTGCAGGGTGTCAGCTGGTGAAATGAGCGTCTGTTGCTCTGTCTTAATTCCGTCATAATTTGGCTTTAGAATTGCAAAATAATTACCCCCACTGCGTCATGGAGCATTCAACATATGACAATAGGCTCTCGGTCCCCAAATCAATGTCTTTTTCCCCCAATTCTGCTTTTACAATTATAGACTGAGTAATAAGGCTGTAATATAGATCTCGGAGTTCTTCCAATTCTGGACACCTGCGCATCCCCAATTTATCATCGCTCCACCGTTACCTTCAGCCGCCTAAGCCTTTGACCAAGCTTTTGGTCACCTGTCCTAATGTCTCCTTATGTGGCTCGGTGTCAAATTTTGTTGGCTAACATTCCCGTGAAGCACCTTGGGACGTTTTACTACGTTAAAGGCGCTATATAAATGCAAGTTGTTGTTTAATCTTGGGGTTCAGATGATGTCTGTAAACCCCTCAAGTTTCCATTGAACTTTACGATGGCAGCAACTGAACAAAATGACACAGTGAAACTCTGCTTTTAACATTCACTAGAACGCACCTATAATTCAATATTGATTCCCTTATCTTCTTCGGTGGGTCAGTTGAGTGAATTAATCATTAATCAATTGCACAACAGAATATTCCCATTGCCACAAGACCGTGAAATATTTGGCACTTTGCACTGCAGAATATCAGTGTGGGAGATGACAATCAAATTGGAAAGGGACACAATTGGCAATTGGACCTGCACTATAAAATAAAACATTACAGTGCATAGATGTAGAAGCTAGTACACGAGGGAGAAAGGAGTAGAAGGATATGAAGTAGGCTCATGTGGAGCAGAAATACCAAAACAGACTAGTTGAGCCAAATTGCCTGTTTGTGCTGTAAATTCTATGCAAGAACAAAAATAACAATTTGCATTTATATAGCACCTTTAACATAGTAAAATATCCCAAGGCGCTCCACCAGAATTGTTATCAAACAAAATTTAACACCGAACCACATAAGGAGATATTGGGACAGGTGACCAAAAGCTTGGTCAAAGAGGTAGGTTTTAAGGAGCGCCTTAAAAGGAGGAGAGAGAGGTGGAGAGGCGGAGGGGTTTAGGGTTCTGGAATTCCAGAACTTAGGGCCCAAGCAGCTGAAGGCACGGCCAGCAATGGTGGAGCGATTAAAATCGAGGATGCGCAAGAGGCCAGAATTGGAGGAGCGCAGAGATCTCGAAGGCTTGTAGGGCTGGAGGAGATTACAGAGATAGGGAGAGGGGGCGAGGCCGTGGAGGGATTTGAAATCAAGGATGTGAATTTTTTTAAATCGAGGCGTTGCCGGACCGGGAGCCAGTGTAGGTCAGCGAGCACAGGGCCGATGGTGCTATCTTTCTTGTTAGTCACTGGAGACTGACCAAGTAATAAGGCAGGACAAGAAGGAAGTAGGTAGGTCCTTGCAGGGGAAGCAGAGATTCCAGCCATCAGAACAGACTTGCCCATCAAGGGATCACCCATGGCTCAGTCCAGCCAGGAGCGCTTGGTGAAGCCAGGTAGTCCCTGGATACAAGGTTCGTAACCGAAGCCTGCTTGCAACGCAACAGGGGAATGGACTTTTACTGACCCCTCGCATGGATTTTCTGCCTGAATAACAAATGTATAAACTACGATCCAGATAGGACTTGGCAGATTGCCATTTAGACATCATCTTACTGAATACCCTAGATAGTTAAAAAAAAAAGGTTGACGAGAGAGATTTTGTACATTTTCACATAACCTTCTACGGGCACCTACAACGCAAAATTGTAAGGGGAGGATTGAAGGAATGGAACATGATTTCCTTGGCTCCTATTAAAATGGAAGACAGCCGTTTGGCAGGAAAATCAATGGCCTACTGACTTGGCTCAGGAACCACTCAGCTCCCAGCCAGAGAGAGCAATCCTTCCAGCTCATGTCCTGGAGGGAATTTCTTTGGTTTTTTTTTTAATTCCCTTCAGGTGCTTCATTAAGTCATAATTGAGAGGTCGCACAACACCAGGTTATAGTCCAACAGATTTATTTGAAATCACAAGCTTTCGGAGCTATCGATTGCTCCTTCCTCAGGTGAAGTAAATTAGATACAGAATCGCCAAAGCATATATAGATAGAAAACAAAGCATGTGTACCTTACAATTGCAGACCACTAAATTAAATCATCCTGACTATCTGCCGAGGTGTGATAAAGTTAATTAAGTCAGCCAGGAAGGTACCACATCAAAGACATAGCAAGATACAACTGAGACAATGAGGTGTAGTCGCAGGGGTTCTAACGTGTCAAAATTAAGTCATGACAGGGATTCCTAAAACACTCCAATGGCGTTGGCTATTGCTCGAAATAGGATCCCAAGAGACAGACAGACAGACAGACAGCTTTCACCCCACCCCTCCCCTAAACCGCCCCAATACTTCACAAGATGGAGACTGGCAAAAAAATTGGAGTGGAAGCTGTTCCAAGCGACAAGAGGTTTAATCCAGTCCCCTTGTAGCAAACTCTCACTGGTACTTGCCCCCACTCCGTGTCAACTCGGCTAGCTTTTAATCCGATTTAAGTTGCCATGGTGATAATCAATAGCAGCCACTGGAACACTATCTGCGTCAAGCTCATTGCTGAATCTTCCCTGGTATCCAGCTGTCCAATTCAGTGCCGGCCTCAGGCACAGAGCGTGATGCGACCAAACACATCCTTCACGGAATGTCTTATTACACTGTCCCAGTAATTCGGTGTAATTGTTGCCAGCTGTTTAGTGGTGTGTGTGTGCGTATAAAGCAATGCAATCTCTTTTTGATTGGGTGGTTAAACAAATTGTCTGTAACTTAAGAAAACTTGGAATAAGACTGAACAAATTAAATTTAAAAAAAATAAAGCAATGCAATAACATTTTCCACTTTGGTAATCAATTTGTATTTTGTATCCACGCTCAGCTCCACAGATTATCTGGTCATTTATCTCATTGCTGTTTGTGGGAGCTTGCTGTGCGCGAATTTGGCTGCCGCCTTTCCTACCTTGCAACGGGGTGACGGCCCTGCGAAAGTACTTCAGTGGCTCTGAATGAAGCGCGTTGGGCTGTCCTGAAAGTGCAAGTTCGTTCACATTTTTCTGATTCTGGCATCTGCAAAGTCCTGGCAATGTTCCGACACTGGAACGCTGTCAGCAAAGCCTGGGTGGGCTCTGAGTTCACAGCACAACATTGCCCAGCCTTACTCGAAAGCAAAGGGCCACAGAGATAGCTCATTTGGGGGCTGGAAGTGTCACCGATATACCCGGTTGGGGGCGGGTGTTCTCGGAGTTGAGGTTGAAGGAGAGGGACATTGTTGAGGCAGGAGACAGATTGCCTTACTGCGCATCTAACCCCATGCTTCAGCTGACTCCGCCTCTACCATTGCAACTCTGTTACTTGGGGGCTGGGAGGTCCACAGGCAGCCATGGGTGGTCATGCTATGCCCTCCCACTGTAGAAGAACTCCGTTCTCCTTCCTCTTCCCAAAAATCACATGACTCTGTGGTTAGGTACCCCATCCCATTCATCTGGAGTCAGAAGGCAAGACTCCAAACCAGATGTGTAAGAACATCTTGGGGGATCTTAGCTACAAGGACAGGTTGGAGAAGCTGGATTTGTTTTCATTGGAGCCAAGGAGGTTGAGGGGTGATTTGATAGAGGTGTACAAGGTTATGACGGGTTTCGATAGGCTAGACGGGGAAAGGCTGTTCCCACTAGTTGATGGTACAAGGACTAGGGGACACAGATTTAAGGTTTTGGGCAAGAGATACAGGGGGGATGTGAGGAAAATCTTTTTTGCACAGCGAGTGGTGAGGACCTGGAACTCGCTGCCGACGGAAGTGGTGGAAGCGGAGACACTCAATGTTTTCAAGGTGAGACTGGATAGGCACTTGAGGGAAATAAACTTGCAGGGCTACAGGGATAGAGCGGGGGAATGGGACTGACTGGATTGCTCTACAGAGAGCCGGCATGGACTCGATGGGCCGAATGGCCTCCTTCTGTGCCGTTATGACTCTATGAGAATGGCACCACTCTTGCGTTTTTGGTCGTACAGACAACAGTACTTCCAAACCCAGCGAAAGGACCCAGCTTGTTAACAGGCTCCCAATGCTCATCCCTCAAGGATCAGCCAAGACTAAATTGGGGACCGTTCCAATCTGCAAGAAGGAATGGAATTACTTCATAAACTTTCAATTCTTACATTTGATAAAATCGGAGTCACTTTCACTGTGTCAACTGTATCTCAGTGGGTAGCACGCGTGCCTCTGAGTCAGAAGCTTGTGGGTTCTAGTCCCACACCAGAGTCTTGACTGCAGATAGGAGGGGTGAGTTGAAGGTTTAGCTAGGATGAACGAATTAAAACAAAATACAATACAAATTACAATGGGCAGGAATATCCATTCAAATCACAAATGGCAGGAAATGTCAAGGAGTTCTGTTGTTGAATGGATACTGAATCAGATTACTGAAGAAAGAAGCAAAGATATCCCCTCCCTTTGCCAGTGTTAGCTGTGGCTCAGTTGGTAGCACCCTTGCCTCTGCGTCAGAAGGTTGTGGGTTCAAGTCCCACTCCAGGGACTTGAGCACAAAAATCTAAACTGACACTCCGAGTGCTGCACTGTTGGAGGTGCCGTCTTTCAGACGAGACGTTAAACCGAGGTCCCGTCTGCTCTCTCAGGTGGACATAAAAGATCCCACGGCACTATTTCGAAGAAGAGCAGCGGAGTTCGTCCTGGCCAATATTTATCCCTCAATCAACATCACTAAAAAACAGATTATCTGGTCATTATTACATTGCTGTTGTGGGAGCTTGCTGTGTGCAAATTGGCTGGCTGCATTTCCGACATTACAACAGTGATTACACTTAAAAAAAAGTACTTCATTGGCTGTAAAGCGCTTTGGAACGTCCGGTGTTGGTGAAAGGCGCTATATAAATGCAAGTCTTTCTTTCTTTCTTTCCCTTGATTGAGCCAGGTTGTTCAGTGACTGGTTGAGTCAGACTGGCCAAGAAGGCTTGATTCCCAGTGGGTGACATTTGCTAATCTTGATTGGGCTGGTATCAGGGACGCTACCATTTGACCCACTGCTGCCGGGGTTAGAAAAGGAAAATTTGCCGGGGTTCTCACTCCTGATCCTTGGCCGACTAATCCTTCTGGTATGCCGCCTGTCTGGATATCTCAACTGAGGGCAGGCTCAGGTCTGTCTATATGGATAGGCTCACACATGGATAGTGCCACTTGGGTGAAGTACCAAAGAGTGTCTATCACCTGTGAACCCTCATCCATGCCTTTGTTACCTCGAGACTTAACTATACCAACGCTCTCCTGGCCGGCCAGCCTCCCATCTTCCACCCTACATTAACTTGAGCTCATCCAAAACTCTGCTGCCTATATGCTAACTAGCACCAAGTCCCGTTCATCCATCACCCCAGTGATGGCTAACCTGCATTGGCTCCTAGTTCCGGCAAAGCCTCAATTTTAAAATTCTCATCCTTGTTTTGAAATCCCTCCATAGAAACATAGAAACATAGAAAATAGGTGCAGGAGTAGACCATTCGGTCCTTCGAGCCTGCACCGCCATTCAATGCGTTCATGGCTGAACATGCTACCTCAGTACCCCATTCCTGCTTTCTCGCCATACCCCTTGATCCCCCTAGTTGTGAGTATTATATCTAACTCCCTTTTGAATATATTTAGCGAACTGGCCTCAACAACCTTCTGTGGTAGAGAATTCCACAGATTCACCACTCTCTGGGTGAAGAAGTTCCTCCTCATCTCAGTCTTAAATGGCTTCCCCTTTATCCTTAGACTGTGACCCCTGGTTTTAGTTTTCCCTAACATTGGAAACATTCTGCCCGCATCTAATTTGTCTAAACCAGTCAGGATTTTAAACGTCTCTATAAGATCCCCCCTCATTCTTCTGAACTCCAGAGGATACAAGTTCAGTTGATCCAGTCTTTCTTGATATGTCAGTCTGGCCATCCCAGGAATCAATCTAGTGAACCTTCGTTGCACTCCCTCAATAGCAAGAATGTCCTTCCTCAAGTTAGGAGACCAAAACTGCACACAATACTCCAGGTGTGGCCTCACCAAGGCCCTGTACAACTGTAGCATCACCTCCCTACTCCTGTACTCAAATCCCCTTGCTATGAAGGCCATCATGCCATTTGCTTTCTTGACTGCCTGCTGCACTTGCCTTCCCACCTTCAGTGACTGATGTACCATGACGCCCAGGTCTCGTTGCACCTCCCCTTTCCCTAATCTGCCACCATTCAGGTAATAGTCTGCCTCCCTATTTTTACCACCAAAGTGGATAACCTCACATTTATCCACATTGTACTTCATCTGCCATACATTTGCCCATTCACCCAACCTGTCCAAGTCACTCTGTAGCCTCCTAGCATCCTCCTCATTGTTCACACTGCCTCCCAATTTAGTGTCATCCGCAAATTTGGAGATATTACAATTAATCCTTTCGTCCAAATCATTAATATATAATGTAAACAGCTGGGGCCCCAGCACCGAACCCTGCGGTACCCCGCTGGTCACTGCCTGCCATTCTGAAAAGTATCCATTTACTCCTACTCTTTGTTTCCTGTGTGCCAACCAGTTCTCAATCCACGTCAACACATTACCCCCAATCCCATGTGCTTTAACTTTGCACACCAATCTCTTGTGTGGGACCTTGTCGAAGGCCTTCTGAAAGTCCAAATAAACCACATCTACTGGTTTCCCCCCGTCCACCCTATTGGAAACATCCTCAAAAAATTCCAGAAGATTTGTCAAGCATGATTTCCCTTTCACAAATCCATGCTGACTTGGACCTATCATGTCGCCACTTTCCAAATGGTCTGTTATGACATCTTTAATAATTGATTCCATCATTTTACCCACCACCGATGTCAGGCTGACCGGTCTATAATTCCCTGCTTTCTCCCTCCCTCCTTTTTTAAAAAGAGGGTTCACATTAGCCACCCTCCACTCCTTCGGAACTGATCCAGAGTCTAAGGAATGTTGGAAAATGATCGTCAATGCATCCACTATTTCCAAGGCCACCTCCTTAAGTACTCTGGGATGCAGACCATCAGGCCCTGGGGATTTATCAGCCTTCAGTCCCATCAATTTCCCCAACACCTTTTCCCGACTGATAAGGATTTCCCTCAGCTCCTCCCTCTTACCAGATCCTTTGATCTCTTTTATTTCCGGAAGGTTGTTTGTGTCCTCCACAGTAAACACCGAACCAAAGTACTTGTTCAATTGATCTGCCATTTCTTTGTTCCCCATTATGACTTCCCCTGTTTCTGACTGCAGGGGACCTACGTTTGTTTTTACTAACCTCTTTCTTTTTACATATTTATAGAAGCTTTTGCAGTCCGTTTTAATGTTCTCCGCAAGCTTCCTTTCATATTTTATTTTCCCTGCCCTAATCAAACCCTTCGTCCTCCTCTGCTGAGTTTTAAAGTTCTCCCAGTCCCCGGGTTTGCTGCTACTTCTGGCCAATTTGTATGCCACTTCCTTGCTTTTAATACTATCCCTGATTTCCCTTGTTAGCCATGGTTGAGCCACCTTCCCTTTTTTATTTTTACGCCAGACAGGGATGTACAATTGCTGTAGTTCATCCATGCGATCTCTAAATGTCTGCCATTGCCCTTCCACTGATCTGATAACCCCTTAAATATCGCTTGCCAATCTAACCTCGCCAATTCACGCCTCATACCCTCAAAGTTGCCCTTATTTAAGTTCTGGACCATGGTCTCTGAATTAACTGTCTATGCCACCGTGTTGCCCTTCTCCATCCTAATGTAGAACTCCACCATACTATGGTCACTCTTCCCCAAGGGGCCTCGCACCACAAGATTGCTGATTAGTCCTTCCTCATTACACAACACCCAGTCCAGGATGGCCTCCCCTCTAGTTGGTTCCTCAACACATTGGTTTAGGAAACCATCCCTTAAACACTCCAGGAAATCCTCCTCCACCGTATTGCTTCCAGTTTGAGTAGCCCAATCTATATGCATATTAAAGTCACCCATGATAACTGCTGCGCCTTTTTTGCATGCACCTCTGATTTCCTGTTTCATACCCTCCCCCACCTCACTACTACTGTTTGGAGGTCTGTACACAACCCCCACTAACGTTTTCTGCCCTTTGGTGTTCTGCAGCTCAACCCATATTGATTCCACATCCTCCAAGCTAATGTCCTTCCTAGCTATTGCATTAATCTCCTTTTTAACCAGCAATGCTACCCCACCCCCTTTTCCTTTTATTCTATCCTTCCTGAATGTTGAATACCCCTGGATATTCAGTTCCCAGCCTTGATTGTTCTGGAGCCACGTCTCTGTAATCCCAATCACATCATATCCGTTAACATCAATTTGCACAGTCATTACGGATACTCCTTGCATTAAGACACAGAGCCTTTAGGCTTGTTTTATTAACACCCTTTGTCCTTTTAGACTTATGATTTAGTATGGCCCTTTGTGTTTCTTGCCTTTGTTTACTCGGATTTCCCTTATTGTTTCTCACCCTTCTAACATTTGTTTCTGACTGCATATTACTTCCCCCTGTTTCGCTACATAGGTTCCCATTCCCCTGCCATATTAGTTTAAATCCTCCCGAACTGCCTTAGCAAATATTACCCCGAGGACATCGGTTCCAGTCCTGCCCAAGTGCAGACCGTCCCTTTTGTACAGGTCCCACTTCCCCCAGAACTGGTTCCAATGCCTCAGGTATTTGAATCCCTCCCTCCTGCACCACTGCTCAAGCCACGTATTTAATCTCGCTATCCTGTTCATGCTACTCTAATTAGCACATGGCACTGGTAGCAACCCAGAGATTACTACCTTTTGAGGTCCTACTTTTCAATTTAGCTCCTAGCTCCCTAAATTCTGCTTGTAGGACCTCTTCCCGCTTCCCGCTTTTTACCTATATCGTTGGTACCTACATGCACCACGACAGCTGGCTCTTCACCCTCCCTTTCCAGAATGTTCTGCAGCCGCTCCGAGACATCCTTGACCCTTGCACCAGGGAGGCAACATACCATCCTGGAATCTCGGTTGCGGCCACAGAAACTCCTGTCTATTCCCCTTACAATTGAGTCCCCTATCACTATAGCTCTACCACTCTTTTTCCCGCCCTCCATGGCCTCGCCGCGCCCCATCTCTGTAACCTCCTCCATCCCTACAACCCTCTGAAGTCTCTGCACTCCTCCAATTCTGGCCTATTGCGCATCCCCCCGATTTTCTTCACTCCACCATTGGCGGCCGTGCCTTCAGCTGCCCGGGCCATAAGTTCTGGAATTCCCTCCCTAAACCTCTCCGCCTCTCTCTCCTTCTTTAAGACGCTCCTTAAAGCCTACCTTTGTGACCAAGCTTTTGGTCACCTGTCCTAATACCTCCTTAAGTGGCTCGGTGTCAAGTTTTATTTGAAAATTGCTCCTGTGAAGCGCCTTGGGATGTTTTACTACATCAGAGGAGCTATATAAATACAAGTTTTTCTTGAACCGGATATCCCCATTTTTTTAGATATTTGTTTTTTCAATCTCTCCAAAGTTGGACTGAGTTAACACTAAATGAGTCAAGGCTTGGTTCGAAACATTAAGCTGCTTTATCCCACAGTAAGGTGACCAGACAGTGCAATAGTTACAATCAGATTCACTTAGTTCCATCAATTCACCTTATTTCTGTGTAACAACATAAAAATAACGAACTAGACTAAACTAACTCACTTCTTGCTTGACTTAAACGAACTTCTTTGCAATCTGACTTATCGAGCCTGCCTTGTCTGGAGCCTTTATGGCTCAGCAACCTCTCTGTCACAAAAGCTAGACTTCCCTTAAGATGCCTACATGTCTTACCGCCTGCTTCACAAAGAGACAGGGCTTTCCAATGCAGTAACTGAGGGCCATTTTCCGATTACCCAGACACCTGCTGAGTGTTTCCTGCAGTTTCTGTTATTATTTCGGATTTCCAGCATCCGCAGTATTTTGCTCTTGTGTTAGTGTTTGGTTCACGGCCACTTCTCTTCTAGGACTGCCCACCTTGAAGAAGTTCTGCTGTTCTCTCCGACGGGATTTCCGTTTGTCTCTTCAACCTTGTTCATCTTCATTGCTTTCGGTTTCCCTTCTCGTGTTTGATCACAGACCAGTCCCTTTTGTTCTTTCCTCCCCTCCCACTCCCCTTTCCCTGCCTCTGCACCTGCTTAAAACCTGATACATCTCTAACTTTTTCCAGTTCTGACAAAGGGTCACACCCCTGAAACGTTAACTCTGTTTCTCTCTCCATGGATGCTGCCTGGCCTGCTGAGTGTTTCCAGCATTTTCTGTTGTTATTTCAGATTTCCAGCATCCACAGTATTTTGCTATTGTAAACACATTGTTTATTGCTTAGCCTCTGGGGTAAAAACAACTTCCTTTTAGCATATGAACCACCACTTCTGGACGCCCTTGATTAATAAAGAAAATCGTGAGAAATCGTGTGGGGGAAAATGGTCAAAAAAAAATCCCAACACTTTGACAGGTGTTGATCCAATTCCTTTTCAGCCACGTTTCCACTAGTGGGCTCGCTGCAGACTGGCTCCCAATGGCGATCCCATTCATCGGCACATGCACAGCTGGCTCCCACTCTTAGCCACTGCACGCGCACACGGTGCGACCATCTTAACCTCAGCAATAACAGGCCTGCGTTTGGTGTGAGGAGCTGGCACCTGCGCACTAAGATCAGGACTTATCCAGCTTCCCCTTAAATGCATCTATGCGATTCACCTCAACCACTCCTTGTGGTGGCGAGTTCCACATTCTCACCACTCTCTGGATAAAGAGGTTTCGCCTGAATTCCCGATTGGATTTATTAGCGACTATCGTATATTTATAGCCATTGCTCACCGTAATTTTTTTTTGGGCCCCTCTAAGTGGCTGTGTGGCCCATTCAAAAGTCCGCACTTGTGCGTTTTATTCAATTTAAACGCCAGCTCACCGGCTGCGCGGAACCCATGGAAAGCTGTGTGGCCGCGGCTAGACAGCTTTAAGAGAACATTGTTCATGGCCCCTAGTTCTGGTCTCCTCCTCAAGCGGAAACATCTTCTCTACGTCTACCCTATCGAACCCTTTCATTATCTTAAAGACCTCTATCAAGGTCACCCCTTAGCCTTCTCTTTTTCTAGAGAAAAAGAGACCCAACCTGTTCAATCTTTCCTGATCGGTACAACCTCTCAGTTTTGGTATCATCCTTGTGAATCTTTTCTGCACCCTCTCCAGTGCCTCTACATCCTTTTTACAATACGGAGACCGGAACTGTGCGCAGTACTCCGAGTGTGGGCTAACCAAGTTTCTTTACACATATCTTTAGTGTCGCCACCCCTGCCTCAGGACCTGGGGAAAAAGCACAGTACACAAGAAGGTGATAAAGGTGTCAACCAGCACAAAATTAGCTACTGTTAATTATCCTCTGGGTGAGTAATCTGTAATCTTGCTCAAGGCTATGTATTTTGCAGCTGTGTCCTTGATTTCTATGCTCACTGTCCATGTTAAATAGTCTGCTTACCTCTCATTTCATCTTTTTCCCGCAGAAAAACAGGAAGCCCTATCAACAACAATAACAACAACAACTTGTATTTATATAGCGCCTTTAACGTAGTAAAATGTCCCAAGGCGTTGCACAGGAGTATTTTAAGACCAAAAAAAAATTTGACACCGATCCACATAAGGATAAATTAGGGCAGGTGACCAAAAGCTTGGTCAAAGAGGTAGGTTTTAAGGAGCGTCTTAAAGGAGGAAAGAGAGGTAGTGAGGCGGAGAGGTTTAGGGAGGGAATTCCAGAGCTTAGGGCCGAGGCAACAGAAGGCACGGCCACCAAAGCTGGAGCGATTATAATCAGGGATGCTCAAGAGGGTAGAATTAGCGGAGCGCAGATATCTCGGGGGGGTTGTGGGGGCTGGAGGAGATTACAGAGATAGGGAGGGGGCGAGGCCATGGAGGGATTTGAAAACAAGGATGAGAATTTTGAAATCGAGGCGCTGCTTAACCGGGAGCCAATGTAGGTCAGCGAGCACAGGTGAGATGGGTGAATGGGACTTGGTGCGAGTTAGGACACAGGCAGCCGAGTTTTGGATGACTTCAAGCTTACGTAGGGTGGAATGTGGGAGGCCGGCCAGGAGTGCGTTGGAATATCACCCGAGGATCCCTTTGTAACTCGGGCCAGAAATGATCCTTGTTGCCTGCCCCTCAGCTCTTCCCAATGCATGTCCATCTTTCTTGAGATGGGATGACCAGGACTGAGCACAGTGCTCCTCAATTGGTTTCACTAGTGCCCCATACAACATTATCACAATTCGTTTCAGCTGGTCAATTAATGGAACACTAGGATCTTTCAGCATCCTCAATAATGATTAACCTAGTGGATCAGCTGGCCGATATCTTCCAGTCAGAAGGGGAGAATGTGATTGAGAACTCACTGCAGAACAAAAACCTTGCTGTAAAGTAGGTTTAAAAATACAAAAGCAAAAGACTGCGGATGCTAGAAATCTGAAATAAAAACAGAAAATGCTGGAACTACTCAGCATCTGTGGAGAGAGAAACAGAGTTAATGTTTCAGGTACTTTTTCCAGTTCTGACGAAGGGTCATCGACCTGAAACGTTAACTCTGTTTCTCTCTCTACAGGTTAAAAAATATTTCATCAGGCAGAATGGTTCCAGGGATGAGGGACTTCAGTTACTTGGATAGACTGAGAAGCTGGGGTTGTTCTCCTTAGAGCAGAGAAGGTTGAGAGGAGATTTGATAGAGGTGTTCAAAATCATGAGGGGTCTAGACAGAGTAGATAAAGAGAAACTGTTCCCATTGGTGGAAGGGTCGAGAAGCAGAGGACACAGATTTAAGGTGATTGGCAGAAGAACCAAAGGCGACATGAGGAAAAACTTTTTTATGCAGCGAATGGTTAGGATCTGGAATGCACTGCCTGACAGGGTGGTGGAGGCAGACTCAATCGAGGCTTTCAAAAGGGAATTGGATAAGTACCTGAAGGAAAAAAAATTGCAGGGCTACGGGGAAAGGGCGGAGGAGTGGGACTAGCTGAAGTGCTCTTGCAGAGAGCCGGCACGGGCTCGACGGGCCGAATGGCCTCCTGCTGTGTTGTAACCATTCTATGATTCTAACATTAACAAAACACGATTGGTATTTATTAGCATCTGCCCTGATTCCACACGCAGAAAAGGTCAAGTAACCAGACCAGGGGCCCAATATTGGAGGTGGTGTTGCTATTGAAAAGCAATTATAGATTTAAGAAGGAAGTATCTTTGACCCTGACTGTTGAAGGGAATAAGAAATAGGCGATGTAACTTCATAGAATTACATAGAATGTTTAGCACAGAACAGGCCATTCGGCCTATCTGGTCTGTGCCAGTGTTTATGCTCCACATGTGCCTCCTCCGACCTTACTTCATCTCACCCTATCAGCGTACCTTGCTATTCCAAGTTCAATCCCAGTTGGTGCTGAGTGAGCTGATTTCGGTTAGAATGGGAGTAAGCCTCACTCTTCCTGATTAGGGATGCGATAAAGGTATGACTGGGATTATCCAGTGATTCCTTTGATGTGGATGTCATGCACGTAGAGGACTGGACTGAGTTTTGATGTTTCCCCCACATACCAACGCTCATTCTTAGCTTTTACCTCCGTGAGCCTAACAGACCAGGTATAAAGTTTAAGTTGACGTTCCTGTTAACTTCAAGTTGAGATATGACAAAACAAGCCTAATTCATTGACTGTGAAGTGCTTTGGGACGTCCTGAGGACATGAAAGGCGCTATATAAATGCAGTTCTTCCTTCTGATTTAGGGTCTGTCCATCAATAAGGCAACAGCCCTCTCCAAATCCCCCAAGCCCATGAACTTCAAACTGGACAAAGCAGCAGTAAGTGCAAGTAGATGTGAGTTGCTGAGGTTTTGGTAGGTGGCATTGCTAAGGTTCAAGGGCCAGGTATGGTCCATGACTGTAGCTTGGAGAACCCTGGGTCTAGAAGGCTATTGAAACTATCTCCCAGCAAGAGTCGGTGTCGTCGGGAGAAGACGAGAGAATAAGAATGAAAAAGCCACCAAACAGCCATCCATCCAACACGCCGATATGACCATTGTGAGAATGGAGCCCTTTTGTGATTAAATAGCAAGTTTCCCTGTAAACACTCAAAGCATTTGAATCAGCTTGTTCCAGTGTGTGTCATCAGTGAGCCTGCTGTTAGCTACATGACAGGCAGAGTATTTTTAGAAGCAGTTCCGTCAAGTCCATTAAAATGTGAAAGAGCACTGTTTTTATTGTGGAAGCTATATGCTGTACCTCTTTATTCAGCAAGGAAGCTGCCTTGTTCTATTTTGCTTCCAACATCGCCCAATCGTATGAGCACGGCCGATACTGCTGGGAACTCAAGTTTGGAAATGACTGCTGTATTTCTGCAAAATCTATCCAGCGGTATCCATCTATCGCACCCAGATCCTGAGCAGCTTGCCTCCCCGGCTGGAGGTTGTCAATCTCATTGTTACAGCTCACTTCAGCTCCTGAATGCCAACTTTCAGGAAAGGATGAACAGGCTGGGTCTCTTTTCTCTTGAAAAAGAAGGCTGAGGGGTGACCTAATACAGGTCTATAAAATTATGAAAGGTTTTGATAGAGTGGATACAGAGAGAATGTTTCCACTTGTGGGGAAGAGCAAAACTCGAGGCCATCAATATAAGATAGTCACCAAGAAATCCAATAGGGAATTCAGAAGAAACTTCTTTACCCAAAGAGTGGTGAGAATGTGGAACTCGCTACCACAGGGAGTGGTTGGTTGAAGCGAATAGTATGGATGCATTTAAGGGGAGGCTAGACAAGCATATGAGGGAGAAGGGAATAGAGGGTTATGCTGATAGATATAGATGAGGAAAGACGGGAGGAGGCCGTCTATCCTATCTCTGTAATCTCCTTCAGCCCCACAACCCTCCGAGATAGCTGCGCTCCTCTAATTCTGCCCTCTTGAGCATCCCTGATTATAATCGCTCAACCATTGGTGGCCGTGCCTTCTGTTGCCTGGGCCCCAAGCTCTGGAATTCCCTGCCTAAACCTCTCCGCCTCGCTACCTCTCTCTCCTCCTTTAAGACGCTCCTTAAAACCTCCCTCTTTGACCAAGCTTTTGGTCACCTGCCCTAATATCTCATGTGGCTCGGTTAAATTTTTTGTCTTAAAATACTCCTGTGCAGCGCCTTGGGACATTTTACTATGTTAAAGGCGCTATATAAATACAAGTTGTTGTTGTTGTTGAGGCTCCAGTGGCGCATAAACACCGGCATGGACTGATTGGGTCGAATGGCCTGTTTCAGTGCTGTATATCCTATGTAATGTAATTCCTATGTAATTCCTTTCTGCTGGGAGATGCGCTGGTCCTATATCTTGCCCAGAAAAAAAAAGATATTGTTGCTGAATTTTGACGGCGAATGAAGCTGTTTTTAAACAAACATGATGCGAGAGACTTCCAAAGGGTCTGAAAGCAAAGCTCGACCCATTGCTTTCTGCTGCCTTCTGCTGTCCAATGCAGCCCACAGATTGATGTTTGAAATCTGCAATCGCCTAACAGGGGCCCTCACTCAGAATCCTGATCTCACTCTCTCCCTTCTAATCCCATGAGTCACATACATTACAATAATGGTGTAAAATCAATAAATCGTTAATAAAATCCAGAGTGTTGGTAAAGGAGCTGTTTTTGTGGAGCCACTCGACAATAATATATGGAAACGAATGACAGTAATATGCTTTATTGCTTCCGACCCAACATTGTACTATCTGGAAACAACAACAGAAAACGCTGGAAAAACTCAGCAGGCCAGGCAACATCCGTGGAGAGAGAAACAGAGTTAACGTTTCAGGTCAAAGACCTTTCGTCAGAACTGAGAAAAAAGCAGGAAATGAAACAGATAAAAAAGCAAGGGGGAGGCTGGGGGGAGGAATAAAAGAACAAAAGGGGTGGTCTATGGTAAGTAGAGACATTAAGAGATGCTCAAGGCAAGACGAGATGGTAATGGGACAGGTTAAGAAACAAAAGGTGGCTCAGAAGTGTGAAGTGTGAAATGCTGGCAGAATGAGAGACAGCTGCCGTGGGGGGAGAGAGAAAATAAAAGGAAAAAGGCACGGACCAAAAGGGGTGGATAAAATGTATATATATGTGGTAGGGGCCGAGGTTATGATCTGAAATTGTTGAACTCGATATTGAGTCCGGAAGGCTGTAAAGTGCCTAAACGAAAGATGAGGTGCTGTTCCTCGAGCTTACGCTGAGCTTCCGTGGAACAATGCACGAGGCCGAGGACGGTGAGGTCTGAGTGGGCGTGGAGAGGTGAATTAAAATGACAAGCAACCGACAGCTCGGGGTCACCCTTACAGACTGAACGGAGGTGTTCCGCAAAGCGGTCACCCAATCTGCGTTTGGTCTCCCCAACTATCTGGGCCTGTCACAGACTTGTGCGTCAGTATCAGTGACCAGCCAGTATACCGAGTCAACAGTATTCCAATTTAAGACACTTAAAGTGAGCTGGGAAGTGGCTTTGAGCCCTAGATCAGCCATGATCTTATTGAATGGCGGAGCAGGCTCGAGGGGCCAAGTGGCCTATTCCTGCTCCTATTTCTTATGTTCTTATGTTCTAACTTCAGGGTTTGTGCACGCACGATTCACGTGTATTCTCTGGTGCTAGCTGCAGCTCACTGGGTGGCACTCTCACCTCTGAGTCAGAAGGACAAGGGTTCATAGTCCCACTCCAGAGACCTTGAGCTCATAATCTCGGCTGACACTCCCAGTGCAGTACTCAGGGAGGTGTCGTCTTTCAGGTGCAGACCTTAAACCAGAGCCCCGTCTGCCCTCTCAGGTGGATGTAAAAGATCAGGGTAGGTTTCCCCGGTGTCCCGGCCAGTATTTATCCCTCAAACAACATCACTAAAAAAAAAAGACATTATCTGATCATTATCTCATTGCTGTTTGTGGGAGCTTGCTGTGCGCAAACTGGCTGCTGCGTTTCCTACAGTGACACCACTTCAAAGGTACATCATTGGCTATCAAGTTCTTTGGGACGTCCTGAGGTCGTGAAAAGCACGATATAAATCCAAGTTCTATCTTTCTTTATATCCTGAACATTAATACCGAGTTCCACAGATCGCCTGGTGAAGCTGCCAGGATATGGTTGGCACGGTAACACTGAACAGCTCTTGACAGTCACAGCTGCAGGTGCAAAGCTAGTTAGCAGTAACCACCTCCTTTGTTCACTTCACATCATTTTGATGTATCAGGCCGTGCAAATGCACCTAATGGCTCTTTTCTGATTGCTGAATCACAACCCCTGAATCCTGCGGCAAGGGAAAGTCCAACCTGCGCCAGGATAACAGGCCAACTGCCTGGCAATTTTAGCACCTTTCCTCCCAGTGAATGACGCACTGATCCTGTGTACGTAATCATTCACAATGCAATGCCTACGTGCTTACGGAATCATTTGGTGTTTGCCTTCTCTTGAGTTCTGCTTTCTTACAGGACTAGACAGACTAGATGCAGGAAGGCTGTTCCCGATGGCGGGGGAGTCCAGAACCAGAGGTCACAGTCTAAGGATACGGGGTAAGCCATTTCGGACTGAGATGAGGAGGAATTTCTTCACCCAGAGAGTGGTGAACCTGTGGAATTCTCTACCACAGAAGGCAGTTGAGGCCAATTCATTAAATATATTCAAGAAGGAGTTAGATATATTTCTTAAGGCTAAAGGGATCAAGGGATATGGGGAGAAAGCAGGGACAGGGTACTGAATTTGGATGATCAGCCATGATCTCATTAAATGGCGGAACAGGCTCGAGGGGCCGAATGGCCTACTCCTGCTCCTATCTTCTATGTTTCTATGTTACATCAAGATATGATGGCTGATTTTCCAGGTGTGAAAGTTAGGAATATAGGAAGAGGAGTGGGCCATTCAGCCCCTTCAAGCCTGTACCGCCATTCGATGAGATCATGGTTGTTCTGTATCCTAACTCCATCCAACCTCCCCCCCCCCTTGGCTCCATGTATCCCTTGATACTGGAATTCCCTCCCTAAACCTCTCCGCCTCGCTACCTCTCTTTCCTCCTTTAAGACGCTCCTTAAAACCTACCTCTTTGACCAAACTTTTGGTCACCTGCCCTAATTTATCCTTATGTGGATCGGTGTCAAATTTTTTTTGGTCTTATAACGCTCGTGTGCAGGGCCTTGGGACGTTTTACTACGTCAAAGGCGCTATATCAATAAAAGTTGTTGTTGTTGTTGTTGTTGATGATATCCTCGGTGAGCAAAAATTTATCGATCTCAGATTGTAAATGATTAGTTGAGCTCGCGTCGACTGCTTTTTGCGGGAGAGAGTCCCACACTTCGACCACCCTTTGCGTGAAGAAGTGTTTCCCAACTCCTCTCCTGAATGGCCTGGCTCGGATTTTAAGGTTATGTCCCCCTCGTCCTCAACGCCAACGTTGGGAAATTGCGGCTGCGTTTTCTGCCTATCTTCCCTGCTCTGGAAGGGAACTCGACGAATCGTCGAATCATAGAAGAGTACAGCACAGGAGGAGGCCAGTCGGCCCATCGAATAACCGACATGAGTGGCCAAAGAGAACATTCTCCGCCAGCACTGCAAGCACGCAAAGTCGCAAGTTGGTATCACAGATATATAACGTTGATGGTGACACGTAGCCTTGTCTGCTTGAGGCATTATGGAGCATTAGCCCTTCTAGATTGCCTGGGTTTTTGTTTTGCATTCTCCACTTTTGCTGCAGAGTAAACTCCCATGGCATGTTTGTCTCGTCCCTGTCCAGCTTCCACATGTTGCTGCTCCTTCACCAGCTCCGATCTGGTGCAACGTGTACATTTGAGCTAGAAGTCCAATGTATGAGGAAAGGTTCTCTTTAATCAGCCGCCAGAATGATACAGTGCCTCAGGACGATGCAGCCAATGAATTACCTTCGCAAACGCAGTCCCTGCGGTTAAGTGGACAAGCACAGCAGCACAACTTGCGCACAGCAAGGTCCCACAGACCGTGATGAGACGAATGACCCGCTGCTTTTGGTGGTGTTGGTTGAGGGATGAATTTTGGCCAGGAGAATTCCCGACATCTTCTTTGAAAAGGTGCTGCGGGATCTTTGAGGGAGGAACTAGTGGCCTTTCTCAGGAGATCTTCGTTATTTCTTTCCAAGCAGCATTTTCTGACAGGGACGAGTTTTTTGACGGAACTCTCCCAGGGGACAAATGGTCCGTCAGGGTAGACATTTAGGGAGTCGGTAAATGTAATGACAGTTGCAATTTGCGCTCCTCCATGCTGTCTCGTTTGGGCTTCAGTTTGCACTGGGGCCCCCAGACATGATTGTAATGAGAGACTCAAGTGGCCGATTGTAGAGCGACAACAGTTGGCTAAACAGGCTCTCATCTGTAAGAGAATTCAATGATTGTCCCAGTGGACCGATTGAGGATAAACAGTAGGTGGAACTGAGGAGCTCTCTGCCAGTCAGCACTCCAATGTGTAATCGAGCATTTGCTCTGTTTGCAGTGTGTGCGTGTTGCAAATGTCAGAGTAGATCCTTGCGGAAGGTTTACCAATTTCTGTCAAAAAAATAAAACAAGCAGATTTGAAGGTGGAGCCCTCTTCATGGATAGTCTACAGGGGGGCAGGGGGAGGGGCAGGAACGAACGCTTCCGCCCTTCAGCACAATGGTGGCCCAAAAAACATGGCCGCCCCTGACATTCGGCCATTTTATTTTTGGCGATACAGGCCAAAACCACCGCCTCTGGTAGAGCACGTGCCCTTGGTGGTACAACTATAGCAACAACTTATGTTTATATACCGCCTTTAACGTAATAAAACATCCCATGGCGCTTCACAAGAACGTACACCGAGCCAGAGAGCAGGTGAGCAAAAGCTTGGCCGTAGAGGTCTCTTAAAGGAGGAAAGAGAATTAGAGAGGCGGAGAGATTTAGGGAGGGAATTCCAGAGCTCAGGACTTAGGCAGCTGAAGGCACGGCCGCCAATGGTTGAGCATTTAAAATCGAGGATGTTCAAAAGGCCAGAATTAGAGGAGCGCAGAGGTCTAGGAGGTTTATAGGGCTAGAGGAGATTACAGAGGTAGGGAGGGGCGAGGCCATGGAGGGATTTGAAAACAAGGATGAGAATTTTAAAATCGAGTCGTTGCTTAACTGGGAGCCAATGTCAGTCAGCGAGCACAGGGTCGATGGGCGAACGGGAGACTGGAACCACCCTTCTGATGGGGCACGATATCCCTGGTTCATGTTGCTGCTTTGCCATCTGCTTTGGGACTGGCATTGGCAGGAAACTGGCAATAGAAAGGGTTTTATTTTTATATAGTGTTGGCACCACCCTCCCTCCCCATCCCGCCCCAAGCAGGGGCCCGTACAACCGGCTGTAAACACCGTCACCACAAGGACAGGACGGCAGCTGTTTCGGTGGAAGGCTCAGCCACCACCAGCTCCTTCTCGGGGCAACCAAGGACTGTGGCAACAAGAGCAGGTCAGAGGCTGGGTATTCTGCGGCGATTGTCTCACCTCCTGACTCCCCAAAGCCTTTCTACCATCTACAAGGCACAAGTAAGGAGTGTGATGGAATACTCTCCACTTGCCTGGATGAGTGCAGCTCCAACAACACTCAAGAAGCTTGACTCCATCCAGGACAAAGCAGCCCGCTTGATTGGCTCCCCATCCACCACCTTAAACATTCACTCCCTCCACCACCGGCACACCGTGGCTGCAGTGTGTACCATCTACAAGATGCACTGCAGCAACTCGCCAAGGCTTCTTCGGCAGCACCTCCCAAACCCACGACCTCTTCCACCTAGAAGGACAAGGGCAGCAGGCGCATGGGAAGACCACCACCTCCAAGTTCCCCTCCAAGTCACACACCATCCTGACTTGGAAATATATCGGCCGTTCCTTCATCGTCGCTGGGTCAAAATCCTGGAACTCCCTCCCTAACAGCATTATGGGAGCACCTTCACCACACGGACTGGAGCGGTTCAAGAGGGCGGCTCACCACCACCTTCTCAAGGGCAATTAGGGATGGGCAATAAATGCTGGCTTTGCCAGCGACACTCACATCCATAAACGAATAATTAAAAAAACCAAGGATGTGCAATAAATTGCTCCCCAAATCCTGAGAACAAATTGAAAAAAAAGAAGCCCAAAGTCAATCTGGCCCAGATCAGTCCGCTCCAGAACACCCGACAAACACGGGTCTCCTCTGAAGCTGAGGAATAATGGCGCCTTTAGTGTTTCATAACACAGGTCAGATTCGAATATCTTAATGGTTTAGATTCGACTTATCGCTGTAATAAGTAAATGGCCAGAGGCACCTTGCTCCCAGCTGTGTTGGGGGTCCCTCCTGATCTCCATGCATTACCCCGCCAAGGTGGCACGGTACAGGTTCTTGGCTCAGGACAGAGATTGCATCACAGGTAACTGGATTAACAGTTCACCTACGCATGGCCCGTGCAATCTCCTGGACTGGTTTCGATTGCCTGAGGAGGATCAGAGAGGAATTTTCCAGACTACTTTTTTCCCTTATTGGCACCATTGTTTTTTATGCCTCTCCCAGGAGATTACATGGTTGCTGAGGGGAGGGGAAGGGGCCGAGTATCTAGTCATGATGTTCCAACAACAACAACGTGCATTTATATAGCGTCTTTAACGTAGTAAAGTGTCCCAAGGCGCTTCACAGGAGCGATTATCAAACAAAATTTGACACCGAGCCACATAAGGAGATATTAGGGCTTGCTGAAAGAGGTAGGTTTTAAGGAGAGCCTTAAAGGAGGGTAGAGAGGCGGAGAGGTTCAGGGAGGGAATTCCAGAGTTTAGGGCCTAGGCAGCTGAAGGCACGGCCGCCAATGGTGGAGCGAGTAAAATCGGAGATGCGCAAGAAGGCAGAATTGGAGGAGTGCAGAGATCTCGGGGAGTTGTGGGGCTGGAGGAGGTTACAGAGATAGGGAGAGGGGGCGAGGCCAGGGAGGGATTTAAAACAAGGATGAGAATTTTAAAATCAAGGTGTTGGCGGACCGGGAGCCAATGTCGGTCAGTGAGCACGATGGGCGAATGGGACTTGGTGCGGGTTAGGATACGGGCAGCATCCAGGGAGTGTGGGGCAGGCTTGATTAACCAGCTGGTCTTTACCTGCCCGTCATTTTCGGATGTTCGTATTAAGACAAAGCATGGCCGACACCTGCTCAACCAGGTTGCTTTCTTTCTCTTTGATGGCCCAGGATTCTCAATCCAGCTCTGGGAGGAGGGAGTCTCACTTCACAGCCAGCTCACGCCTTCACACCCGACTTGCACTCTGCTCGCTTAGCGTCAGCGCAAAGCCAAAATCACCAGGCTCCGATGCCACCCTTGTGCTGTGAAGGCACTGCCCGTTGAGTCACGTGCGAACTAACATTGACAGTGAAGACCTACAGAAAGGCTTTGAAGCAGTTGGGGTACCGAAGCAGAGACAGGAATGGAACATACGAACAATGTGGGCAGGTGAAGACCCTCTGGTCCATCCAGCCTGCCCCACACAATTGCTATTCCTTCTGTATCACAATATATACACACACCACCCCACCCGAAAAACCAGATAACAACCCAGGCCAATTTTGGGGTGAGTAAAATCTGGGAAATTCCTCTCTGACGCTCTCCCCACCTTAGGCGATCAAAAGTGGTCCAGGAGATCCCTCTGACCCTGATAATTCGATGCAGTACCTACCTTCTGTACGAGCTGATCTCTGCCCCAGCCAGAAACAGGAGCAGCTCCCGCTCGAAGGAAGCTTAGGACAACTGAAAACCAGTAACATATTACGAAAATGAAAAAAGAGGTTTGTGGGAATCCGGTTGAGGGCAGGCCTGATCCAACAGAATTCCAAAAATCCCAAATTATTTCCTACTATTAATGCCAACAAAGCAAATAAAGGCAACTCCAGCCTCCTTGCCAATCACTGCTGGATGGATTCTCATCTTGTACAAGGCCAAGAGCTTTTCCTTTGAAAATCACACGTCACGTGAAAAGAGACGCTTAAATCTCTGACAAACCTCGCCCCCCCCCCCCACCCCCCCGAAGCTCCCTCACCTCATGTTATCGTTGCTAAGTCGCGCCAAGGTACGTCCAGGTCTTCCCGGCTTCAACATGCCGAGCACCGGTGCTGATCTGTGTGACATCACCTCCTATTCCAAACATCGGCGCTACGCAGGCGGCAGCTTCCCGCACCGCTCCGACCCAGGTTTGGAACTTGTTGGACATCCTGGAGAGTTGTAGGTTGGACATCTTGGGGAGTTACGGGTTAATCGTCGAACTTCTTTGTATCGTGGAGCAACAGACTTTCCCAGATAAACAGGATGGCTTTGAAGTGGAAATAGGTAACAGTAATGACGTGGCCATGAGTGATTGAAGTGCAACTTTGGTGGCTAGGGTAATAAACATAGGTAGAGGGATCCATTAACTATAATATAGAAAGATAACGGATAATAAAGCCTGTTCTTCAAAGAGGTTAAGAACAGTTACGTCAGGATGTCTTGTTTGAGGGAAGAAGCTTTGGAGTAAACAACTACAACTGTTTACATGAATAGACTGTCTTCAAAGGATTTGGGAATAGATACATCATGCGGTCTTATCTGTGACATGTACCTTTGATGTAGGCAAAATATGGTGTATAAAGGAGCATGGTTTTCAATAGTTCTTCGGAGAGCTTGAAAGATACAGAAACCGAAAAGCTGCTCTCTCTGTATACAGTTACAATCACTGTGCTGTATATCAATAAAGTCTGTTCCATATACTCGAAACGCATTGTTGTGAACCAGAGGAGGAAGGAGGTTGAGGGCTCACAGAACTCTATCCAGACTTTCAGGTGTAAAGAAGTTATATGAATGATGTGCACGTGAATGGTACGTTCAGTATAAACTCTCAGCCTTGTGGGTACATAGATGGGGAGACATGCCTATTAAGAGGCTCAGAAGTGAGGCGTCTAATGATAATGAGGATTCATTACTGCTGACTCGAGCAATGAAACATCAAAGGAGAAATTTTTTGGCAGGAAAGAAAAGAGACACTTTTAGTGTAAGATTTCCCTCCCAGTCTCTCTTAAAGGCAGTGATTCTTTTTTGGATATAATTCCATGTGCACCAGCCAGTCCTCTGGTATCTCACTCATTCTTCATCCCTACATTGGCTTCCGGTCCAGCAACACCTCAATTTAAAAATTCTCATCATTATTCTCAAATCCCTCCATGGCCTCACCCCCTCCCTATCTCTGCAACCTCCTCCAGCCCCACAACCCTCCGAGATCTCTGCGCTCCTCCAATTCCGGCCTCTTGAGCATCCCCGATTTTAATCGCATCACCATTGGCGGCCGCGCCTTCAGCTGCCTGGGCCCTAAGCTCTAGAATTCCCTCCCTAAACCTCTCCACCTCTCTCTCCTCCTTTAAGACGCTCCTTAAAACCTACCTCTTTGACCAAGCTTTTGGTCATCTGTCCTAATATCTCCTTATGTGGCTCGGTGTCAAATTTTGTTTGATAATCGCTCCTGTGAAGCACTTTGAGATGTTTTACTACATTAAAGGCGCTGTATAAATACAAGTCATTGTTGTTCATGTTTGAAGCCATTAAGCTATTTAATCAAATGGAGTATTTACAGTTGGACCCTATCCTGTCCTCACGCAATCTCCATGCGAATGCACTTTCCAGCTCGTTCCCTTCCCATCCAGGAATGCTGGGGCCAATTTTAATATCTCCCCAGTACTCTGGATCAGAAAAGCTAACAGGAGTCGTGAACCTGAAACTTCCTGGTGTCTTTGGCTCAGTAACACACACTGATTCATCAGCGCAGTGACAGTCACTATTTTCACTGCTACCTCGGAACATCCCTGGAGCCGAGAGCAGGAAATAGCATGGGGACCTTCAAAAACTATCTTAAGGACAAGTTAGTCAACGGTTCACTGCGAGCAACAGGAAATCGGACAAGATAACAGAACAATAGCCCTCAGCAGGCTGGTACATTGTGTAGCAGAAGTGGTGGAAGTTATGTAGAACATGACGTACCATTGACCTACTTCCCTAATCTGGCTGAAGACCATCTGAGTCACAACGTCAGTCCATTGTTAGTTTGTCTGTTGTGTCTCGCTCTCTTGTTCATCAGTGAACTGGACTTGTTCCTCCCAGTTTCCTCAGAAGGTCATAAGATAATAATGTATAATTCAGCTCATCTATCCCAAAAGATCCGACATACTCCCTCAATTGATCCTGAAATGATTCTAGGGTTTAGCCTCCACTAATCCACCAAAGTCCCAAGTATTAACCACTCTTTGAGTGAAGAACTTCCTGATAAGCCTTCTACTAAATCGCACCAGTCCTTGGAGGCTATGGGACAGGCCAAGGTATTATGGATGGATTCGACCTTGTCCTCACCGAACCCCAACCCCCCCGCCACTCACTCACACTTTCCAGCATAGGTGGTCAGCACAGTTCCTGACCAGGAGCCTCCGGCCAATATCAGGACCTCTGTTGCTGCCCCCCCCAGCACAGACTGAAGATCTGGACGGGAGAGCTTGCCGGCTTGTAAGGTTCAGTGGCACAGAAGTTAATTGTTAGTCCAGCCTGTTAATCCTCTTGAGCACTATGGCTCACGTACCAAGGCGTTCGGGCACTTACGACACATTCTGTTAAATAAGCAGCGCGCAGGCAAAGGTCACAAGCATCTTTAATTAAAGGGCACCCACCCATTCTGGGGCAGGTTAGGCTTTCAATAGCAATAAAAGATCTGTGAATGGGGACACAAATCTCCTTAGAAAAGGGCGAGGTTTATTTTGCCACAACAGACATACATTCTGAGGAGAGCGTCCATAAACACAAGTCTCCAGCTCAGGCTAATCTGGACGGTGATGGAATTTCCATCACATTGTTTAAAAAAAGCAGAATGATTTTACAAGAAAGGGGCAGTGATTCACACCAGAGCTTGTTACCATCATATTGCCAAAAAAGACAATTCTTTTCAGGGAAAATTAGATAAATGTTAGAAGCAGAACAAAATACAGAGATTTAAGGTGGTTGAAAGAAAAAGAAAGAAAGACTTACATTTATATAGCGCCTTTCACGACCACCGGACGTCTCAAAGCGCTTCACAGCCAATGAAGTACTTTTGGAGCGTAGTCACTGTTGGAATGTGGGAAACAGATTGGCAAAAGAACCGGAGGTGACATGAGGAAATATATTTTTTTACGCAGCGAGTGGTTGTGATCTGGAATACGCTGCCTGAAAGGGTGGTGGAAGCAGATTCAATAGTAACATTTCAAAGAGATTTGGATAAATACTTGAAAGGAAAACAATTACAGGGCTATGGGGAAAGAGCAGGGGAGTGGGATTAATTGGATCGCTCTACCAAAGAGCCGGCACAGGCACGATGGGCCGAATGGCCTCCTTCTGTGCTGTATCATTCTACTACGATTCTATATGGGGAGAGTGCAGGGCAGTAGGATTCATTCTAGCAAAGAGCCAGCACAAACAGGATGGGCTGAATGGCCTTCTTCTGGTTCTAATTACGGTTGCATGGGTTAGACTCCAGTGTGTCAAGCAGCCGAAATTAATTTATACCAAATTCCAGATGGTATAATCTGTGAGAAAGTCATGAGCTTGTACAGGCATGTTGAGGGCCTGAATTAATTTAATACTTGTTTCATTTGATAAGCTTTCAGTCTCCACTCGATGCTTTGCTGTTTTTAATGCAATGTTCAATGAACGTTCCCAGTGAGAGTTTGAGGGGATTAGTTCAAACAGACTGAGCTTTAGGCTCTTTGAGCCCAGCGGGTGCAAGAAAGGATTTAGTGATTGCAAAGGGATCTATGAAGTCCTGGTAGATGTGAAAACCAGAATCAAGCCAAGTCTATAAATTCAAAAGCTTACATGACCCTTATGATTAAGAAATTTTCAGATGATACTGAAATCGGCCGTGTGGTTGATAATGAAGAAGGAAGCTGTAGACTGCAGGAAGATATCAATGGACTGGTCAGGTGGGCAGAACAGTGGCAAATGGAATTCAATCCGGAGAAGTGTGAGGTAATGCATTTGAGGAGGGCTAACAAGGCAAGGGAATACACTATAAATGGTAGGACACTGAAGTACAGAAGATCAGAGGGACCTTGGAGTCCATGTCCACAGATCCCTGAAGGTAGCAGGCCAGGTAGATAAGGCGGTTAAGAAGGCATCCGGGATACTTGCCTTTATTAGCCGTGGCATAGAATACAAGAGCAGGGGGGGGTTATGCTTCAACTGTATAAAACACTAGTTAGGCTGCAGCTAGAGTACTGCGTGCAGTTCTGGTCACCACATTACAGGAAAGATGTGATCGCACTACAGAGGGTGCAGAGGAGATTTACGAGGATGTTGCCTGAGCTGGGAAATTTTAGCTACGAGGAAAGATTGGATAGGCTGGGGTTGTTTTCTTTGGAAAAGAGGAGGCTGAGGGGAGACCAAATTGAGGTGTATAAAATTATGAGGGGCCTAGATAGAGTGGATAGGAAGGACCTATTTGCTTTAGCAGAAGGGTCAATAATCAGGGGACATAGATTTAAAGTAATTGGGCGGAGGTTTAGAGGGGAGTTGAGGAGAAATTTCTTCACCCAGAGGGTGGTGGGGGGTCTGGAACTCACTGCCTGAAAGGGTGGTAGAGGCAGAAACCCTCATCACATTTAAAAAGTACTTGGATCTGCACTTGAAGTGCCGTAACATACAGGGCTACGGACCAATAGCTGGAAAGTGGGATTAGGCTGGAGAGCTCTTTGTCGGCCGGCACGGACAAGATGGGCCAAATGGCCTCCTTCTGTGCTGTAAATTTCTATGACCCTGTTGCTGAATACACTTCCAATACAACAGATGATGTCGAAGCGCAGCGATTGTTGCTATGTCGGCGAATAGGGAAGCCATTGCGTGCACAGCAAGATCCCACAAACAGCAATAGGACGACTGAATAGTTAATTGGTGTTAGCCTCGGCAGCCAGAACTCCAGAAGAACAATGAATTGGCCACGTTCAAGGTCGAAGCCATTGATCTTCTGTTGGCCAATTGGGACAACATTGCAGCAGGAATTTTGATGACCCAGTATCGACCGCCAATGTTTGTAAAGGTTTAATAATCAACCCGAAAAGGATAGGACTACACAGCAGAGAATAAATGGTGATGAGAAATGTACCCTTTTTGAACCAAGATAGAATAACCTGGAAGGACTGGGCTCAAGTGTCTGCTTCCTCGGGTTAGTCGCAGTCTTGGCTCTGGTTATGCAAGCACTGCAGGACCTCGGCAGATTATCTGGGACATTCCAGTGCAGTGCTAAGGGTGTTCCATCCTTCAGATGAGACGTTGAACTCAGTCGCTGGCTGCTTCTTCAGATGGAGCTTAAAGATCCTGCGACACTATTTGAAGAGCAGAGAATAATCCGGCTTTAATACATCTGATGGCTGTCGGTGGGATTTTCAGTCTGTACCATGCATTTGCCTACATGTATTTACACTCCAAAACCCCTTGCTCGTGAAGCCTTTTGATAATGAGAAGGCACTTTGAAAATCCAAGTCTTTCTTTCATCATAAACCACAGCTTTTGTTCGACATTGAACTGGTGGCAAACTACACACAACCCGAGTCCTTGAAACCACAACACCGGCATCAAAGAGCTGGTAAAATCGCTCTGAGAGAGAGAGGAGTGAGGAAGATGTACCACTCCCTGTGCCTTTTTGGTTCAAAGGTCCACTTATCACAAGAGGTCACAGCCATCAAAGGGTAAAGTGTTAAAGCTAGCTTGGCTGTCGTCACCCTCGTGACCTTTCTGTGTAGTCCTTCTGTTGAAACTCCTAATTCTGTCTAAAACACTAGGGGGGTGGATTAGCACTGGGACATCTGGTGCCTGGTCTAATGGGCAGCAAATGTGATTCTGCCTGTTTCACCTGCCTGCTAGGTGTCCCACACTTTGGACGAGTCACGTTTAACAACCACCACCCCCCCCCCCCCCCCACCCACCCACCCACAGTGACACTCGGCACAAAATGTCTTTCGTGTTCCGAAAGAGTCAGCGCCTTCAGAACAGTAAAGACATTTTAGTGGGATACTGTGCCACAGATACTCTCCGTTACATTGCCTATTGCTCCTGTGTAAGCCAAGAAAGGCAGGTGTAACAGTCAAGCCCCATCCTGTTCGCACCTGACCTTCACACACTTTGCTCCTCCCAGTTGGAGTCAATGACCAGTAAGTGTCCACAGTCTACTTGACCGTGAGGCTGCGGGCATCAGAATCGAGTCTGATCTGCAGGACGATAAAGGGGTCACAAAGCAGTCAGAAGTGTAAATCCCGGCTGATTTAACTCCCCTTCCTAGCCGATTGTGTCGGCCATGGCTCAGTTGGTAGCACTCTCGCCTCAGAGTCAGAGGGCTGGATTTTGAATGACCCATGGAGTCGGGTTTGGAGGCGGGGGGGGGGGGGGGGTTAAATTTGCATCCCGCCTCCACACAATTTTGACAAAATCGGTCGCAGGGTTCCTGACTCCGTCCCGCCTCCAAGAGGCGGGAGAGGCCATTAAAGCCCTTAACAAGCCCTAAATTGGCTCTGTAATGCCATTTGGAAATATTTTAGCTAGTTTAACCCTTTTGCGACGTGAAGTACGCCTGATGTGAAACACTCGAGTGAAACTTGGCGGGAGCACAAGTGGATAGCGGACTATCAGCTGCAGGTCCACTATTACAACGGAGATGTGATAAAGATAGTAGTAGTACTGTGATGAAGGTAGTAGTAGTATTAGGTCTGAAAGTCGCCTCTGATGCTGCTGCATTGAATGTCTTCAGAGACTGCATGGCCTTTGCTGAGAGAGACTTGGATGCAAAAATATTCTCTCTCTCTCTCTTCCCCCATAAGTTGCATCCAGGTCCACTCACAGCAAAAGCCAGGCAGGTCCTCTCTCACCAACATCCAGGCAGTCTCTGAGACCAGACACTCAACAATGATGACATCATCAGAGGCGACTTTCAGACTGAAACCACTAATTGGTTCATGGGTTCCCACATGCTGGAACTCAATTGCCCAATTAAGTGAAAATTGCATCATTCATCCACATTAATCTGGAGTCGGGGGGGGGGGAGGAACACGAAATGCGGATGACACGACCCCAACCCGACCCCAAGACAAAATCCAGCCCAGAAAGTCGTGTAGTTCAAGACCCACTCGAGGGACTTAAGGTCATAATCCAGGACCGAAGGAGTGCTGCACTGTCAGAGGTGCCACCTTTCGGATGAGATGTGAAACCAAGGTGCCCGTCTGCATTCTCAGATGGATGTAAAAGATCCCATGGCACTATTTCAAAGAACAGCAGGAAAATCCTGACCATTATTAATCCCTCAACCAACACCTACAACAGATTATCTGGTCATTACCACATTGCTGTTTGTGGGAGCTTGCTGTGCGCAAATCAGCTGCCGCGTTTCCTACATTACAACAGCGACGACACTTCAGAAAGTATTTCATAGGCTGCAAAGCGCTTTGGGACGTCCCGAGTTTGTGAAAGGCGCTATAGAAATGCAAGTCTTTCTTTCATATTGGCATGGTCCCCACCACCCACCTTGGTTGAGAACAGCTAACTCGGGCCATGTTTATCTGCAGGGTTCAGCACCACACCACAGAGTGTGCTTGCCCACTGAGCCACCAGGGGGCAGACTGCCATAGAATCACAGAATAGTGTAGCACAGAAGGTCACTCGGCCCATCAAATCTGCACCGGCTCTTTCGAAGAGCAATCCAGTCAGTCCCGCTCCCTCTCTCTTTCCCCATATCAATGATTTCTCCTTCAAGTATTTATCCAATTCCCTTTTGATGGCTCCTATTGAATCTGCCTCCACCACCCTTCACCTGACGAAGGAGCAGCAGCTCCGAAAGCTTGTGATTTCAAATAAAACTGTTGGACTATAACCTGGTGTTGTGCGACTTCTCACTTTTGTCCACCCCAGTCCAACACCGGCATCTCCGCATCATGATCACCCTTTCAGGCAGTGCATTCCAAATCCTAACCACTCGTTGCGTGAAAAAGTTTTCCCATCATGTCGCCTCTGGTTCTTTTGCCAATCACCTGAAATCTGGGCCCTCTGATTATCGACCCTTCAGCCACTGGAAACAGCTTCTCTTTATTTACTCTATCTAAACCCTTCATGATTTTAAACACCTCTGTCAAATCTCCTCTTCACCTTCTCTGCTCCAAGGAGAACAAGCCCCCGGCTTCTCCAGTCTATCTAGGTAACTGTAATCCCTCATCTCTGGAACCAGTCCAGTGAATCTCTTCTGCACCCTCTCCAGGCCTTACATCCTTCCTAAAGTCTGGTGCCCAGAACTGGCGCGAGTGCCAGGACCGTGAGCCAATAAGAGAAGGCGAGGTGATGGGTTTGGAAAGAAATGAAACACAAGGAGGAAACGATTTCATTGCCAAGTTTACAACATATTTTTTCTTTTTTTAATTATTGAACAAACTTGGAATGAGAAGATTAACAGATATGGTGCTACAACGGCCCTGCAAAGTCTCGCAAAGACATCACAGGCATTTAAATAGATTTCACATGATGCAATGTTAGAAAAATACAATTGAAACTCTGCTGTATTTCTACGTGCTGATCTTGAGTACAGGGTTACAAAGCTGAAACACAAGATTGCTTAATAACAAACACAGGCAACAACAAAGAGAGCTTTGAACAGCATCAAAACGATTTACAGCCACCCTGCTAGCTTCAGAGACAGCACACGGTGCTACCGAGAACGAACGTCGACTGTTACAGGCTAAAAAGTATTGTTTCCTGAAACTGGCACCTACCCCGTCAATCAGTGGCCGAGCTCCCATCAAATGAGTGCGAGGCACAGCAAGAGCCCACACCCCAAATCTCCACCCTACCTGCCACTCAGGTGTCGGACTGCGGGGGAGGGGAGTAGACGCCACTCCCAACTTTAAAACTTGCTGCCCATCAGTACAAGGGTCGTCCCTGACTACCTTTTCTTTACTTTCTATCCTCCCATCCATAAGGGTATGCCTGCTGACGGTCTGGCCCAGTGTTGATGTTTATATTGACAACGCCAGGATGTTTGTGGGGGCGGGGGGGGGGGGGGTGGGTGCATTAAAAAGGAGTTGCCTATGAACAGGCTGACTATCTGCACAAGGTCCTTTTCAAGGCTCCGTCTTTTAAGCTGGTTTTGTTTTTAAAGCTCAAAGCTGCTTCTTAAAGAAGGATATACTTGCCATAGAGGGAGTGCAACAAAGGTTCACCAGACTGGTTCCTGGGATGGGGGGATTGTCTTATGAGGATTGAGTAGACTAGGCCTATATTCTCTAGAGTTTAGAAGAATGAGAGGTGATCTGATTGAAACATACAAATTTCTTACAGGGCTTGACAGGGTAGATGCAGGGAGGATGTTTCCCCTGGCTGGGGAGTCTAGAACCAGGGGTCACAGTCTCAGAATAAGGGGTCGGCCATTTAGGACTGAGATGAGGAGAAATTTCTTCACTCAGAGGGCGGTGAATCTTTGGAATTCTCTACCCCAGAGGGCTGTGGAGGCTCAGTCGTTGAGTATATTCAAGACAGAGTTTTTGGATATTAAGGGAATCAAGGGATATGGGGATAGTGCAGGAAAGTGGAGTTGAGGTAGAAGATCAGCCATGATCTTATTGAATGGTGGAGCAGGCTCGAGGGGCCGAATGGCCGACTCCTGCTTCTATTTCTTAGGCTCTTATGTTTTTACCGCAATCAGTGCCAAGCCCAACCGGCTCGAGCTCAACGCCTGCTCCCCAGAGTCACTTCCTGATCACAAGGGGCTGCTGCTTGACCACATGGCGACCGTGGGGCCATATGAAGCACAAGAGTGGTGACAAAAACGGCCAAAAGAATATTCTCCGCTCTAGAAAATTAAAAAAAACAATCCTTTTTGCTACCTGGAAGAGGGAGTATTGCGAACAGATTGCTTCCTCGTCTTTGGGGAGAACAGGAGGTGGGTCAGGAGCAAGACCACCTCTGCCCTCAGGCAGACTGGTGGGGCCAATGTCAGGGCAGAGCAACTCGTATCGATGCAACTGTGATACTGCGAGGGGGAAGCCATCACTCAGTCCTGGATCTGGATTAGTACAAATGCACCTAAGCCTGTCCAATGCGTGTGCAGGACCTATCATTCCAGTTCTATTTATTGTGTTTGTAGCATCCAGGACAAAGCAGCCCGCTTGATTGGCACCCCATCCACCACCTTAAACATTCACTCCCTCCACCACCGGCGTACCGTGGCTGCAGTGGGTACCATCTACAAGATGCACTGCAGCAACTCGCCAAGGCTTCTTTGGCAGCACCTCCCAAACCCTGCGACCTCTTCCACCTAGAAGGACGAGGGCAGCAGGCGCATGGGAACACCACCACCTCCAAGTTCCCCTCCAAGTCACACACCATCCTGATTTGGAAGTATATCGGCCGTTCCTTCATCGTCACTGGGTCAAAATCCTGGAACTCCTCCCTAACAGACTGTGGGAGTACCCTCACCACACGGACTGCAGCGGTTCAAGATGGCGGCTCACCACCACCAATTAGGGATGGGCGATAAATGCTGGCCTTGCCAGCCACGCCCACATCCCAAGAATGATTGAAAAAAAATACGACAGATGCACTGCAGAGATTACCAGCCCTGCTACTGAACGAGCCTCTGCCAGGCTAAGTCAGCTCACCTCCCCCCACCGTTTAAAAAAAAAGGGGAGGGCGAGATTGATTTATCCTTCGTTTCTCCCCCTAAAAAGGTGCCAGTTTCAGATACTGCAGGGCAAGCTCACGAGGTGCAATAATAATAAAAAAAGACAAAACAAAACAACATACGACAATCAAGAGTGTTGTGTGTAAAATATTCCGGGGCCCTGAGGCACAAGGTTAATATTGTCGCATGACATTCTCATTGCGCCACCCCCCCCGCCAAGGTTTGCAAACTGGCACAGTTGCTGCCGGGGAAACGGCACGTTTTGCTTCCAGTGATGCCCCGTCAGATCACCTCGGGTGACCAGACCTCAAACCGGACTGGGCCAAGACCGTCTCACCACCCCTCCCCCCAGTTCCCCTCTAGCAGCATTGACGAGATTAAGAGATACAAAACATTAAAAATAAACTGCAGGGCAATATATATTTATATATATATATATATATATACAAAAAAATTTAATGATTCAAGAGGAATGTAGGTCTGGACTGACTGTGTGAAGCAACTGTTTGGAGTGCAAGGCAAACCTGCTGGCGGATTTGAGTTCAAGGTGAAGCAACAGCGTCCCTGTAACACTCCCAGCAGGGTCAGCAACCAACCTTCAGGAGCACGATCTTCCATCCAGTGACTGGTAATATATTGATGCAATTACTTGTAACTGAGCAACTGGCGTTGGTCCTGCCATTCACTAACCCATTTGACTATTCGACTCTGGGGGCATCGCAGAAGAGCACGATTGCGCCCTCGCTCGCCCGAGAATGCTGGGGACGGGAGGCTCTGGTTGATTTTGACCCAGCCCGGGGTGTGTGTGGAGTGGGGGGTGGGGGCCCACCTCCAAATCTCTGCAGAGCCGGGAATTGATGCTGGGCCCGTCCCAGGCGGTACGGGATCGGTGCCGTTTCAGGCCGCGGGTGTCATTTCACCCACTCAGCATCCAGAGAAGCCCCAGACGCTGGACTTTGCCCAGAGAGTCGAGGCCACCCACACCCCACCACCACTGCGCCCCCCCCCCCACCGGTATTGTGCAACAAGGCCAACCTGCCCTAACTAACGTTGCTCCTCAACCTGGGTCGGCCTCACAGCCTTCCAACTATGCCGGGCAGGCGAGAGGGAGGCGGAAGGAACTGCTCGACCCAGGCGGACACAGGTAGAGGGAGTTAGAAGGAATGGTGTCGGGCGCAAGCTGGTATCTACAGACAGGAGAAACAAGAAGTAGTAATAGCCAGAGATAAATCTACTGTCCTCCATTACTGCCCATTACAGAGGACCCTTTAAGAGAGGTGTTTTTTTTTCCCACTGTAACTGGATTGGCAGCAGTATATTTATCCGTTTCAATCCAAAGAAGGGTCGATTTCCATGGTCAGGGTTACTAGTGTGCTCACTTCTTTTCCCGTAGGCTTTGGATTTCCCTCCCCCCCCCACCGCACTGCCCGTGTTACATGACGTCTGCAAGTGGCCTCTTCTTTTACCTGCTGCCAGTGAGACTGGGCATCAGGGGTGTTGGGTCCAAGACCAGGGCACCGATGCATGGCTGGCTCGGGCTGGCAAAACCCCTCCCTGAACACAAGCACCGCAGCATCCCCGCGGCCCCCCAACCCCCTCACATGACCGAGCGGGAGATGCTGGCGGGCACGGAGAGGGGCAACCCCAGGGCCAAGCTGCCCGGCGCGCGCGCCCGTTCTGCAACTCGTCGGCACCGCCACTTTGCAACTCTTGCCCGACACTGGGTGCGGGAGGACATCACCGCTCCACTCAAACGGAAGGGCGGGGGCTTGGTTATTGGTGACAATCCCGCCGCACCCATCGGCAAAAAAAGGGGCGGGGCCGCGCAGCAACCGCGCGCGGGCGAAGCCAGGGAAACATGCAAACGAAACTGAGAAACGCCACTCTTTGCAAATTAAGGTGCATCGTACTATAGAGAAAAAAAAACAATCTTTAAGTACCGTGCTCCCCGCCTCGCTCTCCCCCCCTCCCCCAACCGGTCACGGAACGTGGCGCTGGCCCGTGGCTCCACGTCCCGTTCACGTGGGGTTGGCGCGCCCCCTTGGTGGCCAGCCCCCCGCGCCAATCGAATGAACCCGGAGACGAGCATCCCCCCAGAGACGGGCGCGCGCGCGCCTTTCCGCGCCGACAAAACGGCGCCGACGTTCCGCAAACAAGAATTCCCGAGAGCAGCGCGTGAACAGGGGAAACCCACAGTGTGCCCAAGGAACGCATTCCCTCCCTCCCACTCCCCAACACCCACTCTGCGGAGATTTACTGAGGAGCTCCTGTTGCTGTTGAAGCCTTGCGACACTTTGCCATCTTCCCGAATGGGGCACGAGTATACAGCACTTGTTAAAAAATCAGTTCCAACTTGTTCACATTCCTGTCGCTATCACCGCCCCCTCTTGAAAGTGGGAGTTGAGGTACGTTTCCACACCCCCCTACCCTTCGGGCAGGTAGCTTTCCACTTCCATTCAACAAAACATGCCCTCAGCGAGTTGTCTGTTCAATGTGGAATGTAAACGACGAGAGATTAAACCGAGCGCAACCCCTTTAGTCACCTCAGAGCTCTCGTTAATCGCACAGCCAGCAATAAACACAAGTAAAACATCCAAATTCAATGCACCCGTCTGAATAACGAGAGGCAGGGCGTGGCCACCTCGGCTTGCTTTACTCCAGAGTGCCAAAATGGAGTGGAGTTTCCCTGCGGTGTGGCACCATCTTTGGGGTTATCAACAATGTTCCCAGTAAGCAGCTGTCTGGCGGTCGCGCGCAGGCCTCTCGCCGGCTTTATGATGCAAAATCCGCGCATGCATGGATATTTGAATGGGCCGCGCAGCCCGTTAAAAGGGCCGCGCACACCGCCCCCCCACAAAAGAATCAGCGGGAACATTGGTTATGAGCGCAGCGTTTTGTGGGCACTTAGTTCTTCCAGCTGCCCTGCCGCGCCAACGCAACCAATCGGTCGACGAGCAAGCGTTGAACTCTGCCCCCCTTCGCCCAGCCCCGCTCGTCTGCAGGGGTCGGAGAGGGAAAGGTCCCAATGGACAAAACTCGGGGCTTCCTTTGAGGTGGTCATAAATAAAAATAGAGCGAGAGGGGCTGCCGAGGAACTAGCTCGTTTGGACTTTTGAAAGGCCCGGTGACCCGAGTCCCACCAAATAAGAGTGTTTCGACTCATGGGACGCAGGGGGCGGGATGGGGGGTAGAATGTAGGACTGGGAACTGGATAACGGAAATAAAATCGGATAAGAAAAAGTGTAAATGGAGAGTCGCCGTGAGAGCCACCCTATCAGTCCGAGTGCTGCACCTCAGTAAATGATCTGGAGGTGGAAACCAATCGTAAGCTTGTTAAATTTGCCAATGACCCCAATGCAGGAGTGGCGGAGGATGCAGTCTCGGTTTCACTGGAGGATTCAGGTCTGCTGTGCAATTGGGCAGATAAAACGGCAAGTTAAATCTGATAATTGCAAATGCAAAAGCATTCGGAGGAAGAATAGGCAAGATAAATCTACAATACGGGGTGGGTGGGGCAGACACGGGGGCACTTCCAAAAAGGACCTGGGAGTGACAGCAGAGTTGAGTACTTTCAGTGTTAAGACATGGCGGAGAAGGAATTGGAGAAGCAAATGGACTGTCTGACACAGCGCAATGCTGAAGTGTTATGGTCAGGCCCCACTTTGAATTGTCCGCGCAACACACCACGTCGCACCTTAACGGGGAAGTCCTCGCACTGGGAGGGTGCAGAGAAAAGTAATAAGATTGATGTGAAGTGGACGAGCTACAAGGAGAGGGGGGGGGGGGGGGGCGGCGGTCAAGCTTAAGTGCTACGATCTAGAAAGAAGTTTAAAAGAAGGACCTCACTGAGGTATATCAAATGGCTTACGAAAGGGGAAGGAACGATTCAGGTCAAACAGAACAAGGCAAACACTTAGTGTAAAGTAAATTAAGACGAGATCCCAGGAAAGAAAAAGTCCTGAGTTAAAAGGGTTCGAAGTGTTTGGAATGATTTCCCAGGTAAGGTCGGGGGGAGGAATCCCAAACCTAATTTGGAATGGGGTTGGATGAGCCAAGGCATCAGGCAGACAGACTGGATGGGATGACTTTTCTTATATTCCCGGGGAAGCCATGTTCTAGGAGAGAAGACACACACACACCTACACCCACACACACACACACACACACACACCCACACACACACCTACACCCACACACACACACACGCGAGCCTTGCCCCCCCCCCCCCATCAAACACGTCAGGAGATGGTGGCCATTGGCTTGCTCAGAATGTGGTTCTGATTTAAATGCCCCTGACCGCACCCCCCCCCCTTAACCCTGCTCAACAGAAATAAAAAGGGGGTCACGCCGAGTTTGCGCAGTGTCGCGAACGCGGGGCTCGGCTCTTTTTGGCGGCGTAGACGACGACTCGGACACGGAGCAGACCCGCCAAGGTTCCCACACGTTACGACATGAGACGCCTTGACGGCGATGTTGTCCAACAAAGGTTTCAAACCGACAAGAAGGTAAATTCTTTGCTCCCGTCCCGGCCTGAACATAAAGTTTTTTTTTCTCTCTTGGTTTTTTTTTTGGTGGGAGGGCAATGACACAGAATCTCTCGCCCCCCACCATCATTGAGGGCGCATAACGCAACAGCGGGAAAGGATTCCTACGACTACAGAGGACGATGTGGCCCGTTACATGCTATACTGTCGACTCTGGGTCCTGCTCCCGCCTCTGGATGCTGCTCTTCTCCCGGCACTCTCCCCAGGCGTATCCCGTGAAGGTCGGGCTGATCGGCAGATAGCTGAAGAACTTGTGCTTTTTTAAATACTTCATGCCAAAGGGCAAGTTGTAGGTCTCTTTGCTGTCCGAAGACTTGGCCCCGGCCACGCCAGCCTTCCACTTGCGAAGACCCCTCTCTTCAGTGGTTCCTGTCGTGAAGGAAAATGACTGAGATCAGATAGATGAACCATCTACCTACGTCCATCGCTAGGAAAAACTAACTCTCATTTCTATAGCTCCTTTCCTCGACCTCAGAATGTCCCAAAGCACTTCACAGCCAATGAAGCACTTTTGAAGTGTAGTCACTGCTGTAATGTAGGAAACGCAGCAGCCAATTTCCGCACAGCAAGCTCCCACAAACAGCAATGTGATAATGACCAGATCATCTGTTTTTTTTAGTGAGGGATAAATACTGGCCCAGGACACCGGGGAGAACTCCCCCTGCTCTTCTTCAAAATAGCGCCACGGGATAATTTACGTCCACCCGAGAGGGCAGACGGGGCCTCGGTTTAACGTCTCATTCCAAAAAGACGGCACCTCTGACAGGGCAGCACTCCCTCAGCGCTGCACTGGGAGGGTCAGCCTAGATTTTTTTGTGCTCAAGCCTCTGGAGTGGGACTTGAACCCACAACCTTCTGACTCAGAGGCGAGAGGTACTACCCACTGAGCCACGGCTGACACATGTAGCTCGGCACCGTGCAATTCTGGAATTCCCTCCCTAAACCTCCCCACCTCTCTCTCTCCTCCTTTAAGACGCTCCTTAAAACCTACCCACCTGCCCTAATATCTCCTTGTGTGGCTCGATGTCAAATTTTGTTTGATAATCGCTCCTGTGAAGCGCCCTGGGATGTTTTACTATGTTAAGGGCGCTCTATAAATGCGAGTTTCTGTTCCCTTCCATCAGTCTTGGATGCCAACACAGGCCCCAAAGGTACTGGAGCAAGTGACTAGCCCACTGTGCCACCCAGTTCCCACGGAGCTCTCTCAGTTGGGTTTCACTTTCACGCTGCATTCCGAGGATCTTGTTACGAGCGACAATGCAGTGGGATAGATAGTCGGCTGAGGGAAGCTTGGCTTGCTTTCTTCCAGTAACACGGTGTTCTGTTTAATTGCAGCACTCGGCTCAGGGCGAGAGCTGGGAAACAAGCTTGTACAGACAGCCAGGGGCCGCGTCCTAATTCATAAATCAGGCCAATTATGGGGAAACACTTTGACTGAAATGACTGCGAATTGCAAAACGCGGCGGTACAGGTAGAGCCACTCTCACTCTCTCGAAACCCTGTGAGGTGAGGCCTGTTTTTTGGGGTCCTGAATTTACAGTCGCGTTCACACAGGTCACTGCATCTCCCAGAAAGGCCTCCGTTAAGCCAGACTTTCGGACGAGACGTTAAACCGAGGCCCCCCGCGGGAGGACGGACGCTTTGGGACGTCCGCAGGTCGTGAAAGGCGTGATGTGAAAGTGCTCTGAAAAACGACAGCGAGGGTGAATCGGTCAGGTCCCTCCCCTGTGCACGTTCTGAACACAATACCCCTGCCAACTGCACGGCCTCGCCCCACAGCGCGCAAGCGAGAGTCTGCGTCGTGGATTCACCCAACGCGCGGCACCGGGCCGCCTGTTACTTTAGCACTGACGAGGAGAGCTCGGCTATCCGGCCTTCCGAGGAGTGGGGTGGGCCGAGTCTCATTGGCACTTTGTGGGAGGCTTCGGCCTAACTGCAGGTTCAGAACGTGCGCAGGGAGGCGACGTCAGAAAACTACTAGGCACTTGGTCTAAGCGTTAAACAAAGCTGTAATCCACTGTTTTTCAACATGGAGATCCAGTTGTGTCCTTCACTAGTTCCTGTCAAAGAATGTCCTGAGCAAGCTGGGCCCATGCCCCATGCCCACCAGCAGGCCGCCCAGTATTATTTCATAAGTAATTTCCACATGAATGACAAGATTCATGTCAGGAGGTACCTGACCGATTCGCCCTCGGTCGCTTTTTTCAGAGCACTTTTACATCCCGCCTTTCACGACCTCCGCACGTTCGCGGTTGCCCGCCCAGACCTGGCACTGCCCGAGAGTCAGCCAGAACGGTTTGCCAACCACCGACTCCCCTCCACCAGCTACAGAGGTGAGGCACCAGCTTCCACCACCCCGGCGGCAGCATTCGCAGCGCCGCGCTCGGCAGAGCGACCGATTTGAAAATCAGTGCTGGGGGGCTTGAGGTCTACTAAAAAAGGAACATTGGCAGGGCTATGGGGAAAGAGCAGGGGGAGTGGGACTCACGGGTAGCTCTTTCAAAGAGCCAGCACAGGTACACTGGGCCGGTTACAGTGCAGACACACACACCTTAGCAGAGTATCAGCTCACTGCTCTCTCCAGCAGGGACTTGTACACTTGTGGGGAGGGGGTTCACCAAAACTAGAGGCCATAAATATACTCATATCACTCATTGGGAATTCAGGAGAAACCTCTTCTCCGAGAGTGGTGAGAATGTGGAACTCGCTACCACAAGGAGTAGTCGAGGCGAATAGTATCGATGCATTGAAGGGGAAGCTCGATAAACACATGAGGGAGAAGGGAATAGAAGGATATGTGATGGGGTTAGATGAAGTACGGTGGGAGGAGGCTCGTGTGGAGCAGAAACACCGGCATGGACCGAATGGCCTGTTCCTACGCTGTAGCCTCGATGTACAGCCCACGGTTCAATGCAAGAAAGGGAGAAGGTCCTTGCACACAATAAATCTCGATCTGCTCTCCAAGTGAAGGGGGTTTAAGGAGCTGTTCTCCAGTGAAGGTGGGGTGTTGCGGTACGCCACCATTGTCTATCTGACCAGGACGAGACACGCTGGGGTCTGCAGTGCGGACAATCCTTCGATCGCTCAAGCGGTTTGACATTTCAGACCCACCTGGGATGGTGTTGTCCAGGATGAACGCGACGCAGCCTCCCACAAACATTGCTGTCGTCAGCAGAACGTTCAAGACTTGGTCAACTTCAGCAATACCTGAGAGGCAAACACAAAAGAGAACCTGTCAGGATCGTGTGTGAGAGAGAGTGACACACTCACAGACAAGAGGAAGAGACAGATGATGGTTATGTAGGCAGCCATTTTATGCACAAGTTCCCCAAAAACAGCAATGGGTTGAATGGCCAGTTCCACTCACAAGGTAGCTATGGATACGAAAGATACATCTTAGGTTAGCCTCCCTGAATCCCCCACAATCCCCCCATACAAGGGAATTTACGACAATGACTCTCTCAAGTCCATTCCGTTTGTTGAACATTGTGTGAAAAGCTACCTGACATTACTCCTAGTAATAACAACAGAAAACGCTGGAAAAACTCAGCAGGCCAGGCAGCATCCGTGGAGAGAGAAAGAGAGTTAACGTTTCAGGTCGATGACCTTTCATCAGAACTGGGAAGAGCCGGAAATCAAATAGATTTAAGGCCAGGGTAAAGCTGGGAAAAGGGGGAGGGGATAAAGGAACAAAGGGGGAGATGAAGAGACATTAAGAGACATTAAGAGATATGCAAGGCTAGAGGTGGTGTTAATGTGACAGATTAAGGCTGACTGAAGTGTGAAATCCACTGGCAGAATGAAGGACAGCTGCCAGCTTCTAGGAGGAAAAAAAAGGTGGGGGGGGCAAATAAAAGTGTCTGCATTCACGCTTTTCATAACGTTTACCATCCTCATAGACTCTTACAGCACAGAAGCAGGCCATTCGGCCCATCGTGCCTGTGCCGGCTCTTTGAAAGAACTATCCAACTCCCCAGCTCTTTCCCAATAGCCCTGCAAACTTTTCCTTTTCAAGCAGCGATCCAATTCCCTTTTACAAGTTACTGTTGAATCTGCTTCCACCGCCCTTTCAGGCAGCGCATTCCAGATCACAACAACTCGCTGCGTAAAAACATTCTCCTCATCTCCCCTCTGGTTCTTTTGACAATTATCTTCAATCTGTGTCCTCTGGTTACCGACCCTCCTGCCACTGGAAACAGTTTCTCCTTATTTACTCCATCAAAACCCTTCATGATTTTGAACACCTCTATCAAATCTCCCCTCAGGTTTTAATTGTTGGGGATTTAAAAAATGTCAAATTTAAACATTTTTTTTTTTTTACTTTTCCTTTGTTTCTTTTTTCTCTCTCTCACATAATCCAATCTTTCTTTCCCTCTCTTTATTTCCCTTTCTGTACCCAATCTGACATTGGATTCACCCACTCTAATGTACACTGCCTTCTCAGTCCTTGCGCTGTTCATTTCTCAATCCTTCAATCTAATTGTTTAAGGTGATCCACTGTCGCGCTTGCCCTGTTCACTCAAGGTCCCAGAAGCTCGGTTTCCCCTCGCTGCGCAGTTTTCAGCTCGCACTCTCAGAAAATGGCCACGCAAAAGACGGTGAAAACCTAAACGTGGATAGACTGGAGTAGCTCGGCGAGCCGAATGGCCTCCTTCTGTGCTGTAACCATTCTTTGATTCTACATGCATTAGAGCAGAGAAGGTTGAGAGGAGATTTGATAGAGGTGTTCAAAATCATGAGGGGTCTAGGCAGAGAGAAACTGTTCCCATTGGCAAAAGGCTCGAGAACCAGAGGACACAGATTTAAGGTGATTGGCAGAAGAACAAAAGGCGACATGAGGAAAAACTTTTTTCCGCAGCAAGTGGTGAGGATCTGGAATGCGCTGCCTGAGATGGTGGTGGAGGCAGACTCAATCGTGGCTTTCAAAGGGGAATTGGCTAAGTACCTGAAGGACAAAAATTTGCAGGGCTACGGGGAAAGGGCGGGGGAGTGGGACTAGCTGAAGTGCTCTTGCGGAGAGCCGGCACGGGTTGGACGGGCCGAATGGCCTCCTTCTGTGCTGTAACCATTCTAGGATTCGACATGCAAGGGCAAGTTAACGGTGGGGGAGGACAGATGCCCTGTCACAGAAAAATGATGACCTTGGTTCCTGATCAGGTAGCCACTCCGAAAACAATCCCAAGTATTTCAGAGAATGAGACTAAAACACATGCACAGAAAGAGTGAGTGAAGGGCCCAAGATTAGACAGTTGGAAGCTTGATAGCATAAGAACATAAGAACTAAGAGCAGGAGTCGGCCATACGGCCCCTCGAGCCTGCTCCGCCATTCAATAAGTTCATGGCTGATCATCGACCTCAACCCCACTTTCCCGACCAATCTCCATATCCCTTGATTCCCCGAGAGTCCAAAAATCTATCTATCTCAGCCTTGAATATACTCAAAGACTCAGCATCCACAGCCCTCCGGGGCAGAGAATTCCAAAGATTCACAACCCTCCGAGTGAAGAAATTCCTCCTTATCGCAGTCTTAAATGGCCGGCCCCTTATCCTTAGACTATGCCCCCTCGTTCTAGACACCTCAGCATCATTGTAAGTAACTTGGGGGAGAAAACAGATTCCTTCACAGCACAGGAGGAGGCCATTCGGCCCATCGTGCCTGTGCCAGCTCATGGGCAGGGAAATGTTGTGGAATGGGATGGCCCCAATCTATACCGGCTCGTGAATCGATTGTACAATGCGTCATAAGAACATAAGAAACAGGAGCAGGAGTCGGCCAATCGAGCCTGCTCCGCCATTCAATAAGATCATGGCTGATCCAATCTTGGCCTCAACACCACTTTCCCGCTCTCTCCCCTTACCCCTTGACTCCCTTGTAGTTCAAATGTCTGTCAATCTCCGCCTTGAATATATTCAATGACTCCACCTCCACAGCTCTCTGGGGCAGAGAATTCCAAAGATTCACGACCCTCTGAGAGAAGAAATTCCTCCTCATCTCCGTCTTAAATGGGCGACCCCTTATTCTGAAACTATGCCCCCTAGTTCTAGATTACCCCACGAGGGGAAACATTCTCTCAGCATCCACCCTGTCAATCCCCCTCAGAATCTTATGTTTCATTAAGATCAGACTGTAGCTACAGAACGGAGATCCTTGCATGGTGCACACCTACCCGTGACAAGGGGGTTCTGCTTCAAGTAACTGGGCAGCATTAGTCCGAAGAAGATAGAAAATCCGAGGACAAAGAGGTTCCGAGATGAATTGAGGTCAACAAACTGAAGGTTGGACAATCCGACAGCTGTAATCATCCCTGCGGAGAGAGGTAGAACAGACCGTCACAAAACCCATTTACACAAAAGTCTCATCACAGCAAAACCGCTCAAATAAATAATGAGCTGCTGAACTTGAGGTGATTGTTTCTATGTAGGTAAACATGGCAGCCATTCTGTGCACAGCAAGATCCCACAAACAGCAATGAAGTGAATGAACCGGTTCATCTGTTTTTGGTGGTGTTCGTCGAGAGCAATGTTGCCCACAACACCAGGAGAAGTTCCTGATCTCCTTCAGCTAATGCCATAGGATCTTGAATGTCCACCTGGATCACCAAAACCGGCAGTCCGGCTCTTGGTTCCATATTTCATCTGAAGGAGAGAACCTCCACAGTGCGGCGCTCCCTCAGTAATGCCCCTCCGACAGTGCGGCACTCCCTCAGTACTGCCCCTCCGACAGTGCAGAGCTCCCTCAGTACTGCCCCTCCGACAGTGTGGCTCTCCCTCAGTACTGCCCCTCCGACAGTGCGGCACTCCCTCAGTACTGCCCCTCCGACAGTGCAGCACTCCCTCAGTACTGCCCCTCCGACAGTGCAGCACTCCCTCAGTACTGCCCCTCCGACAGTGCAGCACTCCCTCAGTACTGCCCCTCCAACAGTGCAGAACTCCCTCAGTACTGCCCCTCCGACAGTGTAGTGCTCCCTCAGTACTGCCCCTCCGACAGTGCAGTGCTCCCTCAGTACTGCCCCTCCGACAGTGCAGCACTCCCTCAGTACTGCCCCTCCGACAGTGCAGCACTCCCTCAGTACTGCCCCTCCAACAGTGCAGAACTCCCTCAGTACTGCCCCTCCGACAGTGCAGCGCTCCCTCAGTACTGCCCCTCCGATGGTGCAGCGCTCCCTCAGTACTGAGGGACCCTCCGACAGTGTAGTGCTCCCTCAGTACTGACCCTCCGACAGTGCAGTGCTCCCTCAGTACTGCCCCTCCGACAGTGCAGCGCTCCCTCAGTACTGCCCCTCCGACAGTGCAGCGCTCCCTCAGTACTGCCCCTCCGACAGTGCAGCTCTCCCTCAGTACCTCTCTGCAGCGTCAGCCTAGATTACAAACTCAATCTTCTGGCATTGGGCTCAGACCACAACCTTCTGACCCAGAAGCAAACGCACGACCAACTGGACCAAGCTGGCAAAGATCGATTAGGACTGAATGGAGGTGCTGACGGTCTGGCTAAATCACATCATGCACCATCCCTCCAGCGCCTTGGCTACGCCATCGGTCTCTGCTCATCAGTTAAAAAACACTTACACAGTAAACTATGGGCCATGTCTCACAAAGGATGCACAATCCAGCAATGAGCTGAGGCAATCTCACTCACCCCAAGGTCTACAGCTGTAAAAATCGATTGGGTTTTAATAGGTTACTTACATCACATCACTCGATTGAATTTCAGCCTCGTTGGCCATTACCTGCCTTCTATTGCCCTAAATGTCAATCATTACCTGCCTTCTATTGCGCTAAAGGTAGATCATTACCTGCCTTCTATTGCCCAAAATGTAGATCATTACCTGCCTTCTATTGCCCAAAATGTAATCATTACCTGCCTTCTATTGCCCTAAATGTATATCATTACCTGCCTTCTATTGCCCTAAATGTAGATCATTACCTGCCTTCTATTGCCCTAAATGTAGATCATTACCTGCCTTCTATTGCCCTAAAGGTAGATCATTACCTGCCTTCTATTGCCCTAAATGTAGATCATTGCCTGCCTTCTATTGCCCTAAATGTAGATCATTACCTGCCTTCTATTGCCCTACTGTGTCACTACCTCCCTTTGATTGTCTCTGTAGCACAGTGTTGGGTATTACTGACACATGGTCTACTGACGCTGTAACATACATTAGTACCATCTCGGTCATGTAGCGGCAGGTTTCAGTACTCCCCAACATGTGGGATGCGAGCTGAGCCATTAACCCTCGATGGCACACAGACCCGCTCCCCCCGACATCAGAAGACAGCCCAGAGACTAAACATTTAAAAAAAAAAACAGTACCAACGTACCAAATAAAGTGCAAAACAGTGCTCCGAGGACTGGGTCTGGGAGCGACGCAAAGAGTGCGCTGAATTTTCCGACAGTCCCCAGCAGAAGCATCATTGCAGCTCCGTACTGTATGACCCTCCTGCTCCCCACCTAGGAAACCAAGAGGAAAAGAGGGTTATCGGCGCAGCGTCAGTGCAGAGTGCTTTCACCAGCCGCGCACACTCCAAGCAGCCGCATCGCTTCTTAAGAAACCGGGAGATCGAATGATACAGCACAGAAGGCTGTGCCCGAGATCAATGGCAGACCCAGATTTGGAAGCTATTTATTAGAGTCTGGTGCTGCCCCCAGCAGGGAACCAACACTCTGTTCAGATGGAAATACTGCAGCTCCTGGTTGGCAACAGTTTGAGATACGGACTCTTAACACCAATTATTTATAAATAATGAGCCAAGAACCAGAGAGCTAAACTCAGTGAAGGAGATGTGTTCCAATATACAGTAAAACTTGTAAATGATGGACACCTTAGGAGCTGGCATCAGCCGTCCTTAGTAAAACAATGGTCATTGTGTGTACTGTAAAAATGTTCAGTACAATGGGGAGTTCCTTACCCAGCATCCATAGCGGTAGAGAAACCGCTCTATCCCCGGGACAGAGCCGCACGAGCATTCAATGCCAGAGATAGAGCGCTTTCTCTGCCGCTATGGATGCTGGGTAAGAAGCTCGCCAATCCACCAAAGCCGTTTCTTTACACAAAACCCGCTCACGCTGACCTGCGTGTTCCAAGTCGCAAAAGGTGCTTGGTGCACTGAAGGCCGCTCGTAGTCTGTAATTTGCGAGTGTCCGTGGTTTCAGAGTGCCTCTTGTATATTCGACCGTGTCAGTTATTTGGGTCTCAATAAGTGTCTGTTTATTATTGATCTGGATGTAGGTGGTGGGGGCAAGATCTGTGTGAGTGTGAGGACTGTAGATGATGCTTGTCTGCTTCAGGCAGATCGTAATGTGTTGGGAGATTGGACTCAAGACTGGCAAATGATGTATAACTTAGATAAGTGCAGTGTTATGCATGTGGGCAGGGCAAATGCTTCATACACTCTTCAAGGAAAGGCATTAAAGATGGTGGAGATAGAAAGAGATGTGGGTTTCTAGTGCATACATCCTTAAAGGTAAATGAGCAATACCGTAAGTGATAGCTCAATTAAATAGGGTGTTGGGGTGTATCCATTGGACAATTGAGTACAAGACGAGGCATACTGTTTTGTCCTTGTACAAGACCTTAGTCAGGCCGCACTTGGAATACTGTGTCCAGTTTTGGTCTCCTCACATGGTGGGTGATATTGAGGCTTTGGAGAGGGTGCGGAGGAGGAGCCACAAGACTGAATCCCAGTCTAAAGCATCTTAGTTATCAAGATAGGCTAAAAGAGTTGGGACTCTACACTTTAGAGAAGCGTAGACTTAGAGGTGATCTGATTGAGGTTTTTAAGATAATGAAGGGAATAGATTGTGTTCCAGTTGACAGTTTGATTCAATTAAATAGGTTAGGGAGGACCAGGGGTCACAAATTTAAGTTGCATAAGATCTAGGCTTGATGTCAGGAGGTGGTTCGTCTCCCAGAGAATAGTGGACCTCTGGAACAGGCGGCTGTCTCGTGTGGTGGACGCGGACTCGCTGAATTCCTTCGAGCGAGAGCTGGACCTGTTTCTGGCTGGGGCGGACATCACCTCTTACAGAAGGTGGGCACTGCAGGGAATTCAGGGCCAGGGTGATCTCCTGGACTCGTTTCCATCGCCTGGATGGGTCAGAGAGGAATTTCCCAGATTTTTCTTTCCCAAATTGGCCTGGGTTTTTTTATATCTGGTTTTTCGCCTCTCCCAGGAGATCACATGGTTTCGGGTGGGGTGGAGCGTCGATGTTGTGATACACAAGGTACGGTAATTGTGTGGGACAGACTCGGTGGACCAGAGGGTCTTTACCTCTCCGTCACTATTTGTATCTCTTTGGAGTTTACAGGTTTCGCTGCAGGATAATGGCTTCCTCCCAGCTGACAACACTCAAATCCCAAGCGAAGGGGATTTTCAAGATGGCCGCAATCACTGGGGAGAGTGGCTGCTACTTATGAAATGAATCCTGGGATTGCCAGAGTGTCTCCTCTGTCTGTTATTGGAATAAACACGACGTTAACAATTAGGATCTTCTTGGGTTTTGGACGTTGGTGCAGAAATAGTGCCGTGGTTCCTCAGAGGGCTGAAGGTCAGCAGCTCATCCCAACCCATGTTTGGGGTGGTGGGGGTTTAAATGACAGACTACTCTCTGATTGACTATCAGATCTTTTAGAGAGAGACAGATTATTCATCACCCTTCAGAGAATTTAGCCCACTGTCGGTGGGTGAGAAGGGCAATACTTTGGCACCTCCGCACCCTATGGTATAGGTTGGTAGGACATCGATTAGGTCCTGGGGTTTTTCCTGCACACCCACTTTTCCAATCTGTGCCGGCAATGGGGCGACACATGTGGAGGAGCGGCCAAGAGACATCCCAGAGTGGGTGGTCAGTCCCGCACCTCACCAGTGGCCAAGTCCAGATACTCTCAAGACGTGGCAGGACAGCAGGTTGGAACGCTATCTCAATGGTGGCCAAGCGGCTGAGAGACTCTGCAGGGCTCAGGACCGTCCCCAAATGGAGCGTGCAAGAATGAGAGATAGCATCACCCTTGTGCTACTCTTGCATTCCTCTTAGAAATCTCCAGGCCAGCAACTTCCGTTTGGCTGCTCGACCGTGATGGAGCACAACACAGACCTTTTAAAACACAGGAACAAACAAAACCAAAGTGGGAAATAAACAGGGAACTTTAAAAAAAAAACAGGACCAATCTCCAACATGAAATGATTTCCGAATAGGACAACTCCTTGATCAGATCCTCCAGCGAACAGCGAGCGCCCATTAGCTTGACGCTTATGTCGACCAGCAAACAGTGTCCAGGTCGATCTGAATGATGCAAACAGTGGGCAAAAGATCAGCCAAGAACAGGCCGCACCAGTGGTCATGGATTAGTGCAGTTAAGGACCGGAGTTGGGGTTAGGCAGGCACGCTTCACCTGGCAACTCAATCCACACTCAACTCTTGCGTGGGAGCGAAGATAAGGCGATTTAAATACCGAACGACACTGGGATAAATTGCCGTCCAAAAGTGGGCACCACGTGGGATTTGATGCCAACGAATCGAGCTCCCGGAGAAACTATTGGAGACGATTCTGCGGGTGAACCGCAGTATCGAACCTTGGTTAGACCACGCTTGGACTACTGTGTACAATTCTGGTCGCCATATTATAAAAAGGACAGAGACACTGCAGAGGGTGCAAAAAAGATTTGTTATGATGATACCAGAAATGCGAGGCAAGGATGAACAGGCTGGGTCTCTTTTCTCTTGAAAAGAGAAGGCTGAGGGGTGACCTAATTAGAGGTCTTTAAAATGATGAAAGGTTTTGATAGAGTTGACACACAGAGAGGGTGTTTCCACTTGTGGGGGAACAGCATAACTAGAGACCATCAATATAAGATAGTCACCAAGAAATCAAATAGGGAATTCAGAAGAAACTTCTTTACCCAGAGAGTGGTGAGAATGTGGAACTCGCTACCACAGGGAGTGGTTGAAGAGGATAGTATGGATGCATTTAAGGGGAGAAAAAAGACTTGCATTTATATAGCGCCTTTCACGACCATTGGACTTCTCAAAGCGCTTTACAGCCAATGAAGTACTTTTGAAGTGCAGTCACTGTTGTAATGTGGGAAACGCAGCAGCCAATTTGCGCACAGCAAGCTCCCACAATGTGATAATGACCGGATCATCTGTTTTAGTGATGTTGGTTGAGGGATAAATATTGGCCCAGGACACCAGGGAGAACTCTCCTGCTCTTCTTCGAAACAGTGCCGGGGATCTTTTACGTCCACCTGAGAGAGCAGACGGGGCCTCAGTTTAACGTCTCATCCGAAAGACGGCACCTCAGACAGTGCAGCACTCCCTCAGCACCGCACTGGGAGTGTCAGCCTGGATTTATGTGCTCAAGTCCCTGGAGTGGGACTTGAACCCACAACCTTCTGACTCAGAGGCGAGGGTGCTACCCACTGAGCCACAGCTGACACATGAGGCTAGACAAGCATATGAGGGAGAAGGGAATAGAGGGTTATGCTGATAGAGTTAGATGAGGAAAGACGGGAGGAGGCTCGAGTGGAGCATGGACTGGTTGGGCCGAATGGCCTGTTTCTGTGCCGTATATTCTGTGTAATCCTACGTAATGAAAGGGACACTCCGCTTTATAAAGGAGTATTTGAACAAGCTTAATTAAAGGGGGCTCTCCCATCGTAAAAGTCAGTCTCCCAGCGAGTTCCGGTCCTACCTTTGTGATTCCCAGCACTCCGATGTTGGGGCTGGAGGATGTTGATCCATTCCCTGTGCCGAACAGTCCATCCAGGACGCAGGACAGGCCTTCAATCATGATGCCCCTTCAAACAAAGAAATATTGAAGGTAAACAATCTCAACCGCTTGGATATTTGGGGGGGGGGGGGAAGAAATTTCCTCCACCCCCCACATCTCTCCTAAATCTGGGGTACTGTTCCATTGGCACCTCTAACCAGAGTTGGCCCAGGCAATTTGACTGTGGTAGGCATCACTGCTGAGCCCCAATCCGGTCCTCCGTCAAGATCTGCGCCTTTTTTCCCCCCACAGGACTTGCTGGGCAACAATCGGGAGCGGGAATCCACGGCTGAATTTGCCGTTTCCTTCCGATCCCTGGGGGGGGGCGGTGTCGCCGAGGTTAATCGTAACCTTCACCCGCCGCTCGAATGGGACGATTCAGGACAGACAGCGACTGACCCGAGGGCAGGCCTGGTTTTTATGACCTCAGTATCACCAAGGTGCTGCATTAATCCATTGGGAGGGGTGTGGCGGGGCAAGGGGTGGTTACTTTCTACATCACCACTGCCTGGGCAGTAACCTGGGCATCCTGAGGTAGAACACGCCCGATTCTTGTTCCATTGAGCGCAGGAAAAATCTTCCAATTCACCGCAGTGTGCAGTCACTAAAAGGACATGATCTGCTGTGTGAAGGCTTGACGTGTACAGTAGTCTTTGCACAGAACCAAAAGCCTTTGCAAGAACTCACGGGATTACTGGGGGGGGGCTGGGGGAGTGGCTGCTTTTAACATAACCGTAAGGCCTCCCATCTTCCACCCTCCATAAACCTGAGGTGATCCAAAAAACTCGGCTGCCCGTGTTCTAACTCGCACCAAGTCCCGTTCACCCATCACCCCTGCGCTCGCTGATCTAGAGTGGCTCCCGGTTGAGTAACACCATGATTTAAAAATTCTCATCCTCGTTTTCAGATCCCTCCATGGCCTTCGCCCCTCCCTATCTCTGTAACCTCATCCAGCCCTACCCCCCCCCCCCCCCCCGAGATCTCTGCGCTCCTCCAATTCTGGCCCTCTTGAGCATCCCCGATTTTAATCGCTTCACCATTGGTGGCCGTGCCTTCAGCTGCCTGGGCCCTAAACTCTGGAATTCCTTCCCTGATAGACAAGATTTTTGAACGATAAGGGAGTCAAGGGTTATGGGGAGCAGGCAGGGAAGTGGAGTTGAGGCCAAGATCAGATCAGCCATGATCTTATTGAATGGCGGAGCAGGCTCGAGGGGCCAAATGACCCACTCCTGCTCCTACGTCTTATGTTCTTATGTAAACCTCTCCACCTCTCTCTCCACCTTTAAGACGCTCCTTAAAACCTACCTCTTTGACCAAACATTGTCCTAATATGTGGCTCGGTGTCAAATTTTGTCTGATTATGCTCCTGTGAAGCACTTGGGACGTTTTATTACGTTAAAGGCGCTGTATAAATACAAGTCGTTGTATCCAAAGTGCAGACAAGGGGCACTTCAGCCCCTCCACCCCAAGCCTTCGCTATCTGCCCACCCCTGTCACCCTGAGACCCAAGCTTACCGTTTGGCCCCAGCTATGGCTATCTGCCCCCTACCCCCCCGCCCACCCGAGATAACCCAGTCCCCACTCGCGTGTATATTTCGAACAGGCTGGTTTAAATGTTGTGGGGCGTGGGGTTTAGAAAGGGCTGTTCGCCTCATCGTTGACGGAATGCTAATCAGAACAAGAAGATCGGTTAGCGTCAGCACCTCGACATCTACGTATCTAACCGGGAACATGGCCGCCCGCCCCCCCCCCCCCCCCATCCCTCGGGTTCCGGGTCACGCACCGATTCAGCCCTCAAGGACAGTGCGAGTGAACTCTCCTGATGAAAGCCGGCACTGCTCGCTCACTTCCACCTCATGCCTGTTGCCTTGATCGATGTGCAGAGTACGCGGCAGATGCCTTCCGAAGGTCTTCTTCGAATCACAAAGCCTTATCAGCAAGGTGATGCCATGGCAACCGAGGTCAGACTAAGTGAGCCAAGCGCTGAGGACAGTGTGTGCTCGTTACGTGCGGAGAAAGGAGAGTCATTGATGGCCGAGTCACCATCGCCACGGGCAACAAATGGAACATTTCCAATTCAATACATTTACATTATGTGCCCAATTATAGAGACATAAAAGACAGGGAGAGACAGAAATACACATGCAGACAGAGAGAGAGAGACACACGCGTGAGAAAGACAAACATTGGCATGTGGGGCGGGGGGGGGGGGGGGAGAGAGAGTGTGAGAAAGAGAGAGAGAGAAACAGTAAGAGGAAGAGAAAAAAAAGAGAGCAAGAGAGAAAGACATGAAAGACAACACTGGGGGAAGAGAGAGAGGAGTCTGAGGGAGAGAGGGGGGAGAAAGAAAGGAAGGAAGCGAGGGAGAGCAAAAGAGAGAGGGGGAGAGAGAGAGAGAGAGAGAGAGAGGGCGGGCGAGATGGAGAGAGAGAGACAGCGAGTGACAGAGAGAAAGAGACAGCGAGAGACAGAGAGAGAGAGACAGACAGAGAGAGAGAGGGAGGGCGAAAGAGACGGAGAGAGAGAGAGAGAGAGACAGAGAGAGAGGGAGGGCGAAAGAGACAGAGAGAGAGAGAGACACAGAGAGAGAGAGGGAGGGCAAAAGGGACGGAGAGAGAGAGAGAGACAGCGAGAGACACACAGAGAGGGAGGGTGAAAGAGACGGAGAGAGACAGCGAGAGAGAGAGACACACAGAGAGAGAGAGAGCGCGTGCACGCACACAAGAGCAAAGAAGAGTCAGAGCCAGGAGCTAACCCGCACTCACTCACGGGGCGTTTCCTGGGCGGATTGGCTATGTTTCCGTACCTGTTGATTGCGTGAACTGGCGGGGGTGGAGCGCAGGACAACCTGGCACAGGCATAATAATCGCCGATGGACTCGATAATACTGGCGACCACGGCACTCAGCATCCCGATAACACCCGCTGCCGACACCGTCGGTAAACCCCACTGGCCTGTGGAGGCAAGAGCAAAGCAGACGGTCATTGCTGTTCGGGGAGGAGACTGTGGCCTGCAGACTTTTCAATATCACGTCTTACAGGAACGCAAATCTATATCGAACACAAAGCCTTCTTACACTGAGCGTTTTATAATTGGACCCAAATTATATAATGGTGGAGTTATAACAGACATTTTTTGAAATGCATAACGCAGAATATATAATAGTCGATTGTGCTCAGTGTAAAGCAAGTACAGTTTCTAATCTACACTGCATGCTATGTTTCGCTTGATATTCTGCAGGGCAAGTCACAGTTAGGGTCGAACTGTTACTGAGGCAAACATTCACCCGACCCACTGCCACAATGGCAACCCACGGTTATTAATATTTTATCATTACATTGCAAAATCAAGTGCATAGAATTAACAGCACAAAAACAGGCCATTCGGCCCAACTTTAAATACTTGCAGGGAAAGAATTTGCAGGGCTATGGGGAAAGAGCAGGGTAATGGGATTACCAAAGAGCCGGCACAGACACGATGGGTCGACTGGTCTCCTTCTGTGCTGTGTCATTCTATGATTCGATGAACTGGTCCGTGCCGGTGTTTATGCTCCACTTGAGCCTCCTCCCAGTCCTCCTTCATCTCACCCCATCACCATATCCTTCTGTTCCTTTCTCCCTCATGTACTTATCTAGCTTCCCCTTAAATGCATCATATTTTAGCAAATTCATTCTTATCTTTATTGTACATGCAGGATAAGGTTTACATTTCTTCTCTGCACTTATTGGCCCAAAAATTAGTGCCTCTACGCGAGAGTACGCACTGCGTACTCTCGCGTATTCTGTCTCCAATTGCCGGTTTTCTGCATGCACTGCGCATGCGCTGAAAACCGGCACTTGGTGAATGGAAAAGGGGGCGGTTCCTAGGTGAACCGCGTGCACGCTACAGGCTGCGCGCATGCAGTGCACTTAGTGGTTTCAACGCGCAGGTAAGTATGGAAAATTTTACACATAAAAAAAGGAGGAGTAAGACCCCTTTTAACAAGGTAAGTAGTGAATTAAGTATTATTTTGAATTTTTTTTAACAGGTATATTTTTTTAGAGACTTTAAAGACAGGTAAGTTTATTTTTATAACTTTTTAAAAGATTTTAAATTTTTTCAAAAATTTAATTTTTTATTTAAAATGGTTAATTTATTTAACTATACTTATTTTATTAATGTGATGGTTTTTAAAAAAAATTTAATTGAGGTTTAGCTGTTCTTTTGGGGGGCTATAGTATTCATAGCTTTCACAGCACTTATGTGAAAGTTATGAATGGAAGATGGTGTGCTGCCATTGGCTCTAACTGAGTCACGTGATCCCACAGCTCGCACGAATTAACTGCGCCTGTGGGATACGCAAGCCCAGCACAGCAGCTGTCCAGAACATCAAGTTCGTGCGAGCTGGAACTGAAAAAGCCAACGCGCAGTGAGAGATCGCGGGGAAGCCTTACCCTTGCACGAAGGCTTCCTCACGAATTTTTGGGCCATTATCTTCAGGTCTTTTCGTGATTCTCAATGCCTGTTTCACTCCTGGGCCAATATTTATCCCTCAACCAACATCACTAAAGCAGATAATCTGGGCGTTATCTCGTTGCTGTTTGTGGGAGCTTGCTGTGCGCAAATTGGCTGCCGCGTTTCCTACATTTACAACAGTGACTCCGCTCCAAAAATACCGCAAAGCGCTTTGGGACGCCCAGAGTTTTTGAAAGGCGCTACATAAATTCAAGTTCTTTCTTTAGGCCAGGAACACAGAGGCCAGTCGTACGGTGGCCCATTGAGACCAACTAGCACACCACTGATCGAGGATCAAATCTGAGAGTTTCTGGCCCCACACACCAGCGATAGTGATGAGGATCAGGGGACACCCCCTCCCCACCCCCTCCACCTTGCTGGGTCTCAACGGCTTTAGCCCAAGGGCGCACATTAATACTGTTCTGGTCTCCTTATCTAAGGAAGGATATACTTGCCTTGGAGGCAGTGCAACGAAGGTGTCACTAATTGATTCCTGGGATGAGAGGGCTGTCCGATGATGAGAGATTGTGTAGAATGGGCCTGTACTCTCTGGAGTTTAGAAGAATGAGAGGTGATCTCATTGAAACACACAAGATTCTGAGGGGGGATTGACAGGGTAGATGCGGAGAGATCGTTTCCCTTGGCTGCAGTGTCTAGAACTAGGGGGCACAGTCTCAGGATAAGGGGTCGGCCATTTAAGACTGAGATGAGGAGGACTTTCTTCACTCAGAGGGTTGTGAATCTTTGGAATTCTCTGCCCCAGAGGGCTGTGGATGCAGTGGAAAGTGGAGTTGAGGTCGAAGATCAGCCATGATCTCATTGAATGGCGGAGCAGGCTCGAGGGGCCGTATGGCCTACTCCTGCTCCTACTTCTTATGTTCTAAAGCAGAATGCGGCGCGTACTTACAGGGGTAAGGAATTTTGAACCACGGCGCCACAGAGAGGACGCCTTTCCTTGCGTCAGTGCGAGCGTAGTACCCATACTGCTCGCTGTCTGGTGGGAAAACGTCAGTCACCGTGAAGATGAAGCACAGCAGCCACGACACCAAGATGGCCAATATAATCTGCAGGAGCAAATCCAGTGTGAACGAAACTGGGGCAAATCAGACGTCACAGTGCTAGAAGGAACGTTATAAAAGTGTACTCGTGACAACTCATCTCGCAATGAAATTGGGAAAATATTGGGTTTTTTCTAAATTTCCCTCCCATTTTTCTCACCAATTAGTATTTTCTCCCTTGTTCCCGCAGTCACCATTTCATTGATGTCAGTATGACGCACGTGAAGCCATCAAGGAAATAGGTGAACAAGGAGACCACCCAGAGTGAACTCTTCCCCTCTGACTGTCCACACCTTCCCCGCTCCTGGTGCCAGTTTGGGACTTCTGATTTTATCGGGGTGGGGGGGGGGGCAGAGGGGGGGGGGGCCAGACTGGAGTTCCTCCAAATAACTCGGGGCTGTGGGTGGGGAAACGGTTAGCCTGTCCCTTCGGAGCAAGGCCAAGGGGGAAACCTGTTTGGTTCAAGCCCCGCTCCCAAGACTTGAGCACCTAATCCAGACTCGCGCTCCAGTGCAGTCCTGAGGGAGTGCCACACTGTCAGGGTGGCTTTTCTTCCCGTGAGACATTCAACCAAATCCCGTCTTGTCCGTTCGAGTGGACACGAAAGATCCCACGGCACGACTCCAAAAAAGGAGCAGGGAGCAGCTCTCCCCCTGCGTGTCCTGGTCAGCATTTCTCCCTCAACAAGTACCATCAAAAATACATCAACTGCTCACTCAATATAACTGCTTTTTGTGGGATCGCACTATTCACAAAATGGCTGCTGCATTTGCCAATGGGGTAACAACAGTCACTGCTCTTCAATGTAGTCCATTGTATGTGAAGCGCAGGATGACGTTTGAGAGATGTGGTAAGGTGCTGTCGGCTGACACTCCCAGTGCGGTGCTGAGGGAGTGCTGCACTGTCGGAGGTGCTGTCTTTGGATAAGACATCAAACCGAGGCCCCGTCTGCCCTCTCACACGGACGTAAAAGATCCCCAAGCACTATTTTAGAAGAGGAGCAGGGGAGTTGTCCCCGGTGTCCTGACCAATATTTATCCCTCAAATCAACATCACTAAAAACAGATGATCTGGTCATTATCACATTGCTGTTTGTGGGAGCTTGCTGTGCGCAAATTGGCTGCAGCGTTTCCCACACTGCAACAGTGACGAGACTTCAAAAGTACTTCATTGGCTGGAAAGGGCTTTGGGACGTCCCGAGGTCGTCTAAGGCGCGATAGAAATTTAAGCCTTTCTTTTCTTTCAATGCCAAGCTTTTATGCCGTTCTTTTCCAAATCCTTAAGCCAAATGGTGAGGAAGCGCTAGGAAGTCCACAGAGGAGCTGGACCTTGGAACCACGCGTCCTGTAACAGTTGGGATGGCACCTTATTTCCTCCCGGGCGGTGGCTACTTACTGGGAACATTTTGAAGAGCTGCAACTTGTAAGCCGACCATCCCTTTTTGTATTTATAAACCGGAAGAGGAAGCTTGACGTTCCGAGCATACTGAGAGAAAAATAGTACCAAGAATATGGTCCTGGAAAGGAAATTGGCAGTTTAAAAGGGGGCAGCGTTTAGGCCTCTTCCCTGCTTCCAAGACTGGGCCCTCCATCCCCAGCACAACCTGTCCACTTTCCAATAGTGACCCTTCCATCTGCCTTATGGCCCGTCCTTCTCTCCGATACAGGACGCTCCTTCCCACCGCTTATGTCTTGTCCCATTCTCCAACATTAGCTTCTGAATCCACAGCACGGCTCGAGATACTGGGCGCTCGACGACCCAGGGGTGCCCCGCTCTCCAATACCAACCCCATCACCACCACCACAGCTTGCCTACTCTGCAGTACCAGCCAAGTCGGTCACAAAGCATAGGGCGCCCGTCTACTCTTCCCGTACCAGTCCTCCACTCCAGACAATGTCCCTCTCCAATACTGGGTGTTCCACTCCTCAAGAAGCCTTGGCACCTCTGCCCTCAACACAGCATGCCCATCCTCAGTACAGGGCACCACATTCTCCAATGCCATCCTCTCCCACCCCAGGCTTGCCCATTCCATTTTTGAAGCACCAGCTCCTCGGTCTCCAACCCAGCCCATTCTCCAGTCCGAACCCCTCCATCTCAGGCCCTGCCCGATTCTTGCCCCCGCCGGCCAGCTTCCTCCCCATACCAGCTCCTTCACCCTCCAGCACGCAGTCTCCTGGAATGACTAAGTTTCAAACATTATGGCAAACTATAACACAAAGTTCAAAGACGTGGCTGCATCTCCAAGTCAATAATTGACAGATTTACCCTGCAAGACTTTGGATGCTTTTGGTGAGACTGCAAGAGGAAGTCAGCAATCAGGACCTCCCTGGAGATCTCCGAGACTGGGACTGCTGGTGGCACCACCCCGCCCCCCCCCGCGCCACTCAGCACCGGCAAAACCGGAACCGGTTCTCAAACCCGTTACCGACTGATTTAAAAAAAAATCTCTTCAAATCGCTTTCTGCATTCTTGATTGGACTTGGCCCAAAGGGTTAAGAAATAACAGTCAAATTCATCCTTCGACACGGAGATCAGGTGTTAAACCACAACTTGGGGCTTTGAGACTAGTTGAAATAGTTATCAAGTTTAAGTTACTTACATAGACCTTCCCCAATTCCTCTTTGACCAAGCTTGGCCAAGTCATCTCTCCCAATATCTCCTTATGTGGCTCAGTGTCAAATTTTGTTTGATAATCGCTCCTGTCAAGCGCATTGGGACATTTTACTACGCTAAAGGCGCCATATGAATGCAAGTTGTTGTTGTCACTTCCTCTTCCTGTTGACTCAAACTGAGCACCATCCCACCCAGCTGGTGCCTCACCCGAGTCCTCATTCATCACGAGAGACCTGGGTTAGCAACCAACAACAGGTTAATCCACCAGAGAGAGAGATCACAAGGCAGCCCACGTCTGTCCTTGTGCGACGTCCACATAAGGGTTGCTTTTCAGCAAGGATCACTGGATCGCAATCAGATGGTTTTCCTTCTCCCTGGGCCAGAGTCAACTGCAGTGACCCCACCCAATAGCTGACATCAGCAAAGGTCAGGGATAGATTTCTGACCTCGGATGGCCGCGTGATGCCACTCTCACTTCGTCAACACAACAACATTTCCTCTTTGCAGATTACAAAAACGATAGTATGAAAGAAGGCGGCACTTACAGCATTGCAATGCCCCAATGCTTGCCGGCTCGTTCCCCTGCTGCCTGGTAACCGGACAGACCAATGAGAGCCACCGTTGGGGTGATGGTGAGTGGACCAATGTAGCTGAGAAGCACTCCAGGTAGACCCAGGAACCCAATCAGCACCTCGATGAGTGAAGACATTATTATAGCCCCCTGGATCTGCGCAAAAAGAAAACATTTGAGTCACTCCACTGATCTGAAAGGTCGCGTTCGCCTTTCTGTCACACCTACTCTGCAGGGACGTTGAAAAGCTCCAGAAGCAACATGGGAGCCACCACAGGCATTAGTAGAGACCAAGGACTTTAGGGGCTTTCAACACGCAGTTGGACGCTAGACCAGGAGAGTTGGGATGAACTTTGATGGGCCCAACCGCCTTTTCCTTCCTGGCCTGTTGACAAACTGGGATTGAGACAGACTCTCAAACTTCCACTGGAAATTGGCAAAGAGCCGGCACAGGCATGATGGGCCGAAGGGCCTCCATCTGTGCTGTAAGATTCTATGAAAAGAGACCTTTGCTTATAGACACCGGTACCCTGATTTACAGAGGTTGCGCTTGCTCGGGGATCTCCGCTTGCTGTTTCCAGGTTGGCTATGGGACCTGGCTTCGCTCCGTTCCCCCTTTGACTCTGGGATTTTGGGATCATTCCATCCTATTCTCCAGTCCCAATCATCTCCAGGTTTCGTCAGTAAAGTCAAAGCAAAAAGCTGAACAAGGCCAACTGTAGAATGATCCTCCTGCCCATCAGTCGTCAGAGAGCCACTGTGCACTCCTGAAACTGACCAGAACACAACCAAATGTACTCTGCACTTTCATGGACCAACTTTAAACACACTGAAGATATTGCATCGCTGACACTGCATAAAAAGAGAGCTCGGCACAAAAATCTCTTCATTAACAAGGCATTAATATCACAAAGTTGAGGCATTTCAGCATGTGCTGTTGGCTTTATTCGAAAGAGTTCATGCCAAGTATGCTGAAAGGGTGAGGAATGCAGTTACCAGGTTTATAATTGGATCAAGCTCACATGGTTTTGGTAAGGGTGGGAGGGTGGAGAAAGCAAGCATTTGGAGCTCTTAAATTGAACAAGATAGACTTCCCTGACCTCCTCCCTGACCACCCACTGGGGAAAACCCTATTGCCCATCGCTAAACCCGGGTACCACTCATTTTTCCCGTCCTTTGTTTGAATACGGAACAGTTTCCGCCCAGCTCCACAATCCCAGTTTGTCCCAGCACACATTCAGTAGGAAAATGCATCACCAACAGGTATCAGCCGTGGCTCAGTGGGTAGCACCCTCGCCTCTGAGTCAGAAGGTCGTGGGTTCAAGTCCCACTCCAGAGACTTGAGCACAAATTGCAGGCTGACACTCCCAGTGCAGTGCTGAGGGAGTGCTGCACTGTCGGAGGTGCCGTCTTTTGGATGAGACGTTAAACCGAGGCCCCCTCTGCCCCCTCGGGTGGACGTGAAAGATCCTACGACACTATTCGAAGAGCAGGGGAATTTTCCTCGGTGTCCTGACCAATATTTATCCCTCAACCGACATCATTAAAAAAAACAGATTATGTGGTCATCACATTGCTGTTTGTGGGAGCTTGCTGTGTGCAAATTGGCTGGCGGGTTTCCTGCATTACAACAGTGACTAAAAAGTACTTAATTGGCTGTGCAGCACTTTGGTCTGAGGTCGCGAAAAGCGCTATAAATGCAAGTCCACCAGTATCACTTTATAACAGACCGCACCAAAATCATCAACCACAAGCATGGAACGTCCCAAGGTACATGCCACATTGCCAGGGGTGTATACCTGCAGAGGTCTAGCTGAAGGACAGTACTTGTGCTGAATTGGCTTGTGGCTTGTAATGGCCACCAGGGAGGACAACCTCACCAGCTGTTGGGAACATAGGAACAGGAGGAGGCCATTCAGCCCCTCGAGCCTGCTCCGCCATTCAGTGAGGTCATGGCTGATCTGCGACCTAACTCCATATACCCGCCTTTGCCCCACATCCCTTAATATGTTTGGTTAACAAAAATCTATCAATCTCAGATTTAAAATTAACAATTGATCGAGCATCAATTGCCGTTTGCAGGACAGAGTTCCAAACTTCTACCACCCTTTGTGTGTAGAAGTGTTTCCTAACTTCACTCCTGAAAGGTCTGGCTCTAATTTTTAGGCTATGCCCCCTAGTCCTAGAATCCCCAACCAGCGGAAATAGTTTCTCTCTATCTACCCTATTAGTTCCCCTTAATATCTTGAAAACTTAGATCAGATCACCCCTTAACCTCTAAATTCCAGGGAATACAACCCTAAGTGTTTAAATGCCAATTCAAGAGTTGGAAGTCACAGCTCCCCCAGCAACATCTAACACTTAGGTCTACAACCCAGGCTCCCGCGCCTCACTGGTACCAAAGGCCTCACTCGAAGAGGCCGCAGACAAGACTCGTCGTCAAAAGGGCAGAGGAAGGGCATGGCTCAGAAAGGAACTACAAATAAGAAGAAGTAGAAAGATTAACTCTTGTGGAACTTTACCTCTCGTATCCTGGGGTGCCAAATATGTGACGTGTCCACCATTTCTGAACTATTTGTAAAGGATAGATCTAAAAAAAAGGACATGGGTAAAAAAAAAACAGTTGAAATAACTACAGTAAAATGCCCTTGGATCCATCAAAGGGGCTTGGGTGCTAACCGAAGGAGCGTTCTGTGCCCTGGTGAAATTATCAGCAAAGGTTGATTGGCTCCTGTTGACCACCATCCGATGCCAGGATCACCGTGACCTGCGACCTCTTACAACAGCAACGGTCTCGCTGTAGGAAGTCCACCAGTTATCGGTCGGGCCTGCGCCATGTAACTGGAGAGGTGGGCCTCGCGCCACTCGAAACCGCATGGGCCAGCTGCTCCGTCCTGGACCGGCTTGAAAGCGCTGGGATGGGCGCTCTGGAGCGGCCACAAGCGTCTGGGCCTCGTCGCCGTGCCAACTGCAAACAACCAGGGGGGGGGGGGGGGAAGCCCAAGACGAGACGTTTACACCGCAAAACGTGGGCAGCACTTGCCCCTATAACCCGCGCTCTCTTAGGCAGTCCCTCGGAACCGAGGATTACTTAAACTATCCTAGAACCATCCTAGACATGGCAGCATCATCAGGGGTGAAAGGGCCAGGAGTGGGACAAGAAACCTAATAGAAACCTACTGGGGCCCTGGAATTGCCACAGGAAAACCAATGCTTTCCCTCCCTCAAGTGGTGAATGCTGGAATCCAGTTCCATTGAAAGTGTGTGGAGGGTTTGAGAGACAGAAGTGGGGGTGTAGACATAGACATAGACATAGACATAGAAACTAGGAAGAGAAAAAAAATTCTTCCCCTCCCCAAAGAGAACCCTAGACTCAAGTGCATTTTGAACAGTGCGATTTAGCTACATTGTGTAGTTCAAGTGAGGGCCGGAACACACAGTTCTCCAGAAGCTCTCTCTACCCACAGGATGGGGCACCAGGCCAAGAACACCAACATAAGGTCCGAGGTTTGCTCTTCGGAGTTGGTGGGTGGCACCAACGTTCCTGGAGTTGGTAAGGGGAGGGGTGAAATTCGCCAGGGTTGCTGCTCCTGACGCCTCCCTGGGTGAAACGTGAGTGCATGCGTGGGGCTAACTCGGGATAAATCGGGCAGGGACCGAGCGCCCTCTCCCCATCCCACCGTCTCCTCACAGACCGCCCGCCGACACTCGCTGTTTACATATAAAGAACGGCCGCGCTACCAGAGAGTTGGCCAGTGCCTTGGAACCGGAACCGGGTCCCAGTGACAATCATTGCCCACAGCAGGTGAGAAGAGAAGACAATGGTCAGACAGAGGAGGTCTATTTGCGGCAGGGACGTTATACTGCATGTTGGATAAGCAACAGTTATCTTGACAGGCTCCGAGTTACAAGCTCTTATCTCATCCAAGGGTTCAGAGTCATAAAACAGTGAGAGTCCCACACACCATGCTGTTCAAATGTCATCCTCCAAATCCTGAGAGTAGGTTACAGACCTTTACTCAATTCTTGATACCAGTCAAAACAGAAATGCAAAAGTAAACCCATTAATCCCTCATTTTTAGCCACAATTCGATGGTGCCAAATGCTGTCAATGAGTTCCCTGTCGGATTAGTAACATCAACACTGGGACATGAATGAACTTTATTGTCTGGCAGTTCAGTCGGAATTGGAACACGCAGTCTCAAAAAATCTTTCAAACAAGAATCTTGTAGATGAGCTTGAAACTTTAAGATTGGGTTTTTGCCCAAGGTCAGTTTTGGAAGCCTCAATACAGCACTGGACACAAGGTTATCCTATTCAGGGCAATTCATTCCAACCTTCCCCATCATTACAATCCACCAGGTGCCACCCTCAGCCAAGCTCGCTGCATCAGCCACAAGGGGTGGGCTTCAGATTGCTCCCCGACAGCTGCCAATGGTGCTGAGTCAACTGGCGCGCGGGCGCGCGGGCATCTGGGGATGGTCCTGGAGACAGAATGCTCAGTGTGGCGCTCCATCCAGAAAATCCCCAAACGTTTGCCGACTATGGGGAGCAGAGGTATCCAATTCCACCGAGCGTGGTCATCGGGATCTCAGTTCGAGGTCCTTTCAACGATCCCACCAAAACCCAACCAGATGGTCTCGGTGTTTTAAAGCCGATCATCAGCAACTTGCAAAGTGACGCTGCTCTGTACACAAATCAAATCACCAATGTTTTTCACCCAAGTTCCCTACAGGTGTTGTCTGCAGTTATTGCCAGCACCATGCACACAGGCTGATGCCTCCAGTGGAGAACGTCTCACCTCAGTAACTTAATAATCACTCTCGCGTTTGCTTGCCTGATGCTTTCAGGGTTTTCTCCCCTTTAGAGAAAGAGGAATAAAAAGGAGAGAGAGAGAGAGAGAGAGAGAGAGAGGAATAAAAAGGAGAGAGAGAGAGAGAGAGAGAGAGAGAGAGAGAGAGAGAGAGAGAGAGAGAGAATGAGAAAGAGAGAGCGAGAAAGAGTGGGGCAGAGAGAGCGAGAGAGAGAGAGAGAGAGCGCGCGAGAGGGAGGGAGTGGGGTGGAGAGAGAGAGAGAGAGCGAGGGAGTGGGCGGAGAGAGAGAGAGAGAGAGGGGCGGAGAGAGTGGGGCGGAGAGAGAGAGAGAGAGAGAGAGAGAGAGAGAGAGAGAGAGAGAGTGGAGCGGGGAGAGAGAGAGAGAGAGAGAGAGAGTGGAGGGAGAGAGAGAGAGAGAGAGAGAGAGAGAGAGAGAGGGGAGCGGAGAGAGAGAGAGAGAGAGAGAGAGAGAGAGGGGAGCGGAGAGGAGAGAGAGAGGGAGAGAGAGAGAGAGAGAGAGAGAGAGAGAGAGAGGGGAGCGGAGAGAGAGAGAGAGAGAGAGAGAGAGAGAGAGGGAGCGGAGAGAGAGAGAGAGAGAGAGAGAGAGAGAGAGAGAGAGAGAGGAGCGGAGAGAGAGAGAGAGAGAGAGAGAGAGAGAGAGAGAGAGAGAGAGAGAGAGAGGAGCGGAGAGAGAGAGAGAGAGAGGGGAGCGGAGAGAGAGAGAGAGGAGAGAGAGAGAGAGAGAGAGAGAGAGAGAGAGAGAGAGAGGGAGGGAGGGAGGAAGTGGGAAGGGAAGGAAGAGGGAGCGGGGCGGAGGGAGAGCGACGGAGGGAGAGCGAGGGAGCGGGGCGGAGGGAGAGCGGGGCGGAGGGAGAGCGGGGCGGAGGGAGAGCGGGGCGGAGGGGGAGCGGGGCGGAGGGGGAGCGAGGGAAGGGAACTTTATCCCCCCTTACAGCTGTTAACAGGATTCCAGAGGAAATAAAGTAGAATACAAATGTAATTCCTCTGGAAGTTCCATCTCAGAACCGTGCAACACTTAAGTTGAGCACATGGCCCAATACTCGGCGTATTAAAGCTTGCACAATGGCCAACGCGCTTTTATTAAACACTCTATGTTGTTGAAGTGTTGAAGACCATTCCCCTTCAAAATGTAGATCCTTGCAGATCCAGCTGTTCTGTCTCTGAGGTGCAGCCAGAACCTCAGGGAAGTAGACCAGCGAAAGCTCGGTGACCAGTCCAAGGCCATCGCTTCCTGCACCATTCTGTAATCGCTCGGATAGTGACAAGCGCAGGCGTGGGAAATAAAGGACTCTTCCTACCTGTGTTATTACACTTCCACTTTTCCAGGGACAGGATCGCTCGAGCTGGAGCCAGGAAAGCAAAGGCACTGGCCTGAAACAAGGGCAGTCTGAGGAACAGAAAAGGACAAATTGTGTGAGGAACACAGACGCGAAGATTCTCCCCCTGGCTTTAACATCCGACGGTGATAGTTCAGAAAGAGTAGTCATTAGCTTAGAAAGGGTAGTCGTTGCCTTTTGTCAAGTCCCAATACCAGACAGTCCAAACCGGGCACGGCGGGGCAACGCTGTGGGTCCGGGCACTGGTGAAAGTTGGGTTGCTAACTCTTCAGGATTGGCCTGGAGTTTACAGCAATTGAAGATTAATCTCCTGGAGTCCGCTGCAAGCAACCCCGGGAGAAAAATCACAGGGGCGTCATTCATTTACTTTGAACACTTTAATTTATTAGCTCTATAGAAATTGTAGATGGGAAATAAAGGATTTTTGACCGATTCAGGCGGGAGGTAATGTGATGTTACCTCCAGGACTGCATCCAATCAGAGTTGGCAATCCTCAGCGGAATTGACCCAATTTCCGGGAAAGGGCTCAAACTGAACACCCGATACCTGGAGGAAATTTGACTCCTTGTACAACAGGAGCTAGGTACCTGTAATCTGCACCTTGTCCAGTACAGTGACACGCAGGTAGGAGTTTCACAACTCATTCAGGAGTCTGCAGCCTGGAGTAAGAACAGTAAATGCTGGAAATACTCAGCAGGTCAGGCAGTGTCCATGGAGAGAGAAACACAGCTAACGTTTCAGGCCGATGACCCTTCGTCAGAACTGGAAAAAGTTAGAGATGTAACAGGTTTTAAGGACGTGCAGGAGCAGGGAAAGGGCGCGGGGGTGGAGGAAAGAACAAAAGAACTTGTTTAAATTCTGTTCCAGCTCTAACTTTTTCCAGTTCTGACGAAGGGTCATCGACCTGAAACGTTAACTCTGCTTTCTCTCTCTCCGCGGATGCTGCCTGACCCGCTGAGTGCTTCCAGCATTTGCTGTTTTTATTTCAGATTCCCAGCATCCAGGCTGTATTTTGCTGTTGTAACAGTCTGGAATTTCAGTCGCCGAGTTTGAGGGACAGCAAAACTAACGTTAACCTCCAGTTTTATCTCAAGTTATTAGGGGGCAGGGTCGGGGCAAGAGTGGCAAATGACCAAGGGAGACCGAGAAATGAAACAGTGAAAGACCGTGTGTACAGTTTGCTGGGGTTCGTTCTCGCGGGTCACGTTTCTGGCCAGTTATAAGAACATAAGAAGTAGGAGCAGGAGTAGGCCATACGACCCTCGGGCCTGCTCCGCCATTCAATAGGATCATGGCTGATCCGAACCTAGACTCACGTCCACTTCCCTGCCCGCTCCCCATAACCCTTAATTCCCTCATCAGCTAGGAAATTCCCTTATGCTTTATATGAGATGACAGAATATTGCAAGTTTCAACAACAACAACAACTTGCATTTATATAGCGCCTTTAACGTAGTAAAACGTCCCAAGGCGCTTCCCGGGAGGGTTATCAAATAAAAATTGACACCCGAGCCACATAAGCAGATATTAGGGCAGGGGCTTGGTCAAAGAGATAGGTTTTAAGGAGCGTCTTAGAGGAGAGAGAGGTAGAGAGGCGGAGAGGTTTAGGGAGGGAATTCCAGAGCTTAGGGCCTCGGCAGCTGAAGGCTTCATGGCATCTCACTTAGATTTCCCCAGGTGTGAAGGGGTTTTGAGAGAGCAGATAGGGAGAAACTGTTTCCGCTGGCAGGAGGGTCGGTAACCAGAGGAGACAGATTTAAGAGAACCAGCGAGTTGCTGTGATCTGGAACGCGCTGCCTGAAAGGCTGGTGGAAGATGATTCAATAATGACTTTCAAAAAAGAGAATTGGATAAATACTTGAAAAGGATAAATCGATTGGGCTCTGGGGAAAGAGCAGGGGGGAGTGGGACTAATTGAATAGCTCGTTCAAAGAGCCGGCAAAGGCACGATGGGCCGAATGGCCTCCTTCTGTACTGCTAGATTCTATCAAGCATTGCCAGGAATCGCATGGCTAGATACAGAGCAAATCTCCCTCTACCCTTCAGCCCATATCTCAGTCGAGCATTCCCAGAGGACCGAGCGACACAATTTGAAGTTGTGTAAGGCCAGATCTAGGATAGATGTCAGGAGGGTGGTTCTTTTCCCAGAGAATCGTGGATCTCTGGAACAGGCTGCCATCTCGTGCGGTGGATGCTGATTTCGCTGGATTTCTTCAAGGTGAGAGCTGGGCCTGTTTCTGGCTGGAGCGGACATCACCTCTCACGAAAGCTAGGTAGTGCAGGCAATTCAGGGCTCGAGTGATCTCCTGGACTAGTTTCGATTGCCTAGTTGGGTGGGAGAGGAGTTTTCCATAGTTTCTTCCCCAAATTGCCCTGGGTTTTTCATCTGGTTTTATTGCCTATCCCAGAAGATCACATCATTTTGGGTGGGGAGTGTATATATTGTGATACACAAGGTACCACAATTGTGTGGGACAGGCTAGATAGACCAGAGGGTCTTTACCTGTCCCTCATTGTTCATACTACACCAGTGCACATCACCACTGGCGGCTGTGCTTTCAGACAGCCCGAGCTTGAGCACAGAGCTGGGAGATCGCAAAACAAAGAGAATAGCAAGCAGAGTGAGGAATTTGGTGAGCGCAGGAATTCAGTGGAGGAGGAAGGCGGTGGAGACGTCTGACTGAAAAGAAGGAGTGGAACCACAGAACCCAAGGTCTCTAAGTTAATAGACACGAGAGCGGACCTGTGGCACAACGAGAGGAGCGGCCGCAGATAAAGGTAGGCCCAGGAGCCCGTAGGGAGTGCGAGTGTCAGGGGGAGAGGTAAGTGACGTCAGCGCAAGGGAAGGAGCTGATTGGCGAGTAGTTGGTGGTGATTTTTTTTTTTAAGTCTTAAGTGTATTTCTGTTAAGTTACTTAAATAAAAAAGGTAGTTAATAGACGAATAAATAAAGGCATGGCAGGGCAGCTCGGTCCAGCGGAATGCACATCCTGTGCCATGTGGGAACTCCAGGATGCTTCCCATGGCCTGGACAACCACGTGAGCAGGAGGTGTCGTCAGCTGGAGGAGCTCGAGCTCCGTGTTTCGGAGCTTGAACAGCAGCTGGTGTCACTGCGGTGCATCCGCGAGGCTGAGAGCTTCGTGGATAGCACGTTTCAGGAGATGGTCACCCTGCCGCTAAGGAGTGCGCAGGCAGAAAGAGAATGGGTGACAGCCAGACAGAAGAGGAGGGCCAGGCAGGTAGTGCAGGAGTCCCCTGAGTGAATCTTGCTCTCCAACCAGTATTCTGTTCTGAGTACTGGTGAGGGCGATGGTTCCTCTGGGGAGTGCAGCCAGAGCCAAGTCCATGGCACCACAGGTGGCTCAGCTGTACAGGGAGGGAGGAGGAAGACAGGGAACGCAATAGTGGTAGGGGATTCGATAGTTAGGGGAGCAAACAGGCGTTTCTGTGGCCGCAGACGTGACTCCAGGATGGTATGTTGCCTCCTGTGTGCCAGGGTTAAGGATGTCACTGAGCAGCTGCAGAACATTCTGAGCGGGGAGGGTGAACAGCCAGAGGCCATGGTCCATATCGGTACCAACAACATAGGTAGAAAGAGGGATGAGGTCCTGCAGGCAGATTTTAGGGAGCTAGGAAAGAGATTAAAAAGCAGGACCTCAAAGGTAGTAATCTCTGGATTACTCCCGGTGCCACGAGCGAGTGAGTATAGAAATAGGAGGATAGAGGATAGCGTGGCGAGAGAGATGGTGCAGGAGGGAGGGCTTCAGATTCCTGGGGCATTGGGGCCGGTTCTAGGGGAGGTGGGACCTGTACAGGCCAGACAGGTTGCAGCTCAACAGAGCCGGGACCAATATCCTCACGGGGAGGTTTGCTAGTGCTGTTGGGGAGGGTTTAAACTAAGTTGGCAGGGGGATGGGCACCAGGATGTAGCATTAGAAAGGAGAAACAAAGGGCACAAAGGATTGGGAGAGACAGATAGCACTAGAGTAAGAAATAGTAAGGTATTAGGTAGGGTCAGACTAAGAACACAGGAAGGTCTAAGATAGGTTTACAGTGTATGTATGTGAACGCACGAAGCATAGTAAACAAGGTTGGTGAGCTGCAGGCGCAAAAAGCCACACGGGAATATGATGATGTGGCAATAACGGAGACCTGGCTCAAAAAAGGACAGGATTGGGTATTGAATATTCCTGGATATAAGGTGCTCTGGAAAGCTGGGAAGGAAAGAAAGGAGGTGGGGTGGCAATATTGGTTAAGGAGAATGTTACAGTGCTGGAGAGAGAGGATGTCCTGGAGGGGGTCAAGCACCACACTTTAGGAAGGATGTGAAGGCCTTAGAGAGGGTGCAGAAAAGATTTACGAGAATGATTCCAAAGATGAGAGACTGCAGTTACGTGGATAGACTGGAGAAGCTGGGGTTGTTCTACTTAGAGCAGAGAAGGTCGAGAGGAGATTTGATAGAGGTGTTCAAAATCATGAGGGGTCTGAATAGAGTAGATAGAGAGAAACTGTTCCCATTGACGGAAGGGTCGAGAACCAGAGACACAGATTTAAGGTGATTGGCAAAAGAACCAAAGGTGACAGAGGAGAAAACGTTTACACTCGGCGAGTGCTTAGGATCTGGAATGCACTGCCTGGTAGAGGGTGGTGGAGGCAGACTCAATCACGGCTTTCAAAAGGGAATTGGATAAGTATATGAAAGAAAAACATTTGCAGGGCTACGGGGAAAGGGCGGGGGAGTGGGACTAGCTGAATTGCTCTTGCAGAGAGCCGGCACGGGCTCGACGGGCCGAATGGCCTCCTTCAGTGCTGTAACCATTCTATGATTCTATGATACCTGGGCTCTCAGCTCCGGAATTACCTCCCTAAACCTCTCTGCCTCTCTTTTTCTTACTTTAAGACGCTCTTTAAAACCTCTCCCTTTAACCAAGATTTTTTTCATCTGTCCTAATGCCTCTTTCTGTGGCTCGGTGTCAAATTTTGTCCGAGAACATTCCTGCTTAAGCGCCCTGGGACGTTTTACGACGTTAAAAGGCGCTGTATAAATACAAGTTGCTGTTGTGTGTCACACTCGTCGTCCAGTGACATAAATGAGTTAGGCTGGGACGGATCCAACCCATAATCGTGCAGGACCCTTACAGCCAAGGACAGAGGACACGACATCCCTTCAGTCTGAGCTGCATTTGAACAAAGGTCCCAGTGGGACAAGGCCAGGTTAGAACGGAGATGAGGAGGAATTTCTTCTCAGAGGGTCGTAAATCTGTGGCATTCTCTGCCCCAGAGAGCTGTGGAGGCTGGGTCATTAAATATATTTAAGGTGGAGATAGACAGATTTTTGCAAGATAAGGGAGTGAAGGGTTTTGGGGAGCGGGCAGGGAAGTGGCTTTGAGCCCAAGATCAGCCATGATCTTATTGAATGGCGGAGCAGGCTCGAGGGGCCAAGTGGCCTGTTCCTGCTCCTATTTCTTATGTTCTTCCTTGGCTGTAAAGCACTTTGGGACGTCCTGAGGTCATGAAAGGCGCTGCCTAAATGCGCGAGTCCTTTCTGTTTCTAGAGTTACATTAACACAAGGGAGGGAGAGAGAAACTGGGTGGCGTTTATTACCCATCCCCAGTTTAAAAAAAAAATTGTTCCTGGGATGTGGGCGTCTCTGGCAAGGCCGGCATTTATTGCCCATCCCTAATTGCTCTCCAGAAGGTGGCGGTGAGCTGCCTTCTTAAACCACTGCAGTCCCGCACGGTGAAGGTGCTCCCACAGTGCCGTTAGGAAGGGAGCCAGCGACGATGAAGGAACAGCCGATATATTTCCAAGTCGGCATGGTGTGTGACTTTGGAAGGGAAATTGGGAGGTGGTGGTCTTCCCATGCGCTTGCTGCCCTTGTCCTTCTAGGTGGAAGAGGCCGCGGGTGAAAGTAACTTGCACAACAGAGGGTGAAATCTAAATGTAGGATTTGTTTTTAAATTGAAAAAGGATGAGGTGGAGAAACCTTGGCTTTCCTCCCCCCCCTCAACACCTTGACAACAGCAAGGAGACACTGGCCGTGCCCTTGCTGTATCATTGGAGGCCTTGATCAGTCATGCCTTGTGTGCTGAAACAGCATCGGGAACAGCTGCTAGCAGTTGGCTGTTTTGAGAGACACAGATTTACGACCCTCTGAGAGAAGAAATTCCTCCTCATCTCAGTTCTAAAAGGGCGACCCCTTTATTCTGAGACTGTGCCCCCGAGTTCTAGATTTCCCCACGAGGGGAAACATCCTCTCTGCATCTACCTTGTCGAGCCCCCTCAGTATCTTATGCGTTTCAATAAGATCACCTCTCATTCTTCTAAACTCCAATGAGTATAGGCCCAACCTGCTCAACCTTTCTTCATAAAAGTCAACCCCCTCATCTCAGGAATCAACCGAGTGAAGTGCTTGTGAAGTGTAGCCACTGTTGTAAGGTAGGGAAACAGCTGGCCTGGCTCTGGGTTTCTGGGGTTATGAACGGTGCTTTGGCTGGCCTTGCTTAGCGGGGACAAGGTTCTTGCTCGGTGGATAAGTACCTGCAACCCAGAGTGCTCTGCAGCAGCGTCGTCAGCCCCACGCAGAAGAAGATGGTCCCGATCAGCTGGCTGGTGGCCCACTGGTCGAAGCCAACGCACATGGCGTCCACCAGCAAGAAGGGCACGGCGATGGTGCCGCTGAAACAGGTCAGATAGTGCTGCAAACAGGGAAAGAAAGAAAGCGACCATCAGCCCACAAATCACACATTACCGAACCTCACGCAGAACAACCACCTGCGCGGAGTGGAGCTTTTTCCCCCCCCTGTTTTCGCACAAGTCACGCACCGGGAGGGAGGCGGCCATTTTAAAATTCTTGCTGCTGCTGCCGCCACCGATGGCGTTGGACTGGGATCGCCAGGCAACGACCGTCGACTGCCCTGCCCTTCCACTGAAATAACCATTCCTGGCTCCGGCCCAGTTGCGGCTCTTGCACCTGGAGCTTTCGAATGAGAGAGAGAGCCAACCTTACACAGCCCTTGCCGACGCCCCGTGGCAGTGCTCACGGCAAGGCAGGGGGACACGCCTTCAGTGTATTATTCTGCTGCCGAGAGGGGTCGGTTACTCTAAGCTGGCTTATTACACAGCACAGAAACAGGCCATTCGGCCCGACTCGTCTGTGCTGGTGTTGATATTCCGCCTGAGTTTCCACCCATTTCATCGACCTCATCGCAGCCTTTCAGCATATCTTCCTATTCCCTTCTCCATCATGTGCAGATGCAAGTGTTCTCACTATGGGTGGCTCCGTTCTTTTGTCCCTTGAATTGTAAACAGGCACATCTGGGAGGTCAACCAGAGTTCAATTGCGAGGCAGTTGGCAGTTGGGCCAACCTCTGGCACCAGGTCAGAAGAAACCAGCCATGAAATGATGTGTTGACGATGTTGGCTAGACCAGGACATGCATGTACAAATTGACAGGTGTATGCTGCGTGCGTTTAAATCCTATGCCCTGGAGCTCACCGCTGGTGGTGTTCGTGGACTAACACTTGCTGCATTCCCATGACATTCACCCGCTCCCTATTTTAACGGAACACATTTGGGTTGGCCCGCACCGCGGTCTCCACTTGCATTTGCTGCCAAGCAACATTTTGAGTTGCAGATGCACCGGGAACATTCTCCACTTCCCCCCAAACTTTGCAGTGCCCCACTTACCCGGTGTCGCCCCACTTTCTCCGCAACCTCCCCGTGTCTTTCACCTGCTGAAGGGGTGCCTACAATTGCCCTCAGCGTCCCAGGTTAAGTGCGGGATGATATATTTCACTGAAAGGTCAGCCAAGGTCCCTGCTGTGGACAGCTGAGGGAAGGGTCGGGCGCGAGAGGGATGCTCCCCCCGGTCGAACAGCCCCCCCCAATATTCACTTCGTACGTGAACGATGGCCACGCGGGATAGAGGTCGGGAGGGGTAGGGGGTGGCTACCAGCAGCCAATGAGCCTTGGCCACCAGAAGATGGCGATAAAGCTGTGGATTGTGTAAAAGCAGTTCTGGATTTGCCTGGACCTCCCTCGGAGACGGTGGACGGCGCTCAACCCAATCCGCGCGGGGCACAGACGACGCGGCACCTGCTCCACAAGTGGAAGGTGAGGGACGACCCGAAGTGCGACTGTGGCCATGAGTCCCGGACCATGGAGAACATCACATCAACCTGCCCACTGAGATCTGTGGCGGGAGGCACCTCATTTCCCCACTCGGCATCTCAGGAGGCTGTCGAACGGATCGCCAAACCAGTCATTCGAAAGTAGTAGTACGGTGTGACGTAAAAAAACTACTAGGCACTTGGTCTAAGCGTTAAACAAAGCTTTAATCAACTGTTTTTCAACATGGAGATCTAGCTAGTTCCTGTTGAGGAATGTCTTAAGCAAGCTGGGCCCATGCCCGAGTATTTATACTCTCCCTGGACAGCGCCACCAGCAGGCCGCCCAGTATTACTTCATACACGAATGACAAGATTCATGTCACCGTGTATGCTAGAATCTTCAGCGAAACCGTCAGGCCCCCAAAACGCCTGACCCCCAAAACGTTATCAAATGTGTCTGAGGGCGCGGGTTGCCATGGTAACGGGTGGCTCGTCCCAATCTACTTCTCACCCATGGTTCCCTTTAAGGAGGGCGAAGAGCCTTTCGTTGTTTGGTAGGGTCAGCCAGTTGGGACAATACTTTGGGAGACAAGCCCACTTTTTGCCCTGGCGCCTGTTTACATATCCCAGTAAATCTCGCAGGGAAGGGTGAAGCAAAAAGCCTTGAAGGGCTTCGGAGTTCTGTGAAAGCAGATCATTAAAGGCTATGATGTCAGGACGACCAGAGCAGGAGGAAGGTTCCCAACAGGAAGATAAGTCAAGTAAACAAAAGTGCCGATTTTAAACAATAAACCTTGTGAAACCCCCGCTTTCCAAATTCCCGTCGCCCGCTCCCCATTGTGCTGTTCCCACCCTTAGCCCCACCCCCCCCCGGCCACTGTGACTCGACAGCCAGGTGGGCAGTGAAACAAGTTCCTCTCCTGGGAGAGGGACTGCACGGAAGGAAGCAGCAATGTTGTTCCAAAACGGATCACAGTGGACGCTCGAAGTCCTGAACAAAGCAGCGACAGGAACAGCTTTTACCCTTCAGCCCAGTGACCAGACTGAACACTGATCCGGCCTCAAAAGGGCCCACTCTAAGACACAATGCAGGCTTGCGAGAGCTGGAACCGCGCTGGAGAGCTCAAAGCAGTTTACCTTCAGGGCACACGCACGCCCTTCCCCGCTATCCCGTGCAGAATTATTCCTGGCATTTTACAACCGAGTAAAGTCGTGCACCGATAGGCCTGAGCAATTTTACGGCCATCCCCCCTCGGGTGTTACCGAGTTACGGTGGACACGTGCAGGTGTCAGGAGAGGTCGTTCGTTTCCCAGAGAATCGTGGACCTCTGGAACAGGCCGCTGTCTGGGGCGGTGGACGCCGATTCACTGAATTCCTTCAAGCGAGAGCTGGACCCGTATCTGGCCGGGGCAGAGGTCACCCCTGACGAACGGTAGGTACTGCGAGCAATTCAGGACCAGAGTGATCTCCTGGACTGGTCTTGACCGCCTCGGTGGGTCAGAGGGGAAGTTCCCAGATTTCCCCCCACCTCCCACCCCTAAAATTGGCCTGGGTTTTTTAATCTGGTTTTTCACCTCCCCCAGGAGATCACATGGTTTTGGGCGGGGTGGAGAGTGTATATATTGTGATACACAAGGTATTATAATTATGTGGGACAGGCTGGATGGACCAGAGGGTCTTTTCCTGGCCGGCACTGTTTATATGTTCGTAGGTGTATCACAGGTTACCCCCTCCCCTCCAAAGACACCAATACATGCACAGAACAGACTATGGCGAATCGACAGCTCATTTTTACACCCTTCCCGACTTCCATTCCCACCCAATCCCGTGGGATAGATAATCGGGCGGCATACGCAGCGGGCTGCCGATTGGCTGCCGTCCGTTTTGTGCTGCCGCCACCCAAAACAAATATCACCCTCCCCCCCCACCCCACCCCACCCCCGGTGTCAACCAGCTATTTGACCATGAAAGACATCACAACAGCCAAGCTCGATTCAATCCTCACCTTACCGCCACACACTCGCACTTCCAGTTGGAATTTGCTGACGAGTGATCGGGAGTAGATACGCTGGCCAATTTCCCCCTAATTCCCTCCAATATCCTGGCCAAGCAGCCAGTCTTCATGTGTCCTTAGAATATAAGAAACAGGACCAGGAGTAGGCCACTTGGCCCCTGGAGCCTGCTCCGCCATTCAATAAGATCATGGCTGATCCTCAGTTTCCCACTTTCCCACCCGATCCTCATATTGCTTGATTCCCTTATTGCCCGAAAATCTATCGCTCTCAGTCTTGAATATACTCAACGACTGAGCCTCCACAGCCCTCTGGGGTAGAGAATTCCAAAGATTCACCACCCTCTGAGTGAAGAAATTTCTCCTCATCTCAGTCCTGAATGGCCGACCCCGTATCCTGAGACTGTGACCCCAGCCGATGCCCACATCTGGCCACTTCCCAGCAAGCGGTTTGCCGGATCTTGATCTGGAGAGCGCATTTGGCCGTTTTTTTCCCCTCCCCTCTCTCGGCCAGGGTGGGCTCCCAGGCCGACCGAGTTGCTTACAGCTCACGGCCATCCCAGTTTTAGCTGCTTAAGGACGTACGGGGTGAAATGGAACTGGGAAACTGAGCTCGTGGAAAGCCAACAATATCCGTCATATGGGGCACTTGCCTGGATGAGTGCAGCAACACTCAAGAAGCTCGACAGCATCCAGGACAAAGCAGCCCGCTTGAATGGCACCCCATCCACCACCTTGAATGTTCACTCCCTCCACCACCGGCGTACCGCGGCTGCAGTGTGTACCATCTACAAGATGCACTGCAGCAACTCGCCAAGGCTTCTTCGGCAGCACCGCCCAAACCCGCGACCTCTACCACCTAGAAGGACAAGGGCAGCAGGCCACTTGCAAGTTCGACTCCAAGTTACACACACCGTCCTGACTTGGAAATATATCGGCCGTTCCTTCATCGTCACTGGGTTAAAATCCTGGAACTCCCTCCCTAACAGCACTGTGGGAGCACCTTCACCACACGGACTGCAGCGGTTCAAGAAGGCAGCTCACCACCACCTTCTCAAGGGCAACTAGGGATGGGCAATAAATGCTGGCCTTGCCAGCGACGCCCACATCCCATGAATGAATAAAAAAGGTACTTGCAGTCAGGAAAAAAAAAGTGCTCAGAATCAGTCAGAAGACTGATGAGCAGGAGAAATTCAAGGACAGCGGGCAATGCAATTAAGAATAATGACTTGTAAGGGGAATAAATAAAGCCTGCTGTATTAACCAGGTGTGAATGGAGCTCACACTGCAGGGTTAATGATATGGCTCAGGCACAGCTCGTCTGCTTAAAAAAAGACTTACATTTCTATAGCGCCTTTCACGACCACCGGACGTCTCAAAACGCTTTATAGCCAATGAAGTACTATTTTTGAAGTGGAGTCACTGTTGTAATGTGGGAAACGCGGCAGCTAATTTGCGCACAGCAAGCTCCCACAAACAGCAATGCGATAATGACCAGATCATCTGTTTTTTGTTATTTTGATTGCGGGATAAATATTGGCCCCAAGACACCGGGGATAACGCCCCCCGGCTCTTCTTCGAAATAGTGGCCACGGGATCTTTTATGTCCACCTGAGAGAGCATCGGTTTAACGTCTCATCCGAAAGACGGCACCTCCGACAGTGCGGCACTCCCTCAGCATCTGCGCTGGAGTGTCAGCCTAGATTTATGTGAACAAGTCCCTGGAGCGGGATTCGAACCCACAACCTTCTGACTCGGAGGCGAGTGTGCTGCCCACTGAGCCACTGGCTGAGACTCTTCTCAGAGCACTGTAATTAGCAAAGATTACTGTGCCGGCTCACGACAAGAGCTTTGGATTGTTGAGCGTGGCAGGAGAGTCCACCAATCATCAACCCGAGAATTTGTCAGAGGATTCCCATTCCCACCTTAATCCCCGCACATGGACACAGAGTCCCAGCACAAGAACAGATTCACATTCACGTCAGGAATCCCAAGCAGAGAGGAGGAGTTGCCCGTCACCCAAGCCCGTCCCACACAAAAGGGCGGGGGCTGGGCTTGGAAAAACAGACTCCCATTTCCGTGCAACTCCCAGGGAAATTAAGGAGGATCCTTATAAACCAACCCTTCATGTTTAAATAAAGGATAAAAAATAAAACGACGAATGCTGGAAGTCTTAAATAAAAACTGGGGGCTGCTCGAAATTCACAGCTGGCCCATCAGTTCTGTACAGGAGGGAGCATCGCTTATCTACGTTCTACATCCGAAACATTATCCCGTCTGTCCTCTTTTTATTTTCACCGCCCCCCAGTCGCTGTGCATTTAGAACATTTCAGCTGTGATTTGGTTCCCCCGTTCAGCGCGCCCAGGTTACACATTTAACCAGACTGACACTGCGAGTAAGTTAATGATTCACCGGGAGCAAACAGCGGCAACATAAACCCAGTCACTTTCTCTCAGCCTTTGCGCGCCTCATTTCAGCCTGACCGGTTTCCCACTCAGCAAAATGCCTTTTAAATGTTGTCCAGGTTCCACTTGGCTGCGTCAGGGCTGTGCTGTACGTCCTGTCCACCTGTGGGGCTCCCGGACGTGTCACCGACAACGACGCGGCTATAAAACCGCAGCTCGAACTCTGTTCCCCCTTCTCCGCGCTCCCCCCCATTCGTCTTTTCACGCAAGTTTGGACTTTTGAGTTCTTAAATGAACATTTCTCTCACCGATTTGAAACAGTTTTCCATCTCCCGTTGCCGTCTCTCAATCAGCCAGGAGCAAGGCCACAGCCTTGATGCGCGAGGCTTCTCATCGCCATGGTTACTGACCCTTCTTGGGCGCCAGTGACAGCATCACTTAGTGGAATGGGTTGTTTCATGAACCAACCAAGTAAAACAGTCCGCTTTGACCAGGAAAGATAATTGCCCTTCTTCTCTCTTCCCCACCCCAGCCCTTCTCTCCCCAGGACAGCTGGCTCCTTTGTGCGACATTGTTCCATAGGTTGCCCTCTTCAATAACTGGCCCAAGCGGCCAGTGCCCCTGCGCCAGCTCAGGCAGACAATGAGCGGGCGATATTTCTCTGGGCCGGTGGCGGCACAGAACGGACCACGGTGAATCGGCAGCCCGTTTTTACACCCCGCCTGACTTCCATTCCCACCCACTCCCGTGGGATAGATAATCGGGCGGGATACGCAACGGGCTGCCGATTGGCTGCCGTCTGTTTTGCGCCGCCGCCGCCCAAGACAACCATCACCCTCCCCCCCCCCCCTCCCCCCCCCGGTGTCAACCAGCTATTTGGTCATGAAAGACGTCACAGCCAAGCTCGATTCAATCCCCACCTTACTGCCACACACTCGCACTTCCAGTTGGGGTTTGCTGACTAGTGATCAGGAGTATACTCTGGCCAATTTCCCCCTTATGCAGACACTTCACAGTCAATAAAGAAAAAGACTTGCATTTATATAGTGCCTTTCACGGCCACCAGACGTCCCAAAGCGCTTTACAGCCAATAACGTACTTTTTGAAGTGGAGTCACTGTTGTAATGTAGGAAACACGGCAGCCTATTTGCGCAGAGCAAGCTCCCACAAACAGCAATGTGATAACGACCAGATCATCTGTTTTAGTGATGTTGCTTGAGGGATAAATATTGGCCCAGGACATCGGGGATAACTCCCCTGCTCTTCTTCGAAATATTGCCGTGGGATCTTTTACGTCCACCTGAGAGGGCGGACGGGGCCTCGGTTTAACGTCTCATCCGAAAGACGGCACCTCCGACAGTGCCGCACTCCCTCAGCACTGCACTGGGAGCGTCAGCATAGATTTTTGTGCTCAAGTCTCTGGAGTGGGACTTGAACCCACAACCTTGTGAGTCAGAGGTGAGAGAGAGAGAGTGCTACCCCACTGAGCCACCAATGGTAGTCCTCTAGGTCACTACCCCCGGTGACATGAGCACAGGGATCGAATCTGGAACCTTCCTAATCTGCTGGGTGCGGAACTGGTAAATTTAACTCGGAGCTGTGGGAAGGCCAGCGCTCATGTAGGGTTACCCGATTGAAGTCACAAGTCAAAGATGGAGCCTAATTCCATGTACTCCACTCCAGCTCCCACCTGAATTGTCGAGGGAAGAGATTTCTCGCTAACTTACCTGCAAGCCCAAAAATATACAGAGATACCAGGGTGGGACATCCTCAATGGTGTAGATCATGTCCATCCTCTGGGGATCAGGGCTCTCGGAGACATCAGATAAGGAACACTGCGAAAAACAGGATGAACCGTCAAGAACGAGCATTCAACCTGACCTACTGCAGTCCCAGAACGGCACTGGGCAACGCGGCACTGGGGGGCGGGGTGGGGGGAAGCCGGCAGTGGGGGGAGGGGTGGCAAGGGGGGAAATCAGCACTCGGCATTTTCCAACACACATTTCACACCAGAGGGGAGAAAACAAAGGGTTTGCAAAGGCCTCTGGTTTGGTTGATCTGAAGGGAAAAAAAATATAAAAAACCCTTCAGTTGGCTTCCGAGAGTTTACTGAAAATCAAGCTCTTAGGCCGGTTGCCATGACTACGCAGTTCCTGGAGGCCGTGGATTATTGGAGAGACTTTTGACTCTGAGCTACAAAAGAGTTTAAGTTTACAGTATTTCCACTAAACCATAACCACAGGCAAGTCGCCAAACATTAATCCTCAAGCAGTTTAGACAGAGAACATAATCTGCCGAGCAACTGCACTGGAGTCATTACCAGGGCTTCACAGGAACGCCCATATTTGTGAAGTCCCGCACCTCATTAACATTTCCACTCTCCTTTTACCTTGCGTGGGACATGGATCCGATAACGGTTGCCTGGGAATTGGCAATGTTTGAGGTTAAACATCCCAAAAACAATAGCAAAAAGGGAGCACGCAAGGGAGAGGAGGTAACACGATACAACAACAACAACAAAAACTTGTATTTATAGAGCGCCTTTAATGTAGTAAAACGTCCCAAGGCGCTTCACAGGAGCGATTATCAAACAAAAATTTGACACCGAGCCACATAAGGAGATATTAGGGCAGGTGACCAAAAGCTTGGTCGAAGAGGTAGGTTTTAAGGAGCATCTTAAAGGAGGAGAGAGAGAGAGAGGGAGAGAGAGGCAGAGAGGAGGAAAAGTTTAGGGAGGGAATTCCAGAGCTCAGGGCCTTGACAGCTGAAGGCACGGCCGCCAATGGTGGAGCAATTAAAATCGGGAATGTGTAACAGGCCAGAATTGGAGGATACGGTAGTCAAAACCAGCTTTAGGATAGTCAACTGGAGGCTCCACCCACCCCCCCCCGCCCAATAGCTCATTGGGCACATGTACTATGGCACTGAGTCCCAGAGACCAGTGTAAGAAATAGCTGTTAGATTCACAGATGGGTTTTAATTCTTAGAACAGAGACTGACAACATGCAGCCGGGAATAGATAGCAGAAATGCCAGCAAGGTCGAATATCAAGCATCAAAAGACAAATAGAAGTGATAAGGGAATCGTAAAATGCAAAACAACACAGGGTGGGGGATAATAGACAAAAATGGAGCCGAAAAGTCATAAAATGTCCTTAAAGAAACATAACAAAACATTCCTCAGAAAGATAAGAGGGAGGCCTCGTCAGTCATGCAGAAAGGGACGGCGAGGGATGCCTTCCTGCTTCACAATTGGACAATAGGATGGGGGATCAAATGATTGACACCAGGTATCCACCAGCCCACCAAAATAACTATAAATATAGACGACCGAGAGAGGAAATCAGGCAGTTAGGGGCGAAGGCTTCCCCGAGGTGGCTACGGCCTAACACCCTGGTCAAGTTTAGCCTCTGAGGTGGCTGACGGCCTAACACCTCCAACAGCTCGAGGGATGACCCAACGGAAGTGAGCGCTGCAGCAGACTGCAGGAATCCACCCAATCCGAGACCACCGTACTGCCTCCCCGTCCGTCCGGTCGTGGCATTCCGCTCCGGGAGTCGTAGATCGCTCTCTACTGTCACGGGTTGTATGTCTATTATACTCGGCTTAAACCATATGTAATACCTGATTATGCTTTAAAACTGCAGCTCTTTAATAAAAGCCTTACAACTTCTAAAACCCTTTTGGGTGATGTGTGTGTGGCCTGTGATCCGAATCTTACACCAGGTAAGTTGCAGGTTCGTTTGCCAGGCCTTGGATCCCCTGGGTTGGGAAGGGGAGGGGAAACCAGCCGAGGTTCCTATTCCCACTCGGCCGAGATGTGCTCACTCGCGGCCGTCAGGGGACAGAAGAGGTCTCAAATGCGAAAGCACGCCATTGCCAAACAGCCTGCCGACACGCACTACCTAGGCCCACATGGAGAAGGGCCACTGAAGAGCTGCGGCTAGCCAGGAAACCAGCGGCTATCGTGCCACAGTGGGGGTGATTTTCAAGTGCCCGGTAACTGCCTGAGAAACACGGGCGGTGGGAACCTCGAGCACCCCACTGACAGACAAGGCCTGCCTGATGCAATTTTCAGACTTGTCTGTAAACGGGCGATCAGTCTGACCACCCGAAACAGGGGCGGGGCGGGGCCGGTTTAAGTATGCAACTCGGGGTCCTAAGCCGTGCACGCTTCACCTACTTGTACCAGGCGGTGAGCGGCCTAACCACTGGGCCTTAAAGGAACCACTGGAGGCTGCTCAAAAAAACCGACCCCAGTGCTCCCTCGCTGGCCCCACAAAACAAGAGATGGAACAACAGAAGGGCATGAATGAAGAGAGACTTAATGGGGGTCGAGGGGGGGTCAAAAACTCAATTCCTTCAAAGTGCGAGTGTGGGTCGATAAAGCCAAACACAACAGGCCACCAGCACTTTTCGGCTTTATAAATAGGTCAAGGGGGCGATTGGAGCATGGAATACATTCACGCAGAGGAGCGGTTGAAGCAGAGACCACTGCATCTTTCGAGAGACAACCAACTGTAAATATTTGTCGCAGAGGAAGATACAGGGATAAATGGAGGGGGGGGTGGGAGAGCGGGATTAGTTTTGGATCGCGGTGACAAAAAGCCAGCACGGACACAAAGAGCCAAATGGCCTCCTTCTGTGCTGTGCTTCAAGATTTCCCAACCTGCGGGAATAACCGAGGTTTAGTCGTGTTGCCCAGGCTTAAGTCGTGGGTGATACCGACAGTGAGGAAACTTAAAATAAAAACCACTTAAAAAGCTACTACATTTCAATTTTACTGCAATACATCTCACGGGTGATACGCTGAATTCATACCGCTCCCAGTGACGGAGCTCTCGCCTTCAGCACTTTGTACTCGCGTTCTATGCTTTCTCCGAGTTTGGAAGGACTCTACACTTATACTCCTTCTATAATTCAAGGGGACATGATCTGACTCGGTAACCAGAGGACCCCGATTTAAGGTCATTGGCAAAAAGGACCAGAGGGGAGAGGAGGAGAATTTCTTTTTTTTTTTTTATAAACGCAGTGAGTTGTTGTGATCTGGAACGCGCTGCCTGAAAGGGCGGTGGTAGCAGATTCAGTCGTAACTTTCGAAAGGGAATTGGATAAATACCTGAAGCGGGAAAAATTTGCAGGGCCGTGGGGGGTTAAGGGGCAGGCGGAGTGAGACTAATTGGAGAGCTCTTCCAAAGAGCCGGCACAGGCACGATGGGCCGAATGGCCTCCCTCTGCGCTGTGTCATTCCAGGATTACAGATCATGAATTGCTCTACTTCCCCAGTCTGCAAACTTGGACACATCAACATCGCAACAAAATAAGGAACCGACATTTTTAGTTTCTGAATCGATCGTGCTGCCAACAAAGGAACCAGCAAACTCATGGACATTGTGGATGAATCGAGACAGATTCAATGTAATGGCCGCCCCGCCTCACCTCTTCCAGTCACCAGCGAGAAAGGAAGTCTTAATCTCAGTGGCAGGTATCTGAAGCCCTTTTTAAATTCCGATTTACCCTATCCTTCTGAGCTGTACGATTGTACTGTCGTGGAATTCCAGTGGCAGCACCGTGCCCTGAAGGGCACCACCTCTTACCTTCTCTGCTGTGCTATTCTCTTTGGCGTACACCGCCATCAGCTCGGTGACCTCCGTATCCTGCTCACCGCTGGCCGGAGCGGCTCCATTCATCACCACCTGGGAGGGGAGGAGAACCAACAGGAGACACACAGTCAGAATGGTCTGGAGCCAACTGGTTAGCAAAAAGCAACTGGCCGTACAGGGCTAACCCAGGTACAGGTCCACCTGTCCCGAGTGACCAGCCTTCACGTGCAAGCCAAGGACCAATCTTCGATGGAGAGCCCTCCAATGTCTTCCTCCTGAGAGCGCCACGGTCCTCCCCAAGGGCCCAGTCATCTCAAGCAAAGACGTCGGGAGGGGGAGGGAATACCCGCTGTCCACCATCATAAGAACCCAAGAAATAGGAGCAGGAGTCGGCCATTCAGCCCCTCGAACCTGCTCCGCCATTCAAGAAGATCATGGCTGATCTTCAAACTCAACTCCACTTTCCAGCCCGATCTCTATCTCCCTTGATTCCCTTCGTGCCCAAAAAATCTATTGATCTCTGTCTTGAATATACTCAACGACTCAGCATCCACAGCCCTCTGGGGTAGAGAATTCCAAAGATTCACCACCCTCCGAGTGAAGACATTTCTCCTCATCTCTGTCCTAAATGGCCGACCCCTTATTCTGAGACTATGGCCCCTAGTTCTAGACTTTCCAGCCAGGGGAAACATTCTCTCTGCTTCTACCCAGTCAAGCCCCTTAGACTTTTGTACGTTTCAATGAGATCACCTCTCATTCTTCTAAACTCTAGGGAATATAGGCCCAGTCTACTCAATCCCTCCTGAAAACTGCGACTGATGCTGGTCTATAGCAGGGCTCTGGTGGAAGTTACAATCAGAAAAAATACACATCGTTAAAATACACATTGTTAAAATACACATCGTTGGGAGCACAAAGGGTTCATTCAACAGTGGCAGTTGTTCAAAAGCATATACTACTGCCAATTAACCCAGTTAATAAAAAGGCAGGATAAATATCTGATCAAGACTAGGACTGGGATTGGTCATGCCAAGTACACAGGCATATGCTCAAATACACCTCTAGTTCCTGTGTGGCTGGGACCTCAGAAGAGTCATCTGTGGAAAGTAACTGGTCGCCAACTCGCCCTCATTGAATTAACACAGGAACACAAGGAATAGGAGCAGGAGTCGGCCATTTGGCCCTTCGAGCCTGCTCCGCCATTCAATAAGATCATGGCCGATCTTCTACCTCATCTCCACTTTCCTGCACTATCCCCATATCCCTTGATTCCCTTAATATTCAAAAATCTATTGATTTCTGCATTGAATATACTCAACAACTGAGCCTCTACAGCCCTCTGGGGTAGAGAATTCCAAAGATTCACCACCCTCTGAATGAAGAAATTTCTCCTCATCTCAGTCCTAAATGGCCGACCCCTTATTCTGAGACTGTGACCCCCTGGTTCTGGACTCCCCAGCCAGGGGAAACATCCTCCCTGCATCTACCCTGTCAAGCCCTGTAAGAATTTTGTATGTTTCAAGTTGGTACGATGTGGCTTCCACTTCACTAAATTCAGAGGGCAAGTTTGAACTGCCTCTGGTGTTTGGGACACCATCATCTAAAGCCCGCTCTACTCCCAAGAGCTCCCCGGTTTAGCCGTGGTACAGTCCATGGTAGTGCCAAATGAGGGCCAACAGCTTTGTCACGGAGGGAGGGTTGCGGAAAGTCACACGGAGTGGCATCTTTGCACCTACAATGGCCAGCTCCAGAGCATCACAGGCAGAACCCTATAGAGGCCAGTCTGCTCTCTCCTCAAGCCTGGGGCTACTGATACGGGAGGCACTGAACGAGAAACAAGGGGGAAAAAAATTAGTTTTCGCCCATTTGGGGGCGCTAATATCGGCCGGGCGCAAAGTTTAGCACCCGACGCTAATTATCGCCTCCGACTGCAAAATTCGCCTCTATCGCCCCCTGGAGGTGATTTGAGCGCTAAATCAGGCGCTACACACCTCTCAAGGCGCCAACGTCGGGGAGCGAGGCGCTACCTCAGAACGCTACCGAAGCTCAGGCGATGTCAGTTACCATGGAAGCCAGACAGACTGGCACCATCCAGTTATTAAAGGGGAAGTGCTATCTTGCTGGCCAGCCACTCCCTGCTCATTGCAGCCTTGAATCTCGGCCTGGAGTGACCTCTAAAGCAATTGTGTTGGAAGCACTAATGGATAGGCCCAGGGAAAGAGCTCGGCGCTTAGGAACCTCAAAAGTGGTGCTGAGGGCCAAAACTCCTTAGGGCAGCATTAAATCTCTCCAGACGTCTCTCTCCCTCTCAACTTGCGTGTACCAAAAATTTTGCCGACAAGAAAAGGCAGGAAGCGCCTGCCTTTAAATAGCGCTCCCCCAGCCCCTTCCCGACTTGAAAACGTTCCCCTCGACCTGTCGTTCCTAGCGGCAGGCGCTAAGGCAGGGGGCGCGGATCAATATCCGGTCCGGGGCACTACCGGGGCGTTGCACGCTCTGCGGGCGCAGGAGATCGAGGCGGTAGTGTTTAGCGTCGCCGCAAAACGATTGGTCAATTTCGCGAGTGGCGCTAAAATCGCCGCGCACGGGCGCTAAGTTCCTAGCGCCCCCCCTCCCCCCGGAGGCGCTAACCAACCGAATTTTGCCCCCAGGGAGTCTTAAAACAGATGACTTGGAATGCTGCATCAGTTACTGCTTCCGTGATGATTTGTGACGCTTTAGCGCCCTGAGGAACAAGCAGCACTGGGTAAAAGGGTCTCCTGCTTCTTGCAATCAAACTCCACAGCTTTGGGTTCAATGATAAACAGGAACGGTGCGAGAGGTTAGCATCACGTAGTCTTCTGCCTCTGACAGAACCTTCTGGGTCTTTCCAACTTTCCTCTTCCCTTCTCCAGGAGGAGGAAGAGGAAGGGAAGCCACATCTGCACCTTTCTAGATAGCCCAGCCCCATCACCACTCCCTCCCCAAGGAAGCCCTACTGTTGGAACTGAATGTACAACCACACGAGGACACAGACAATCACAAACCAGGGTGTAGCCCATGGTAAACCAGGGATTAGAAAGTGACTCATCTTCAGTGGCAATCCTCACCTGTCCCACACTAACCCTGTTCCAAAAAAAAAACATCTTTTTTTTCATTCGCATATGGGATCTGGGCGTCGCTGGCAAGGCCAGCATTTATTGCCCATCCCTAGTTGCCCTTGAGAAGGTGGTGGTGAGCCGCCTTCTTGAACCTCTGCAGTCCATGTGGTGAAGGTGCTCCCACAGTGCTGTTCGGGAGGGAGTTCCAGGATTTTGACCCTTACGCAATTCTAACCCTGAGCACTCATGTCACAATGACCCATCTCTGACACACTATTCCGGAACAATAGAGCTGACATGTGCAAGCCAACCCAGTGAAGTCTGGGCAGTACTTAAATTATTGAAGCATTTTCAGATCAGAGCGGCCCATTTGTTCATCAACTTTCAACCCTCGTCTCCTTTTAAATAGCCTCAACCCACCTGAGGTCACTCTGAAGCACCAAACCCAACATCCCAAACACAAACCTTTAGGCCTAGAAATGGCTGTTGGCGATATTCATGTGAAAACGTTTTAACAAGCTCAGTCGCCATTCCACTATCCGCTATGTCAGGGCAGGCATGAACCGGTTTGAGACGGGTGACTAGAATAGTCAACAAAGGGAATGGGAAGAGGGTGGGCTATTGGAAATCTACTGAGTGAGAAGGAAGGGGTTTGGCCACTTGGAGTTCCCCCTTTGGACAAGTTCATGCATCAATCCAGAATGGGGAAATTTAGAGTCTGCTGTAGCAAGATATAGTAACACCATTTGAGAGAGTTATGGTCTTTTGCATGTCGTACATGACCCTTAATGAGAACCAATTTCCCACCATCCATTTCCCCCCAACTTTAACCTCTCGCTTGAAGAGCTGGGTGTTGCTGCATTCGGTAGTGTTCAAGCAAGTTCCACAGCTTCAATGCAACACTGCCTTGCTAGGCACTATTGGCAAGGGGTTTAACCTGGCCTCTTGCTTTGCACTTTCCTCGCCCCCTTCCTGGTCCAAAGTTACTGACATGGTGGCGGGGGCGGGGGGGGGGATGGTTTACAGACACCAACCGAAGGTCCCTATCTAGTCCATGCGTAAGCCCAGTGTCGGCAAGCTACTGGACCCAGTGGGCCTCACAGTCAATCCTGACTCTGGTCGCACTTGACGGCCACTTGCCAGGAGGGATCCCTTGATGGCAATGGAGAGCAGGAACCCCGACTGACTGCTGTCGCTCCAATTCTGGGATCACTGTGGTCATCTGTAGCTCAGTCGCCAATGCTCCAGAGATCAAACATCTAATCTATATGGCCAAGTACCAGGCCATGTATTACTCCTCAACTCTCTGGAGAAAGAGTGTGCTTTTTTTGAAAGTGAATCTTGTGATCAGACAATGAATGGATGTCGGTGTTGGGGAATGCAACACATCTCATTTCAACCACCTAGTGTCAGCAGCGAGTACTCCCAGTTCAGATACAAGACCAGCTCCCCCGACTCATCCTCCATTGTGCCAGCGTTTCATCTCCACTACCGTCACCTGGGGCTCCCGGGTGAAACTGCGCCAAGGTAACTGCCAGTTGTCAGCCTTGGCTCAGCGTGGTAGCACTCTCTCTCGTCTCCGAGTCAGAAGGACTGTGGGTTCACAGTCCCCACTCCAGAGACTCGAGCACAAAAATCTAGGCTGACACTCCCAGTGCAGCGCTGAGGGAGTGCCGCACTGTCGGAGGTGCCGTCTTTCGGATGAGACGTTAAACCGAGGCCCCGTCTGCCCTCTCAGGTGGACGTAAAAGATACCACGGCCACTATTTCTAAGAAGAGCAGGGGAGTTTTCCCCCGGTGTCCTGGGCCAATATTTATTCCTCAACCGCTAAAAAAGATTATCTGGTGATTAACACATTGCTGTTTGTGGGAGCTTGCTGTGCGCCGATTGGCTGCCGCGTATCCCACATTGCAAGTGTGTACACTTCCAGAGTTGGCTGTAAAGCACTTTGGGACATCCCGCTATACAAATGCAAGTTCTTTCTTTTCTTCATTAGTAATTAATTCATTGTGCTCTCTAAATATAGCCCCGCTGGTTTCTGGACCCATTTTACACAGGCTGTGTAGCCTTTCCAGTGAAAAGAATCTGTACAGTCAAAACTGAAATCAAGATGCTGCAATAGCAGAGAAAGAACAAGGGCAAAGATCATAAAAGCAGTGTTATTGCAGCACAGAGTGCTAATTCATTGTCACAGTTTGACTAATGTACAGTAAGCATGTGATTAGCACACAGAGTGCTGACTTATCTCGAAACGCATGTGTCTGACTCAGCATTTTTAATCTTGTAATGGGAGGGGGCGGGGGAGAGAGAGAAAATTGGGGGAGGGCTGACAAGGAACAGAATTCAGCTGCGATGCTCAGATATGGGCAGCAACAGAACCTCCCGCACTGCACCCCTCCAGAGCCAGTCTGAGCACACACACGGTTCATTTTCGCAGGGGTGCTCCGGACTGCCCACCGCAAGTGCAGCCGAGGATCCGCGGAAACCCTTGATCGGGAAAAACCCCAGCGCAAGTTCTACCCCACAATATCCAAGAGATCGGCGGTCCGGAGGAGCCTTTCGGAAAAAAAAAAAGAACCCTGCATTTATATAACCGCCTCTCACGACCTCAGGGCTTCCCAAAGCGCTTCGCGGCCAAATGAGCTTCCTCTGAAGCGCGGTCACTGTCGCGCTGTAGGAATCGCGGCAGCCAATCTGCGCACAGCAAGCTCCTACAAAGAGCAATGAGATGAATGGCCGGATAATCTGCTTTTGGTGGTGTTGGGACGAATCGCCCAACAAATTCTCTGACCCACCTTCTCATGCCAATCAAGACCTTAACCTCATCAATGGGCAACGTTGCTCAAACGTACAAGCGCCCAGAGACCTTTTTCAACAGTAAAAGCGCTCTATAAATGCAAGTTGTTGTTGGCCAAGGTCCTCAATAAGTGCAAGTATTGTGTGTGTCCTGTAAGGTACCGAAACCCAAGGAGATATGAAAACACTGCAATCTTAAGCAGCAGGAAAAGGACACTCGACCCAACTTTTGATAGATCAGAGTCGTCCAAACTTTTGCCGTAGTGGGCAACTCAAGTTGCAAGCTCCATACAAACACTGCTGAATTAATTATTAACCCTTTTTGCAAATAAATGCTCACAAAAGTACCCAAGTCCAGATACCAATGAACTGGACGTGACAGGATTCTTTGAATTCCCAGTTTTTTTTTTTCCTATAGTGATATTTTTCAACACTGCAGGAGTCACCCGGTTCCAATTCGGGCCAACCTGGAACTTCTGGAAGGATCTGTTCTCCGTGTTGCTCTCTCATTGGTGGATTATCCACCCACACCCTCCTTGTCCCATCCCTTAATCTCTTCTCTCCGCAAAGCATCGCGTTGTCCCTTGACCCATTTTTATTGATGGCTATTGGCCTGGGGTGGTATCCTAGTGCAGCCCTCCAGTGTCCCGGGAAGTCCTCAGCTGTCTTCTCCCGTTACTCTTAACCCAGATTCCCTCGAATTGGCTCCCTCTGTGTCGCAGTCAACAATCTGCCGGCCTCAAATTTGACAACGTTGCCTTTAAGCGCCAAAATCGGTCACCTTCAACAGTCTCCTCCTCCTCCTCCTCCTCCTCCTCCAACACCAACCTGTATTTCTATAGCGCCTTTAACGTAATAAAACATCCCAAGGTGCTTCACAGGAGTATTATAAGACAAAAAAATGACACCGAGCCACATAAGAAGAAATTAGGGCAGGTGACCAAAAGCTTGGTCAAAGAGGTAGGTTTTAAGGAGAGTCTTAAAAGAGGAAAGAGAGGTAGAGAGGCGGAGAGGTTTAGGAAGGGAATTCCTGAGCTTAGGGTCGAGGCAACAGAAGGCACGGCCACCAATGGTGGAGCGATTATAATCAGGGATGCTCAAGAGGGCAGAATTTGAGGAGCGCAGATATCTCGGGGGGGTTGTGGGGCTGAAGGAGATTACAGAGATAGGGAGGGGGCGAGGCCATGGAGGGATTTGAAAACAAGGATGAGAATTTTGATATCGAGGTGCTGCTTAACCGGGAGCCAATGTAGGTCAGCGAGCACAGGGGTGATGGATGAACGGGACTTGGTGTGAGTTAGGACACGGGCAGCCGAGTTTTGGATGACCTCAAGTTTACGTAGGGTAGAAAGTGGGAGGCCGGCCAGGAGTGTGTTGGAATAGTCAAGTCTAGAGGTAACAAAGGCATGGATGAAGGTTTCAGCAGTGGATGAGCTGAGGCAGGGGCGGAGACAGGCGATGTTACGGAGGTGGAAGTAGGCGGTCTTTGTTATGCTGTGGATATGTGGTCGGAAGCTCCTTTCAGGGTCAAATATGATACCAGGGTTGCTAACAGTGTGGTTCAGCCTCAGGCAGATGTTAGGGAGAGGGATGGAGTCAGCAGCTAGGGGACGGAGTTTGTGGCGGGGACCGAAAACAATGGCTTCGGTCTTCCCAATATTTAATTGGAGAAAATTTCTGCTCATCCAGAACTGGATATCGGACAAGCAGTCTGACAATTTAGAGACGGTGGAGGGGTCGAGAGAAGAGGTGGTGAGGTAGAGCTGGGTGTCGTCAGCGTATATGTGGAAACTGACGCTGTGTTTTCGGATGATGTCGCCAAGGGGCAACATGTAGATGAGAAATAGGAGGGGGCCAAGGATAGATCCTTGGGGGACACCAGAGGTAATGATGCAAGAGCGGGAAGAGAAGCCGTTGCAGGTGATTCTCTGGCTACGATTAGATAAGAATGGAACCAGGTGAGTGCAGTCCCACCCAGTTGGACAACGGTGGAGAGGCGTTGAGAAGGATGGAGTGATCAACCGTGTCAAAGGCTGCTGACAAGTCAAGAAGGACGAGGAGGGATAGTTTACCTTTGTCACAGTCACAAAGGATGTCATTTGTGGCTTTGATGAGAGCTGTTTCAGTACTTTGGCAAGGGCGGAAACCTGATTGGAGGAATTCAAACATGGAGTTACGGGAAAGATGGGCACGGATTTGGGAGGCAACAACACGTTCAAGGATTTTGGAGAGTAAAGGGAGGTTGGCAATGGGGCGGTAGTTTGCAAGGACGGTGGGGTCAAGGGTTGGTTTTTTGAGAGGGGTGATGACGGCAGATTTGAGGGAGAGGGGGACAGTACCTGAGGAGAGAGAACCGTTAACAATGTCAGCGAACATGGGAGCCAGAAAAGGAAGTTGGGTGGTCAGCAGTTTGCTGGGTATAGGGTCGAGGGAGCAGGAAGTGGGTCCATGGATGAGATGAGCGCGGAGAGGTCATGAGGGGAGATCGGAGAGAAAGTGGAGAAAGATGTGAGTTCAGGGCTAGGGTAGGGGGGAACCTGACCTAAGAAAACTACTCGGCACTTGGTCTAAGCGTTAAACAAAGCTTTAATCAACTGTTTTTCAACATGGAGATCTAGTTGTGTCCTTCACTAGTTCCTGTTAAAGTATGTCCTGAGCAAGCTGGGCCCGTGCCCGAGTATTTATACTCTCCCTGGACAGCGCCACCAGCAGGCCGCCCAGTATTATTTCATAAGTCATTTCCACATGAATGACAAGATTCATGTCAGAACCTAAGAGGAAGTTTGGCCTGGTGGGCTAGGGAAAGGAAGGGAAGTGGCAGAGGCAGCTGAACAGATGGTCTCAATCTTAGCGACAAAGAAGTCCATGAGCTCCTCACACTTGTTGTCGGAGGTGAGGGTGTAGAAGAGGAGAGGGTTTTAATAAGATGGTTAGCAGTGGAGAATAGAAGCTGGGGTTTATCTTTGCATTGCAGAATGATTCTGGAATAGTGAGCAATTATGGCAGACGAGAGCAGGACCTGATAATGCTTTATGTGGTCCAGCCAGATCTGGCGGTGAATGGCTAAACCAGTTATCCACCATATCCATTCAAGTCTGCGCCCCTTGGTCTTAAGGGAGCAAAGATGAGGGCCGTACCAGGGGGAACGGCCAGGGTGAGAGAGGGTAATTGTTTTAGTAGGGACTAGGGCATCAAAGGTGGTGGTGAGGGTGTAGTTGAGCAGATCGGTAGCTGCAGAAATGTCATGGTGAATGGAGGGCCAAACCAGGACAGTTGGGATTTCATAAGTGCAGTTGTAAGAGAGCTGGGAGAGAGTTTTTTCCAGGGGCGGACACAGAAGGAAGGAAGGATGGGGGGGGTGGGGGTGGGGGTGGGAAGGGGGATCTGGGTGGAGAGCGATACGAGGAAGTGGTCAGAGATGGCCTTATATGCGATTGACACGATGGGAGTAGCGAAGCCACGAGAGGTGGCAAGGTCGAGGGGGTGGCCGTGAATATGGGTTGGGGAGTTTACATGGAGGGAGAGATTAAGGGAGGATAGGAGGCTAGTGAACTCAGGAGAGAGAGCATGATGAATTGAGATGGAGGTTGAAATCACTGAGGATGAGAAGTCGATCGGTGGAGAGGCTGAGGGAGGAAAGCAGTGAAGATATCTCTAATAAAATTTTTATGGTACTTGGGTGGGCGGTAGAGAACAAGAATTTTAAATGAGAGGTGAGAAGGGTGGAATAAGACGAGATGCTCAAAGGAGGAGAAAGTGCCGGAGGAGTAGGGGGACAGACCAAGGTGTGATTTGGTGATGAGAGCCACACCGTCACCACGGGGCAAGTGGTGAAAGGTATAGCCAGGCGGGGAGGCTTCATTTAAGGGTAAGGTGTCATCACCCCTCAACCAAGTTTCCGTCAGGGCCATGATGTCGATGCAGTCATCCACGATAAGCTCCTGGATGGCAAGGGCCTTGTTCACAAGTGAACGGACATTCTGGAGGGAGATGTGGAGAGGATCAGTGATGGCTGACCCACTGCCAGCATCCAAAGGGAACAGGAGCTCGTTGCTGAATTCAATATTTAAGTGAACAGCAAAATTATGTAAAATTATTTTTTATTTTAAAACGGTGATGAACAGAACGTAATTTAAAAAAAAAATCTACAGATTGCAGGCGCTTCTGAAGAGATGACAGCTAAGGTCCTGACTGATGCCTTTATTCACAGCGGAACCATTAAGTCTTTATTGCTGGTTAATAAACTGTCACAGCCTAAGTTTCTGCATTTCAGCAGATAAGATTCCATTCGCGTTCCATTGCAGCCTTCTTGCTCGCTCTTTGTTAACCAAAGTAATAAAGGGATATGGGGGCAAAGGCAGGTATATGGAGTTAGGTCACAGATCAGCCATGATCTCATTGAAAGAAAAAGAAAATAAACTTGCATTTATGTAGCGCCTGTCACGACCTCAGGATGTCCCATAACGTTACAGCCAATGAGGTACTTTTTGAAGTGTAGTCACTGTTGTACTGCAGGAAACGCGGCAGCCAATTGCGCACAGCAAGATCCCACAAACAGCAATGTGATAATGACCAGATAATCTGTTTTAACGATGTTGATGGAGGGATAAATATTGGCCCCAGGACACCGGGGAGAACTCCCCCCTGCTCTTCTTCAAAATAGTGGCCGTGGGATCTTTTACATCCACCTGAGAGGGCAGACGGGGCCTCGGTTTAATGTCTCATCTGAAAGACGGCACCTCCGACAGTGCAGCAGTACAGAGGTGGCGGGGGGGAGAGAGAGAGACATAAAGAGAGAGAAAGAGAAACAAAGAAAGAAACAAAGAGAGAGAGAAGGAAAAGAAAAAGAAAGACGAGTATTTATACAGCGCCTTTCACAACCTCAGGACGTATCAAAGCACTTTACAGCCAATCTTTTGAAGCGTAATCACTGTTGTAATGTAGGAAACGTGCAGCCAATTTATGTGCAGCAATCGGTTTTTGTGATGTTGATTGAGGGATATCTATTGGCCAGAACACTGGGGAACACTGGGGAGCACTCCCCTGCTCTTCTTCGAGATAGTGCCATGGAATTTTTTACGACCCCCACACACTTGCTCCCAGAGTGACTCAGCTGTCCTGTGCATGCTTTCAGACTGGTTCCCAGAACCAGTAGTGCAACATCATGCTTTCACTCCCATTACCGGCAGGTTAGGTGAGGTTTGCTGCCAAGGTTAGGTGACGGCACATTTCAGCAACTCTGCCAGGGGTAGGGGCGGAGGAGGGCAGGTTGCAAAATGCACACATGCGCTAGATTCAGCCAGGAAATGGTGCAAAGCCAAGGAACAGTGCGCAAGACTACAGCGAGCTGAACTTAAATGCCACACGTGAGATCGTTCGTTCAACGGCATTATTTCCACAGCTCTGGTATCAACATAAAACAGACGAAACAATACAGGGAAGGAGGTGCAGCATGGCTGAAGAGAGTGTGTGCGTGAGAGAGAGAGAGTGAGAGGGCGAGAGAGAGAGGGCGAGAGAGAGAGCGAGAGAGAGAGAGAGGGCGAGAGAGAGAGAGAGGGCGAGAGAGAGAGAGAGAGGGCGAGAGGGCAAGAGAGAGAGAGGGCGAGAGAGAGAGAGAGAGAGAGAGGGCGAGAGAGAGAGAGAGAGAGAGGGCGAGAGAGAGAGAGAGAGAGAGGGCGAGAGAGAGAGAGAGAGAGGGCGAGAGAGAGGGCGAGAGAGAGAGAGAGGGCGAGAGAGAGAGAGAGAGAGAGGGCGAGAGAGAGAGAGAGAGAGAGGGCGAGAGAGAGAGAGAGAGAGAGGGCGAGAGAGGGCGAGAGAGGGCGAGAGAGGGCGAGAGAGGGCGAGAGAGAGAGAGAGAGAGAGAGAGGGCGAGAGAGAGAGAGAGAGGGCGAGAGAGAGAGAGAGAGAGAGAGAGAGAGAGGGCGAGAGAGAGAGAGAGAGAGAGAGAGAGAGAGAGAGAGAGGGCGAGAGAGAGAGAGAGAGAGAGGGCGAGAGAGAGAGAGAGAGAGAGAGAGGGCGAGAGAGAGAGAGAGAGAGGGCGAGAGAGAGAGAGAGAGAGAGAGAGAGAGAGAGAGAGGGGGCGAGAGAGAGAGAGAGAGAGAGAGGGCGAGAGAGAGAGAGGGCGAGAGAGAGAGAGAGAGAGGGCGAGAGAGAGAGAGAGAGAGGGCGAGAGAGAGAGAGAGAGAGGGCGAGAGAGAGAGAGAGAGAGGGCGAGAGAGAGGGCGAGAGAGAGAGAGGGCGAGAGAGAGAGAGAGAGAGAGAGGGCGAGAGAGAGAGAGAGAGAGGGCGAGAGAGAGGGAGAGAGAGGGCGAGAGAGAGAGAGAGAGAGGGCGAGAGAGAGAGAGAGAGAGGGCGAGAGAGAGAGAGAGAGGGCGAGAGAGAGCGAGAGAGGGCGAGAGAGAGGGCGAGAGAGAGAGAGAGAGAGGGCGAGAGAGAGAGAGAGAGAGGGCGAGAGAGAGAGAGAGAGAGGGCGAGAGAGAGAGAGAGAGAGGGCGAGAGAGAGAGAGAGAGGGCGAGAGAGAGAGAGAGAGAGAGGGCGAGAGAGAGAGAGAGAGGGCGAGAGAGAGAGAGAGAGGGCGAGAGAGAGAGAGAGAGGGCGAGAGAGAGAGAGAGAGGGCGAGAGAGAGAGAGAGAGGGCGAGAGAGAGAGAGAGAGGGCGAGAGAGAGAGAGAGAGGGCGAGAGAGAGAGAGAGAGGGCGAGAGAGAGAGAGAGAGGGCGAGAGAGAGAGAGAGAGGGCGAGAGAGAGAGAGAGAGAGAGAGAGAGAGAGAGAGAGAGGGCGAGAGAGAGAGAGAGAGAGAGAGAGAGAGAGAGAGGGCGAGAGGGAGAGAGAGAGAGAGAGAGAGGGCGAGAGAGAGAGAGAGAGAGAGAGAGAGAGAGAGGGCGAGAGAGAGAGAGAGAGAGAGGGGGCGAGAGAGAGAGAGAGAGAGAGAGGGCGAGAGAGAGAGAGAGAGAGAGAGAGAGAGAGGGCGAGAGAGAGAGAGAGGGCGAGAGAGAGAGAGAGAGAGGGCGAGAGAGAGACGGCGAGAGAGAGAGAGAGAGGGGCGAGAGAGAGAGAGAGGGCGAGAGAGAGAGAGAGGGCGAGAGAGAGAGAGAGGGCGAGAGAGAGAGAGAGGGCGAGAGAGAGAGAGAGGGCGAGAGAGAGAGAGAGAGGGCGAGAGAGAGAGAGAGGGGCGAGAGAGAGAGAGAGGGCGAGAGAGAGAGAGAGGGCGAGAGAGAGAGAGAGGGCGAGAGAGAGAGAGGGCGCGAGAGAGGGCGCGAGAGAGGGCGCGAGAGAGAGAGAGAGAGAGAGAGGGGCGAGAGAGAGAGAGAGAGAGAGAGAGAGAGAGGGCGAGAGAGAGAGAGAGGGCGAGAGAGAGAGAGAGAGAGAGGGCGAGAGAGAGAGAGAGAGGGCGAGAGAGAGAGAGAGAGGGCGAGAGAGAGAGAGAGAGAGAGAGAGAGGGGCGAGAGAGAGAGAGAGAGGGCGAGAGAGAGAGAGAGAGGGCGAGAGAGAGGGCGAGAGAGAGAGAGAGAGAGAGAGGGCGAGAGAGGGCGAGAGAGGGGCGAGAGAGGGCGAGAGAGAGAGAGAGGGCGAGAGAGAGGGTGAGAGGGCGAGGGCGAGAGGGCGCGCGAGAGGGCGAGAGGGCGCGCGAGAGGGCGAGAGGGCGAGAGGGCGCGCGAGGGCGAGAGAGAGGGCGAGAGAGAGGGCGAGAGAGAGGGCGAGAGAGAGGGCGAGAGAGAGGGCGAGAGAGAGGGCGAGAGAGAGGGCGAGAGAGAGGGGCGAGAGAGAGGGCGAGAGAGAGGGCGAGAGAGAGGGCGAGAGAGAGGGCGAGAGAGAGGGCGAGAGAGGGGGGCGAGAGAGAGGCGAGAGAGAGGGCGAGAGAGGGGGGCGAGAGAGAGGCGAGAGAGGGGGGCGAGAGAGAGGCGAGAGAGGAGGGCGAGAGAGAGGGCGAGAGTGAGGGCGAGAGTGAGGGCGAGAGTGAGGGCGAGAGAGAGGGCGAGAGAGAGGGCGAGAGGGAGGGGGCGAGAGAGAGGGGCGAGAGAGAGGGGGCGAGAGAGAGGGCGAGAGAGAGGGGCGAGAGAGAGGGCGAGAGAGAGGGCGAGAGAGAGGGCGAGAGAGAGGGCGAGAGAGAGGGCGAGAGAGAGGGCGAGAGAGAGGGCGAGAGAGAGGGCGAGAGAGAGAGAGAGAGAGAGAGGGGGCGAGAGAGCGAGGGCGAGGGCGAGAGAGAGGGCGCGTGAGAGGGCGAGAGGGCGCGCGAGAGGGCGCGAGGGCGCGCGGGAGGGCGAGCGGGAGGGCGAGCGGGAGGGCGAGAGAGAGGGCGAGAGAGAGGGCGAGAGAGAGGGCGAGAGGGGGCGCGAGAGGGCGAGAGGGGGGCGAGAGGGCGAGAGGGGGCGCGAGAGGGCGAGAGGGCGAGAGGGGCGCGAGAGGGCGAGAGGGGGCGCGAGAGGGCGAGAGGGGGCGCGAGAGGGCGAGAGGGGGCGCGAGAGGGCGAGAGGGGGCGCGAGAGGGCGAGAGGGGGCGCGAGAGGGCGAGAGGGGCGCGAGAGGGCGAGAGGGGGCGCGAGAGGGCGAGAGGGGGCGCGAGAGGGCGAGAGGGGGCGCGAGAGGGCGAGAGGGGCGCGAGAGGGCGAGAGGGGGCGCGAGAGGGCGAGAGGGGGCGCGAGAGGGCGAGAGGGGCGCGAGAGGGCGAGAGGGGGGGCGCGAGAGGGCGAGAGGGGGCGCGAGAGGGCGAGAGGGGGCGCGAGAGGCGAGAGGGGGGGCGAGAGGGGGCGAGAGGGGGGGCGAGAGGGGGCGCGAGAGGGCGAGAGGGGGCGCGAGAGGGCGAGAGGGGGCGCGAGAGGGCGAGAGGGGGCGCGAGGGGGCGAGAGGGGGCGAGAGGGGGCGCGAGAGGGCGAGAGGGGGCGCGAGAGGGCGAGAGGGGGCGCGAGAGGGCGAGAGGGGGCGCGAGAGGGCGAGAGGGGGCGCGAGAGGGCAGAGGGGGCGCGAGAGGGCGAGAGGGGGCGCGAGAGGGCGAGAGGGGCGCGAGAGGGCGAGAGGGGGCGCGAGAGGGCGAGAGGGGCGCGAGAGGGCGAGAGGGGGCGCGAGAGGGCGAGAGGGGGCGCGAGAGGGCGAGAGGGGCGCGAGAGGGCGAGAGGGGGCGCGAGAGGGCGAGAGGGGGGCGCGAGAGGGCGAGAGGGGCGCGAGAGGGCGAGAGGGGGGCGCGAGAGGGCGAGAGGGGGCGCGAGAGGGCGAGAGGGGGCGCGAGAGGGCGAGAGGGGGCGCGAGAGGGCGAGAGGGGGCGCGAGAGGGCGAGAGGGGCGCGAGAGGGCGAGAGGGGGCGCGAGAGGGCGAGAGGGGGCGCGAGAGGGCGAGAGGGGGCGCGAGAGGGCGAGAGGGGGCGCGAGAGGCGAGAGGGGGCGAGGGGGGCGCGAGAGGGGAGAGGGGGCGAGAGGGCGCGAGAGGGCGAGAGGGAGCGCGAGAGGGCGAGAGGGAGCGCGAGAGGGCGAGAGGGAGCGCGAGAGGGCGAGAGGGAGCGCGAGAGGGCGAGAGGGAGCGCGAGAGGGCGAGAGGGAGCGCGAGGGAGCGCGAGAGGGCGAGAGGGAGCGCGAGAGGGCGAGAGGGAGCGCGAGAGGGCGAGAGGAGCGCGAGAGGGGGGGAGGGAGCGCGAGAGAGAGAGAGGCGAGGAGGGCGAGGGGGAGGGCGAGGAGCGCGAGAGGGCGAGAGGGAGCGCGAGAGGGCGAGAGGGAGCGCGAGAGGGCGAGAGGGAGCGCGAGAGGGCGAGAGGGAGCGCGAGAGGGCGAGAGGGAGCGCGAGAGGGCGAGAGGGAGCGCGAGAGGGCGAGAGGGAGCGCGAGAGGGCGAGAGGGAGCGCGAGAGGGAGCGCGAGAGGGCGAGAGGGAGCGCGAGAGGGCGAGAGGGAGCGCGAGAGGGCGAGAGGGAGCGCGAGAGGGCGAGAGGGAGCGCGAGAGGGCGAGAGGGAGCGCGAGAGGGCGAGAGGGAGCGCGAGAGGGCGAGAGGGAGCGCGAGAGGGCGAGAGGGAGCGCGAGAGGGCGAGAGGGAGCGCGAGAGGGCGAGAGGGAGCGCGAGAGGGCGAGAGGGAGCGCGAGAGGGCGAGAGGGAGCGCGAGAGGGCGAGAGGGAGCGCGAGAGGGCGAGAGGGAGCGCGAGAGGGCGAGAGGGAGCGCGAGCGGGCGAGAGGGCGCGCGAGAGGGCGGGCGAGAGGGCGCGCGAGAGGGCGGGCGAGAGGGCGCGCGAGAGGGCGAGAGGGCGGGCGAGAGGGCGAGAGGGCGAGAGGGCGGGCGAGAGGGAGGGCGAGAGGGAGGGCGAGAGGGAGGGCGAGAGGGAGGGCGAGAGGGAGGGCGAGAGGGAGGGCGAGAGGGAGGGCGAGAGGGAGGGCGAGAGGGAGGGCGAGAGGGAGGGCGAGAGGGAGGGCGAGAGGGAGGGCGAGAGGGAGGGCGAGAGGGAGGGCGAGAGGGAGGGCGAGAGGGCGAGAGATAGGGCGAGAGGGCGAGAGATAGGGCGAGAGGGCGAGAGAGCGGGAGAGGGCGAGAGAGGGCGAGAGGGCGGGAGAGGGCGAGAGGGCGAGAGAGGGCGGGAGAGCGCGAGAGGGCGGGAGAGGGCGAGAGAGCGGGAGAGGGCGAGAGGGCGGGAGAGAGCGCGAGAGGGAGCGCGAGAGGGCGGGAGAGGGCGAGAGGGCGGGAGAGGGCGGGAGAGGGCGGGAGGGCGGGAGGGCGGGAGGGCGCGAGAGGGCGGAGGGGCGCGAGAGGGCGGGAGGGCGCGAGGGCGAGAGGGCGGGAGAGGGCGAGAGGGCGGGAGAGGGCGAGAGGGCGGGAGAGGGCGAGAGGGCGGGAGAGGGCGAGAGGGCGGGAGAGGGCGAGAGGGCGGGAGAGGGCGAGAGGGCGGGAGAGGGCGAGAGGGCGGGAGAGAGCGAGAGGGCGGGAGAGAGCGAGAGGGCGGGAGAGAGCGAGAGGGCGGGAGAGCGCGAGAGGGCGGGAGAGAGCGAGAGGGCGGGAGAGAGCGAGAGGGCGGGAGAGCGCGAGAGGGCGGGAGAGCGCGAGAGGGCGGGAGAGAGCGAGAGGGCGGGAGAGAGCGCGAGAGGGCGAGAGGGCGGGAGAGCGCGAGAGGGGGGGAGAGCGCGAGAGGGCGGGAGAGAGCACGAGAGGGCGAGAGGGCGGAGAGGGCGAGAGGGCGGGAGAGAGCGAGAGGGCGGGAGAGAGCGAGAGGGCGGGAGAGAGCGCGAGAGGGCGGGAGAGAGCGCGAGAGGGCGGGAGAGAGCGCGAGAGGGCGGGAGAGAGCGCGAGAGGGCGGGAGAGAGCGCGAGAGGGCGGGAGAGAGCGCGAGAGGGCGGGAGAGAGCGCGAGAGGGCGGGAGAGAGCGAGAGGGGCGAGAGAGAGAGGGGCGAGAGAGAGAGAGAGAGAGAGGGCGAGAGAGAGAGAGAGAGAGAGGGCGAGAGAGAGAGGGCGAGAGAGAGAGAGAGAGAGAGGGCGAGAGAGAGAGGGCGAGAGAGAGAGAGAGAGAGGGGCGAGAGAGAGAGAGAGAGAGGGCGAGAGAGAGAGAGAGAGAGAGGGGGCGAGAGAGAGAGAGAGAGAGAGGGCGAGAGAGCGAGAGAGAGAGGGCGAGAGAGCGAGAGAGAGAGAGAGAGAGAGGGCGAGAGAGAGAGAGAGAGGGCGAGAGAGAGAGAGAGAGGGCGAGAGAGAGAGAGAGAGGGCGAGAGAGAGAGAGGGCGAGAGAGAGAGAGAGAGAGGGCGAGAGAGAGGGCGAGAGAGAGAGGGCGAGAGAGAGAGAGAGAGAGGGGCGAGAGAGAGAGAGAGAGGGCGAGAGAGAGAGAGAGAGGGGCGAGAGAGAGAGAGAGAGAGGGCGAGAGAGAGAGAGAGAGGGCGAGAGAGAGAGAGAGAGGGCGAGAGAGAGAGAGAGAGGGCGAGAGAGAGAGAGAGAGGGCGAGAGAGAGAGAGAGAGGGCGAGAGAGAGAGAGAGAGAGGGCGAGAGAGAGAGAGAGAGGGCGAGAGAGAGAGGGCGAGAGAGAGAGAGAGAGGGGCGAGAGGGAGAGAGAGAGGGCGAGAGAGAGAGAGAGAGGGCGAGAGAGAGAGAGAGAGGGCGAGAGAGAGAGAGAGAGGGCGAGAGAGAGAGAGAGAGGGCGAGAGAGAGAGAGAGAGGGCGAGAGAGAGAGAGAGAGGGCGAGAGAGAGAGAGAGAGAGGGCGAGAGAGAGAGAGAGAGGGCGAGAGAGAGAGAGAGAGGGCGAGAGAGAGAGAGAGAGGGCGAGAGAGAGAGAGAGAGAGAGGGCGAGAGAGAGAGAGAGAGGGCGAGAGAGAGAGAGAGAGAGAGGGCGAGAGAGAGAGAGAGAGGGCGAGAGAGAGAGAGAGAGAGGGCGAGAGAGAGAGAGAGGGCGAGAGAGAGAGAGAGGGGCGAGAGAGAGAGAGAGAGGGCGAGAGAGAGAGAGAGAGGGGCGAGAGAGAGAGAGAGAGGGCGAGAGAGAGAGAGAGAGGGCGAGAGAGAGAGAGAGAGAGAGGGCGAGAGAGAGAGAGGGCGAGAGAGAGAGAGAGAGGGCGAGAGAGAGAGAGAGAGAGGGCGAGAGAGAGAGAGAGAGGGCGAGAGAGAGAGAGAGAGGGGCGAGAGAGAGAGAGAGAGGGCGAGAGAGAGAGAGAGAGGGCGAGAGAGAGAGAGAGAGGGCGAGAGAGAGAGAGAGAGGGCGAGAGAGAGAGAGAGAGGGCGAGAGAGAGAGAGAGAGAGGGCGAGAGAGAGAGAGAGAGGGCGAGAGAGAGAGAGAGAGGGCGAGAGAGAGAGAGAGAGGGCGAGAGAGAGAGAGAGAGGGCGAGAGAGAGAGAGAGAGGGGCGAGAGAGAGAGAGAGAGGGCGAGAGAGAGAGAGAGAGGGCGAGAGAGAGAGAGAGAGGGCGAGAGAGAGAGAGAGAGGGCGAGAGAGAGAGAGAGAGAGGGCGAGAGAGAGAGAGAGAGGGCGAGAGAGAGAGAGAGGGCGAGAGAGAGAGAGAGGGGCGAGAGAGAGAGAGAGAGGGCGAGAGAGAGAGAGAGAGGGGCGAGAGAGAGAGAGAGGGCGAGAGAGAGAGAGAGGGCGAGAGAGAGAGAGAGAGGGCGAGAGAGAGAGAGAGGGCGAGCGAGAGAGAGAGGGCGAGCGAGAGAGAGAGGGCGAGCGAGAGAGGGCGAGCGAGAGAGAGAGGGCGAGCGAGAGAGAGAGGGGGGCGAGAGAGAGAGGGGGGCGAGAGAGGGCGAGAGAGAGAGGGCGAGAGAGAGAGCTTGTTGAAAAAAGGGTGTAAGCATAAACCCAGCAACTACAGGCCAGTCAGTTTAACCTCGGTAGTGGGGAAGCTTTTAGAAACAATAATCCAGGACAAAGTTAACAGTCACTTGGACAAGTGTGGATTAATTAAGGAAAGCCAGCACGGATTTGTTAAAGGCAAATCGTGTTTAACTAACTTGATTGTGTTTTTTGATGAGGTAACAGAGAGGGTTGATGAGGACAATGTGGTTGACGTGGTATACACGGATTTCCAAAAGGCGTTTGATACAGTGCCACATAATAGGCTTGCCAGCAAAGTTGAAGCCCATGGAATAAAAGGGACAGCACGGATACAAAATTGGCTAAGTGACAGGAAACAGAGAGTAGTGGTGAATGGTTGTTTTTCGGACTGGAGGAAGGTATACAGTGGTGTTCCCCAGGGGTCGGTACTAGAACCACAGCTTTTCTTGATATATATTAATGACTTAGACTTGGGTGTACAGGGCACAATTTCAAAATTTGCAAATGACACAAAACTTGGAAGTATAGTGAACAGCAAGGAAGATAGTGATAGACTTCAAGAAGACATAGACAGGCTGGTGGAATGGGCGGACACGTGGCAGAGGAAATTTAACGCAGAAAAGTGCAAAGTGATACATTTTGGTAGGAAGAACGAGGAGAGGCAATATAAACTAAAGGGTACAATCCTAAAGGGGGTGCATGAACAGAGAGACCTGGGGATATATGTGCACAAATCGTTGACGGTGGCAGGGCAGGTTGAGAAAGCGGTTAAAAAAAGCAGACAGGATCCTGGGCTTCATAAATAGACAACGCAAAATCATCGAGCAGAAACTGATAGCCAAGTTCCGCACCCATGAGGACGGCCTCAATAGGGATATCGGGTTCATGTCACGCTACAGAACGTGACTCGACATCGTTGTCTGTCTTTCCAGTTTAAAAAAACCACAAAAAAACCAAAAAAAGTTAAAAGCTCAACTGCAGACAGCAGGATTTGACACGTTGGACCCCCTGTGATCCATCTCATTGTCTTGGCTGTGCTTTGGTGTGTCTTTGAAGTAATGCTTCCCTGAAAGATTGTATCTCTGCAGTTTCTGTGTTTATATACTGTGTAATATTGTAGATTCCTTCATTGCACCTTTACCTGACGAAGGGGCGACAGCTCCGAAAGCTTGTAATTTTAAATAAATCTGTTGGACTATAACCTGGTGTTGTGCGACTTCTCATTTTCATGAATAGAGGTATAGAGTACAAAAGCAATGATGAACCTTTATAAAACACTGGTTCGACCTCAACTGGAGCATTGTGTCCAATTCTGGGCACCGCACTTTAGGAAGGATGTGAAGGCCTTAGAGAGGGTGCAGAAACGATTTACAAGAATGGTCCCAGGGATGAGGGACTGCAGTTATGTGGATAGACTGGAAAAGCTGGGGTTGTTCTCCTTAGAGCAGAGAAGGTTGAGAGGAGATTTGATAGAGGTGTTCAAAATCATGAGGGGTCTAGACAGAGTAGATAGAGAGAAACTGTTCCCATTGGCAGAAGGGTCGAGAACCAGAGGACACAGATTTAAGGTGATTGGCAGAAGAACCAAAGGCGACGTGAGGAAAAACTTTTTTACGCAGCGAGTTGTTAGGATCTGGATTGCACTGCCTGAAAGGGTGGTGGAGGCAGATTCAATTGTGGCTTTCAAAAGGGAATTGGATACACACTTGAAGGAAAAAATTTGAAGGGCTGTGGGGTAAGGGCGGGGGAGTGGGACTAGCTGAAGTGCTCTTGCAGAGAGCCAGCATGGGCTCGACGGGCCGAATGGGCGCCTTCTGTGCTCTAACCATTCTATGGCTCTATTCTAGGAGCTCCACTTGCCTGCCAGATCCCCATATCCCTTGATTCTCTTACAGTCCAAAAATCAATAGTTAAGGGAGCAGACAGGCGTTTCTGCGGCCGCAGACGTGACTCCATGATGGTATGTTGCCTCCCTGGTGCCAGGGTCAAGGATGTCACTGAGCGGCTGCAGGACACTCTGAGGGGGGCGGGGGGTGAACAGCCAGAGATCATTGTCCATATCGGTACCAATGACATGGACCATGGACACCAACCCAGCACCAAGCTCATGGTCTACAGAGCAGTAGTAATACTCGCCCTCCTGTATGCTTCAGAGACATGGACCATGTACAGCAGGCACCTCAAAGCACTGGAGAGGTACCACCAACGCTGCCTCCGCAAGATCCTGTAAATCCATTGGCAGGATAGGCGCACCAATGTCAGTGTTCTCACTCAGGCCAACATCCCCAGCATCGAAGCTTTGACCACACTCGATCAGCTCTGATGGACGGGCCACATCGTCCGCATGCCCGATAGGAGACTCCCAAAACAAGTGCTCTATTCGGAGCTCCGACACGGCAAGAGAACCCCAGGTGGGCAGAGGAAACGCTTCAAGGACACCCTCAAAGCCTCCTTGAGAAAGTGCAACATCCCCACCGACACCTGGGCATCCCTGGCCCAAGACCACACAAAGTGGAGGAGAAGCATCCGGGAAGGCGCCGAACACCTCGAGTCTCTTCGCCAGGAGCAAGCGGAAGCCAAGTGCAAACAGTGGAAGGAGCGCACGTCAACCCAAGCACCCCACCCACCCGCCCCTTCAACCACCATCTGCCCCACCTGTGAGAGACTGTAGGACCCGCATTGGACTCATCAGTCACCTGAGAACTCATTTTCAGTGTGGAAGCAAGTCATCCTCGGTTCCGAGGGACTGCCTAAGAAGAAGACCAACGACATGGGCAGAAAGAGGGATGAGGTCCTGCAGGCAGACTACAGGGAGCTAGGAGAGAGATTAAAAAGCAGTACCTCAAAAAGGTAGTAATCTCCGGATTATTCCCGGTGCCACGTGCTAGTGAGTACAGGAATAGGAGGATAAAACAGGTGGCTGGAGAGATGGTGCAGGAGGGAGGGCTTTAGATTTCTGAGGCATTGGGACCATTTCTGGGGAAGTTGGGACCTGTATAAGCCGGACGGGTTACACCTCAACAGAGCCGGGACCAATATTCTCGCGGGGAGGTTCGGTAATGCTGTTGGGGAGAGTTTAAACTAGCTTGGCATGGGATGGGCAACAGCATATAGGAGTAGAAAAGAAGAATAAGGTGCATAAAAGCGTGATTGTGTTGGATAGTACTAGAGATGATAGTATTAGAGGCGGTAGTAGTATCATATTAGATAGGAGCAGACTAAGAAAAACTACAAAAAATTCAAAAATGGGTTTAGAATGCATGTACGTAAACGCACAAAGTGTGGTGCATAAGGTTGGTGAGCTACAAGCACAATTAGCCGTGTGGCAATGATGTTGTGGCAATAACAGAAATGTGGCTTAAAAACGGTGAGGACTGGGCACTTAATATTCAAGGGTACAAGCTGTTCAGAAAAGATAAAGGAAGGAAAAAAGGGAGGTGGGGTGGCAGTGCTGATTAAGAAAGACATTGGAGTGTTGGAAAGGGAGGATGTTCTTGAGGGGACAAGGACAGAATCCATTTGGTTAGAGTTGAGCAGCAAAAAGGGTATGATCACACTATTGGGGGTATTCTATAGGCCTCCAAATAGTGAGAGGGAGGTAGAGGAGCAAATCTACAGGGAAATCGCAGAGATATGCAAGAGCTATAGAGTGGTGATATTGGGGGACTTTAATTACCAAAATATTGATTGGGATAATGCTGGGGTAAAGGGAAAGGAGGGGGAGGAATTTCTGAAATGTGTTCAGGAGAATTTCCTTGACCAGTATGTTCTTGGCCCAACTAGGAAGGAGGCATTGCTGGATCTGGCACTGGGGAATGAGGTGGGCCAGGTTGACCAAGTATCATAAGATTTATATTATCAATGGAGAGGAGCAAGTAACAATCTGGAGTGGAACTTCTGAATTGGAATAAGGCTAACTTCAATGGGATGCAAAAGGATCTAGCCAGGGTCAAATGGAACCAAAGACTGACAGGAAAAACTGTGATGGAACGATGGGTGATCTTTAAGGAGGAGATGTTCCAAGTACAGGCTGGGTACATTCCAACAAGAGGGAAGGGTAAGGGAACCAAAGCAAGGGCTCCTTGGATGACGAGGGAGATAGAGAAGATGAAACAAAAAGAGAGTGTATGATGCACGTCAGGTGAATTCTTCAAGAGAGAACCAGACCAAATACAATAAGTTGAGAGGGGAAATGAAGATGAAAATAAGATTGGCAAAGAGAGAATATATGAGTAGAATGGCGGTTAACATAAAAGAGAACCCAAAAATCTTCTACCGGCATGTAAATAGTAAGCGGGTAGTAAGAGGCAGGGTGGGGCCTATTAGGGACAAAGAAGGTGATATATGCTTAGAGGCGCAGGGCAAGGCTAGAATTCTCAATGAGTACTTTGTATTGGTGTTTACTAAGGAGGTGGATACTGACAAAATATCGGTAGAAGTGGAAAAGGTGGAAGCAATTGAAGGGGTGAAAATTGATAGACAGGATGTACTAGAAAGGCTGGGTATGCTTAGAGTGGATAAGTCGCCTGGTCCAGATGGCTTGCATCCCAGGTTGCTAAGGGAATTGGGGGAGGAGATAGCAGAAGGGCTTGCCATAATTTTCCAATCTTCCCTAGATGCGGGGGAGGTGCCTGAGGATTGGAAAGTGGCAAATGTGACACCATTGTTCAAGAAAGGGTATAAGGACAATTCTAGTAACTACAGGCTGGTCAGTTTAACATCAGTGCTGGGTAAAGTTTTAGAAACAATAATCAAGGAAAAAATTAACGGGCACTTGGAGAGGTTTAAGCTAATTAAGGAGAGCCAACACGGATTTGTAAAAGGCAGATCATGTTTGACTAATCTAATTGAATTTTTTGATGAAGTAACAGGGAGGATTGATGAAGGGAATGCAATGGATGTTGTCTATATGGATTTTATGAAGGCATTTGACAAAGTACCACATAGAAGGCTGGTTAACAAAATTGAGGCTCATGGAATAGGTGGGTCAGTGGCTTGGCTAAGGAATTGGCTTAAGGACAGAAAACAGCGAGTTGTGGTAAATGGCTGTTTTTCAGACTGGAGGATGGTAGACAGTGGTGTTCCCCAAGGGTCAGTGCTGCGGCCACTGCTTTTTTTGACCTGGATATTGGAATACAAAGTAGAATTTCTAAATTTGCCGATGACACCAAACTTGGGGGGGCGGGGGGGTGCAAAACAGTGAGGATGATACCAATCGACTGCAACAGGACATAGAAAGGCTAGCAGAATGGGCAGACAAGTGGCAGATGGAATTTAATACAGAGAAGTGTGAGGTGATGCATTTTGGCAGAAGGAACAGGGAGAGGCAATATACACTTAATGGCACAGTTTTAAAGAGTGTGCTGGGACAGAGGGACCTGGGAGTTAATGTGCATAGGTCCCTGAAGGTGGCAGGACATATTGAGAGAGTGGTTAGCAAAGTATATGGGATCTTGGGCTTCATAAATAGAGGTATTGAGTACAAAAGTAGAGAAGCTATGCTGAACCTTTATAAGGTGCTGGTTCGGCCACAACTGGAGAATTGCGTCCAGTTCTGGTCACCACACTTTAGGAAGGATGTGAAGACCCTTGAGAGGGTGCAGAGGAGATTTACCAGAATGGTTCCAGGGATGGGGGATCTTAGCTACAAAGACAGGTTGGAGAAGCTGGATTTGTTTTCATTAGAGCAAAGGAGGTTGCGGGGTGATTTGATAGAGGTGTACAAGATTATGACGGGTTTGGATAGGCTAGACGGGGAAAGGCTGTTCCCACTAGTTGATGGTACAAGGACTAGGGGACACAGATTTAAGGTTTCGGGCAAGAGATACAGGGGAATGTGAGGAAAAAACGTTTTTACACAGCAAGTGGTGAGGACCTGGAACTTGCTGCTGACGGAAGTGGTGGAAGCGGAGACACTCAATGTTTTCATGGGGAGACTGGATAGGCACTTGAGGGAAATAAACTTGCAGGGCTACGGGGATAGAGCAGGGGAATGGGACTGACTGGATTGGTCTACAGAGAGCTGGCACGGACACAATGGGCCGAATCGCCTCCTTCTGTGACTCTATCTTTCTCATGCTTGAATATACTCAACAACTGAGCATCCACAGCCCTCTGGGGCAGAGAATTCAAAAGATTCACAACTCTGAGTGAAGACATTCCTCCTCATCCCAGTCTTAAATGACCTACCCCTTATCCTGAGACTATGCCCCCTAGTTCAAGTCACTCCAGCCAGGGGAATCAACCTCTCAGCATCTACCCTGTTAATCCCTCTCAGAATCTTCTATGTTTCAATGAGATCACCTCTCATTCTTCTAAACTCCAGAGAGTGCAGGATCATCAACCATCATCATCAAGCAATCATCAATATCAAATCATCCTCAACTATTTGTATTTATATAGCTCCCTAACGTAGTAAAATGTCCCAAGGTGCTTCACAGGAGTGTAATAAGACAAAAGATTTGACACCGAGTTACGTAAGGAGACATTAGGGCAGTGACCAAAAGCTTGGTCAAAAAGGTAGGTTTTAAGGAGGGTCTTAAAGGAGGAAAGAGAGGTAGAGAAACCGCCCAGGAATCAATCTAGTGAACCTTCGGAGAGGTTTAGGGAGGGAATTCCAGAGCTTATGGCCTCGGCAGCTGAAGGCACAGCCGTCAATGGTGGAGCGAAAAGAAAGAGAATGAGAGAACTTGCATTTGCCATGTCGGTCAGGAGCATCTCTTAGCTTGTCACAATAAATTACTTTGAAGAACAAACTCAGCAGCTACTTGGGATACGCCAAGATCCAACAGCAATGAAGTGAATGTGCTCTTCATGATATTGAGTTGAGGAAGGACACATGGGGGGGAAATCAGCCAGCCCTTTAAATCGTGCCGTGGGATCCTTAGCATCCACTTGGAAAAATCCTAAGTACCTGCAGAATAAGGAAACGATTGTGGCCTATTTGCTATGTGTGCGAACCTGAATCAACTGGGACTCTCAAAACTGTGCAGTTTCTAAATCCATTGACGGTCCCCTGCTGAATCTGCAGCTAGCTAGCTCAGTGCATCTTACTGCGGAGAGATGTGCTGCCTTGAATAGCCCTGCAGCCCCTGCTCTACTTTCTGTGACCACCAATCCCTAGGGAACTAAAACTCCAAACTCCAATACCTCGGGCTGCAATTTTTTGCCGTGGATTATTCATGCTGTGAAATTTTCGTACTCTGTGAAATGGGCTTACGGTACGGTATAGTTCCAAACACGGTATTTGGAGAGGCGTTTCAGCTGTGTGACGCGAGGGTGAAGTTACGGGTGTGCACAGCTCTGGAAATGGTGACTGTAATTTCAGGAGCTGAAATCATCATTGAAAAACATTACATCGAAACATAGAAGATAGGAGCAGGAGACGGCCATTCGGCCCCTCGAGCCTGCTCCGCCATTCGATGAGATCATGGCTGATCACCCAAACTCAGTACCCTGTACCTGCCTTCTCCCCATATACCTTTAGCTTTAAGAAATATATCTAACTAAATATATCTAAATATATCTAACATTCTAGCATAGCGACTGAAGTGGGATTTTTCCCCATTGCATATTGGTGGCAATATGCTAAATAAGCCCAGTGGCAACACTGAGCTCCCCAGCAACCCCGCCATCTAGTCTCGTTTACCACCACACCCATTCACCATCGGCGGTCGGGGCGGGCGGGGGGAAAGTCTCAATACTTTATTTATAGCACCTTTGACATAATAAAACTCCCCAAGGCGCGTCACAGGAATGTTATATAGCAAAATTTGACACCGAGCCACATATGGAGATATTAGGATAGGTGATCAAAAGCTTGGTCGAAAAGTTAGGTTTTAAGGAGCAGAGAGAGCTAGTGAGGAGGAGAGGTTTAGGGAGGGAATTCCAGAGCTTTGGGCCTAGGCAGCTGAAGGCACGGCCGCCAATGGTGGGGTGAAGAAAATCGGAAGCGGGCAAGTGGCCCGAGCTGGAGGAACAATTGTTTTAGAAAACAAATCTGAAACGGGACAGGCAAAAGAGGAAACTACACATGATGAAAGATCCTGCCTGGAAAAGCAGACAGCAATGCACAAGAACATAAGAAATAGGAGCAGGAGTCGGCCATTCGGCCCATCGAGCTTGCTTCACCATTCAATGCGATCATGGCTGATTTTCAACCTCAACTCCACCTTCCCGCACTATTCCCAATCCCCTTGATTCCCTTAGTGTCCAAAAATCTATCAATCTCAGCCATGAATATTTTCAAATGACTCAGCATCCACAGCCCTCTGGGGTAGAGAATTCCAAAGATTCACCACCCTCTGAGTGAAGAAATTTCTCCTCATCTCAGTCCTAAATGGCCGACCCCTTAAAGCACAATCGTCAACAAGCTTAACATTGTCCCTTCTGGGATTATCTTCCACAAATGTAGACTTGGGTTTTTCACCGTGGAAAGGCAGTGTCTGAGAGATGAGGAGGAATTTCTTCACCCAGAGGGTGGTGAATCTTTGGAATTCTCTGCCCCAAAGGGCTGTGGATGCTCAGTCGTTGAGTATATTCAAGGCTGAGATCGATAGATCTTTGGACTCCAGAGGAATCAAGGGATATGGGGATCGGGCAGGAAAGTGGAGTTGAGGTCAAAGATCAGCCATGATCTTATTGAATGGCGGAGCAGGCTCGAGGGGCCGTGTGGCCGACTCCTGCTCCTATTTCTTATGTTCCCCCCAGTCACAAACACAAGGGCATAGCATTATCACTCTGCTTTACTTACCAACACACGATAGCGGGAAAAGATTCACTTGTCAATACTGTAATGCTGTATCAATGTATGCCTTCCACAACACGCTTTCGAATTTATCACCTCACATTGCCCCCACCAGCAGGTGACACAGAGAGTCACCAGTACATCATCATAAGTTCTATAATACAAAAACCCTAGCACTGAACACACTCCAAGTCTGGAAAAAAACAGATCAGTAAACTATATGCACTGATGGGTGTTTCTCCAAGTTGAAGTAGATATAGAATCATAGAATGGAGCAGCACAAAATGAGGGCATTCAGCCCATTGAGTCTGCGCCAGCTCATTCGAAGAGCAATCCAGTGGGTCCTGCTCCCCCACATTTTTCTCCTTCAGGTACTTTGTCTCCTTCTATATAGTTCAAATATGTCACGCTGTCACCATTGCACTTAAAGAAAGAACAAAAGGATTTGTATTTCTAGAGCGCCTTTCACGACCTCAGGACGTCCCAACGCGCTTTACAGCCAATTAAGTACGTTTGAAGCGCAGTCACTGTTGTAATGTAGGAAACACAGCAGCCAATTTGGGCACAGCAAGCTCCCACAAACAGCAATGAATGACCAGATAATCAGTTTCAGTTATGTTGATTGAGGGATATTAGCCCAGAGTGAGTAATTCAGAAGTAGAAAACCCAGCTGATTGTCCGCTTCCCACCCAAGGGCAGAGAGGCCCAAAGGTACGCAAGGGGGGGGGGGGGTGGGGGGTGGGGGGCTTGTTCTTATGGGGAAGAGAATGGGCACTCAGTACTGAGGCAGAAAGCAATATAGGTACTTGCGTGGATTTCCCAGGAGCTGGTTTGAGGTGATGGGATTCTGCGTGTGGCCGACATTCAGTTGATCCTTTAAATAAATTGCACGCTGCCTGTCACCAGCGTGAGAAATAAATGGATGGGGGGGAGGGGGGGCCGGGGGGGGGAAGCAGCGGAGGAAAATAATCAACTCACTTTATCTTCACACTTCTGGGGCCCACAAGTGGCGGTGGGGCAGAAATACAGGAGAAACTGGATACATATATTGAATACGATGGCTTATACAGAAATACCCAAATGACTTGTCCGAAATCCTAGTGACAGCATGTCACAAGATACTAGAAAAAGCAAGAGGTCAGCACATGTCACATTGGTGTGTGACTGTGGGTTCATAGTAACCCCTCCGGTTTTCAATATTGTATACGTCAATACCACAGTCCCGTGGCTAGCTAATTATAAGCAGACAATACATTATCATCCATTCCCTGTGTGGATCACACACTAAACCCTTCTCAAAACGCTGTATCTTGAAAGAAAAGACTTGCATTTATATAGCGCCTTGCACGACCTCAGAACATCCCAACGCGCTTTACTGCCAATGAAGTACGTTTGACGTGGCGTCTCTGCTGTAATGTAGGAAACGCAGCAGCCAACTCTGGCACGCATTAACCTTCTCGAATCCAGATGTATGAACAGCAGTTGCCTGAGGACTCCTAGACTGGCAGCAGGACTGCCATCCCTTGCCTCTCCCAGGATGTGGGCAGGAAGAGATGGTTAGCGCACAGGGAGGGGGGGGGGGGGGGAGGGGAAATGAATTGGCTAAAAGGCAGAGCCTGGAGGGGACCTCTTGGCCCTTGCGCGTCTTAATATACAGTGACCAACACGCTGATAAACCATGTGTGGCGTTATTGAGTTAATTAAAATATATCCCCCTTTAATTGAAAAAACAGCAGCCATGAATTATTGCTCTGAATTATCGCTCTGTCGACTTGAAATATGAATCAGCACATTATAACCCACATTTCATGGCAATTTGTAGAAGACACCTGCAGCAAATAATAATAAATAAAAATACAAGTGCACAGTGGGCAATTGCCTCGTACTGTGTAGTCCTGAGCCCCACAGACCAGGAAGGACTCAGATCTGATACCTGGTCTGTTAGTTGATCTCAGCCAGGGTGGCACCTGAGAGGCCTATTTAGAGAGAGAGGAGGTAAATCACAAGCCGGGACCGTACCCCAGATCGAGGACCCGCGTCAAAAGCGATGGCCCCCACGGTCCAACAGCCCGGGAGAGTCGAGATGTAAAAGATGGTGAACTTGAACAAGATCCTGCCGCCACATTATGAATCGGCCATTTCACGAGAAAAAGAGAGACCGGGGATTTAAAAAAAAAAAAGCAGGAACAGAAATAAAGTCACAAGCTGGAGAGGGAACAGCTGGGCTTTGTGGCAACGCAGAGGATTTATACACCGCCCTCGTCGCTAAAAAGAAAAGCAAGAACGTGGATTACTAAAATTAAACTAGAGGCTACACCACTAACCTCGTTTCCACAACACTCGAAGATTCAACGGAAGAAGCAGGGCTCAGATAATGCCTAATTCAAGAAGCTAGACTTAAAACAAGACGAGACATGTGGAGAGATCGGAGAAGCTGGGATTGTTCTCCTTAGAGCAGAGAAGGTTAAGGGGAGATTTAATAGAGATATTCAAAATGATGAGGGGTTTTGATAGAACACATAGGGATAAATTGTTTCCTCTGGCAAGTGGGTGGGTAACCAGAGGTCATAGATTGAAAATAATTGGCAAAAGATCTAGAGGGGAAATGAGGAGAAATTTCTTCACGCAGAGGGTTATGATCTGGAACGCACTACCTGAGAGAGTGGTGGAATCAGATTCCATAGGAACTTTCAAAAGGCAATTGGACCTGTACTTGAAGAGGACTCATTTGCAGGGTTATGGGGAAAAAGCTGGGGTGTGGGACTAAATTGGACGGCTCCTTCAAAGAGCCGGCACAGGTACGATGGCCCGAATGGCCTCCTCCTGTTCTGAAAGTTTCTAGGAGACTCTCGCTGCTGGCTGAGTGAGTAAGTAGACAGACTGGGAGTGGTACTGAGCCACACAGATCAGCAAAGACCCAGAATCAATGCCTAGTTTACCGATCTGGGGTTGGAGTCTTGCTGATCTTGAGTCACAAACTCAAAAACCACTTCAAATTCCAACCCATATTTAAGATCTATTGCACGACGCGGTGTTTGAATACTCAGCCTGGTGTGTGACTAATGCACGAAGTATGATGGAGGAATGTGGAGTTCAGGTGTTCTGCTACCAAAGGCCAGATTGCAGCATTGGAACAGAAGGGCTGATGTGGTTAATCTCAAATTAAATTCATTGCTCAACCTTAACCTGAGCTTCGAGACACACGCCAACGCAAAATCGTCGAGCAGAAACTGATAGCCAAGTTCCGCACCCATGAGGACGGCCTCAACCGGGATCTTGGGTTCATGTCACGCTACATGTAACCCCACCTGACGTAGAGTCATCCAGACTCGAGTCGTCGTTGGCTTGTTCTCTCTACACAGATGCGGCCGGACCTGCTGTGATTTCCAGCAAAAAAAGTTTTTTGTTTTCCATCCAGACCCCAGCATCTGCCACATTTGACCCCTTGTGACCCCACCTCACTGTCTTTGATGTAATGTTTTCCTGACTGACCTGTTTGGACACCATCCACACCTTTGATTGCCGTGATTATCTCTCTGCCGAGGTGTGATAAAGGGCAGTTAGAAAGATTAACTGTAATCATCTGGCAGTGTTCTCTGACTATATATGCTGTGCCGATATACATTTCTTCACTTCACCTGACGAAGGAGCAGCCGCTCCGAAAGCTTGTGATTTCAAATAAAACTGTTGGGCTATAGCCTGGTGTTGTGCGACTTCTCACATTTGTCCACCCCAGGCATCTCCACATCTTAACCTGAGTTTCAGGTTAATCAACAAGGGCATGCGTGGCAGATACAGAGCGTGCAAAGCAAGATCAAGTCGCATGATATACCCAAAAGAACAGGAAATAAACCTCCTATTAATGCACATTGGGCATCAGGATTGGTCCGAGTTGTGCTGATCACAACGAGGGTGGCACAATTTAATTGTTGCTCCGAGGGTCAGGACGGAGAAATCGATTGTCCCCCGCCGATCCCTGTCCAGCCAACCCTGCTGGACATCAAACTCAAGTGTGCTTGTTAAGTGCAAATAGGACCAAGCTCAGCTGTGAAGCCCAGTACGGCTGAATGGCCCTCCGACACTCACTGTCTAGTCTCACACATGAAGAATGGCCCAAGTGTGCAAATGGAACCAAGATGGGGAGGTCATTGGATGCAGTTTGGAGCTGCAGGCAGAGGGAGCCAGTATTTAGGTACCAAATATGTGATGGAATACTCTCCGCTTGCCTGGATGAGTGCAGCTCCAACAACACTCAAGCAGTTCGACACCAGCCAGGGCAAAGCAGCCCGCTTGATTGCCACCCCATCCACCACCTTAAAACATGCACTCCCTCCACCACCGGCGCACCGTGGCTGCAGTGTGTACCATCTACAAGATGCACTGCATAAGGCTTCTTCGACAGCACCTCCCAAACCTGCGACCTCTTCCACCTAGAAGGACAAGGGTAGCAAGCGCATGGGAACACCACCACCTCCAAGTCAAACACCATTCTGACTTGGAAATATATCAGCCATTCCTTCATCATCGCTGGGTCAAAATCATGGAACTCCCTCCCTAACAGCACTGTGGGAGCACCTTCACCACACGGACTGCAGCAGTTCAAGGCGGCGGCTCACCACCACCTTCTCGAGGGCAATTAGGGATGGGCAATAAATGCTGGCCTTGCCAGCAATGCCCACATCCCCTGAATGAATTTTAATAAATGATGGGGGTGGGGTAAGGAGATGGCCCATACTTGCTCCCACCCCTCCATCATTGACCTTGTGCAGGGGGATAGCCTTCAAACCCTATCCCAAGCAAGGAAGCAGCACCTTCAGGGAATGAGGAAGATGAATGAGGAATCAAGATGGATGTTCTACATAGAAACATAGAAACTAGGAGCAGGAGTAGGCCATTCGGCCCGTCGAGCCTGCTCCGCCATTCAATACGATCATGGCTGATCATCCAAATCCAGTACCCTGTCCCTGCTTTAATCCCCACAGTATACATATCCCACCCTACCCCCGTAACCCCACGTATTTAATTCCCCCTAACATATCCCATCCTATCCCCATAACCCCACATATTTAATCCCCCCTAACACTAAGGGTCAATTTATCATAGCCAAATCAACCTAACCCACACATTTTTGGACTGTGGGAGGAAACCGGAGCACCCGGAGGAAACCCACGCAGACACGGGGAGAATGTGCAAACTCCACACAGACAGTCACCCGAGGTCAGATTCGAACCCGGGTCTCTGGCGCTGTGAGGCACCAGTGCTAACCACTATGCCACCGTGTTGCCCTAATGTTTGTTTACAAATCCCTCCATGGCCTCACCCCTCCCAATCTCTGTAACCGCCACCAGCCCTACAACCCTTCGAGATCTCTGCGCTCCTCCAATTCTGACCTCTTGAACATCCCCAATTTTAATCGCTCCACCAGTGGCGGCCGTGACTTCAGCTGCCTGGGCCCAAATCTCTGGAATTCCCTCCCTAAACCTCTCTATTTCTCTTTCCTCCTTTAAGACGCTCCTTAAAACCTCCCTCTTCGACCAAGTACCTGTCCCAGTATCTCCTTATGTGGCTGGGTGTCGAATCTAGTTTGATAACGCTCCCATCAAGCGCCTTGGGACGTTTTACTACGTTAAAGACGCTATATAAATACAAGCTGACGTTGCTGTTGTCGTCTCTTACCGGGATTGGGAAGAAAGCAGCCGAGTGCTTCTCATCCTCGTACTTGTTCTCGGAGGAGCTGCTGGACTCCATGGTGCCCTTGGATGTGGTATTCTTGCCGATTCCCATCGATTCACAGGAGGAGGGGACCAAAATTAACAAGGGCAAACGGTCTGGTGGTCCCAATTCCTGGTGTCGGGGGGTGGGGGGGGGGGGAGAAGAGTTTGCGGGACGGATGGCGTATTCTCAGGGTCTCTCGCACACTGGCCGCACAAACAAACACAGTCACATGCTGTTCAGAGAGACAGGGCCATCATGATCTGTCGCTTCCAATGTGTGGGTGACCTCTGCAAACTGGAAACAAAATTAAAATACATAGTTTTGAAAATCCAGCACCAGTCCCAGCATGAAAGTGACCCTTGGGACGGGGGGGGAGGGGGGGGGGGGCTTTCAGTGCCCCCCATCACTGCTCTGCCAAGCCCAAAATGCATGCAGTCAGATCCCCATGTCAGAACTAAAAAAAAAATAATTCTCAGCTAGAACAGGCAACATGCCTGCTAGATATCCCTGTGCGAGCAACGCCACATAATGATCGATCCTCAAATTCCATTCAAACGGACACTGATCAGACCAGACACCGTGCACTGTTGCTTGCGCAATAAATTATACAACGTCGTTACACAATGAAGTCCCTGCGGTTGCAAAATTTGAAACCGATTGGCAAGATTGGTTCTTTGCACCATCTGGGGTCAGTGGGGGGAAACGGAGCTGTGATTTCCCCCTTCCCCCCCAGACCAGGAACACTCCGGGATAAGCCATGCAAACAGGTTTTGCAGAGCGGGTTGGGGGGGGGGAAGGAAATAAAAAGAGAGACAGATACAATATTGCCTTTCTCTGTGCCACCCTCGCCGTTGTGTGTGTGTGTGTGTGTGTTTCGAGTGCATTGCCTTACGATCTTGCACCATCACAAGTGGCTGGTGTCACAAGGGCTTATTCCAAACAGGCAGCCGCCATGCTCGAAAAAATAAAATAAACCTCTAAAATAAATGCACACGCGGCGCCAGAAACTGCGGCAAGCGATCTTAGGTCAAAGGCAATTTTCACCCACAGATCGCCGCCGTCGGCACTGGGTCTCGAAGCTGGCTCAGCGGGAGCGAGCAAGTCCCGGAGTTCAATGAATGGAAGGAATGGAGAGAATGTGGAGGTCACGGTCTTGGCTGCCATTGTCCTTTCTCCCTCTCTCTCTCTCTCTCTCTCTCTTTCTCCATCGTTATCACGCACTGTCACTCCGCATTTTAACCAGTTGGGAGCACATCCGTTCCATTAACACCTTCCGAGCCAGGCACCCAAAGATTTCAATCCGCAATCGCCCCCTCCCCTCCCCTCTCCTCTCAATCGGGTTGTAATTCAATAAAACGAGAGTCCAAACCCAACAGGGGCTTGGTGTCAAGGTCCACTTCCCTTGGAATAAAAAAAAATCACTGGGGAACGACCCAATCTCGCTGCAAACAAATCTTACAAAGTTTCCATATCCTCCCCCCCCCCCCCCACAACAACCACAAAAAAAAACACCGACCTCTCTATTTCCCTCCTTGCCAGCCCGCTAAATTCACTGAAATGATAATCAGAAATGTGGCGGGCCGCCGCCGCCTGGAAACTGACACCAGCCTCTGATAAAACTGACTTGATCGCTCGCAATAATCACCAAAAAAAACTAAATCAAGATCAATAACGCAAGGCTTGTGTCCAGTGCACGCCGTCTGCCACAATAATGGGACATCAGACCGCGCTGGTGCTGGTGCTGGCTCTTCCTGCGGGGGTTGATGTCAGCAGGAGCTTGCAATGTGCACTGGAACACATTGTATCGGCTGTGTGTGTGTTACTTGTTACCTGTGCAGCGAGGCTTCTTGTTGCTCTGGGGGCCGCCACTGACTGGCAGCGCAGGCAGGCAGCACCGCCGCCTGTCCCTCTGCCCGTGCCCCGCCACCCCGCCGGGGGAATCCTGCTCCAACAACCACAGCCCTGCTTCCCAATTACTGCAATGGGAGTGTTAACTCTGCCGAAGCAACACCAAGGCTCAACGCACCAAAGCGCCAGCCCCAACACCGGAAGGAATCGCCCATTCCTCCCTACGTCAGCCGGCATATATAACTGTAACAAAAAAAATGCTCCGCCAATAGCATGGCAGCTCTCTCTTTTTTGGGGGAAGAAATAGGTGCCCCCCCCCCCTGCGGTCATTTGCTGCAAAGTTGCAGTGCTGCCTCTTTTGAAGTTAAGCATATGCAAAGGGACCACAACCAATACAAACCGTAACTTCAAAAATTAAAAGGAAACTTCAAAAAATCAAATTAAAATACTTATCCCCCGGTGTCCTGGGGGCCAATATTTATCCCTCAATCACCATCAGGGAAACAGATTATCCGGTCATTATCACATTGCTGTTTGTGGGAGCTTGCTGTGTGCAAATTGGCTGCCGCGTTTCCTACATTACAGCTTCGAAAAGCGCTTCATTGGCTGTGAAGCGCTTTGGGACGTCCGGTGGTCGTGAAAGACGCTATATAAATGCAAGTCTTCATCGCACCCTAGCAATGGTGTAAAGGGCATTAAGGGATGGGCAATAAATGCTGGCCTTGCCAGCGATGCCCACATCCCATGAATTAATTAAAAAAAAACATATCCCTTTATTCCTTTCTCCCTCGTGTGTTTATCTAGCTCTCCTTTCAATGCATCTGTGCTATTCGCCTCAACTCCCTGTGGTGGTGAGTTCCACATTCTAATCACTCTCTGGGTAAAGAAGATTCTCCTGAAGTTGCGCCCCGTTATAGCGCCCCCCACAGGAGGCGCAAAGGAGGGGAATTCCACCCCCCCTTTACTCTTATACTCAAATCCTCTTGTAATAAAGGCCAACACACCATTTGCTTTCTTAATTGCTTGCTGTACCTGCATGTTAACGTAGGAAATGTGACAGCCAATTTGAGCACAGCAAGATCCCACAAACAGCAATTCGATCAATGACCAGATAATTTGTTTTTAACGATGTCGGGGGCGAAGCCGATCCGCAGGATGCAGATGCGCTGGTGACCCATGAGGTGGGAGCATAACCCCTGACGTGAGAAAACTACTCGGCACTTGGTCTAAGCGTTAAACAAAGCTTTAATCAACTGTTTTCCAACATGGAGGTCTAGTTGTGTCCTTCGCTAGTTCCTGTTGAGGAATGTCCTAAGCAAGCTGGGCCAATGCCCGGGTATTTATACTCTCCCTGGACAGCGCCACCAGCAGGCCGCCCAGTATTACTTCATACATGAATGACAAGATTCATGTCAGTTCCCTGTCTTTTGTTTTAATCTCACGGTAATTAATGTAGCCTGATCTCGGGGGGTGGCCGCAGAACAAATTGGTCCTACGTGATTTATGTTGTGCAACGTCATTTTAAGAGGCACTGTTTTAGGTTGACAATGTCCGGCAGACCTTTATTCCATTTTTTTTTAATTTAAAAATTCATTCGCGGGATGTGGGCGTCGCTGACAAGGCCGGCATTTATTGCCCTCGAGAAGGTGGCGGTGAGCCGCTGCATTCCGTGCGGTGTTTTTCCGTAGCGGTTTGATGCAACTGAGTGGCTTGCTAGGGCCATTTCAGAGGGCAGTTAGGAGTCAACCACATTGCCAAAAGTGATAAAGAAAATCGCAGCGAAAGATTTCTGAGCGTCACGTCCACGTGACATCAATGAGGTGGAAATAAAAGAGCATTTCTCATCTCACCAATAACAAATGCTTTGCCAAACCGTATCCCTTTAATAGCATATGACCCATAACGCATCAATCAATAACCACAAAGCAAGACTGATTACTCATGATTTACAACCGACTAATGGCTAATTTGTGAAAAGATTTTCTCTTGAATTGCCATGGAAACACCAGCAATGGAGGCATGACCTGAAATCCAACAGGGAGGGGATAAAAAAAGACCTGGAAGGAATGAGTACAGAGTTCCAAAGGTTACACAGAATATACGGCACAGAAACAGGCCATTCGGCCCAACCAGCCTATGCTGTCGTTTATGCTCCACTCGAGCCTCCTCCCGTCTTTCCTCATCTAATTCTATCAGCATAACCCTCTATTCCTTCTCCCTCATGTGCTTATCCAGCCTCCCCTTAAATGCATCTATACTATTCGCTTCAACCACTCCCTGTGGTAGCGAGTTCCACATTCTCACCATTCTCTGGGTAAAGAAGTCTCTTCTGAATTCCCTATTTGATTTCTTGGTGACTATCTTATGTTGATGGCCTCTAGTTTTGCTCTTGCCCACAAGTGGAAACACTCTCTCTGGGTTGGATTTTATGAATGGAGACGTGTTGGAGGCGGGGCTGCTGCGTCCCGGGTTTCAGTCCCGCCTCCATCCTCACCTGACCAACCAGAGGGATTTTCCCCTGATTGACCTTGTTAAGCCCGCCCAGCGGGTTCAGCAGGCCAATTAGGGGGACGTCAGTGACAGAGCACGTCAACATATGACGTGTCGTCTGTCAAGAATTTTTGAAAGAAGAAATGTCATCGTTTGACAGCTCTGTGAAGCTGTCAAACACTGACATTCTGTGTAGTTTGATGAGTCCTTGTGTTCAGGACTCATCAAACCTTTCTACTTTGCAGAAATCAGCTGGAGGATCCAACAGCCAGTCTGTGATCTCTACAATGGCGATGTCGGGGACTCCGGCTCCACAGCAAGTTAACAGCTTCTAACACTTTACACTCACCTCACATACTTACCACTCCACACTTGCACCCATCACTCACCTCCGACCCCCGCAGACCTTCTACTCACCTCCTACACCCTGGCGGGGTTCCCCGAGGTCGGGAAGCCTGCACTTCAGGGCGAAAAATGGGGATAATCCTATTTTCTGCCTGTTAACTACCTGTTAACAGGCAGCTAATAGGCTTTAATCCCTTCCCGCCTCCAAGGAGACGGGACCTGGGGCAGGACGGCTTCCCGCCTCCTGGCAAGAGGGCACAGAGGCGGGATGGAGGTGGGTTTGCTACCTGCCCCCAAATTCTGCCACTTTCCCAGCAGTCCTGCCTCCATACCCGCCTCCTCAGGGCTGGTAAAATCCCGCCCTCTGTGTGTCCACTGCATCAAAACCTTTCATAATTTTAAAGACCTCTATTAGGTCACCCCTCAGCCTTCTCTTTTCAAGAGAAAAGAGACCCAGCCTGTTCATCCTTTCCTGATCGGTATACCCTCGCATTTCTGGTACCATCCTTTTAAATCTTTTTTTGCAGCCTCTCCAGCATCTTCTGATAATATGGTGACCAGAACTGCACGCGGTACTCCAAATTTGGTCGAACCAAGGTTCGATACAGGTTTAGCATAACTTCTCTACTTTACAATTCTATCAGTCTAGAAATAAACCCGAGTGCTTGGCTTGCTTTTTTATGGCCTTATTAACCTGCGTCACTACTTTTAGTGACTTGTGTGTTTGATGATAAAGACAAGATGAAGATGAGAACTTCAGCCAAAGAAAAGTGGATCAACAACAACAACAACTTGTATTTATATAGCGCCTTTAATGTAGTAAAACGTCCCAAGGCGCGGCACAGGAGTATTTTAAGACATGAAATTTGACACCGAGCCACATAAGGAGAAATTAGGGCAGGTGACCAAAAGCATGGTCAAAGAGGTAGGTTTTAAGGAGCGTCTTAAAGGAGGAGAGAGAGGTAGCGAGGCGGAGAGGTTTAGGCCGGGAATTCCAGAGCTTAGGGCCGAGGCAACAGAAGGCACGGCCACCAATGGTTGAGCGATTATAATCAGGGATGCTCAAGAGGGCAGAATTAGAGGAGCGCAGATATCTCGGGGGGGTTGTGGGGCTGGAGGTGATTACAGAGATAGGGAGGGGTGAGGCCATGGAGGGATTTGAAAACAAGGACGATAATTTTGAAATCGAGGTGCTGCTTAACCGGGAGCCAATGTAGGTCAGCACAGGGAATCGAAAGTATCATAAAAAGACTGAACTACCCTGATGGTTCAGTGGATGGACGTATTACCCAGTGTGGTACTGAGCTGCCCACACCAGCAGGCCTGACACTCGTCCTAGGAATTGCAACTACCATTGCGGCTGGGATCCCATGACAGGCTGGGGCTCCTTTCGAGAAAAGAGAAGGCTTGAGAGGTGACCTGATAGAGGCCTTTAAGATTATGTAAGGGTTCGATAGGATAGACGTAGAGAAGATGTCTCCACATGAGGGGGAGACCAGAACTAGAGGCCATGAATATAAGATAGTCACTAATAAATCTAATAGGGAATTCAGGAGAAACTTCTTTACCCAGAGAGTGGTGAGAATGTGGAACTCGCTACCACAGGGAGTAGTTGAGGTGAATAGCATAGGTGCATTTAAGGGGCAGATAAGCACATGAGGGAGAAAGGAATAGAAGGTTATGCTGATAGTGTTAGCTGAAGAGGGGTGGGAGGAGGCCCGTGTGGAGCAGAAACACCGGCACGGGCCAGTTGAGTCGAATGGCCTGTTTCTGTGCTGTAAATACTGTGTAATGTCAAATCAAATGTAATGTTGACAGATTTCCCCAGCTTTACCAAAAGCATTCAACAAAGTGCCACTTGGTATATCTGTGGCCACATCAACTGCGACCAGGTGGCGCCCTGTGTTGTTAACTTGAAGGGACGCCGGGCCAAGATTTAACAGGGAAAACTGGCATCGGCCTTAAAAAGGAAATGGCACTCTTAGATCAGCATAACAGTCACCTGTAAAGATGCAGACTTCACCTGGGCTTGGCCACGGTAGCTCATGCTATGTGCGGCAGAGCGTGACTCCCACTGGCAATGGTTTTCAAGCCCTGACTGAATGAAAGGTGTGCTCAGAGCCTGGGAATGCTTTGTCGGAAAAGTAAAACCAGTTAATCAAAAGAGAAATTCGTGTGTGCCAACATGAAAATACTCTGTAATTAGATCGTTGCAGGAGATCTGGGCATGACAATGCATGATTGTGATCCAATACACACCTTACTGCACCTGAGCTCAGAATCGCACGCACACTTCTGTGGGGAACAGCACTGATATTGAACCTTGCTGAAAAGCCACCTAAAGTCCAGGTGAGCTGCCAAAACTCTCAATGACCAGTCCAATCAAGCTATTAAGTAAGCTGGCTGCTCTATCAACACAGGAGACCGGAAGGAGCGGACCTGGAGGGAGCACAGCGAGAGCGCAGCAGTTAAAAGGAGCGGCAGCAACTCAACAGAGGCAGTTTTTGAAAAAGTGACGTCAGGGTAAAAAAAGTGACATCGGCACAAGGGAAGGAGCTGATTGGTGAGTAGCTGGGGAGTGTTTTTTGTTAAGTTTTAAGTTTATTTCTGCTGGGTTAGTTCTTAGTCTATTAAATAGAGGCATGGCAGGGCAGCTCAGTCCCGTGGAGTGCACATCCTGTGCCATGTGGGAAGTCCTGGACGCTTCGCATACCCTGGACGACCACATGTGCGGGAAGTGTCGCCAGCTTCATCAACTCGAGCTCCGGGTTTCAGAGCTTGAGCGGCGGCTGGAGTCACTGCGGTGTATCCACGAGGCTGAGAGCTACGTGGATAGCACGTTTCTAGAGGTGGTCACCCCGCAGCTTAAGAGTGTGCAGGCAGAGAGAGAATGGGTGACCGCCAGACAGAAGAGGAGGACCAGGCAGGTAGTGCAGGAGTCCCCGTAGTGCATCGCGCTCTCCAACCAGTATTCTGTTCTGAGTATTGGTGATGCCGATGGTTCCTCTGGGGAGTGCAGCCAGAGTCAAGTCCACGGCACCACAGGTGGCTCAGCTGCACAGGGGGGGAGGAAAAAGAGTGGAAGAGCAATAGTGATAGGGGATTCAATAGTTAGGGGAGCAGATAGATGTTTCTGTGGCCGCAGATGTGACTCTAGGATGGTATGTTGCCTCCCTGGTGCCAGGGTCAAAGACATCACCGAGTGGCTGCAGGACACTCTGAGGGGGGAGGGTGAACAGCCAGAGGTCATTGTCCATATCGGTACCAATGACATAGGCAGAAAGAGGGATGAAGTTCTGCAGGCAGACTACAGGGAGCTAGGAAAGAGATTAAAAAGCAGGACCTCAAAGGTAGTAATCTCCGGATTACTCCCGGTGCCACGTGCAAGTGAGTACAGGAATAGGAGGACAGAACAGATGAATGCGTGGCTGGAGAGATGGTGCAGGAGGGAGGGCTTTAGATTCCTGAGGCATTGGGACCGTTTCTAGGGAAGGTGGGTCCTGTACAAGCCGGATAGGTTACACCTCAACAGAGCCGGGACCAATATTCTCGCGGGGAGGTTTGTTAGTGCTGTTGGGGAGGGTTTAAGCTAATTTGGCAGGGGGATGGGCACCAGCATATAGGAGTAGAAAAGAGGAATAAGGTGCATAAAAGAGTGAGTGTGTTGGATAGTACTAGAGAAGATAGTACTGGAGGCGGTAGTTGTATCATATTAGATAGGAGCAGACTAAGAAAGACTACAAAAAATTCAAAAATGGGTTTAGAATGCATGTACGTAAATGCACAAAGTGTGGTGAAGCTACCAGTACAATTAGTCGTGTGGCAATATGATGTTTTGGCAATGACGGAAATGTGGCTTAAAAACGGTGAGGACTGGGCACTTAATATTCAAGGGTACAAGGTGTTCAGAAAAGATAGGGAAGGTAAAAAGGGAGGTGGGGTGGCAGTGCTGATTAAGGAAGACATTGTAGTGTTGGAAAGGGAGGATGTTCTTGAGGGGACAAGGACAGAATCCATTTGGTTAGAGTTGAGGAGCAAAAAGGGTATGATCACGCTACTGGGGGTATTCTATAGGCCTCCAAATAGTGAGAGGGAGGTAGAGGAGCAAATCTACAGGGAAATCGCAGGATATGCAAGAGCTATAGAGTGGTGATATTGGGGGACTTTCATTACCCAAATATCGATTGGGATAATGCTAGGGTAAAGGGAAAGGAGGAGGAGGAATTTCTGAAATGTGTCCAGGAGAATTTCCTTGACCAATATGTTCTTGGCCTAACTAGGAAAGAGGCATTGCTGGATCTGGTGCTGGGGAATGAGGTGGGCCAGGTCGACCAAGTGTCTGTGGGAGAACACTTGGGTACGAGTGATCATCGTATCATAAGATTTAGATTCGCAATGAAGAGGAGCAAGGAACAATCTAGAGTGGAACTTCTAAACTGGAATAGGGCTAACTTCAATGGGATGCGAAAGGCTCTAGCCAGGGTAAAACCAAAGACTGACAGGAAAAACTGTAACGGAACAATAGGTGATCTTTAAGGAGGAGATGTTCCAAGTACAGGCTAGGTACATTCCAACAAGAGGGAAGGGTAAGGGAACCAAAGCAAGGGCTCCTTGGATGATGAGGGAGATAGAGAAGATGATGAAACAAAAAAAGAGGGTGTATGATGCATGATAGGTGAATTCTTCAAGGGAGAACCAGACCAAATACAATGGCCCAAAAATTAGTGAGGGAGCCTTTGTGCGAGGGTAAGGCTTCCCCGCAATCTCTCACTGCGCGCTGGCTTTTTCATTCCCAGCTCGCACGAACTTGATGTTCTGGACAGCAGCTGTGCAGGGCTTCCGTATCCCACAGGCGCAGTTAATTCGTGCGAGCTGTGGGATCACGTGACTCAGTTAGAGCCAATGGCAGCACACCATCTTCCATTCATAACTTTCACAACAAGTGCTGTGAAAGCTATGAATCTATACCCCCCAAAAGAACAGCTAAACCTCAATTAAATTTTTTTTAAAACCATCACATTAATAAAATAAGTATAGTTAAATAAATTAACCATTTTAAACAAAAAATTAAATTTTTGAAAAAATTTAAAATGTTTTAAAAAGTTATAAAAATAAACTTACCTTTCTTTAAAGTCTCTAAAAAAGATATACCTGTTGAAAAAAATTCAAAATAATACTTAATTAACTACTTACCTTGTTAAAAGAGGGTCTTACGCCTCCTTTCTTTATGTGTAAAATCTTCCATGCTTACCTGCGCGTTCAAAGCACTAAGTGCACTGTGTGCGCGCAGCCTGTAGCGCGCACGCGGTTCACCTAGGAACCGCCCCCTTTTGAAATCACCAAGTGCCGGTTTTCAGCGCATGCGCAGTGCATGCAGAAAACCGGCAATTGGAGACAGAATACGCGAGAGTACACAGTGCGTACTCTCGCGTAGAGGCACTAATTTTTGGGCCAATAAGTTGAGAGGGGAAGTGAAGATGAAAATAAGATTGGCAAAGAGAGAATATGAGAGTAGAATGGCGGTTAACATAAAAGGGAACCCAAAAATCTTCTACCAGCATGTAAACAGTAAGCGGGTAGTGAGAGGCGGGGTGGGGCCTATTAGTGACAAAGAAGGTGATATATGCTTAGAGGTGCAGGGCAAGGCTAAAATACTCAATAAGTACTTTGTATCGGTGTTTACTAAGGAGGTGGATGCTGACAAAATATCGGTAGAAGTGGAAAAGTTAGAAGAAATGGAAGGGGTGAAAATTGATAGACAGGATGTACTAGAAAGGTTGGGTATGCTTGAAGTGGACAAGTCGCCTGGTCCAGATAGCTTGCATCCCAGGTTGCTAAGGGAATTGGGGAGGAGATAGCGGAAGGGCTTGCCATAATTTTCCAATCTTCCCTAGATGCGGAGGAGGCACCTGAGGATTGGAAAGTGGCAAATGTGACACCATTGTTCAAGAAAGGGTGTAAGGACAATCCTAGTAACTACAGACCGGTCAGTTTAACATCAGTGCTGGGTAAAGTTTTAGAAACAATAATCAAGGAAAAAATTAATGGGCATTTGGAGAGGTTTAAGCGAATTAAGGAAAGCCAACACGGATTTGTAAAAGGAAGATCGTGTTTGACTAATCTAATTGAATTTTTTGATGAAGTAACAGAGAGGATTGATGAAGGGAATGCAATGGATGTTGTCTACATGGATTTTATGAAGGCGTTTGACAAAGTACCACATAGAAGGCTGGTTAACAAAATTGAGGCTCCTGGAATAAGTGAGTCAGTGGCAGCTTGGATAAGGAATTGGCTTAAGGACAGAAAACAGCGAGTTGTGGTAAATGGCTGTAATCTCTTCTAGTCCTACGACCCCCCCGAGATATCTGCGCTCCTCTAATTCTGGCCTCGGAGCATCCCCGATTTTAATCGCTCCACCATTGGCGGCCGTGCCTTCAGCTGCCAAGACCCTAAGCTCTGGAATTCCAGAACCCTAAACCCCTCTCTTTCCTCCTTTAAGACGCTCCTTAAAACCTACCTCTTTGACCAAGCTTTTGGTCACCTGTCCTAATATCTCCTTATGTGGCTAAATGTCAAATTTTGTTTGATAATCGCTCCTGTGAAGCGCCTTGAGATGTTTTACTATGTTAAAGGCGCTATATAAATGCAAGTTGTTGTAAAATTGGCTCCTGGCTATAACCATACATACCCTCTGCGGCACTAGCCGCTGGCAATTTCTAAACATCGTTCCAGACCATTTCCAGCTGGTTGAGCAGGTTGGGCCTATACTCACTGGAGTTCAGAAGAATGAGAGGGGATCTTATTGAAACATATAAGATTCTGAGGGGGATTGACAGGGTAGATGCAGAGAGGATGTTTCCCCTCGTGGGGGAATCTAGAACTAGGGGGCATAGTTTCTGAATAAGGGGTCGCCCTTTTAAAACAGAGATGAGGAGGAATTTCTTCTCTCAGAGGGTGGTGAATCTTTGGAATTCTCTTCCCCAGAGAGCTGTGGAGGCTGGGTCATTGAATATATTCAAGGTGGAGATGGACAGATTTTTGAACGATAAGGGAGTCAAGGGTTATGGGGAGCGGGCAGGGAAGTGGAGTTGAGGCCAAGATCAGATCAGCCATGATCTTATTGAATGGCGGAGCAGGCTCGAGGGGCTGCATGGCCTACTCCTGCTCCTACGTCTTATGTTCTTATGACCTTTCGATTGTGAGGGTGGGCATGCCTGTGAGGTGGGTGCGGCTGTGATTGCAGGGCAATGGGGAAAGAACAGGGGGAGTGGGACTAATTGGAGAGCTCTTTCAAAGAGCCGGCACAGGCACGATGGGCCGAATGGCCTCCTCCTGTGCTGTATGATTTGATGATTGACAGTTACATGCTGCTACAATCTACCCTCGGAGATGTAGAGACTGAAGGTCGTTTTAAGTCACTGCGTGGAAAGGTTAGTAAAGTTTCACACGGCGACATGCGGCAATTGTACTTGCAACACTTCAGGCAACAATGCAGCTGATGTGGCTCCCTCTGCTGGCATGCTGGAGAATTGCACCGCATTTAGCGCTGGCTCAGACTGATCGGAAAGACCCCCAGGTTGGGACTGCAGATCGTGACGTCGCTATTCCCGATCAGAACGGAGATGATTCGGTAATTCCCCCGTCAGTCACTGCTGTAAGTGAGTGGGATTGATTTGACGCACACAATTTGTATGATGTGAGAAATGGGGATGTTCGCTGATGACCGCACAGTGTTCAGTGCCTTTCACAACTCCTCAGATAATGAAGCAGTCCACGCCCGCATGCAACCAGACCTGGCCGACGTTCAGGCTTGGGCTGATAAGTGGCAGGTAACATTCGCGCCGCGCAAGTGCCAGGCAATGACTATCTCCAACAAGCGAGAGTCTGGGTTTGACAGTCACCTCGACAGTTGAGCATCGGCGGCCGATTTAAACATCACCCAGGTCGCTCCTGTCCTCACCGGAGATCTGCCCGCGCGTCGCAGCAAGGTGGGGTGGGGGGGGGGGGGGGCTCACTGGATAGCGAGCGGGGGCAAGGAGGATCCCGTGCAAGTCTCCCGACTCGAACCTGAAGCCAATGGCAGCGACCCCCAAGCGCTGGGTGGGGTCGGCCCACTCACTGAAGGACAGGGCTCCAAACCCTGATGTGTAGGGTTGAGGTGATGGGCTCTCATTGTGATGGTCTGGAGTTCACTGCCTGCAAGGGTGGTGGAAGCAGATTCAATAGAAAAAGACTTGCATTTCTATAGCGCCTTTCACGACCTCCGGACATCCCAAAGCGCTTTACAGCCAATTAAATACTTTTGAAGAGTAGTCATAACTTTCAACAGGGAATTGGAGAAATACTTGAAGTGGGAAAACTTGAAGAGCTACGGGGAAAGAGTGGGTCTAATTGGATAGCTCTACCAAAGAGCCGGCACAGGCACGATGGGCCGAATGGCCTCCTCCTGTGCTGTATCTTTCTATGATAGGAGTCATCAGGGTCTATTTATTATCATTTACACCATCTACTCGAGGGTTTGAATCTGCCATTCCAAAAGGAAATGATTCTCAAGTAGGGCACGAGGCAGAGATGAAGGTGAATGTGCACAAACCACCGCGGCAAGAGATATTGGGGGCTGGGACGGTGAGAAATCTTCCGACGGGAATGGAATTTCAGCCGACACATTTGTGTCAGTTTTTATTGTGCGTCACACACTGACGCTTTGTGGAGACTATCTGCAGCGGAACATTCCCTTCTGGGGCTTTCAATCGGACATTCTTCCCACTATCAAGCCCGTGAGATAAGGAGTATCAGAGATTGCAGCTTGGGTGGGCCTCTCATGGAGGAGGCCAGTCCATTGAGGCCTGACACAGAGAGGCCTTCGGGGGGGCGGGGTTGACTCAGCGCGCCAGTTCTCATTGGCTGGGGACTGTTGCCACACACCATGTGGGTCTGTACAAGGACAACACTGTAGACCTACACAGAATGTACAGCACAGAAACAGGCCATTCGGCCCAACTGGTCCATGCCGGTGTTTATGCTCCACACGAGCCTGCTCTCACCTTGCCTCATCTAAACCCTAATTTTTTTTAGTCATTCACGGGATGTGGGCGTCGCTGGCAAGGCCGGCATTTATTGCCCATCCCTAGTTGCCCTTGAGAAGGTGGTGGTGAGCCGCCTTCTTGAACCGCTGCAGTCCGTGTGGTGAAGGTGCTCCCACAGTGCTGTTAGGGAGGGAGTTCCAGGATTTTGACCCAGCGACGATGAAGGATTGACCGATCTATTTCCAAGTTAGGATGGTGTGTGACTTGGAGGGGAACTTGGAGGTGGTGGTGTTCCCATGCGCCTGCTGCCCTTGTCCTTCTAGGCGGTAGAGGTCGCAGGTTTGGGAGGATGCTGCCGAAGAAGCCTTGGCGAGTTGCTGCAGTGCGTCTTGTAGATGGTACACACTGCAGACACGGTGCGCCGGTGGTGGAGGGAGTGAATGTTTAAGGTGGTGGATGAGGTGCCAATCAAGCGGGCTGCTTTGTCCTGGATGGTGTCGAGCTTCTTGAGTGTTGTTGGAGCTGCACTAATCCAGGCAAGTGGAGAGTATTCCATCACACTCCTGACTTGTGCCTTGTGGATAGGCTTTGGGGAGTCAGGAGGTGAGACACTCGCCACAGAATACCCAGCCTCTGACCTGCTCTTGTAGCCACAGTATTTATGTGGTTGGTGCAGGTAAGTTTCTGGTTAATGGTGACCCCCCAGGATGTTGATGGTGGGGGATTCGGCGATGGTAATGCCGTTGAATGTCAAGGGGCCGTGGTTAGACTCTCTCTTGTTATCTTAGTAACACATCCTCCTTCATATGTTTATCTAGCTTTCCCTTAAATGCAACCAAGAGCACCAAATACAGATGGTGCCAGGGACGCTGAAGTCCACTCCAACTGAGTGACTCCCGCTGCTGTCCCACATTGCCAAGCCCGCCATTCACCACCGTGCTCCGAGAGATGGAAAAGTGCATGAGCGACATCGACCTCCCCGTTCACGAAGACTCGAAAACCCACCACGAAAACGCTTAATATCACGCCGGCCATTCTGGGAAAGAGCAGTCAATGTTCCCGTGGCTGGTAGTGACCCCGCTATCCGGATGGAGGGAATCGTGGGACCCACGCCACGTAAAGAACCAACGTCTCATCACTGACCCAACAGCTGAGGTCCCTGGCTCCGAGCTCCCTCGGAGACAGCGGACGGCGCTCGACCCAATCCGCGCGGGGCACGGACGTTGCAGCCACCTGCTCCACAAGTGGAAGGTGAGGGACGACCCGAAGTGCGACTGTGCCCATGAGTCCTGGACCATGGAACACATCACATCAGCCTGCCCACTGAGATCTGTGGCGGGAGGCACCTCATTTCCCCACTCGGCATCTCAGGAGGCAGTCGAATGGAGAGCCAAACTAGACATCCCATAATAAGCTTTCCCCGTCACACGAAACAACAACACTGCATAATTTTTTTTGTAAAAAGCCTTGTATTTATACAACAACAACTTGTATTTATATAGCGCCTTTAACGTAGTAAAACGTCCCAAGGCGCTGCACAGGAGTATTTTAAGACAAAAATTTGACACCGAGCCACATAAGGATAAATTAGGGCAGGTGACCAAAAGCTTGGTCAAAGAGGTAGGTTTTAAGGAGCGTCTTAAAGGAGGAGAGAGAGGTAGTGAGGCGGAGGTTTAGGGAGGGAATTCCAGAGCTTAGGGTCGAGGCAACAGAAGGCACGGCCACCAAAGGTTGAGCGATTATAATCAGGGATGCTCAAGAGGGCAGAATTAGAGGAGCGCAGATATCTCGGGGGGTTGTGGGGCTGAAGGAGATTACAGAGATAGGGAGGGGGCGAGGCCATGGAGGGATTTGAAAACAAGGATGAGAATTTTGAAATCGAGGCTCTGCTTAACCGGGAGCCAATGTAGGTCAGCGAGCACAGGGGTGATGGGCGAACGGGACTTGGTGCGAGTTAGGACACGGGCAGCCGAGTTTTGGATGACCTCAAGTATACGTAGGGTAGAATGTGGGAGGCCAGCCAGGAGTGCGTTGGAATAGTCAAGTCTAGAGGTAACAAAGGCATGGATGAGGGTTTCAGCAGCGGATGAGCTGAGGCAAGGGCGGAGACGGGCGATGTTACGGAGGTGGAAGTAGGCGGTCTTTGTTATGCTGTAGATATGTGTTCGGAAGCTCATTTCAGGGTCAAATATGACACCAAGGTTGCGAACAGTGTGGTTCAGCCTCAGACAGATGTTAGGGAGAGGGATGGAGTCAGTGACTAGGGAACGGAGTTTGTGGCGGGGACCGAAAACAATGGCTTCAGTCTTCCCAAAATTCAATTGGAGAAAATATCTGCTCATCCAGAACTGTATGTCGGACAAGCAGTCTGACAAGTGGTCGAGAGAAGTGGTAGTGAGGTAGAGCTGGGTGTCATCAGCGTATATGTGGAAACTGACGCTGTGTTTTCGGATGATGTCGCCAAGGGGCAGCATGTAGATGAGAAATAGGAGGGGGCCAAGGATAGATCCTTGGGGGACACCAGAGGTAACGATGCGGGAGTGGGAAGAGAAGCCATTGCAGGTGATTCTCTGGCTATGATTAGATAGATAAGAATGGAACCAGGCGAGTGCAGTCCCACCCAGCTGGACGACGGTGGAGAGGCGTTGGAGAAGGATGGAGTGGTCAACTGTGTCAAAGGCTGCAGACAAGTCAAGAAGGACGAGGAGGGATAGTTTACCTTTGTCACAGTCACAAAGGATGTCATTTGTGACTTTGATGAGAGCCGTTTCGGTACTGTGGCAGGGGCGGAAACCGGATTGGAGGGATTCAAACACGGAATTATGCAGTGCCTTTCGCCTCAGGACATCGCAAAGTGCTTTACCACCAGCGACAACACAGTGAGGTCTCTGTTGTAAAAATGCCAAGTCTCGCTTTCAATCCAATATTACTATTCATTGAAAAGAAAAAAACAGCAGCACGCTATCAACCCTGATAGTTTGACAGTGCGTAAAAAGGGGTTTGAAACAATTCTGCAATGTTTAGTTAGAATTTTGACCTGGAGCTGGGAGCATTCCCAGTACAAGATTGTCGGAGTTCAAAACACACTTTGCATTATTTTCATACCTTCCGGTAGCTTGCTGATTGGTGGTGAGCCGCCTTCTCCCTGACCCGCTGCAGTCTGTGCGGTGAAGGTACTCCCACAGTGCTGTTCGGGAGGCAGTTCCAGGATTTCTGACCCAGCCACGAATTAAAGCACAGGCAATATATTTCCACGTCGGGATGGTGTGAGACTCGGGACGGGAACTAGGAGGTGGTGGGGTTCCGGCAACATCGCTGCTCTCATCCTTCCTGATGGCAGAGGTCACAGGGGAAGGGAGGGGACTCGCTTTCTAAATTAAGCAATGTTTTCCAAACTTCCTGTTCAAGGTCTTTTGACACGGTTGGATGGAATCCAAATCGAACTCCATTCAGCACTTGTGAACGAGCAGGGTTATGAAGTGGATCCTGCTGCTTCTGGTGGCTCGGTGTGTGAATGCGCGCAGGGGCCGATCGTGCTCCGAAGCCAGTTTCAATCTGTGGTCGGTGCCGATCGGCTGGTCTCGGCCAATGGGGGTTGCAGCTGGCCTCAGTGCTCCAGCAGGGAGTAAAAAGTTTGCATTTTTCATCACTGCCTTGTGCCCACTTCATGAGAAGCGCCCCCAAGTGGACATTGGGTGAAAGCAGGATCAGGCGAATCATAGCATTAGAATCATAGAATTAATACTGCACAGGAGGAGGCCATTCGACCCATCGTGCCTGTGCTGGCCCTTTGTTAGAGCTGTACAATTAGTCCCACTCCCCCTGCCTCTTTCCCCATAGCCCTGTACATTTTTTCCCTTCAAGTATTTATCCAATTCTCTTTTGAAAGTTAGTATTGAATCTGCTATTTACTCTATCAAAACCATTCATGATTTTGAACACCTCTATCAAATCTCCTCTGCTCCAAGGAGAACAACCCCAACTTCTCCAGCCTCTCCCCGTAACTGAAGACCCTCATCCCTGGAGCCATTCCAGTAAATCTCTTCTGCACCCTCTCCAAGCACTTGACGTCCTTCCTAAAGTGCGGTGCCCAGAATTGGACACAGTTCTCCGGCTGAGGCCGAACCAGTGTTTTATGAGGCTGCCCTAGTTGAATAGCCAGCTCGCTGACACCGTCAAAGGTCACGCATACGGGCGAGCTACTGAAGGGCTGTCAGCAGCTGTGCAACTGGACCCCGCTGTGTATTTACCTTCTTCGGGAAATTGTAAAAAGACTTGCATTTATATAGCGCCTTTCACGGCCACCGGACGTCTCAAAGCGCTTTACAGCCAATTAAGTACTTTTTGAAGAGCGGTCACTGTTGTAATGTAGGGAAACGCGGCAGGCAATTTGCGCACAGCAAGCTCCCACAAACAGCAATGTGATAATGGCCGGATAACCTGTCCCAGGCTCGTTTCCGCTTTTGATGTCAAAGCAAACACGAGAAGCAGATTAAAACAGTGTTTATGTACAAAGCGAGTGAGCCAAAACAATCGGGTGTCAGAAGCCCAGCCTTGCAGCTGGTTTATGATGCTGAACTGTGTTGATTCATTCTCCACGCAGTTTACACGTTCCAGGATAAGCAGAGAGTTATCATCTGCTGCCATCATGTGGCCAGAAAATGTATTGCTATAAAACTTAATCTGCCTCCCGTGCAATCGGTGGGTGAGTAGGTATTACATGTTATTTACACCACCGAATCAGGCCATTCGGCCCAACGGGTCCATGTCGGTGTTTATGCTCCACAGGAGCCTCCTCCCACCCTACTTCATCTCACCCCATCAGCATATCCTTCTATTCCTTTCTCCCTCATGTGTTTATCTAACTTCCCCTTAAATGCATCTCAGCTATTCGCCTCAACCACTCCCTGTGGTAGCGAGTTCTCTGGGTAAAGAGGTTGCTCCTGAATTCCCCATTGGATTTATTAGTAACTTTCTTGTATTTATTCGCCTTAGTTCTGGTCTCGTCTCACCTAACAGCACTGCGGGAGCACCTTCACCACACGGACTGCAGCGGTTCAAGAAGGCGGCTCACCACCACCTTCTCGATTGCGATTAGGGATGGGCAATAAACGCCGGCCTTGCCCAGCGACGCCCACAACCCGTGAATGAATTTTAAAAAAAGAAGCGGATTGTTTTGCCGAGGTCTTTACTCTCTTCAGATTTCCAGCGTCCGCAGTATTTTGCTTTGGAATAAAAAAAAACATTGTCTTAATTCCCATCACAAAGTCCGTACCCGTGCCACTGATTCCATCCCCCTCTCCAGCCACTGCCACAGGCTGGCCTCCCGTCCTCAGCACTCGGCAAACATCAGCGCACGCGAAGCTCCGCCGCCCCGTATCCAATCCCACACCAAGGCCTGCCCACCCACATCCCCTTTGACCCACACCGTCTCCCAGCAACTCAGATCTAGCATTCTCATCCTCGTGCCTTCATTTTTACTCCAACTCTACAACCCCTGGAACTCTGTTCCCTTGACTCTGGCCTCTTGCGCATCCCTCGCTCCCTTCACCCCGCCATTGGCGACCGCGCCTTCAGCCACCTCTGGAATGCCCTCCCCGAACCCGTCCTTTAAGAACCTCCAAACTTTTGGTCTCCTAATATCTCCTTCTTTGGCTTGGTGCCTATTTTTGTCTGATTCACCCCCTTGTGAAGTTCCTTGGGTCATTTTCCATATAAATACACTTATAAAAAATTCATTCTCGGGATGTGGGCGTCGCTGGCAAGGTCGGCATTTATTGCCCATCTCTAATTGCCCTGGAGGTGAGCCGCCTTCTTGAACCGCTGCAGTCCGTGTGGTGAAGGTGCTCCCACAGTGCTGTTAGGGAGGGAGTTCCAGGATTTTGACCCAGCAACGATGAAGGATCGGCCGATATATTTCTAAAGTCGGGATGGTGTGTGACTTGGAGGTGGTTCACCAGGTTGTTGATGATGAGTCACCTTTTCGATGGTAACGTGAAGGGGAGATGGTTCGGCACTGTCTTGTTGCGGATGACCATTGCCTGGTACTTATCAGCCCAAGTCTGGGTGCTGTTCGGGTCTTGCTGCATGCGGGCATGGACTGCTTCCTTAGCTGAGGAGTTGAAAATGAAACTGAACACTGCAATCAGCGGAACAGCCCAACTTCTGACCTTACGATGGAGGGAAGGTCATTGATGAAGCAGCTGAAGATGGTGGGCTGAGGACGCTGCCCTGAAGAACTTATGCAGCACTGTCCTGGGGCAGAGAAGATTGGCCTCCAATCTGTTAATTAGCAACTCCTTGTAAAAAATAAACTATGCTTAAAATGCCTGCGTTGGCCTGACAATTGGAACCTGGAATCATGGCTTACTAACTGCATGCTTGCAACCATTTGACAAACCATTTAAAAAGCACATGCGCCAGGGCCAATATTAACTTGGGCAGCAACAGAACTGGGTGCTGCATTGGATGAACTCTGTACAGCTAGTGTTCCCTCCCATGTGGAGTTCTTGTCTTCTTTCCATTTCATTTCTTCGCATTTGACCAAATCATTTAAAACCTGAATCACGCTGTTGCGAAAGTTTCCCCATCAGAGCATTTTTTGAGAAGGCAGACACAGTCTGTTCCTGGGAACATCACCATTTAACAGGCCAGGCTGTGGAGACAATTCAGTTTTATAGACATTTTTATCAGGGATGCGAAATGTGCTTTTTTTTTTGTTAGAAACCTTGTCTTATGACTTAAGATGCTTGCGAGAAATTGGCAGGTTTGGGAAATTTCGACGGGCTCCCCTCACTGCTCAGGTAAGATTATTACGGCTTAATTTGACTCACAATAAAATGGTCATTGTTCTGCATTCAGCACTCCTGATTTGCTGATCGTAGCAAGATCACGTGAAAGCAACTCAAAATTTCCACTGAGGGGCAAAACGCACATTACATGCAGTGGCATTATCTTATAAAATGTACTGTAGGGTTGTTCCTGGCAGGACACGCACTACAGCTTTAAGAGGACAGGACCATTGCACTATGCAATGCGATGGTCTCGCATCTGCTGTCGAATTGGAGAAACGGTACACAGTGCAGCTTTTCCACATTAAATCCGTCGAGGTGTAATGGCTGAGCACCAGCAAGATGTGGTGCCTGTAAACAGATCAAATCTCACGGTCAAATAAAGAGCGCATCAAGAGAAAGTAGTTTGGAGTTGGAGATTATTTTTTAAAATTCGTTATGGGGATGTGGGTGTCGCGGGCAAGGCCAGCATTTCTTGCCCATCGCCATCAACAGATGTCTTAAGATTCACAAAGGGATGAGTGCACAGGCACTGGGGCCAGCAACGATCGAGGTAGTCCCAGACGGACTGTGGCAGGATCTGGGTTGAAGGGCCTGGGGCCACTTCTGAAGCCAAACCCAAAGTTCTTATTCAGCACTTCAGAGAATTGGCCAACATACTCACGCAAAAAATGTACCAGTTTCGATACTCCCAATAGTTGGGTTTGTCCATTTTCTGGGCCAAATGTGCAGCACAAGGCAAATCACTCACTCATCATCCGACAGGACAACAGCTTTTCAGCCTAAGCTGGTATTTTACCCAGGTCCATCTAGTCTTGCTACAATTGTACAGGGCCTTGGTGAGACCACACCTGGAGTACTGTGCACAGTTTTGGTCTCCTTATCCAAGGAAGGATATACTTGCCTTGGAGGCAGTGCAACAAAGGTTCACTAGATTGATTCCTGGGATGAGAGGTGCTGTCCTATGATGAGAGATTGTGTAGAATGGGCCTGGACTCTCTGGAGTTTAGAAGAATGAGAGGTGATCTCATTGAAACATACAAGATTCTGAGGGGGATTGACAGGGTAGATGCTGAGAGGTTGTTTCCCCTGGCTGAGGAGTTTAGAACTAGGGGGCATAGTCTCAGAATAAGGGGTCGGCCATTTAAGACTGAGATGAGGAAGAATTTCTTCACTCAGAGGGTTGTGAATCTTTGGAATTCTCTGCCCCAGAGGGCTGTGGATGCTGAGTCTTTGAGTATATTCAAGGCTGAGATAGATAGATTTTTGGACTCTAGGGGAATCAAGGGATATGGAGATCGAGCAGGAAAGTGGAGTTGAGGTCGATGATCAGCCATGATCTTATTGAATGGCGGAGCAGGCTCTAGGGGCCGAATGGCCCACTGCTGCTTTTACTTATGTAGACCAGAACCCAACGCTGCTCCTTCAATACCCCTCCTCCACTACTGCCCCATTCTCTCTAGAGAAACAGGCCACCGGTACCAAGGACACATTTTTATTTTCTGCCTTTTCGTTGAACGCTCTGTATAACAAAAACAAAACTGAACGTTGGATAACATATTTACATAAAATATCTACAAAAACCACAGAAGGACAGGAACACAAGCATCTGTAAAAGAGGAACGTGTAACCGAGCCAAAGCCAGTGACCGCCTTCCACAGAATCTTGAGTTATCGCTACTGATCGCATTCTCAACCACGTCTGTCCCATGGTCATAGTCTTCATGGTCCAAGCTTCCATCTTAAGAAGTCTCCTCATCTTCAATCTTGGGTGCCAAGTAATACTTGACGTGCCCCATGTCAGCAATCTTGTACTCCACCACTACAAAAAGTCAAAAATCAAGCATTAAGCACCGGTTCCTCAGGACCACAGACCAATAACAGCTACTCAAGCCTCTCTCAACAGGCGCTGCTCTGGTTATCTGAAGGCTGGTACTATGGTATTGGCCAGCTCGCTGGTAGCTCAGCTCCAGCAGCCGGTTTCCACGTGCGAGGCTGGACAACGTGCCGACGGTTTATTCAACGGCAGGAAGGAGTGTGGCACAGCCAAGCCTGATTCAGCCAGGAGCCAACACCCCGCCTTCCAGCAGGGATCACTGGGCCGCGATTTGCAGCAACACCCTCCCTCCCTTCCTTATCTGCCCAGCCACTGGATGGTCAGAACCAATGTCCCCATCAGTTTTATTTTGGGGCCGCACGGCCCCTTTAAACAGGCGGCGCGGGGACCTCTAGAGCGCTGCGCGGCCAGCACAGCTTCAAGGGAACGTTGGTCAGAACTCCTAAGCTGCGTCATTGGCAGAGATGTCAGGGCACTTACTTTGCTCCAAAGGACACACCTCACCTCATTGGCCAGCTCCACCAAAGAGCCGGCACAGGCACGACAGGCCGAATGGTCTCCTTCTGTGCTGTATCATTCTAATGGTAACCAAGAGCTCAGGAAGGGAGCTTAAGAACGCACGACGGGAGAGGTTCCTGCTTATCAGCATAGCGGAGGATAGCAAGACCAGTCAGCAACCAGCTCACCGCCACAACCGGGATCAACCTTCTTGCCGGGACAGCCTTGAAATAAACTAGCGCGAAGCCGCTGCACTGCTGTGGCCGAGAGGGAGTCAGGCAGCCAGATTAAAAGGCCGAATCTTACTAGTAACATTGCGTCAAGACAAACGCTTAATTTGGCGAGCGTTGTGCGCTGGGGGGGTCAGAACGTGATTCGCCAGAACACATACCGAGAGGAATGTCTGCAGACATGCTGAGCGTGACTGTTGGGGAGAGAGGGGTGGCTTTCGTGAAGAAGTTCAGGTACCGCAGGGCAAAGGTCAGCTGCACGGGCTCGTTCATCTCGATGGTCACCTGCCAAAGAAGAGAAAGTTTATTTTCCCCCACAGTTGCTGCACAACCCCCCACCCCTCAAAACCCCATCATCACACACAGCAGTCAGACCTGGATAGTTACAGCCACACACTCCCAGAGGATATCTTGACCGAGGCGCTCCAATTTAATTGTGGCTCTGGGCTGGGGGGGGTCGAGCAAGCACGAGGAATTGGGCTGAAGTTGATGGACCCCTGAGGGGTCTGGACAGGGTGGATGTGGAGAGGATGTTTCCTCTTGTGGGAGAATCTAGAACTAGGTCACTGTTTAAAAATAAGGGGTCGCCCATTTAAGACAGAGATGAGGAGAATTTTTTCCTCAGAGGGTTGAGAGTCTTTGGAACTCTCTTCCTCAGAGGGCGGTGGAAGCAGAGTCTTTGAATATTTTTAAGGCAGAGGTAGATAGATTCTTGGTAAGCAAGGGGGTGAAAGGTTATCGGGGGTAGGCGGGAATGTGGAGTAATCAGATCAGCCACGATCTTATTGAATGGCGGAGCAGGCTCAAGGGGCCGTATGGCCTACTCCTAATTCATATATATGTATGAATCCACCCATAGCCATGGAAGCAAGGGCAGTCAGAGGCCAGGAATGGATCCTCAGACACCACCTTTTGTGGACAAATAGGATTGACCTCCCCTGCACCCACCCCCCTCCCCGCCTTTCTGCCCAAGTTAAATGCAGTTAACAGCCTACACTCAAGGTCTGAGCCTGCCCTAAATAAAAACCATCAACTCGAAAGGATTTCTGGCGCAGTAACTGACGCAGTGGAGGGCACGCTCCGAGTGCCAGTAATGGACACGAGAACAAGCTCGGCCCAATCAACGCGACCCGGACCTGTGATTACTTCCACCACCGCAACCACCGAATCAAATGGGCATTCTGGAAGAAACATATCTCTATAGACAGTCAGGGCTAACGGCAGGATCGATAGACAGGGCTAACGGTGGGAGAGACATGTATCCTGGTATCCGAATATGATTTATTTGGTGAATCGTCTCGGTGACCCGTTCATTCTTGCGATACCCATTTTGCTCCCCAAGACACAGCAAGGAACGGAAGGTACTCACCGCTTCTTCCTCTTTGTCGACGTTGCTGGTCTGGGACAGTTTAACGTTGCCCGTTCCCAACTCCCCGCTAGCCGAGAACTTCACCCCATCTTTGGCACAGGAAATCACCACGGCATCGCCGATCTGGCTCAAGTCTCGGCAGATCCGGGCAAATTCTCCAGACGGCATCTTCACCACACAGCTGTACTCCTGCTCCTGAACGGCACCAGGATAGAGCGGCCAATCAGAGTGTATCAGACAAATTTAAAAAGACACACACAGCCGCCACCATATTTAATCTATTATCAATCTTTAACGCTCACCAAAAGCAAGGCTGGATATGTTAAAACCGACTTACTGGAATTCCAAGCTGTTCAACATCCAAATCCATCAGCTTCATCTCATAGTCAGAGACTTTTTCCTGATCTGCAATAAGATACAGTCAGCTGAACACACTATAGCTCACTGCCCAGAACGTCAGCAATTTCATAGTTATTCTACTGACAAAGAAAGGAAGTTATGCTAAACCCTTTTTTTAAAAAAAACCCTGGAGTATTCTGGGCACCACATTTTAGGAAGGATGTCCAGGCCTTGCAAAGGAGATTTACTGGGACGAGACCAAAGACTGGAGAAGCTGGGAGCGTTCTCCTTAGAACAGAGAAGGTTAAGGAGAGATTTAATAGAGGCGTTCAAAACTATGACGGGCTTTGATAGCGTAGATCGGGGAGAAACTAGCAGGAGGGTCGGTAACCAGAGACGACAGATTTAAGATAATTGGCAAAAGGAACCAGGGGGAGAGATGAGAATTGTTTTTTTACGCAGCGAGTTGTTGTGATCTGGAACGCGCTGCCTGAAAGGGCGGTGGAAGCAGATTCAATAGTAACTTTCAAAAGGGAATTGGATAAATACTCTAAGAGGAAATACTTGCTACGGGGAAAGAGCGGACGAGTGGGACTAATTGGAGTTCTTTCAAATAGAAAGAGCTGGCACAGGCAGGACGGGCCAAGCGGCCTCCTGTGCTGTGATTCTAGTCTATGACGGTGCACAGGATCAGACAGAGGATTTCTTCAAATCGATTCGGTAGCCGAGACTACAAATTTTTGCATCAACGCAACTTCGGCTCTTCAACATGTGCAATGTGGTACAGCTCTGGCAGTTAACCCGAGGAGCTAAACCTGATGCACTCGGGCCTTCATACCCGCCGTGCCACACTGCGACTGGCAGTTCTGGTTTAACGCGCAGACTTATCCAGAGGAAAGGAACCGACAGTGCCAGGCCAACCCGGGCGCCTGATACTCACTCTGCGACTCGAAGACCAGTGCCAGCGTGTCTGCATTGTCCTCTGCCCTCAGTGTGATGATGTCCTCGTTGCCAGCGCATTTAAGAATTTTGGACATGCTGCAATGGGAACCAGAATATTAGAAATCATGGCTATTGTTGAACCCAATGCCCTTACGAATTAACTGCGAACCCATGAAGTCCTTTGTTCTGGACAATTACCAATGCATCAGTTAAAAAGATTACCTTGCACGCCTGTCTATACGGGACAGCTACACAGGTCATCAACCTGAAACATTAACTCTGTTTCTCTCCACAGATGCTGCCTGACCTGCTGAGTATTTCCAGCATTTTTTCCTCAGATTTCCAGCATCCGTAGTGTTGTTTTCTTAGCGCGGACAACAGGATCGGGGAAGAAATAATCCATCAGGCATCTACCACTCGTGTAACAGGATGCCCAGGATCTGTACGCACCCCATAGTCCAATAGCACGGAGACGCTCTGCCAAGGTGCAAGTGCGTAGAATCCTTTAAAGAAAGCCTTGCTCATTGAAACTTATAAAATTCTAACAGGAATAGACGCAGGTAGGATGTTCCTGATGGCGGGGGAGTCCAGAACCAGGGGTCACAGTCTAAGGATAAGGGGTAAGCCATTTAGGACTGAGATGAGGAGGAATTTCTTCACCCAGAGAGTGGTGAACCTGTGGAATTCCAATTCATTAAATAGATTCAAGAAGGAGTTGGATTATATTTCTTAAGGCTAAAGGGATCAAGGGATATGGGGAGAAAGCAGGGACAGGGTACTGAATTTGGATGATCAGCCATGATCGCATTAAATGGCGGAGCAGGCTAGAGGGGCCGAAAGGCCTACTCCTGCTCCTATCTTCTATGATTCTAAGGAGACCAAGGGATATGGGGAGAAAGCAGGGACAGGGTACTGAATTTGGATGATCAGCCATGATCGAGGCTCGAGGGGCCGAAGGGCCTACTCCTGCTCCTATCTTCTATGTTTCTATGCATTTATATAGCGCCATTCTCGACCTCAGAATCTCCCAAAGCACTTTACAGCCAATGAAGTGCTTTTTGAAGAGCAGTCACTGTAGGAAACGGGGCAGCCAATCTGCGCACAGCAAGCTCCCACAAGCAGCAATGTGATAAATGACCAGATAATCTGTTTTAGATGTCGATTGAGGGATAAACATTGGCAGCCGGGGGAGGCACGACTCAGGGTTGGCGAGGGGCTGAGCAAGACTCAGTAGAATTAGACCCCAGTGAGAGTTTGCAACTTCAGGAGTGGAGGAATTATGTAACATTTTGAAAAAGCACAGAGAGATAAATTAAATTAGGGGGGGGGGGGGGGGGGGAGGGATTTACTTTTACAGATCCACAAAAATTGAGTTCAATTAAAAATAAAAAGTACAACAGAATTAAACGGATGCAAGTGGTTTAAGACCTTTTGCTGGTCTCTTTTTTTTAAATCACACAAAGAATTGCAACAAGTCTGGGCAGATTCCCGCCAACTCCGGCCTTTGTCCTTTCGCGCGCAAATGACGTCACGGCGGGGCCTGGTGGCGCCTTTTTTTTTGCAAAAGAGAAATCCGGAGGGAAATGGGACTCGGTGCAAAGCTGGTCTCCCCCCCCACCCAAAAAAACCCCTAGAATCCAGCCCCGGTTAAAATAAAGCGATGAAGCCGCTCAATGCACCGCAAACATTAAGAACCGGCCGCACCTTCGGTCTATTTCAAATGCGCAACATTAAAAAATTGCAACATTAAAAAGTTGCAGATCACCAAGGCATGCATTTATGCTTGATTTCCGCCAATAAATGCATCGAAATGGACTATTTGCAAAAATTAGAGCTTGAAAAATAATTAGTTTTGCCAATGCTTGGCTTGAAGATTGAATATCTCCCCCTAGTTTTAATTAAATGTACCATATTTAACACACGGATTGCAAGTTTTTATTTCTGCCAATACACGCACCTGCTGAGGTTTACCCCCATGGCGAGGTTTCTGTCGCAGCGGTAGGTGTCGAAGCCATCGCTCCGCAGGGTGAGCTGCACCAGGGAGACGTGCGAGCTGTCCATGGACTGCAGGCTGATGCCGGTCGAGCTGATGTCCCAACACGCCTCGGTGATCAGATCCTTCAGCGCCTCCAACACCTTCTTCAGGATGCTGCCCTGCACCAAGCGAGCCTCAAACATCTCTGCAACTGAATGTTTTCTAGCAAAGGCTGCTAAAGAAATATAATAATAATAATAATAACAGACGAGTCGGTTGCAAAGATGTGGACCGAGTGCACCCAACTGCAGTCAGTCTCACCACCAAATGAGAGGGCCTACAGCTCGCTCACTTCCTGATATAAGGTTATGCAAATGAGCATTGCCATATATGGTAACGGCGCGAACTTATTTCTAGTTTTTAAAATAAAACTAAAAAACTTAGCCTTTGCAACCTTTGTTAAAAGCCTGTGTTTGAATTGCAAGTTGTTCTTGGACATAGGTGCAATATATTCTTTGATCACATTGACATTCTTTGAAATTGACATATGCAAATCTATCTGTCATCCGGGCGCGTAAATAAGTGTCAGATTTTATACATTATTTTTCCAATTTATCACATTGTTTTCCGCTGGAATTAACCTCTGTTATTACACAAAAAGTCATTCAATAAAACACACTTTGCAAAGTTTTCCATTTGGGCAGAAGTTTCGATTGTTGCAATGAATAACAGATGCTTTTGCGATTTCTCTTATTCCAAAGGATTTTTATAAAGACACTTTAAATATAAAATTCCCTGTTAAATGCATTATTGCCCAGACCCTTGAAACTGATAAAACCAAATGTCTTACTGGAATGATGCTAATTGTCAGGATGCAGCAATTTAATATATTGGCAACATCAGGTCAATGAGATAATTGTCACAGCTATATAAAATATTTGCAAAAGAAATGATCTATTGGGGATTAGAAAAGAGAAATTAGAGCAGAAATACCAGGGACTGGCTGAAAACCACTGGGCGCATGCGTGGGAGGACCGTTCGGCAGCGCTCCCCTCCGCCTCCTGGCGGTGGGAGGACCGTTCTGCAGCGCTCTCCACCGCCCCCTGGCGGTGGGAGGACCTTTGTGCGGCGCTCGCCTGTGCCCTCTGGTGCTGGGAGGACCTTTGTGCAGCGCTCTCTCCTGCGCCCCCTGGCGGTGGGAGGACCTTTGTGCAGCGCTCTCCTGCGCCTCCTGGTGGTGGGAGGACCGTTGTGCCGTGCTGTCCTGCGCCTCCTGGTGGTGGGAGGACCGTTGTGCCGTGCTATCCTGCGCCTACTGGTGGTGGGAGGACCGTTGTGCAGCGCTCGCTGTGAGACAGTTGTTGAGGCGGCGTCGAGTGTCGGTGTCTCCCGGTTGCTGTCGGTGGGGGATCAAGGCTGCAGGCCGCGCTCCCACAGTCCCCGGGGTGAGTTTGGGAGGTGAAGGACAGACCGAGCCGCCAAGAGATGGAGCGGCGGGGCGGCGACACGGCCGAGCTGAGGCGCCGGGCCCGCGACGACGAATCGCTGGATGAGCGGGTGAGAGAGAGTCGGCGAAAACCTGCCGGGCCCGCGCCTTTAAATTCAAGGGATTGACTGAGGGGGTCCGGCCAGACACCCCCCGGCCAGACACCCCCGCCCCACAGACACCCCCTCCCAGACACCCCCCCCCCCCAGACAATCCCCCCAGACAACCCCCCCCCCAAGACAACCCCCCCCAGACAACACCCCCTCCCCCAGACCCCCCCCCCAGACAACACCCCCTCCCCCAGACCCCCCCCCCAGACAACACCCCCTCCCCCAGACCCCCCCCCCAGACAATCCCCCCCAGACAACCCCCCCCCCCCAGACAACCCCCCCCCCAGACAACCCCCCCCCCCAGACAACCCCCCCCCCCAGACAACCCCCCCCCCCAGACAACCCCCCCCCCCCCAGACAACCCCCCCCCCCCCAGGCAACCCCCCCCCCCAGACAACCCCCCCCCCCAGACAACCCCCCCCCAGACAACCCCCCCCCCGACAACCCCCCCCCCGACAACCCCCCCCCCGACAACCCCCCCCTGACGACAACCCCCCCGACAACCCCCCCCCGACAACCCCCCCCAGACAACCCCCCCCAGACAACCCCCCCCAGACAACCCCCCCCAGACAACCCCCCCCAGACAACCCCCCCAGACAACCCCCCCCAGACAACCCCCCCCAGACAACCCCCCCCAGACAACCCCCCCCCAGACAACCCCCCCCCAGACAACCCCCCCCCAGACACCCCCCCTCCCCCCAGACCCCCCCCCTCCCCCCAGACCCCCCCCCAGACAACCCCCCCCCAGACAACCCCCCCCCAGACAACCCCCCCCCAGACAACCCCCCCCCAGACAACCCCCCCCAGACAACCCCCCCCAGACAACCCCCCCCCCAGACAACCCCCCCCCGACAACCCCCCCCCGACAACCCCCCCCGACAACCCCCCCCAGACAACCCCCCCCAGACAACCCCCCCAGACAACCCCCCCCAGACAACCCCCCCCAGACAACCCCCCCCAGACAACCCCCCCCAGACAACCCCCCCCAGACAACCCCCCCCAGACAACCCCCCCCCAGACAACCCCCCCCCAGACAACCCCCCCCCAGACAACCCCCCCCCAGACACCCCCCCTCCCCCCAGACCCCCCCCCTCCCCCCAGACCCCCCCCCCCAGACAACCCCCCCCCAGACAACCCCCCCCCAGACAACCCCCCCCCAGACAACCCCCCCCCCAGACAACCCCCCCCAGACAACCCCCCCCAGACAACCCCCCCCCCAGACAACCCCCCCCCGACAACCCCCCCCCGACAACCCCCCCCGACAACCCCCCCCCGACAACCCCCCCCGACAACCCCCCCAGACAACCCCCCCCCCAGACAACCCCCCCCAGACAACCCCCCCCAGACAACCCCCCCCAGACAACCCCCCCCAGACAACCCCCCCCAGACAACCCCCCCCAGACAACCCCCCCCAGACAACCCCCCCCAGACAACCCCCCCCAGACAACCCCCCCCAGACAACCCCCCCCAGACAACCCCCCCCAGACAACCCCCCCCAGACAACCCCCCCCCAGACAACCCCCCCCAGACAACCCCCCCCAGACAACCCCCCCCAGACAACCCCCCCCAGACAACCCCCCCCCAGACAACCCCCCCCCCCGACAACCCCCCCCCAGACAACCCCCCCCCAGACAACCCCCCCCCCAGACAACCCCCCCCCCCCAGACAACCCCCCCCCCCAGACAACCCCCCCCCAGACAACCCCCCCCCCAGACAACCCCCCCCCCAGACAACCCCCCCCCCCAGACAACCCCCCCCCCAGACAACCCCCCCCCAGACAACCCCCCCCCAGACAACCCCCCCCAGACAACCCCCCCCCCAGACAACCCCCCCCCCAGACACCCCCCCCCCAGACAACCCCCCCCCAGACAACCCCCCCCCCCCAGACAACCCCCCCCCCCAGACAACCCCCCCCCCCCCAGACAACCCCCCCCCCCCAGACAACCCCCCCCCCCCCAGACAACCGACCCCTCCCAACCCGACCCCCCTCTGACCCAGATCCCCCCCAGCGCCTCAGACATACCCCAGGACATGATTATAAGACTGGGGCGTTGGATGGGATGTGACTGGAATCTGGGACGCGTCTGGGGCCAGTGAAGTTTTGGTCAAGGGAGATTCTCAAGCCCTGGAGGTGGTAGCGGAAGAACGAGGCTGAACCACAGTGTCAGAGGATCAAGTTCACGAGTAAAGACCGGTGAAGCTTGGCCCTTTCAGCCTTGACAGGTGGCAACTAAGAGGAGAGCTCGTAGAAGTATAACTGCCAGTGAACATGTAGACGCAGAAAATCTGGAACACTGCTTTATTGCAAGGGGGTTGGAGTACAAGAGTAAGGAAGTCTTGCTACAATTGTACAGGGCCTTGGTGAGACCACACCTGGAGTATTGTGCACAGTTTTTGTCTCTGTACCTAAGGAAGGATATACTTGCCTTAGAGGCGGTGCAACGAAGGTTCACGAGACTGATCTCTGGGATGAGAGGGTTGTCCTATGAGGAGATATTGAGTATATTAGGCCTATACTCTCTGTGATTTAAAAGAATGAGAGGTGATCTCATTGAAGCATATATGATTCTGAGGGGGATTGACAGAGTAGATGCTGAGAGATTGTTTCCCCTGGCTGGAGAGTCTAGAACTAGGTGTCATAGTCTCAGGATAAGGGGTCGGCCATTTAAGACTGAGATGAGAAGGAATCTCTTCACTCAGAGGGTTGTGAATCTTTGGAATTCTCTACCGCAAAGGGCTGTGGATGCTGAGTCATTGAGTATATTCAAGGCTGAGATCGATAGATTTTTGGACTCAAGGGATATGGGGATCAGGCTGGAGAGTGGAGTTAAGTCGAAGATCAGCCATGATCTTATTGAATGGCGGAGCAGGCTCGAGGGGTCGTAAGGCCGACTCCTGCTCCTAGTTCTTATGTTCTTATGCTTCAAACTAAGCCATGATCGTAGGACAGAAGAGAACAGACCGTGACCAGCAAAAGGCAAATTTAGATAAAGAATGATTAACTGGTGGGACAGTGGAGGCAAAACCCTTGGAATTATTTAAGAAACAGATTGATGAGGGGACTGTAGTTATTTTTAGAATGTATAATGGGCTAACATTTGCGGTCGGATGCCTCCGACCTGCAAAAATTCTACGAATGTACCCGGTGGCCCGGGAAATACGGAGGCTCGCGATCCTGGGCCTCTCTGGGTCCGTGCGGGCAGAGGCCCCCGTATCCCAGGGGCGCAGGCGGTTCGTAGGCGCCCCTGGAATCACGTGGGCCGGCCCAACCAATAAAAGAAGGGAATCCCCATTCATACTTATTGGAGTCACTTAAAAAAATATGAAATAATTTTTTTTAATTACATATTTAAAATTAATTAAAATGCCATTTAATTAAATATTTTAAACAATTTAATTTTTGGAAAAAAATTATATGTTTATACGGGGCTAAAATTAAACTTACCTTATTGAAGAGTATTTTTAATTTATAAATGAGTGATAACATTTTATTTTTCAATTTTTTTAAACTCTTTTTTGCTGGTAAAAGCAGGCCTGCTTTTACCAGGCGTAAGAATCTCACGGGCATTCAGTGGACGGAAGTTGGGCAAATAGCGCAACTCCCCACCCGCAGAGGCCCGTCTCCCGGGGATGCGGAGGATCTGTCAAGAGAATTCTTGACAGATCGCAAGTGCCGGGTTTTCGTGCATGCGCTTCGCGTGCCTAAACTCGGAACTTGCGCGCCTGCGCACCTCGTACGTACCCGTGGGGGTCGCAAAATACGGCCCAACGAAAACAGAAAATGCTGGAAACACTCAGCAGGTCAGGCAGCATCTGAGGAGAGAGAAACAGAGTCAAAGTTTCAGGTCGAAGACCTTTCATCAGAACCTTTTTATCCTGGCTGTATGTGCTAGGCTGGGTCAAGTAAGCTTTTTTCATCCGGGTTTTGTGTTATAGAAATTTCTGAGGAGGATTTATTTTTTAGGATGTCCCGTGGAAAATGTCGGTTTTCGGGTATTTAACTTGACCCATTTTGGCCGCAGTTGGGAGGATATCATTTGCTCCTCGTGAGTAGTCTGGGATCAGGAGAACAGTTATGATGTTTAGCTGCAAAGTTGGAGGTGCAGTTTAAACTGGCCTGTCCCTTTTAAGACTGTTGGTCAGCACGTCCCTTTGGGAAAAGTGGTCTAAATAGGTGAATCCAGCTGCTTGTAACTGTCTAAGGTCACCTAGAGGCTAATTGCATCTGTTTGTATGTTTCTGGCTCTGGGTCAGAAGAACCCAGCATTTAAAAAAAAAGTTTTATATTGCATAGTATTTACCGCACAGAAACAGGCCATTCGGCCCAACTGGTCCGTGCTGGTGTTTATGCTCCACATGAACCTCCTCCTACCCCTCTTCATCTGACCCCATCAACATATCCTTCTATTGCTTTCCCCCTCATATACTTAGCTAGCTTCGCCTTAAATGCATCTCTGCTATTCGCCTCAACCACTCCTTGTGGTAGCGAGTTCCACATTCTAACCACTCTCTGGGTAAAGAAGTCAGTGACTATCTTATATTTACGGCCTCTAGTTCTGGTCTCCCCCGCAAGTGGAAACATCTTCTCTACGTCTACCCTATCGAACCCTTTTATAGTCTTAAGAGAAAAGGGCCCCAGCCTGTTCAATCTTTTCTGATAGGTGCAACCTCTCAGTTCTGGTATCATTCTCGTAAGTCTTTTTTGCACCCTCTCCAGTGCCTCTCCATATCCTTTCTACAATATGGAGACCAGAACTGCGCACAGTGCTCCAAGTGTGGTCTAACCAAGGTTCGATACAAGTTCAACATAACTTCTCTGCTTTTCAACTCTGTCCCCCTAGAAGTTAACCCCCAGTGCTTTCTTTGCTTTTTTTATGGCCTTATTAACCTGCGTCGCTACTTTTAGTGATCTGTGTATCTGTGCTCCCAGATCACTCTACTCCATTTAGACACTAATTTTCCAAGGTACACTGGCAACTGAGCTAGATGGTATCTGCGACTAGACTGTGGCTAGACTTATAAATAAATGATACATATATTTTTAAAATGTGTAATGATGTGTGCTTGCTGTGTAGGATGGTGCGTCTGCTACGTTGTGTGGGTTGGGAGCTGTTGGGGGAAATCTCCCATGTTATTTGTGGTCCAAATGTTTAGGCTGGTAATGATCACCAGCATTTTTATTTGTGACTATCCTCCATTTTTTAAAATATTCATTCACGGGATGTGGGCGTCGCTGGCAAGGCCAGCGTTTATTGCCCATCCCTAATTGCCAGTGAGAAGGTGGTGGTGAGCCGCCTTCTTGAACCGCTGCAGTCCGTGTGGTGAAGGTGCTCCCACAGTGCTGTTAGGGAGGGAGTTCCAGGATTTTGACCCAGCGACGATGAAGGATCGGCCGATATATTTCCAAGTCAGGATGGTGTTGAACTTGGAGGGGAACTTGGAGGCGGTGGTGTTCCCATGCGCCTGCTGCCCTTGTCCTTCTAGGAGCTAGTGGGACAAGGGCAGCAGCCACATGGGAACACTGTTCCACTTCATTTTCACCACTGCCTTTAAAGTGGGCGGGGGGGTTGGTGGTGGTGCTTCTGCCCTTTTTACTGTCTGAGCGCCATTGGGTAACGCGTGTCTGAATGCTTCGGGAAAACAGCCCCTCTGTTCAGCTAAGTGAATAATTAGGATAGATAATTCTCTCTTTAGTGGTCAGCCCAGGTGGGTAACGGGACAGTTCGGTTAATTGGAACACCCGATTGTGGGATGGCTCCAATTTTCTGCATTTACTGATGGTTTCTGCAGGGTTAAAATAATTATCCACTGCGAGGTTCAGCATCGTTTGGACAAGTGATGTTTGGAGGAGCGGTTTCCCCGCTGTGCATCTATCCAGTGAGACTGGCCTTCTGGCAAGGACGGTTCCTCATTTGTTTTTAATATATATCCCTGTCCAGGTCAGGCAGAGAACACAGAGGAGAAGCAAGGCGGGGTTTTTTTTTGGTATCCCCCTCCTCCCCTCAGAATTCAGTGCTAAACGCGCACGACGTTACGTCGTCGATTGTAACAGGAAATTGTGGAAATGTTTGCAGATGTTAGTACAGAGAGCTGCTCCGTGTTGTAATTTGAAGTGATCGACAGCAATCGATGAGCACAAGAACTGTCGCTTTAGTTGCCTGGTGGCTGTGGGCTTCGAGCAGCTGCTCACTGCTGCGCACTGATAAAAGGCCGAGAGGTCGATTGTGACGAGCCTGTGAAAAGCAGTGCCCCCGCCTCTTCGTGAAATAAAGGCACCGCCAAAAGAACGTGGACACCAGAAGGATGGGTTGAACCTCACAGACTGATCGCTTCTTAATGCATTGAACAGAGCAGGTGACCAAAGCGACAAAGTGACTGGCTTTATAGAGATTGGTAATGTTTGTAAAGGAGATGCAGATAAATCCATTTCCCAAGAGAAGCCACCGGTGAGGTTAACCTATGAGTGCTGGTGGAATTGCATTTCTATCAACTACTGACTGATTCCTGAGTTGGGGGGATTGTTCTATGAGGAGAGATTGAGGAGACTAGGCCTATATTCCCTAGAGTTTAGAAGAATGAGAGGTGATCTAATTGAAACGTATAAAACTCTTAAGAGGATTGACCGGGTAGATGCTGAGAGGTTGTTTCCCTTGGCTGGAGAGTCTAGAACTAGGGGTCATAGTCTCAGGATAAGGATGTCTTGCTGCAGTTGTACAGGGCCTTGGTGAGACCACACCTTGAGTATTGTGTGCAGTTTTGGTCGCCTTATCTGAGGAAGGATGTTCTTGCCATGGAGGGAGTGCAGCGAAGATTTACCAGACTGATACCTGGGATGGCAGGAATGACGTATGAGGAGAGATTGGGTCGATTAGGCTTATATTCGCTGGAGTTTAGAAGAATGAGAGGGGATCTCATTGAAACTTATAAAATTCTAAACAGGACTAGACAGACTAGATGCAGGAAGGATGTTCCCGATGGCGGGGGAGTCCAGAACCAGAGGTCACAGTCTAAGGATAAGGTGTAAGCCATTTAGGACTGAGATGAGGAATTTCTTCACCCAGAGAGTGGTGAACCTGTGGAATTCTCTACCACAGAAGGCAGTTGAGGGCAATTCATTAAATATATTCAAGAATGAGATAGATATATTTCTTAAGGCTAAAGGGATCACGGGATATGGGGAGAAAGCAGGGACAGGGTACTGAATTTGGATGATCAGCCATGATCTCATTAAATGGCGGAGTAGGCTCGAGGGGCCGAATGGCCTACTCCTGCTCCTATCTTCTATATTTCTATGTTTAGGACTGAGATGAGGAGAAATTTCTTCACTCAAAGGGTTGTGAATCTTTGGAATTCTCTACCTCAGAGGGCTGTGGAGGCTCAGTCGTTGAGTATATTCAAGACAGAGACCGATAGATTTTTGGATATAAGTGAACCAAGGGATATGGGGCTAGTGCAGGAAAGTGGAGTTGAGGTCGAAGATCAGCCATGATCTTATTGAAGGGCAGACCACGCTCGAAGGGCCGAATGGCCAATCCTGCATCTATTTCTCATGACTGTTGTGAGGGTTCCTCTAATACTCCCTGGTACCCTCACTGTCCCACATTCAGGTAGGGGCGATCACCATCTCGAGCACTCTTTTCCACCAGCCCCCCCCCCCCCCCACCTCAGTGGAAACTATTTAACGTTCTCGTTCCAGTGCAGACACCGCATGTACCTCTCTTCACGTGGCAGCTCTTTCAGACGTGCAGTTCAGTGACTTGACGTTAATAAGCTCGCTAGAGTTCGGATCTCGGGCGGTTGGCGTCATTGGTAACTTCCCCATACGTCCTGAATGGATTGAGGAAGGGAGGGATCACAGTGCTGCTTGCAGGATCATCCGCAGCAGCATCATAGAAAGAAATATGGGAACGTCCCTGTCTATGAGCCATGACAGACCAGGAGCAGGAAAAGGAAGAATTTGAACACCTTATCACGTCTCTCTGAACCATCCCAAAGTATTTTAAAAGAGAATTCATGACTTTTGAGTGCAGACACCACTAGTTAGGCAAATAAGAACATAAGAAATTGGAGCAGGAGTCGGCCATTCGGCCCTTTGAGCCCGCTATGCCATTTAATAAGATCATGGCTGATCTTCTACCTCAACTTCACTTTCCCGCCCTATCGCCATATCCCTTGATTCCCTTAGTGTCCAAAAATCTATCGATCTCGGTCTTGAATATACAAATGTGAGCCATTTTGCATACTGCAATGTCTTACAAATATCCACGAACAGAATGAGCTGTTAATCTATTTTTGGTTGTGTTGGGTGAGGGCGGAATGTTGGCCAGGATACCAGGACAGCTCCCTGCACCTCTTTGAATAATGCCATGGGATCTTTAATGCCAGCCTGAACCGTTGAACAGGCAGAAGTTGGCTGACTGCCTCCTGTGAAGGAGAGCACCTTCTGCAATGCCGTACTTCCCCTCAGTACTGCGCCGGAGTGTGTCACGCAGTCCCCGATTCAATCCCCTGCTCTGTACTCAGTTAGCTGGTCTTAGCCATAGCCATAGGTGTGACAGGCGGCTGCACATCTATTGGCGAGGGTTGCTGCAACCCCTGTGCTGGAAAGTGCGCACTGATGTACAAGGCTGAGGGCCGGATCGGCCTGGTCTGTGATGCACTCTACAGTCAAACAGCTGATGGACAAGCAAGTTCGCGAAGGTGGCCACTGCCTGCGGAATCATGACTCAACAAGGGAGCTGGGTGGCGAGGGGAAGAGAGAGAAAATGGAGAATCCAGAGAATGGGGAAAAACCAGAAATGGAGTACGAATATGATGTCATTCTATACAGTATAAAGATAATGGAAGGTTTACTGATTTACAGTGACTCCATAACTTGTCCACTTACAGGACTGAGCTCTGCTGGACACTTCCATTTATCTCTAAAAATACATTTTCCAGTAAAGAGATTGCCCCGTCAGTGAAATTTCTCAATTACATTTTGTAATTACCTAATGGAGATTCTGAGTTGAAATATCCTCCCAGACACTAATTTCAACATCACTTGAATTCACATCCCAAAGGAAGTGACTAATATGCTAATATTTTACAGTGATTCACTGGTAAACAAATTATACGCTCTGATAGGTATTGTTGGTAAGGCAGGACAATGAAGCAGTTTACCTCGCACAGACTGGAGCACAGTTTCTTTGGGATTGGCTGATTCAGTGCGATCAGAACACCACAGTTTCACCCGGGTGCTGTGTTCAGACGCCGCCTAGAAACGAGTCTCTCCCAGCTGCAGTTATCTGTCATCAGTGTTTGCTGCTGGTTATTGGGTGAGGGCAGGGTTGGGTTGTGGCTGTTACAACCCTCTGTTGTCTAATAGCCTCATGATGCGGAGATGCCGGTGTTGGACTGGGGTGGACAAAATTGAGAGGTCGCACAACACCAGGTTATAGTCCAACAGTTTTATTTGAAATCACAAGCTTTCGGAGCTATCGATTGCCCCTTCCTCAGGTGAAGTAAATAGATACAGAATCGCCAAAGCATATATAGATAGACAACAAAGCATATGTACCTTACAATTGTCTGCAATTGTAAGGTACACATGCTTTGTTGTCTATCTATATATGCTTTGGCGATTCTGTATCTATTTACTTCACCTGAGGAAGGGGCAATCGATAGCTCCGAAAGCTTGTGATTTCAAATAAAACTGTCCGTCTAATAGCCTGCCAGGATTCACGAGGCTCAGGCTTGAATAGTTGCTTGGACCGGGTATCACAGGTTATGGAGGGGCATAAACCTTCAGCAGAGGGGAGAAAACTGGGAGTGGTGGGAGTCGATCCAAGTGAGCAGTCTGTGTCCTCAATAGATTGGAATCTATGCTACTGGCCTCTCTCTCCAGACTGCACAGTCGAGGTTAAAGTTAATTGGAGGCTAATCTAATGATTAATAGACATTGAAGAGAAATGATAGGCTCAATTCCTGTTAGCAGATTAACGCATGATGTGTTTGTGTGACATTCATCTGTCTGCTGTTTTAACTAGAGGCATGAGTTTGCTTGTCTTTAAATAGTAGAGGGATGTCACTCTGAACACATTCAGTGCTATTATCGCCAGTGTTCCCTCTAGCCGCGCAGTAATGGGAAAGGTCCCACGCAGGGCGCTCACCAGCTTTTACAGTGTAAATACCGCGCATGCCCAGAAATTTAAGGGGCCCGCGCATTAAAAGAAACCAGCCGCACAGAACAAAGAGCAGCTCACAGGGAACATTGATTATCACCGAGTAATTTTGAGCCTAATATCGTCCCTCAACTTTAAAACAAAAACAATACACTCGTGCCTCCTTGTGATCAGTGATTCAGCTGTCGCACTGTCAGCAATACACAGTGAGGCAGGATGTCACCCAGCCCACTTGTGTCCAAAAAACACTTTTTTTAAGCGGGTGCTGTTGTGATATCACAGAATCACAGAATCCCCACAGTGCAGATAGAGGCCATTTCGGCCCATCGAGCCTGCACCGACACATATCCCACCCTATCCCCGTAACCCCACCTATTTAATCCCCCCCTAACACTAAGGGTCAATTTATCATAGCCAAATCAACCTAACCCGCACATCTTTGGACTGTGGGAGGAAACCGGAGCACCCGGAGGAAACCCACGCAGACACGGGGAGAATGTGCAAACTCCACACAGACAGTCACCCGAGGCCGGATTCGAACCCGGGTCCCTGGCGCTGTGAGGCAACAGTGCTAACCACTATGCCACCGTGTTGCTGGGCTGAGGAGGAGAGAGTTAAATTTTCTTGCCTGGGCGAGCCAAGTTCCATCAGAGGCAGCAGAGTTGGTATCGAGTTCATTAATGCAGAGTAGAAATCACAACAACAACTTGCATTTATATAGCGCCTTTAACGTGGTTAAAACATCCCAGGGCGCTTCACAGGAGTGACTGTCAAACAAAATTTGACACCGAGCCACATGAGATAGTAGGACAGGTGACCAAAAGCTTGGTCAAAGAGGGAGGTTTCAAGGAGCGTCTTAAAGGAGGAGAGAGAGGCGGAGAGGTTTAGGGAGGGAATTCCAGAGCTTAGGACCGAGGCAGCTGAAGCACTGACTGCTCCACTCTAGTCTGACATTGCATCTCCCACGTGTTTCTTTTTTATAAAAACAACTTCTTATCCAGTCTCGTGCTCTTCCTGAATTCCTGTAACTTTTAATTTATTTTGGAGTCTTTCATATGGAACTTAGTGAAATGTTTTGGATCTGTGCTGTATCAGATAACCGGTACTTGGCATAGTTACGAAGCACTGAGAGGTCAAAGACATTAAGATGACAACAGAGGTTTTACTGCCTTGTAACAAACTTCAGAAACACTTGTATTGTTTACAGTAAGATGGAGACTGACACACGAGCACACTCAGCAAGGCATTGTACCTGAGAGACCAGGAATGTCAGGGGTTCACTCCCTGCTCTGGGCTGAGTTGCTGGTCTCTGGACTCACTGGCCCACTTCTGATCACTATCCAGTGACCCCCTGCTGGAGAGTGTTGCCCTGTGAACTTTGGATGAGGGCAGAGCAGCAGAGTCGCCAAGTCTCGGATTGAGCAAGATAGGGCAGGCAGGAAAAGCAACCTTCCGACTGGAAATGGGGAGAGACAAACATAGAAGCTGAGCGGCGGTGGGAAACAGAGTGAAGCTGCTGAGAAGCTCGCCCGTTTCTTTACTTCCCATCTCGGCCGAAACTACCTTCTGACTTACGTTCTCCCACACACTGTCAGACCACAAACACCTCTTTCCCTTCACGCTCGCAAGGCACTGTTAGCTGAGCTAACTTCAAGTTCAAATTTAAAAAAAATAAAATGCATTTATTGTACCACAGTGCCTGTCATTAATCACTTCAGTGTCATCAGCCCAAAGAAGTGAGTTCCTACTGTAGTTAGTGTGGATTTGGGAATTAACTTCTCACCTATTGACTAGAACAACACTGAGACACAACTAACATGCGGTGCCCATTTTAAATCTTGAGTTTCTGTGGCATCACATACTGAAGTTCAGCCATCTTGTGTCTTTAAGACTGTATGCAGCCAGCATGAAGTAGTGGAAAGGATGACGTCGAAGCCTTCGAGCCATTAAAGAGCATGAATTGACGCCATCCCCAATTGCTGCCCAAAGCCAATCTATTGTCTGTTTTGGATGTCTGAGCATGACCATGCCGGCTCAGTGCACAGCATCGGTCTCCCCGTGGGCCAGTCCCATGGTGCCCAGGATCTACTTTCAGCCAATCCCTGTGCAGTAAATATTTAACCCTGGATTAGATCAGAGTTGGCAACAAACAGATTTTGGATTCGATTGTCGTGGGGTTTTGTGGCCAGTTTCCCTCATGTCTCTGAATTCCCCCTCTCGCCGGGAGCTTTCGAACCTTTCCTTGGCCCACTAGCGGCTGGTTTCAAAGCAGCATTGGCCGTTCCCGAGAGTGGGCTTGCCGCACTCTTTGATTGTGGAAGGTGTGCGGCACACGGAGATACAGCTGGAGAAAGGGAGGGAATAAAGTAGGAGGGCCTGCCTCACCAGATATTCTCCTATTCACATGCTGTAAAAACCCAGCGCAGGAAACGTGCAGAAGCCCATGTTAAAACGTACTCCGTAGTGCATCAGACGAGTCGCACTCCCGCTGTCCCTGGTCCCTTGAAAAATAAAGAAAGACTTGCATTTCTATAGCGCCTTTCACGACCACCGGACGTCCCAAAGCGCTTTACAGCCAGTGAAATACTTTTTGAAGTGTAGTCACTGTTGTATTGTAGGAAAAGTGGCAGCCAATTTGCGCACAGCAAGCTCCCACAAACAGCAATGTGATAATGACCAGATAATCTGTTTTTAGTGATGTTGATTGAGGGATAAATATTGGCCAGGACACCGGGGATAACTCCCCTGCTCTCCTTCGATATAGCGCCGTGGGATCTTTTACGTCCACGGTTTAACGTCTCATCCGAAAGACGGCACCTCCGACAGTGCAGCACTCCCTCAGTACTGCTCTGGAGTGTCAGCCTAGATTTCTGTGCTCAAGTCTCTGGAGTGGGACTCGAACCCACAACCTTCTGACTCAGAGGCGAGGGTGCTACCATCTGAGCCACGGCTGGCACTCCTTGATCAATGTAGCAGTCTCAGTAAAGGGGAGCACTGTTTATTCCATGCTTTGATGAACCTTGGCGAACAACTTTTGGGTTTTCTGACCGCTTCAGCCAGTTGTGAACTGGCACATAACAAAAAAAAAAAAATCCCCCAGAAGATGGTGGAAATACACAGCAGTGTGATCAGCATCTGAAAATCTAAGGCGGGATTCCCTTCATCAGAGACACTAACCTCTTTCAGATGCTGGCTGACCTCCTGTGCGTTTTCAGCATTTTCCTATAAATTCAGATTTTCAACGAACTGACCTGTTTTTTTTTTACATATATGTAGGAATCAGATTCAACGACCTCTGGAAGCGAGGTGAAAGTGGACTCGGGCAATTTGGACATCCCTGCTTCAGTTGATAACACTCCAGAGGTGCTGAACAAGGCTCTGTCGGGCCTGTCTTCAAGGTGGAGTATTCTCAGCATTGGAAACTGTTTACGGTCTGCCTCCACGGGGGTGCAATGCATGGCAGCACATTGCTGTTGGTCCCTTTTGACTAGAACGGGTTCGACTTGGGATTTGGGCTGAACAACCTGGAGACCGTATGGGGGTAATATTAACCCATCTCGCCTGTCGGGAAACTGATACAAAGCTTGTTTTACACACCCGCCTGCCTGATTTTACTCTCCATTGAAGTCAACTGCGAATAATATTGGGCGGGGTGTAAAACCGGACTTGCACTTGGTCCCGTGGGTTTCCTGCCCGGCGAATTAGGTTAAAATCCCCCCCCTCGCCCGTCCTCCCCATATCACCCACGTCTTGAATCGAGGTGTGAGGAGCCAACAAATATTCCCAAGAAAAACACACAACAGGTATCACAAATCAAATACAGCACAGAAGGAGGCCATTCGGCCAATCGTGCCTGTGCCGGCCCTTTGAAAGAACTACCAATTAGACCCATTCTCCTGCTCTTTCCCCCCCCCCCCCCCCCCCCCCCCCCATAACTCCACAAATCTCTCCCTTTTTAATGTACAGCCTGTATTCCAGCAACACTTGATGAACTCGTGGGACCTTTCTGGGGGTCCAACCCCTGGGTGTCTGTGCATCCTTTGGGCTTGCCACCTGTGGTGCTGTAGAAGGGGGAATGGAGGGTGTGATCACAGGTTTGAGCTCTGTCGTATACTGATACTAAAAATTCGTCAATGACTTTACCGGCATAGACCTGATGGGCCGAATGCCCTGTATCTGTGCTGTAAATATTATGCAACTTCAGCAACAAACTGCTCCACAATATGTGAGGTGGGAGGAGGACAGATAGGAGAAACAGACCTTTTGTTTAAAAAGAACAGACTTTTAGGGATGAAATTCCACTGGCACTTGTTAATAACAAATTCTATCATAGAATAGAATCATAGAAAGTTACAGCACGGAAGGAAGCCATTTCGGCCCATCGTGTCCGCGCCGGCCAACAAAGAGCTATCCAGCCTAATTCCACTTCCTAGCTCTTGGTCCGTAGCCCTGCAGGTTAGAGCATCCCAAGTGCACATCCAAGTACTTTTTAAATGTGGTTAGGGTTCCTGCCTCTACCACCCTTTCAGGCAGTGAGTTCCAGACCCCCACACCTCAATAAGGTCTCCCCTCAGCCTCCTCTGTTCCAAGGAAAACAGACCCAGCCTATCCAGTCTTTCCTCATAGCTAAGATTCTCTACTCCCGGCAACATCCTTGTAAATCTCCTCTGTACCCTCTCCAGTGCAATCACATCTTTCCTGTAATATGGTGACCAGAACTGCACGCAGTACTCTAGCTGAGGCCTAACTAGTGTTTTATGCAGTTGAAGCATAAACCCCCCCCCTGCTCTTATATTCTATGCCACGGCTAATAAAGGCAAGCATTCCGTATGCCTTCTTAACCACCTTATCTACTTGGCCTGCTACCTTCAGGGATCTGTGGGCATGCACTCCAAGGTCTCTTTGTTCCTCTACACTACTAGTGTCCTACCATTTAATGTATATTCCCTTTCCTTGTTGGCCCTCCCCAAATGCATTACCTCACACTTCTCCGGATTGAATTCCATTTGCCACTGTTCTGCCCACCTGACCAATTTATTGATATCTTCCTGCAGTCTACAGCTTCCTTCTTCAGTATCAACCACACAGCCGATTTTAGTATCTTCTGCAAACTTCTTAATCATACCCCCTATATTCAAGTCAAGATCGTTGATATATACCACAAAAAGCAAGGGACCTAGTACTGAGCCCTGCGGAACCCCACTGGAAACAGCCTTCCAGTCACAAAAACACCCATCAACCATTACCCTCTGCTTCCTGTCTCCGAGCCAGTTTTGAATCCAACTTGACACTTTGCCCTGGATCCCATGAGCTTTTAACTTCGTGACCAGTCTGCCATGTGGAACCTTATCAAAAGCCTTGCTAAAGTCCATATACACTACATCAAACGCACTACCCTCATCTACCCTCCTTGTTACCTCCTCAAAAAATTCAATCAAGTTTGTCAGACACGACCTTCCCTTAACAAATCCGTGCTGACTATCCTTGATTAATCCGTGTCTTTCTAAATGAAGATTTATCCTGTCCTTCAGAATTCTTTCTAATTAGTTTCCCACCACCGAGGTTAGGCTGACTGGCCTGTAATTACTTGGTCTATCCTGTTCTCCCTTTTTAAACAAGGGTACCACATTAGCAGTCCTCCAGTCCTCCGGCACCACACCTGAAGCCAGAGAGGATTGAAAAATGATGGTCAGGGCCTCTGCTATTTCCTCTTTTGCTTCGCTTGACAGCCTGGGATACATTTCATCTGGGCCTGTGGATTTATCCACTTTTAAAGCTGCTAAACCCCTTAATACTTCTTCTCCCACTATGTTTATTTCATCTAATATTTCACACTCCTCACCCCCGATAGCAATGTCTGCTTCGCCCCTCTCCTTTGTGAAAACAGACGCAAAGTATTCATTAAGAACCCTACCGACGTCTCCCGCCTCCACACACACATTACCCTCATGATCTCTAATAGGCCCTACCCTTTCTTTAGTTATCCTCTTACTCTTAATATATTTATAAAACATCTTTGGGTTTTCCTTGATTTTACTTGCCAAGAATTTTTCATGCTCTCTCTTTGCTTTCCTAATATTTTTAATTGCACCCCTGCACTTTCTGTACTCCTCTAAAGATTCTGGATTATTTAGACTCGGTATCTGTCATACGCCTCCCTTTTTTTCTTTATCCGACCCTGTATGTCTCTAGACATCCAGGGGGCTCTAGATTTGTTAGTCCCACCTTTTTTCTTTACGGGCACATGTTTGGTCTGAACCCTCCGGATCGCCTCCTTGAATGCCTCCCACTGCTCTGACACTGATTTACCTTCAAGTAGCTGTTTCCAGTCCACTATGGCTAAATCCCCTCTGAGCTTAGCAAAATTTGCTTTTCCCCAATTTAGAATTTTTATTCCTGGTCTATCCTTGTTCTTTTCCATAACTACCTTAAATCTAACAGAATTGTGGTCACTAGCACCAAAATGCTCCCCCATTGATGCGCCTTCGACCTGTCCAGCTTCATTCCCTAAAACTAAGTCCAGAACCGCCCCCTCCCTTGTTGGGCTTGCTACATACTGGCTGAAAAAGTTCTCCTGGATGCATTTTAGGAATTCCACACCTTCTATACCCTTCACACTAATTTTATCCCAGTTAATGTTGGGATAGTTGAAATCCCCTACTATTACTGCCCTATAGTTTTTGCACTTCTCAGAAATTTGTCTACATATTTGTTCTTCTATCTCCCTCTCACTGTTTGGGGGTCTGTAGTACACTCCCAGCAGTGTGATCGCCCCTTTTTTGTTTTTCAATTCGACTCATATGGCCTCGTTTGATGATCCCTCCAACATATCATCCCTCCTCACAGCTGTAATAGTTTCTTTAATCAATACTGCTACCCCCCCTCCCTTTTTACCTCCCTCTCTATCCCATCTGGAAATCCTGTAACCAGGAATGTTGAGCTGCCATACCTGCCCCTCTTTCAGCCATGTCTCTGTAATAGCTATAATATCATAGTCCCAAGTATCTACCTGTGCCCTCAGCTCATCTGCCTTGTTCGCTATACTCCTTGCATTGAAGTATATATCATTTAGTACAGGCAAACCTCCTTGTTGACTACTATCTAGCCCTTGATTCTTCAGTCCTTCCAATTTACTTTCTACGTTTTTGTTTTCCAATTTCAGTTTTTCTTCCCTCCCTATTGACTCTATACTTAGGTTCCCATCCCCCTGCCAAGCTAGTTTAAACCCTCCCCAACAGCACGAGCAAACCCTCCCGCGAGGATATTGGTCCCGTTCCCGTTGAGGTGCAACCCGTCTGGCTTGTACAGGTCCCACCTCCCCCAGAAACGGTTCCAATTCCTCAGGAATCTAAAGCCCTCCCTCCTACACCATCTCTCCAGCCACGCATTCATCTGCTCTATCTTGCTATTTCTGAACTCACTAGCTCGTGGCACTGGTAGTAATCCGGAGATTACTACCTTTGAGGTCCTGCTTTTTAACCTCTTTCCTAGCTCCCTAAACTCTGCCTGCAGGACCTCATCCCTCTTCCTACCTATGTCGTTGGTACCGATATGGACCACGACCTCTGGCTGTTCACCCTCCCCCCTCAGAATGCCCTGCAGCCGTTCAGTGACATCCTTGACCCTGAAACCAGGGAGGCAACATACCATCCTGGAGTCACGTCTGTGGCCGCAGAAGCACCTGCCTGCTCCCCTAACTATTGAATCCCCTATCACTATTGCTCTCCCTCTCCTCTTCCCCCCTGCCTGTGCAGCTAAGCCTTCCATGGTGCTGTGGACTTGGCTCTGGCTGCACTCCCCAGAGGAACCATCGCCCTCACCAGTACTCAGCACCGAATACTGGTTGGTGAGCAAGATGGGCTCAGGGGACTCCTGCACTACCTGCCTGGTCCTCCTCTTCTGTCTGACGGTCACCCATTCCCTCTCTGCCTGCACACTCTTAAGCTGCGGGGTGACCACCTCGCAAAACGTGCTATCCATGTAGCTCTCAGCCTCGCGGATGCACAGCAGTGACTGCAGCCGCCACTCAAGCTCCGTAACCCGGTGCTCGAGCTGCTGTAGCTGGCGACGCTTCCCGCACATGTGGTCGTCCAGACCACGGGAGGTGTCCAGGACTTCCCACATGGCACAGAATGTGCATTCCACGGGTGTGAGCTGCCCTGCCATACCTCTAATGAACCTCTAATTTACTAACCTAGCTGGAATAAACTTAAAAACTTTAAGAAAGCCAAGTAAAAACACTTACCAGATACTCACCAATCAGCTCCCTATCACATTCCTGCGTGCATTATTTGAACAAAAATGAACAGGGTTAACAATTTCATTAAAACAGCACTGACAGGAATTTGATGTGAACGCGTTGTCCCCTCCCAGTCTGGTTTGCATCTCAGGACGCTGGGAGAACTCTCTTGCTCTTCTTTGAATAATGCCGCGGGATCTTTTACGTCCTCCTGAGAGAGCTAACTCGGTTTAAAGTCTCATCCAGAAGGCGGCACCTCCGACAGTGCAGCACTCCCTCAGCACCGCACTGGAGTGTTGGCCTAGATTATGGGCTCAAGTCTCTGGGTGGGCGGGGGGGGGGGGTTTAAACCCACATGCTTGTGACTCACGGGGGGAGAGTGTTAGCACTGAGCCAAGCTGCCACTTATCGGGGAATCGTGGAGATCAAGGTATAGAAATGGATTGTGATTTGGATTTAATCCTTGCTGGTGGAATTGTAAAAGCTGTTTCTCTTTCCTTTGACAGATGGAAGAACTGGTGGGTACGAGGGATCCTGACGCTGGCCATGATCGCTTTCTTTTTCTTAATCATCTACCTAGGACCCATGGTTCTGATGATGATAGTAGGTTACAGTGCTGCGCTTGTCCTTTGCTTCCCCCTGCTCGATGTACATTTATTCTGTGCACCTGTTCTCTCGGCTTCCCAATGAAAACTGATTTCCATCAAGTTGTTTAGCAGCGAGCCACGGTCAAGCTCTTGTGCACCTTCGTGTGCAGGAAGTGCTTTTTATTCCCGTTGTCTTCCCTTCCTCCCACTCGGGCGCTGACTTATACTGGAGTTTGGTGCCTTGTATGCTGTTTGCTAGTCAGTACCTCACCCAAAGGAAAGAAAGAAAACTTGCATTTACGTAGCGCCTTTCACGACCTCAGGACGTCCCAAAGCACTTTAAAAAAGACACTTAATTACTTTTTGAAGTGTAGTCCCTGTTGTAATGTTCCCCCTAATTTTAAATTTGGATGAGTGGTCCCTTTAACGGGCTGCACGGCCCATCCAAAGTTTCGCGCATGCGCAAAATTTCACGTTGGAAAAGCCGGTCCCAGTGCGTGGCCACGCAGCTTGGCAGGAACGTAGGTGGCAGCCAATTTGTGCACAGCAAGGTCCCACCAACAGAAATGAGATAAATGGCCAAATCATCTGTTTTTAGTTGTTGGCTGAGGGATAAATATTGGCAAGGACACCGGGAAGAACTCCCCTGCTCTTCTTCCAATAGTGGTTTGGAATCTTTTACGTCCACCTGAAAGGGTAGACGGGGCCTCAGTTTAACGTCTCGTCCGAAAGACGGCACCTCCGACAGTGCAGCACTCCCTCAGCACTGCACTGGAGTGTCAGCCTGGATTATGTGCTCAAGTCTCTGGAGTGGGACTTGAACCCACAACCTTCTGACTCAGAGGCGAGGGTGCTACCCACTGAGCCACAGCTGACACCGTGACCATTCCTCAGGCTGTCAGGCTTGGACTGTGGGAAGCATCACATTGGAGCCCAATGCTCTTCTTACCTGATGTACATACGCACACACACTTTCAATCGTGCCTCGGTGAATAGCGAGCAAGAGCAGGAATCCTGACTGATTTTGGCCCTCCCCAGCCCAGATGCACCGAGTGTGATTGTAGAACGTCCATCAATGCCCCAGCTGAAGACAGCTAACTCTGCACAGACCAGTGATTAAACTCAGTCCCATCTTGTACGTATAGTTTTGTGCTGGACTGCTTGCTTGTAAGTTAGTGAACTCATTCCCAAAGTTGGAACTGATATCTTGGGATAAGACTGGGGCAGTAAATTCGGAAGGAGTGAAAATGTGCACAGAAATAGTATGATCCTGTAAACATCTACTATTGCAAAATACTGTTACAAAGAATGTTACCCAATTAAAAACAATCCTGTTACATAATACTGGAGTTCCGCAAATATGTAATTTCATCAGTAGAACAATCCCTTTGTGTCCTGGTGCAACTCTTATCTGATTTTTTTTTGAAAAAACAACCTGTCTGTTGACATAAGAACAGACAGTAAACGTGGAAGCCATAATGAGATCACCGAAACAGTGCCAGAAAGTTCAGAACAGGATCAGCAAATCAACGCAAATACTTGTATAATAGAGTAGCTGTGTCCTAAAAGAAGACAAAGTGAGGGAGACCAGGACACACTAAGCATTGAAGCGATGCTCAAATAGTAGTTGAGCTTTGGTCTTGGGAGTTTGAAGTGTATGAAACTATAGGCCAGTTAGCCGAACATCTGTCATTGGGGAAAATGCTGGAATCCATTATTAAGGAAGTAACAGCAGGACATTTAGAAAATAATAATACAATCAAGCAGCGTCAACATGGTTTTATGAAAGGGAAATCGTGTTTGACAAATTTACTAGAGTTTTTTGAGGATGTAACGAGCAGGGTGGATAAAGGGGAACCAGTAGATGTAAACCAGACTGGGAGGTTATCCACTTCGGTAGGAAGAATAAAAAAGCAAATTATTATTTAAATGGAGAGAGACTACAAAATGCTGCGGTACAGAGGGATCTGGGGGTCCTCGAACATGAAACACAAAAAGTTAGCATGCAAGTAATTAGGAAGGCAAATGGAATGTTGGCCCTTATTGCAAGGGGATGGAGTATAAAAGTAGGGAAGTCTTGCTACAACTGTACAGGGCGCTGGTGAGACCACATCTGCAGTACTGCGTGCAGTTTTGGTCTCCTTATTTAAGGAGGGATATACTTGCATTGGAGGCAGTTTAGAGAAGGTTCACTAGGTTGATTCCTGAGATGAAGGGGTTGTCTTATGAAGAAAGGTTGAGCAGCTTGGGCTTATACTCATTGGAGTTTAGAAGAATGAGAGGTGAGTTTATTGAAACATGTAAGATTCTGAGGGGGCTTGACAGGGTAGATGCAGGGAGGATGTTTCCCCTCGTGGGGGAATCTAGAACTAGGGGGCATAGTTTCAGAATAAGGGGTTGCCCATTTAAAACGGAGATGAGGAATTTCTTCTCTGAGGGTCGTGAATCTTTGGAATTCTCTACCCCAGAGAGCTGTGGAGGCGGAGTCATTGAATATATTCAAGGCGGAGAGAGACAGACATTTGAGCTACAGGGGAGTCGAGGGTTATGGGGAACAGGCAAGAAAGTGGAGTTGAGGCCAAGATCAGATCAGCCATGATCTTATTGAATGGTGGAGCAGGTGCGAGGGGCCAAATGGCCGACTCCTGCTCCTAATTCTTATGTTCTTATGAATGTGCTTTGGGCTTTAAATATCTCCAGGAGTGTTTGTTCATTGTAACATGCAAGGAATAAAATTCAACTGGCTGGGAACTGCATTGTGCGATTGTTATCATACAAAGAGTTAATGGCGTGCAAAGCAAATTGCTTTGTGCACAATTTTAAGGCAGGTGTTAACCCATGTATTTTAAATAGGTTAATGTCTCCGTGAAAGTAGCAGACAGACGGATTCGATCTGAATGCATTAAGCTTTAGCACTATAATTTCGCAGTGTGTCATTTCCAAGCTGATGCCCCACAATATATTCCAGCAGCACTTGGTTTCAAACCAGAATTCAGTCAAGGATCCTGTGTGCTCCGCAACTTGGAATTAAAATTGCCCCACAACTCCACGTGTGTGTCTCGAGAACACTAATGCAGCATGCTTCAAGGACGCTGGAGGTTTGTGGTCTGGAATGTTATGTGATGCCTTTGTAATATACTTGGAACCAAAGTATTTCCCTCAGTGAAACAGATCCCCAGATACCTATCACATACGCTATATTGACAGAGTTTTTAGAGAAGTGTGTTGAATTTTCTCACTCAGTATGACTGAACGCATCGTCAAGTGTGACAAACGCCTGCTGTACTTGGGCTGGTGCGTAACTTGGAACAAAAAAGCCGAGATCATCAGTTTGCTGTTTCTCTTTTTTTGATTCTCTAGGTTTTCGGTGTGCAGATCAAATGCTTTCATGAGATTATTCTCATTGGATACAACGTTTATCACTCCTACCATCTGCCGTGGTTCCGGACTCTTAGCTGGTGAGCACATGACAGACATTTGGCACGAACCCAGGAACAAAGGCACAGTTGAAAAACCTTGCTGTAAAATTAAGCCCTCGGCGTCACGAGAAATTAAAATTTAGATGCACACATTCATTCGTGGAAACAGCCACAGGCTTTATTTTATTTTTATCCAGAGTGCCACTCTCTTTTACCCCTCCAATTTTGTCTCCAGTTCTCCTGAGGAGGCCGACCCCTGTCGAGGTACAATTTCACTGGCACAGGCTGGCCTACAGTGCCTCACCCAAAATTCATTCCCCCCCCGCCCCCGCAGCCCAATGTGTAGCAAGAGAGTAAGCGGTAGCAAGTTAGTCGGTGGGGGGGGTGCGCATCACAACTGTGCTCAATCCTGTCCTCTCCCAATATCCACACGCTCTAACAGTAGTTACTGGTATTTGGTAGCCCCCCACCCCGTCATTACATGGGTGAACGAGGGAACGTGCTATGCTGAGGATTGCAGGGCTGCTCCAAGCTTATCTCTGCATTAAAAAAAAGATATTTCACCCCCACCTGAGCTGCAACGCTCTCCACGATGTTATCTTGTTGTGATGTTCATGTTGGTCCTTGTAATGTAAATGTCAAAGACAGCATTTATATTCACTTCAGATAACTGGCAAAACAATTATCTATCTTTATAATAAATTAATTTGTGCCTGTCTGAATATTTGAATGTAAAGTTCTAACTTGCTTTCTGATTGTCTGCTGCTAGCCCCCCACCCCCGTGGTATTATCAGTCACGTGGTTAGCAGGGACTGCAGTCCCATTCCACAACAAACACAAAAGGCAGCCAATGCCCTCTCACCAAAAACTGATTCAATTCTTCCCATTGAAAAGCTGTAACTGAAAAGTTAACTGAGTAATAAGTTGAAGCTACTGTCAACATTCAGGTCCCAACAGTGTTTAAACTGAAGTAGAAAGCCTTGGTCTGCTCCTGCTCTCTGGCCCCCTGGATGGACCTGGGACTGTGTTTATGATAAGCTACCCCAGTCAGAGCCACAACAGCTGCTGAAACCCGTTCAGTTCCAAAGTGAAGCTGTTTACAGGTACATAAAAATACCCACTGAGGGCATTTTATTTCGAGACTTGGTGTGCTTGTCTTATTATTGGTTAATTAGCCACATCCGTTAATCCTCACCGTGTTGGTTTCCTCATCATTTGCTCCCGATACCATTTTTGAGCAGGCAACAGCAACTTGTATTTATATAGCGCCTTTAACATAGTAAAACGTCCCAAGGCGCTTCACAGGAGCGTTATCAAACAAAATTAGACACCAAGCCACATAAGGAGATATTGGGACTGGTCAAAGCTGTAGGTTTTAAGGCGCATTTTAAAGGAGGAACGAGAGATAGAGAGGCACAGAGGTTTAGGGAGGGAATTCCAGAGCTTAGGGCCGAGATAGCCAAAGGCACGGCCGCCAGTGGCGGAGCGATTAAAATCGGGGATGCGCAAGGACCATAGTTGGAGGAACGCAGAGATCTCGGAGGGCTGGTGGAGGTTGCAGAGATAGGGAGGGGGCGAGGCCATGGAGATATTTCAAAACCAGGATGAGAATTTTAAAATCGAAGCTTTGGCGGACCGGGAGCCAATGTAGGGCAGCGAGTACCTAGGTGATGGGTAAATGGGACTTGGTGCGAGTTAGAACACGGGCAGCAGAGTTTTGGATGAGCTCAAGTTTATGGAGGGGGGAAAATGGGAGGCCGGCCGGCCAAGAGAGCTTTGCAATAGGCAGATCTAGAGGTAACAAAGGCATGGATGAGGGTTTCAGCAGATGAGCTGAGGCAGGGGTTATGTAGGGAGGGCTAGGGTGACTTGACTCCATGGTTCCGCGCATGTTATTTCTTCGTTGATCACGAATGCAAAGGGTTTAATTTTTTCTACTAGAAGAGTTTTAAGATAAATTTTTCAACATATTTTTCTCTCCAAGGTATTTCTTGCTGTGCGCTAATTACTTCTTCTACGGGGAGACGGTAACGGACACGTTTTTCGCACTGGTTCAGAGAGAGGAGCCTCTGCGGATCCTGAGCAAATACCATCGCTTCATTTCCTTTGCTCTTTACCTGGCAGGTACTGCTGCTTGCTTGTCCCAATCAGCTTGGCGAAATCAGTTAAAGTAACACTGGGCGGACCATTTAATCTCTCCGCAAGCGGACAACAACTCGCCAAACAATAGCAACACTTGTCATTTTTGTCTATGAGCGCACAGGATTTGGTGGAAAATATATTTTTTTAAACTTTAATTGAACAGCCAAAATATGTATTACGCGCCTTGAGTCAGCGAATAGGCTGAAGTATGACAGGAAGTAAACCTGACGCTTACAGGAAGTGCACACTGTACACAAGGCGCTGTGTGATTAGTCTTCGACAGAGAGAAAGCTAGCCGTTGACCGGGAGCTTGAAATTCACAAGCAACAAATGGTTGCGGTCTGCAGTGAACCTGTAGTTGTCGTTTTAGACATCTTTTTCACAGGAAGTACTTGAGCAACGGCTTTTAAGGGCCAGGTCAGATTGGCACTGAGCATCATAATTGTACGGCAGAGCCCCAGGCTGCCCGTGATTAAATGTCGCAGGAGATCCACTTGCATCTGAAAGGAAGAAGACAATTCCAGTGGCGATCCTCAGTCAGAACTGGGAGAAGCACACGGACAGGACAGCCCCTTTATAGTATTTTAGAGAGACTTCTCCAACCTGGCGGAGCTAGTAGGGTCTCCGCTTGTAACATTAAATTCTCTTTCAAATGCTGACTGACCCGCCCTCCATATCCAACATTTCCAACATGCACAGTTTGTCTTTGCTCTCAAATACTTAGACTGTTGAATCGGTGACAGAGTTCTAACTGGAGCTGTCTCTCAGTAGGATTATATTAAATGCTTTTTTTTTGTACCGCACCATATCCAAAAGTTGGGTGAAATGATGCCGTTACAGAAAATGCTGACTGATAATCCGAAGCTAATCTTATCTTGGGTTACAGATAACGTTCAGAAACTGCTCGGCTTGTAATGCTGTGGTTTGAAGTCGTCTCAACTCTTGAATCAGATTACTGCCGTTTCACTCGGCTCTACCGTATCTCTGTGTAATAGGACAGGTTAACGGAGAAGGGGATGGAAAAACGCAGCACAGACTTTTTACCCGAACAAAATGAGGTTTCACTTCCAGGAAAAGTGGCAAAAATGAATTTGAATTTAAAGCGAAGTGGTTGTTGTGCATTGTCACAGTTTAGGGACGCAGGATAACGCAGAGCTGAACAAGGCCATTGCAGCCAATCTGGCCAGCCCCACATGTGAAGAGGACCCTGTCTTCAAAGTTTATCTTTTCTCCGATGCCCTCTCCTGAAGCTGTTGCTTGTTGGGATAGTGTTCCACAGGCCCCAGCTGCTTCCTGCTACCCCAGCCAAGTGGCCAATTTTCCAAGTGTGAGCTAGGGAATGTTAGCTGGCTATTTGGCCAGAGAGGGAATTGCATCCAAGCCTGATCCTGGCCCCCCCACTCTCAGCGTGGGTTGTGGGTAACAGTCGAGAATGGGAACCCTGGCTGATTTTGTTCGACAGTCCACCAATAAACCCAAGAGGGAATCCAGGAAAAACCATTTTACCCAGAGAGTGGTTAGAATGTGAAACTCGCTACCACAAGGAGAAGTTGAGGCAAGTAGCAGAGATGCATTTAAGGGGAAGCTAGATAAACACATGAGGGAGAAAGAAATAGAGGGATATGTTGATAGGGTTAGATGAAGAGGGGTGGGAGGAGGCTCATGTAGAGTATAAACGCCAGCATTAGCCTGTTTCTGTGCTGTAGATTCTATGGTTTATTCCCCCTCTCTCCAGTGCAGCATTATTGAACATAATTGTCACACCCACATGCTGACTGAGCGGAGGTCGGTTAACTCAGTACAGAGCAAGGATCAAACTCTGGACCTTCCTGGGTTGCGCGGAGCAGCTCCACAATGGGTGATGTAAGTACCAGCTGAACTATTGGGGAAGTGTGCATCAAAGGGACAACCACCGTAAGAACCAGCCTTCCCCGTTCATTGGAATGGGACTGCGTTAGTTTCTGCAAGTACAGTTAAAGAGACGAGACGATGACTTTGCCCTTTGTTTTATTCCTAGGGTTCTGCATGTTTGTCCTGAGCCTGGTGAAGAAGCATTACCGACTGCAGTTCTACATGGTACGTAACCCGCTGACGGTCAGAATAAAACATAATGTGCATTCACTTTTCAACTGGCACCGGCACTGGTTCCTGGCTCAGCGATGCCCATCATCCCAATCTGGGATGGGTTTGGCCTTAAACTGGAGCATAATGGGGAGCCACTGGAGTTCTGCGGTGTGGGGGGGGGGGGGAGTGGGGCAAGGGCTAACAGGACCTGTCTCGTCCTGTTGGATTTTGCTCTGCTGAGGTAATGGAATGGGGCGGAGCGAGAGAGGGAGAGTGATCACCCGCCAAGGCCAGTCTCTATTACACGTCAGGTGTTTATTTGGGCACGGCGCCGATCCTGATATCCATGCCAACTAGCCAACAGTGTCGGAAGACAAGACACAGCAGCCCAGTCCATCCTGCTTCCTAAGGTATGATACTCGCTCTCTCCACTTCAGAAGGATGATCAGCCCTGCCAGGGTTTAGTCCCAATACCTGTAACAGCAAAATGCTGTGCTGTACCCTTGGAACCCCAATTCAAGACCAGTTGTCACCTTAAACATTCACTCCCTCCACCACCGGCGTACCGTGGCTGCAGTGTGCACCATCTACAAGATGCACTGCAGCAACTCGCCAAGGCTTCTTCGGCAGCACCTCCCAAACCCGCCACCTCTACCACCTAGAAGGACAAGGGCAGCAGGCGCATGAGAACACCACCACCTCCAAATTCCCCTCCAAGTCACACACCATCCTGACTTGGAAATATATCGGCCGTTCCTTCATCGTCGCTGGGTCAAAATCCTGAAACTCCCTCCCTAACAGCACTGTGGGAGCACCTTCACCACACGGACTGCAGCGGTTCAAGAAGACGGCTCACCACCACCACCTTCTCAAGGGGCAATTAGGGATGGGCAATAAATGCTGACCTTGCCAGCGACTCCCACATCTCATGAATGAATAAAAAAATAAATTCTCAGTGGTTTAAATTTCAGTTGGTTTAAAATGTTTGTAACCTGGTCTGATTTTACAACCCTCACCTGAGGTTTATCTGATGTCCATTGTTCCTTCACAGTTCGGCTGGACCCACGTAACGTTGCTGATTGTCGTCACTCAGTCTCATCTCATCATCCACAACCTCTTTGATGGAATGATTTGGTACGTGACAGCCCTGTACTTTGTTCCATTCTCCATTACTGTTAAAATTAGATACGTTTACACGTGCAATTTAAACAGTTGGCACAGTTGCTCACACTTCTCTCGGGTGCAACCTTTCCCCATCACAGGATTCCTTTGCGTGGGATTTTTCAGCCCATGGATATCGCCATCAATGTTATGAGAAACACGCATTTACATAGAGCTTTATGGCATTGTTGAGATCTCTGAGCCCTTCACACAATGAATTGCTTCTGAAGTCAGTGACTGTTACAGGGCAGGTGTGGCAGCCATTTTGCGCACAGCAAAGATCAGTGAGCTGAACGATCAGCCATCCTGTTTTTCGGTGATACTAGCTTTAGGTGTTAGGAAAATTCTCCTTTTACCTCTTTAGGGAATTGGCTGTCGCTGAGATTCCTGTTTAAAGCAGAAGCAGTAATGATGTTCCCACCAGGTACCAATAGCCCATTTTGTTGTTAAATTGTACTGTTATGTAGGAGCACCAAATTATCTCTCGGCACCTTCCCAACCGCACACGTGGGACTCCATGCTCAACAGATATTGAAGACTTTATTTGTCCTTTTATATGGGAGCACTAAACCATCTCTCAGCACCTTCTTTAAAGAAACTTCTTCGCCCAGAGAGTGGTGAGAATGCGGAACTCGCTACCACAGGGAGTAGTTGAAGCGAATAGTATAGATGCATTTAAGGGGAGGCTAGATAAGCACATGAGGGAGAAAGGAATAGAGGGTTACGCTGATTGAGTTAGATGAGGAAGGATGGGAGGAGGCTCGAGTGGAGCATAAACGCCGGCATGGACTGGTCAGGGCCGAATGGCCTGTTTCTGTGCTGTATATTCTATGTAACCTTCCCAACAGCACATCCAGGGAATCCATGCTCGACATATATTGAGGACTCTCTTTGGCCTTAGCAACTTACTGTTGGCATAACCCCATCTAAACCCAAACCCATCTTGCTCCCACCCCTGTCGGCATTCTTCAGTATAAGGCACGTGAACGCCATGCTCCCCATTGAACCTGAATTACTGTGGCTCCTAAGAGCTGTTGTCAAAGACGGCACAAATGCAGGCTTTTGTCCCTGTTGGTTCCCAGCAGGTCGACATCTGAGCCAGCCCACTGCAGAGTAAACTGGGGACAGCAGAGCTCCTAGGTTGTGGGTCTCCACTTGAACAATGCAGTCCTGGCACCTGAAGGACAGCATAAAAATGTCACGAGTTGCATTAGCAGACTGCTGCATTTAACAGCATGGGACAGAGTGCTGCTTCATTCAGAGTAGAATTGTCAGCTGCTGGTTCTAGTGCCTGAAAAGGAATGGCTTTGGTTTCCATGTGGAATAAAGACCAGGAGCCCCCGATAGGTCTGTGCCTTTGTGTCTCCAGATGTTGTTTTATCTTTGGCCATTCTTTCTTGCTTTCTTTCCCACATTACAACACTGACTCCACTTCAAAAGTACTCCATTGGCTGTAAAGCGCTTTGAGACGTCTGGTGGTCGTGAAAGGCGCTATATAAATGCAAGTCTTTCTTTCTTTCTTGCTTCTAGGTTCATCGTGCCCATTTCCTGTGTGATCTGCAATGACATCATGGCCTACATGTTTGGATTCTTCTTTGGCCGAACTCCACTCATCAAGGTCAGTGGGGAGATGAAGAGACGATATCCCACGTCGGAGAGAAACTTAAAAAAAAACTCTACCAATAATAGAAGTCGCCAATTCAGCACTGGTTTGCATTGAATTGGCGACCTCACTCCGAGGAGGCTGCAGCATGGTTGGTGTGGGAAATGGAAAATGGCATCCAGGTCCAGAAGGAGTGCTCTTCTACTGGAGGCTGAAGTATGTTGTGGGGTAGAGTAGAGGGATCTTCATGCTATACTTGTTCTCTATTTGACCCGGGAGTGCTTGATGCTGGCCCTGCACAGTACGTGGCACTGTGAAGCTTTCCTTTCCACCAAATTTATGTGCAACTCACAATTACCCTAAAATCCAGTGTGAAATTCACCCCCCCCCCCATGTGAATTTTCGTGACCCACTGATGCAACGTTAGTTGATCAAATTTGCAGACGCTAAACTAGTAGAGTCTGATGAAGCAGCAAAGGAGTAACAGAAGCACTTAAAGCAATATTTACAAGCGGACAGGTGAAATACAATAGGTGCGAGGCTTTACAGATTGAAAGAACAAAAGGCAGGACATGGTGAGCTAGCGAGAGGAGAGGGCATATTGCCAGATTAGTAGCATTGAAGTTCCCAGACTGTCTTGTGCTCTGGTTAGGCTACACCATGTTCGATTCTAGTTACTGAGGCACCTAGCCCTGAAAACTGTGCTGAGAAAGACCACAAGGCTGATCCCTTGAGTGAGAGAACTGTTATGGAACTCGCTACCACAAGGAGTAGTTGAGGCAAATTTGCCTGCATGTATTAAGGGGAAGCTGGATGAGCAGATGAGGGAGAAAGGAATAGAAGGCTCTGTTGATGAAGAGGGTTGGGAGGAGGCTCGTGTGGAGCATAAACACCGGCACGGAGCTGTTGGGCTGAACGGCCTGTCTCTGTGCTGTAAATACTTTGTAATGAGAAGAAGTTAGAAGAACTTGAACTCTTCTGCCTTGAGATGAGGTAACCTAGAGGCATGTGAGATACTAAGTGGAATGAAACTGATTAATCCGGCACACTATTACAAGTTAAACCATGAGTGCAGGACCAAGGTACAAATTGGTAACAGCCAAGTTCAGGGCTGATGCCGGGAAGCATTTCACCACACCCACAACAATGAATTCCTAGAATGGTTTTCAGATCGGGTGCCGAGGGCAAATACTCGAGTCATGCAAGAAGCATTGGATGGTGTTGTAGAGGGAATCGTAGATTTCCTTGGAAGGGATGATGTCGATGGGGTGAATGGCCGCCACTTCCGTGCACTTTCTACAAATGAATTGAGGTTCCAACTGGCCCAGATCGGGACCTAACAGGATGAGTCATGGCGGGCAGGGGGGGAGGGGGGCGGGGTGGGGGGGGCGGAGAGGGAAGGGACAGTCTTGCATCCCACCACTCTGTGACACAGCTTGCTCACGCGTGGATGTGTGGCACAGTGGGATCACCTTCCCCTTTGTTGTAGATACTTCTATCCACTTACATTTGCAAAGCAGTTTTTAGTAAGCTATGGAAATGTTATCAAAGAATAAGTGATAGAACAGCCACTTTTATTTTTATAGCAAGAATGATCTGATTGTCAGTTGTGTCTGTGTTTTTACAGCTGTCGCCCAAGAAGACCTGGGAAGGATTTATCGGAGGATTCTTTGCGACTGTCTTATTTGGCGTTTTGGTGAGAGACAATAAATGATCACTTGTACAGGGTCAGAATGAAAAGCATGGAGTCACTGCCATTTCTTGATACAGTCGCACCTCTCGACTGTCCCTTTTTACTCAGGAAGCCCCCACGTTGTACAGGGCGCCTGAGAAAAGCAGCAGCAACAGCAACAACACAAAATGCCGGAGCCAGTAAAACCAGTTTTGCAAGTTGTAAAAGAAAATGATGCTCCTGTCCCAAGCCCCAACCTGAATTTCACCCTTTCAGTTCGAGAGGCATAGGCACAAGTCGCTTACTCACCGAGGTAATGGATTGCACTCGGAAGGGGATTGCTGAAGACCGTGTCTTTTAATTTTATGGCAAAAAAAGAAAGGACTCGGAGAGGGCACAGAGGAGATTTACTAGAATGGTACCAGGGATGCGGGACCTCAGTTACATGGAGAGACTAGAGAAGCTGGGGTTGTACTGCTTAGAGCAGAGAAGGATAATGTAGATTTCATAGAGGTGCTCAAAATCAGGAAGAGTTTTCATAGAGTAAATAAGGAGAAACAGCTTCACGTGGCCGAAGGGTCGATAACCAGAGCACACAGATTTAAGGTAATTGGCAAAAGAACCAGAGAGGAGATCAGAATTTTTTAATGCAGTGAGTTATGATGATCTGGAATGCGCTGCCTGAAAGAGTGGCGGAAGCAGATTCAATAGTAACTTTCAGAAGGGAATTGGATGTGTACGTGAAAAGAAAAACATTTGGTTGTGTGGGACTAATTGGATAGCTCTTGAAAGAGCCGGCACAGGCACAATGGGCCGAATGGCCTCTGTACTGCATAATTCTATGATTCTACCAAGGTCAGTCTGGGTTGGGTGTGCAGTGCAGTACGCAGGAGGCGATGTCCGAGCTTGGTCACTATGCAATGACACCAGCCACAGGTTCGCGGTCACTCCATCTACTGTTAACATTCCTGACCCAGGACAACTGGACCAGTGTTAAGTAGAAAAACAGGCTTGAAACTAACTGGATGCTATCACCAGGCAGGACAACATCTGGGGGGCTTTCAGCTAAGCTGGTGGTATTGCAATACATCTGTGCACTGTCCTGTACTTCCGCGCTGGCCTGCGGTTTTCACTCGTTGCTTTCTCTTTCTTTGCAGCTGTCCTACGTGATGTCCGGGTACAAATACTTTGTCTGCCCGTTCGAGTTCAACAACGACGCAAACAGTTTCACCGTAGACTGTGAGCCATCGGAGCTGTTCCAGCTGCAGGATTACACAATCCCCTCCGTCCTGCAGTCCATTTTGAGCTGGGTACGGCGCTTTGCGAGTTCGTCGAGTTTTAAAGAGCTGATTTTCCGACTTTGTGCGTGCCGGGAAGTCGCAGGTTTTTCTTTCAGTCCGTTAAAGCAAGCGGACAGAAAATAAACGTGCCTGCCCATTGCTCGGTGTGTGTGGCTTGGTGGACAAGGCTCAGAAAATCAGCCCTTCATAAAGCTAAGTGTTCAAAGGTGAAAGGGGAATACTTGTTACCCATGAATTATTTGTGCTTTTTTCTTGTCTCGTTTCTGTAGCGAACGGTCCGGATGTACCCTTTCCAGATTCACAGCATCGCCCTTTCCAGCTTTGCGTCGCTGATCAGCCCCTTTGGAGGATTCTTTGCCAGCGGCTTCAAGCGGGCGTTCAAGATCAAGGTATTTTTCCTCCTCGGGTTGGGGCAAAGAGGAGAGATGGTTCAACGTTTGTGAGCAGGAGCTATAACTATCGACTCCTACAGCACACAAGCAGGCTGTGAGAATCACGGAATCCTACACCACAGAAGGAGGCCATTCGGCCCATCGTGCCTGTGCCGGCTCTTTGAAAGAGCTGTCCAATTTATTCCCACACCCCTGCAAATTAGTCCTCTTCAAGGACGTGTCCAATTGCCTTTTGAAAGTTCCTATGGAATCTGATTCCTCCACCCATTCAGGCAGTGCGTTCCAGATCTCAGCAACTTTCTGTATGAAGAAATTTCTCCTTGTTTCCCCCTCTGGTTCTTCTGGCAATTATTTAAAATCTATGACCTCTGGTTATGGACCCACTTGCCAGAGGAAATAGTTTCTCTCTACTTTCTCTATCAAAGCTCCTCATAATTTTGATCCCCTCTATTAGCTCTCCCCTTAACCGTCTCTGCTCTAAGGAGAACAATCCCAGCTTCTCCGATCTCTCCACACAAACTGAACACCCTCATCCCTTTCAGCCCATCGTGCCTGTGCTGGCTCTGTTGAAAGAGCTAGCCAATTAGTTCCACTCCACCCCCCTACTCTTTTCCCCACAGCTCTGCACATTTTTCCTTTTCAAAATATTCCAACTCTGTGGCATGGGAGGTGGGGCAAGAGAGAGAAAATGAGGGGGTTGTTCCTGGACTGCCATCGTGCCCCTACTAACAGCATCAGCAGAGATCGGGATTAAGTTAGCCACTTGCCCGCCTGGTACAGATGCCAATCAACAGGGAAGATGAGGGGAAGGGGTGTGGAGGAGAAAGGAATGTCACCATGACATGATGCCGCTTATTTTTAATGAGGTGTTCAAATTGGAAACGACTTGAGGAGTGAAATCCCTCCTGTCGATCGGTGCAAAAGTTGGCCCAAGTACAAAATAGGATTTGCTGTTTTGTAATCTTCTGACATTTGGTAAAATTAGCAGTGGGAAGAATTTCACCTCCTCAGTGTTTATAATCTTTCCAGTAAAGACAAATAAAATGACTTGCTTATCACGTGAGTTCTCACAGCTCTGCGCAGTAGTTCTTGCTCACCACTTTTTACGTTATCTCCATTATACTCGACCCTCACTTGTGCTGGTTACTGACCTTGAGAAGACTTTCATCATAGATGTGTCTGTAACAGCTATGCTCAACCAGACACTGTTCTATTGCCACTCCCTTCCTGTTCTCGGGCGATCCAGAAACATTTTATAACCTCTCTGGAGTTTAGAAGAATGAGAGGTGATCTCGTTGAAACATATAAAATTCTTAGAGGGCTTGACAGGGTGGATGCTCAGAAGATGGCTGGCGAGTCTAGAACTAGGAGTCATAGTCTCAGGATATTTAGGACTGAGATGAGGAGAAATCACTTCACTCAGAGGGTGGTGAATCATTGGAATTCTTTACCCCAGAGGGCTGTGGATGCTCAGTCGTTGAGTATATTCAAGACTGAGAGTGATAGATTTTTTTTTTAACACTAAGAGAATCGAGGGATATGGGGATCGGGCGGAAAAGTGGAGTGGAGGTCGAAGATCAGCCATGATCTTATTGAATGACGGAGCAGGCTCGAGGGGCCGTATGGCCGACTCCTGCTCCTATTTCTTATGTTCTTAAAAGAGCCTTGGGTGTGTTTATCTCGGCACTGAGAGCACCTTCCCTCGAGACTGTTGCTAAAAACTGCTCGGCTAATTCCTCCCCATTATCCGGGGTGGAGTGGCCATGTGGAAAACCAGGAGATTTCCAAAGCGCCCCGTGAATGGTTCCATAGCGCTGTATTATCAGCGACCCACTTTCCCCAAGAATCCCGCACCCGTTTGGGGGAGCTGGTCCGTCTCAGCGTAGATGGCTGAAGGCACAGCTGCAGGAAGGGGGTCTCCCTAGTTAGAAGTCCTTGGTTTAGTTAGAGACTGTGACGACTGCTGTAGCAATAATTTTTTTTTTTTTTTACAGATCAACGTATTTTTAAAGCTAGTTCACTATTTAAAAAGGAGATTGAGACATTTGCTGTAGCGCTCAGTCTTTGCACAATTCCACTTGGGGGCCTGCTCTTATTTTACAACTTCCAAAAAAAAATATTCCACTGAAAAGAAAAGGGTGTAAAAGAAAGGACAGTCATCCGTGGCTAAGTAAAGAAATTAAGGATAGTATTCGACTAAAAACAAGGGCATATAAGGTAGCGAAATCTAGTGGGAGGACAGAGGATTGGGAAAACTTTAAAAGGCAGCAAAAAATAACAAAAAGATTGATTAAGAAAGGGAAGATAGATTATGAAAGTAAATTAGCAAAAAATATAAAAACAGATAGTAAGAGTTTTTATAGTTATATAAAAAGAAAAAGGGTGGCTAAAGTAAATGTTGGTCCCTTAGAGGATGAGACCGGGAAATTAATGGTGGGAAATATGGAGATGGCAAAAACACTGAATGAATATTTTGTATCAGTCTTTACAGTAGAGGACACTAAGAATATCCCAACACTGGACAAACAGGGGGCTATAGGGGGAGAGGAGCTAAACACGATCAAAATCACTAAGGAAGTGGTACTCGGTAAAATAATGGGACTCAAGGCGGATAAATCACCTGGACCTGATGGCTTACATCCTAGAGTCTTGAAGGAAGTGGCGGTAGGGATTGTAGATGCATTGGTAATAATTTTTCAAAACTCCCTGGATTCCGCTAAGGTCCCGGCAGACTGGAAAACTGCTAATGTAACACCCTTATTTAAAAAGGGCAGTAGACAGAAGGCTGGTAACTATAGACCGGTTAGCCTAACATCTGTGGTAGGTAAAATTTTGGAGTCCATTATTAAGGAAACAGTAACAGGACATTTGGATAATCATAATTTAATAGGACAAAGTCAGCATGGTTTTACGAAGGGGAAGTCATGTTTGACAAATTTGCTGGAGTTCTTTGAGGAAGTAACATATAGAGTGGATAAAGGGGAACCAGTGGACGTAGTGTATTTAGACTTCCAAAAGGCATTTGACAAGGTGCCACACAAAAGATTATTGCTTAAGGTAAAAAATCACGGGATTGGGGGTAATATTCTGGCATGGATAGAGGATTGGCTATCTAACAGAAAGCAAAGAGTTGGGATAAATGGTTCATTCTCAGACTGGCAATCAGTAACTAGTGGTGTTCCACAGGGGTCAGTGCTGGGTCCACAACTCTTTACAATCTATATTAACGATTTGGAGGAAGGGACCAAGTGTAACATATCAAAATTTGCAGATGATACAAAGATGGGAGGGAAAGTAGTGAGTGAGGAGGACATAAAAAACCTGCAAGGGGACATAGACAGGCTAAGTAAGTGGGCAGAGATTTGGCAGATGGAATACAACACTGGAAAGTGTGAGGTGATGCACTTTGGCAGGAAAAATCCTAGAGCAATTTATTATCTTAATGGCAAGAAACTGGAGAGTACTGAAGTGCAAAGGAATCTGGGGGTCCTGGTGCACGAAACTCAAAAGGTTAGTATGCAGGTGCAGCAAGTGATTAAGAAGGCAAATGGAATGTTGGCTTTCATTGCTAGGGGGATAGAATATAAAAATAGGGAGGTATTGCTTCAGTTGTACAAGGTATTGGTGAGACCGCACCTGGAATACTGCATACAGTTTTGGTGTCCTTACTTAAGGAAAGACATCCTTGCTCTCGAGGCAGTGCAAAAAAAATTCACTCTGTTAATCCCGGGGATGAGGGGGTGGTCATATGAGGAGAGGTTGGGTAGATTGGGACTCTACTCATTGGAGTTCAGAAGAATGAGAGGCGATCTTATTGAAACATATAAGACTGTGAAGGGGGTGGATGCGGGGAGGATGTTCCCGATGACGGGTGAGACTAGAACTAGGGGACATAGTCTTAGAATAAGGGGCTGCTCTTTCAAAACTGAGATGAGGAGGAACTACTTCACTCAGAGGGTGGTAGGTCCATGGAATATGCTGCCACAAAAAGCTGTAGAAGCTACATCATTAAATAAATTTAAAACAGAAATAGACAGTTTCCTAGAAGTAAAGGGCATTAAGGGTTACGGGGAGCGGGCAGGAATTTGGACATGAGTCTAGGTTCGGATCGGTCATGGCCCTGTGGGTAGTGGAGCGGGCCCAGGGATCGTGTAGCCTGATTCTGCTCCTATTTCGTGTGTGCAATTCTGTTAGATGCAGGAGATGGTTCTGTGATAGATAGTAGATTGGCGGTTAGGATCAGATCAGCCATGATCTTATTGAATGGCGGAGCAGGCTCGAGGGGCCGATTGGCCTACTCCTGCTCCTATTTCTTATGTTCTTATAACTTACTGCTCCAGCAGATGGCCAACACCAAGGAAAAAGTGGAATTCCCATCAACTAATTGGCCTTTTTTCTTCCCAGGACTTTGCTGACACCATACCTGGACACGGTGGGATTATGGACCGCTTCGATTGTCAGTTTCTCATGGCGACCTTTGTCAACGTCTACATTGCCAGCTTTATAAGGTAAAAGCCTCTCAGTGATTCCGAAGCTCCATCTCCTGCTAGTGACTATGAGCACTCTACACCTGTTTGAATTCTCTTCCCCAGAGAGCTGTGGAGGCTGGGTCATTGAATATATTTAAGGTGGAGATGGACAGATTTTTGAACGATAAGGGAGTCAAGGGTTATGGGGAGCGGGCAGGGAAGTGGAGTTGAGGCCAAGATCAGATCAGCCATGATCTTATTGAATGGCGGAGCAGGCTCGAGGGGCCAAATGAGCTACTCCTGCTCCTCCGTCTTATGTTCTTATGAGAGTGGGAAGGCTCAACCTTCCAAAAGGAGTTCATTGGCTGTGAGGCGTTTTGGGATAAGGCACGATATCACTTGCATTTTATAGAACCCCTCTAACATAGTAAAACATCCCAATGCTCAAACTGACATGATTGCTGTGTAGAACCAAAGCATAGTTTGACCACGATGTGCTGAGAGAAAGGACTACTTTCTTTCAGTGCTGTAAATTGAATGCTTGTGGGTGTTATGAATAAGTAGAAACAGCTCTTTTATTTGTCGCCCCTGCCTATCTCGGTAACTTCCTCCAGCCTTCTAACCCTCCGAGAACTCTGCATTCCTGTAACTCTGGCCTCCTAGTCTTCGCCTCACCATTTGAGGTGGTGCCTTCAGCCAGCTAGGCCCTCGGCTCAGGAGCTCCATTCCCTAAACCCCTCCGCTTCAGCACTTCTCTCTCCTCCTTTGAGACCCAGGTACCGCTCCTAATATCTCTTTCGTTGCCTTGGTGTCAATTTTTTGTCCGTTAACGTTCCTGTGAAGCGCCTTGGGACTTTTTCCATACGTTAAAGGTGCTACGTAAATGCAAGTTGTTGCTGTTGTTGTTTCTGCGCTGTGCAGTTTGCCCGGATAAACTGGAGGGTAAATTTTCCCGATCGCGCACTCCTCGCGCTGAGCCTTGCCCACTAAAAGCACCTATCGGAATTGTGCATCAATGGATGGAAAAATCATGGGCTGCGCCAGTGGGCAGTTTCCCAGTGTGAGCTCCCACGGTGTCAGCCGTGGCTCAGTGGGTATCACCCTTTCTCGCCTCTGAGTCAGAAGGTTGTGGGTTCAAGTCCCCACTCTAGAGACTGGAGCACAAAAATCTAGGCTGATACTCCAGTGCGGTGCTGAGGGAGCGCTGCACTGCTGGAGGTGCCATCTTTCGGATGAGACGTTAAACCGAGGTCCCGTCTACCCCCTCAGGTGGATGTAAAAGATCCCATGGCACTATTGGAAGAAGAGCAGGGGGAGTTCTCCCGGTGTGCAGGTCAATATTTATCCCTCAATCAACATCACTCAAACAGATGATCTGGTCATTATCACATTGCATGTTTGTGGGAGCTTGCTGTGCGCAAACTGGCTGCCGCATTTCCAACATTACAACAGTGACTACACTTCAAAAAGTACCTCATTGGCAGTGAAGCGCTTTGGGACGTCTTGAGGTCGTGAAAGGCGCTATAGAAATGCAAGTCTTTCACTTTTCTCCCAGCGGGCCGTGCTCCCCCACCGGGAGAGTGCAGCTGGAAAGATTTCCTTTGGAAGTGGAGTTTAGAATGGGTCCGTTTTTGAATTGTCTCTCTCTCTCATTGTTCCTAGGGGCCCGAATCCCAGTAAACTGCTGCAGCAGTTGCTGGCCCTCCGCCTGGACCAGCAGCTCCAGATATTCAAGAGCCTGAAGGCCAATCTGATCGAGAAGGGCATGCTGCCGGCGGGAGCGTAGGACTGAAGAGTTGAGTGATGTGGTGGCAGCGAAACAGCCTGGGGAAAGAGTCCAGCCTGTGACCTTGCTCTCAAACACAGTGCATCCAAGCGAGTATCCTACCAGCAATTTCCCGAAGTAACCGAGAGGTCCAAATCCCTTCAGACACCAAGCAAAGTATTCTTCACGTACTGGCTGATGCAATAATTAATGTGTAGGCATGTGTCTAATCATGGGGTCTTAGTCCATTAGTAAGATGGTTAAAAGCTGTAATGTGCCTAAGCCCATGATTAACCATCAAACCCACACACACACACATAAATTGTTTTTCTCTTTTTTATAAATGATTCACCATTGCTGTTTGCAATGCAAAGCAAATGAAGGGGTTGTGAGGCTGAATCTGAACGACGCATAAATCATGGATTTTAGTCCAGTTGAGTACCAATCTGAGCCTGTTCTGCACCAATGCAGGAGCCTCGCGTTCAAGGTCTGACTGATTTTTCCACGGTTACTTGTTCTTTAGCCCGAATGTACGCTTTTAGGGTGGAGTAGATGTAGAATTTGGTGTAGCGCGGACCATGTAGTTTTTGAAAAAACGTGCAGTTTTACATTTGCATTCTTCGTAGGGCTTCTTGAGCCAGCTGAAGGAGCTTCAAACACGATGTTTGCACTGGCTGTATTCTAGTCGATAGAGGAGTCTCGTAGAAACAAGTAGAGCTTGAAACAGGAAGAGTGGAGGTACCAGAACGGTGGGGTGTCCAAGGACAGATTTACAGAGGGACAGAATCCCCCAGATGCATGTCACTTATCTGGCATGGTGACCTTACGACCTGAATGAAGTCATACCACTGCTAAAAGCATTGTCTGCTTCTTTTGAAATTTCCACGGTCCCTTTAACAGAACATGGTATCCCCGTCAATTAGTAAAGAAAATGTTAGCTTTTACAAAACTATAATATATATATATATATATATCTAAAAAGAATATGTGCACTTGAGTAGTATTTAGATATTACCTGTAATCTTCACTAAGGTGTCATGTAAGGTCTTTCAAGACAATCGCTGCACGGTGATATCATGTCTAATTCTGGAGTTTTTGGGGGGGTGGTTTCAAGGGCTGCAGGTGTCCTCTGGTACCTCAGCCAGGTGGCCGTTCGTCACGTGCAAGCCTAGACGGCGTCTGCAGCCTATTCTGCTACAGAGGGCATCACAGCGAAGGCCAATCCCCCCCCCCCCCCCCTCCTCCAATGTCTATACAAACACGCTGGATAGTAATCTGACTGAGTTACTCCTTCCTAACCCAAGGACAACGGGATTAGTCATAGCGCCCCTATTGCAGCCTGGGTGAGATCAGTTAACTCGGTCCAGAGTTTCTACAATTGGCCTGTATCTGCGCTCAGTAAACTTAATACATTGTCAGTTAGATAAACTATATATTACGAACAGGGAGGTTTGGATTAACAATGCACCACTGAAGGTGGGCAGGGAGACTCTCGGCTGGTCGCCAGGACAAGCTGCAGAGCCCCCCCCCCCCCCCCCCCCCGGTGCGAGCGTCAGATTTACTCTTCCCTTGTCCATGAAGTGGCGGGGCTGGGAGCTGAAACCAGACCCGCCTCTACTTGGCAGTACCCACAACAACACCCTTGAAAGTGGGAAGTCATGGTGGCGTGGATGTGGAATTGTGTCCGTTTCCTAGGAGCATTTAAAGCACTGCGAGGTGCCAAAAGATGGATACTGCCATATTTTTCTAATGAGGCCAGCACGCATGGAGAATCCCACTTAACAAGCAGGACAGCAAAATGTCACTTGGCTGACGATAGTACAAAACATTGAGGGGCAGTGGAATGCTAAATAGTCCAAGGAGATTGTGCAGATGATTGTTTTTATCAATATTCCAACAAACCTTGGATTAGATAAGCGTTCAATTCTTCAGAAGTGATATTTTTAAGTTAGCTGCCCTGCCGCCTGGCTCCTTTTGATAAAGTCCCCCGCCCGTTGATCCAGTGCTCAGGATTTAAAGTGCCCCCAACTTCTGTCAATTCCCAGTATTTGGTTTCATGAAAAAGGCATTGCCGTGAACGGTAGCTCGTGCCAAAAAAATTCCACAGGCAAAATGCTGTGTCGACAGTCCTTGTGTAAACCGGGGAGGAGACACTCCTTAACAATTAAGTGCACACACCTTAGGAGCAAAGATTTGACCTGCTGTGGAGTCTCCTTCAGTGCGCAGTTCATGCACTGTACTATATTTAGTGGGTAATGAAAGGAGACCAAAATGTTTAAGTTGTCGTATACTGTCCCACTAATTAGCATCTTTTGCTTGTGTTATTTTCTCTCTCTATTCAGCCTTCACTCCAATACCCTTTTTATTTAGTTCTGTATTATTAGTTGTCCTGCTACGTTGTTTGGTGCCTGTGGAAGTGAAGAAGAGGAGAGTGGATTTTGTATGCGTGCAGAAAAATACTGCAAATTGTTGTGTGCAGCTGTCTGAAGAATCAACAGATACTATGCCAGAGTTGGGACCTTCCTTCAACGTTGCTTCCTCTGAGGTGGGCCAAGGTAGGGTTGGGCGCTGTTGAGGAGGGACTCGCTATGTATGGGAGGTGGTGACGGGACAGGACGAGTGAGAACAACTCGGGAATTGCCTCAGGCTGGTGCGACTTTCTTTCGGGAGCAGCTGGGTTTTTCTAGTTTAGTTTCAGTCACTTGAGGGACTTCCGTGGGAAAGATAGCCACTGTAACTTCATTCATTCGGAGGGGGTCCCGCTTTGAAATAGATGCATTATCGAGCTGAATAAATTACTTCAGGTCATTGCAACAGTAATGGCACGTTTAGTGAAAGAGGTGACTGATTCTTGGCAGGGCCAGTAAACCAATGGCTTTGTTTCTTGGGTTTTAAAGAAAGGGGGACCAGCATCTCACAGCATTACTTTGGGAAATAAGGAGTCATTGAAGCAAAGCACATACTCGATGCACCTCCCCATCTTTAAACCACGCTGCAGTGTGCGCGAGTAGGAAGGGTGGATTGGCCCCCACATTGGTACTGTCCATCCAGTTCTCGAGCTCAGCTTTCAATCCAGCGCAGACTGATGTGTCTTGCCATTGTCGAGTGGCAGGTATCCTGCTGCGTACAGTTAGTGCAGGGGAGGTGTTGACTCTGATCCTGGTGGATAGGAGCCGACAATTCAGCAGCAACTTGGCAATTTCACTGAAAATAAAAGCAGGGCCTGGCCGGTAAAGTATTTCCCAGACTTTTTCATGGTAGTTCTGCTGAAGATATAAATGAATTATGTCTGGTTAGAACTGATAGAAAATTAACATGTATTTTTACAAAAATGGTATTGGCATCAAATTGGCAAGCTTATCCAGTTCCTTGTATTTTCTGAATGAGACTCGTTCAATGTTTGACAGACTGCCTGTATATCATTTTTAAAATGCTCTGATCAAGCAAAGGTCAAGTTTCTAAAATTCCCTCAAGATTGCCGAACCCGTCAAAAGGGAATTCTTGAGATCTGCAACCTGGAGAATCATACAGTGCAGAAGGAGGCCATTCGGCCCATCTTTGTCCGTGCCGGCCCTTTGGTAGAGCCCCCGCTCCCCCTGCTCTTTCCCCATAGTCCAGCAGTTTTTTCCCCTTTCAAGTACTTGGGGCTCCCGCGCTGAAATCGGGAGCCGCCTGCCCACCCCACGCAAGACTGGGCAGTGTCCCCCTTACCCCAGACTACCGAGAACAGTCAGTCAGTCATTCTCGGGAGTCACTTCTCCTTCCCTCGGAACAGTTCATCGCCCCCCTCACTGGTTCATACGGGCAGCAGCTGCTGATCGAGGGGGGGGGCAATATTACTGCCTTGTGCCTCTTCGAGTTGGACGTCATGCTGTGCCAGCCTGTGTGCTCACAGAATGTTACAAGTCCTGAGAAGGCACCCTCGCTCCGCACTGCTGCCGAGTGACTCGGGAAGATCGGTGTACGAATGCTTGTGGGGGGTCGGGGGGGGAATGCCCAAGGAATTGGTGCAGGCCTGGTAATCTGTCGGCATTGCCGATGCTGATCAGAGCAAGGACAGGATAGGTACAACAAATTCCGAGTTCGTAGCTTCTCTTGTGGTATGTGAAATGGTCCAGGACTCCAGGTTTTCTGTATGAATCAGTTAATCTGTGCCACGCTGAATCCCCTTACAACCCCACATGCATTGCAGTAACCTTCCCTTGAATCCTTTCGCCTGCCTTGCTGTAGCCCTCGTTAACCCTGTGAGCAGGATTTCCGCATTACAACACAAATATATTCCGCATAAAACCTTTTTTTTTTAAAGTATTTTTTGTACACTGTGAATTAAGACTGTTTCTGTCGTCCGATTGTCTGAATATTCATTGTTAAAAGCCTGCGGAAAATAGTTTTGCAGAGTTCTTTGTTTAATTTGAGAGCAGGAGCTTGTGTGACGAGGTGACCAGCGGCTGCACATTTATAGATCAGAAAATTCTGCAGCGCCCCTGTGATAAAATTGAACCTTTCTTTATATAAAAAAAACTGAAAGCAACTTTAAGAGGTCTACTGAAAAATCAGTTCTTGAAAGACGTGAGTTTTTTGTGAGCTCGATGAAGGACAAAGTTGTTGCAATGTTTAGGATTTGTTCTGTTTACAAAAAAACTGGTATAAGTTTACCACCTTTGTGTTTTTAAAATAAAATTCCCCCTTACATTTGAACTGAAGTCCTCGTTGACGACTGGAACCCCACAGCTTCAAGCTATATTTCATACTGTTTGCAATGGCTGTGCAGCTTGTGTGTATATAATCAACTGCTCCGACCTTACATACAGAAAGTCAGCTGCAGAATATCTGGGACACATTAACCCCTCAGACCCAATAATGTTCTGAAAGCCAGTCTGTGGCAGCTGCCTTGCTGGAGTACTGGTCCTTCCAGCATCAGAAAAATCAACGTGCTAAAGCTGCCTTCTGTCACGTTGGGCTGTTGCTGTAGGATAAGTTGCATTAAGATGATACCAAAAGCCTTTGGGATAATGACAATGCAATACTCAATGCTTTTCTTTTTTTTAAAAAACAAACCATTAAAAACTCTCTGCAGAATGGTTGCCCGGCATTACACTGAGGCATTGCTGTCTGTTTTAATGAAGTATATTTTGTGCCAAAGTGTCGGCACCTTCTGCCTTTGCCACGAGGCTTTTGAATAATCCTGCACAAACGCTGAACACATTTGCATGAAATTCTTGCCTGCACTGGCTTAAGACAAAATGGGCAATGCCCTCTGGTGAAGCAGCAGAGAAGAATTTTGTATAAACCTGGTGCACAAGCCTCATTTCAAAGCATCGTGAGTAACTAAAAATGTCTTTTTGTTCGAGGATTTGGTTGAAAGCTGCGTTGTGTATTTGCACAGGTATGATACCTGGTGAGAATTACCAGTAATATAGTTGTGTTTCACGGAGCCATAATGTGGGGCTTATCCCAAGAGAGTGCATTCAATGTTCACACTGTAACTCCTTTGGAATGAGGGATATTTGCTCGAGCCATGCAGGGAAATGTACACAAGTGGTCCGCTGGCCTGCAATAAATAAGACAGGTGGCGCGTGTGTGTATAAGCACAACACCTGAAACTCCTCAGCTTCCTCATCGCTGCCTGTGGTACCTGCAGGCGAGGCCTTGCAGTAATGTGATTTTCTTTCCTCCAGTGCACTGCTCCTGCCCCCAACACAGGCGCCGAGTGAATGGCTTTGTTTTTTTTTAAAATTCGGTGTGGGGGGTATTTCTTCAAAAAAAAAAGCTGAAGCTAAAAAGGTGTGAGGGGAGCTTTCAAGGATTGTGTTAATTCAGAGTTTTGGAATGCAATGTTCTTTTCTGTTTTGTAGAAACTCTGACATGTTTCAATTCCTTAATGTCCATGCACTGTTGTACGACATTCATTCGAGTAAATGCTGTACCTGCCTGACACAGAGGAAGTTCAACATTCTGCTCGTTGTCAGGGTTAAGTAGCACAAAGTACAGCTAACTGCAACACCTAACATTCTGAAACTCTGGAGATGCGACGATATTTAATTCCCCATGTCTGCTATTTTTGATCTATTGGATGCGACACTCTTATTAAAATTCCTGTTTGCAATATTCTAATGCTGCTGTGAAGACACTTAAAATAAATGAGTTAAAATAGTACGGCCACAAATTTAACAAAGCATGTTTAACTAGTGCTCCAAGGACAGGGAGTGACACTTGTTAAGTCTCAGGAACAGGGGGGAAGGTTACAGAGAGAGGCCTTTATGCAGCAGTTGGAGGTCGTGTTTAAAAAAAAAACTACCTCTGATTTGAGACAGTCTCACACCCGGGAGAGGAGAGACGGACAGCAGGTGTGGGAACTAGTAACGCAGCTGCGGTATAATGTGAAGTGCTCTTCTGAGTTTGGGATTAAGATGCAGTGTTGAGGGATATCTTGCTTCGCATCTGGGCCAGGTCAGTGAGATACTGACACTGGATGGATGTCCCAGCTCTGACTCCCAAACTTACTTGCAGTTTATAAAACTTATTTCCAAACAAACTTGAATGCTTTGAGGTGAAAAATAAAATAAGTAAGAGGTATACGCAAATATATATATATATGTGCATAAGCAAAATAATAGTGTTCTCAAATTTTTGAACTTTTTGTTTCAAAAATGGTGTGCATTTATCTACTTATTTACTTAAAAATGTTGGTGCAGATTTTTTCTTAACTTCCATATTGTCTGGGGATATTTTTGGATATGAATCCCTCTGTTATTAATTTGAACTGCCCGGACTGACCCCTCTGAAGCCAAGTCCTGCTCCAATGCCCGTTCCAGCTGGTCACTGGAAGGTGAAAAGTAGTACTCTGCTCTTTGCTCCTTCCTGCAGGGAGACGCCTCAACTTCTGCTTAGTGTCTTCCTGCTTGAAGTGGCTCAGATTGGGAACTGAACAGAGCAGAATTCTAACTCATTCTGTGGTACTAAACGTTTGTGAGCACCAAACAATGCAGCTTCTTACAAACACATAGCATCAAATTCGACAAAATTCGTGCAATTTAGAACATTTTACAAGTTGCTCGTCCAAATTTAAAAAAAAATGTCTTCTATTGCCAAACTAAACAAAAAACACTTTCTTGTATCAATCACATTTGTTACATATTACTTCATTTTTGGGATGCTATGACTGATATTATGGAGACAAAAAAAATGGAGAGTATTATGTATACCCGTGTATTATGTGCACCCTACTTTTCAGACAGTAAAATCTGTGGCACAAGTATAAGACATTCACTCCATCAGTCATCATGGCACCCCAGAGAGTCGAACATTTGATTGTAACGCACACTGACTGTGTCTCAAGTGCTGCCCCACAGAGTGGGAGCCGGGAGAGGTAGTTCGGGGACAGGTGTTGGGGAGGCCAGGAGCTGGGAAAGGGGGAGACCAGGAGAGTCTAGAATAAACAGGACAGAGCAGGTGAGTGCACTTCCCAGAGTGAGCCGTGATACTTAAGATGACCGCTTGACTTTCAACCCTCCAAACAATAAGCTAGTCTGATAACGTGAGTTATACACTGTAGCCCAAGAGAAGCACATTCAGAACTGTAACCGTTCTGCTTATTTATCGTGTCAAAATGAAGGAAACTGCAATAATGTTGAAACCTCTTGTAGGCCAGGCATAGCATTTCTTTAGCACTAGTTAAATTACAGAACAGATTAATGCAGACCTTTATTTAGGTAAAGTAGTTGAGTAAATTGCTTATTTTATTAATGCTTCTCCATGTGTGTCTGCGTGAAGTATGAAACATTCAGTTCAAGTGAAACCTGCTGCCATGTGTTACTGTATATGTGCCTGTTTTTGTATTGAATATTTCAACTTTAGTGTGTGTGTGTATATATAGTATACACATATAATATATACATATATATATATTTGATGGTGTTAAAGAGTACACATTATTTATATATGTTCCAAATAAAAAGAATCTTATTAAATGACAAAGCAGTTGCCTATTCCTTCAGTGACCGTGAACGCTGTAAGCTTGTCGTAGAACTGGTTCGCTAATGTCCTTACCCGGTCTGGCCTCTGTGACTCCAGTCCCACAGCAATGCGGTTGACGCATCTCGCTGCCCTTTCAAGTGGCCGAGCAAGCTACTCAGATGGGATATATCCTAGGATTCTTTGGGAGGCAAGGGAGGAGATTGCAGAGCCTTTGGCTTTGATCTTTGGGTCCTCACTGTCCACGGGGATGGTGCCAGAGGACTGGAGAGTGGCGAATGTTGTTCCTCTCTTCAAGAAAGGAAATAGGAATGACCCTGGTAATTATAGGCCGGTTAGTCTCACTTCGGTGGTTGGTAAGATAATGGAAAAGGTCCTGAGGGATAGGATTTATGACCATTTGGAAAGAGGCAACTTAATCAGGGATAGTCAACACGGATTCGTGAAGGGTAGGTCTTGCCTAACAAATTTGATTGAATTCTTTGAGGAGGTAACTAAGTGTGTAGATGAAGGTAGAGCAGTTGATGTCGTATACATGGATTTTAGTAAGGCGTTTGATAAGGTTCCCCATGGTCGGCTCATGAAGAAAGTAAGGAGTTGTGGGATAGAGGGAAATTTGGCCGATTGGATAAGTAACTGGCTATCTCATAGAAGGCAGAGGGTGGTGGTGGATGGAACATTTTCGGACTGGAGACCAGTTACCAGCGGTGTGCCACAGGGGTCGGTGCTGGGTCCTCTGCTGTTTGTGATTTTTATCAATGACTTGGAGGAGGGGACTGAAGGGTGGATCAGTAAATTTGCTGATGACACCAAGATTGGTGGAGTAGTGGATGAGGTGGAGGGCTGTTGTAAGCTGCAAAGAGACATTGATAGGATGCAGAGCTGGGCCGAAAAATGGCAGATGGAATTTAACCCTGATAAGTGCGAGGTGATTCATTTTGGTAGGGCAAATTTGAATAAGGATTACAGGGTCAACGGCAGGGTTCTGAGGAACGTGGAGGAACTGAGGGATCTGGGGGTTCATATCCACAGATCTCTGAAGGTTGCCACTCAAGTGGATAGAGCAGTAAAGAAGGCCTATAGTGCGTTAGCGTTTATTAACAAGGGGTTTGAGTTTAAGAACCGTGAGGTTATGCTACAACTGTACAGGACCTTGGTGAGACCACATTTGGAATATTGTGTGCAGTTCTGGTCACCTCACTATAGGAAGGACGTGGAAGCATTGGAAAGAGTGCAAAGGAGATTTACCAGGATGCTGCCTGGTTTGGGGGGGAGGTCTTATGAGGAAAGATTGAGGGAGTTAGGGCTTTTCTCTTTAGAGCGGAGGAGGATGAGAGGCGACTTAATAGAGGTTTATAAGATGATGAGGGGGATAGATAGAGTGGATGTTCAGAGACTATTTCCTCGGGTGGAGGTAGCTGTTACAAGGGGGCATAACTATAAGGTGGATGGGGGGAGATATAGAAGGGATGTCCGAGGTAGATTCTTTACTCAGAGAGTGGTTGGGGTGTGGAATGGACTGCCTGCTGTGATAGTGGAGTCGGACACTTTAGGAACTTTCAAGCGGTTATTGGATAAGCACATGGAGCACACCAGAATAATAGGGAGTGGGATAGCTTGCTCTTGGTTTCGGACAATGCTCGGCACAACATCGAGGGCCGAAGGGCCTGTACTGTGCTGTACTGTTCTATGTTCTATGTAAACCGCCACAAAGTGGTGCAGCGGTTCAATCAGCCCCACCACCACCACCACCTTTTCAGGGCAGGTAAGGGATGGGCACTAAATGCCGGCCTTGCCAGCGACGCCCACATCCTGAGAATTTTCTTTTAAAGATTGGAAAGGATGCTGCTTTTACAATGGATTTTGGGAGGGGGGCATTAACAATAGTGAAGAGGCTGCAACTGCCGAATGGATTTAAGAGCAGATACTGCTGGAACTACAGGACAATCTGAAAGAGAAAGGGGTAGTATAGCATTTTTGGGGGGGGGGGGGGGGTGGTGGGAGCTCAACACTTCTTCTCTTTTACTTGTTGATGGACCTGATCCGCGGGTTAAACATTTTTTTTTGTTTCAGATTTCCCGCAATTGGAGTTTTCTCTTTACCTCTTCATCCTTGACGTGGTCATTTACCGTAGAAAGATTGCATTGCTGTTGAACTCCAGCCCCCTCACTTTAGAGCCTGTGCCCATCACCTATGCAACGGAAAGGGCCAGCGTGTTGGATTCGTGGACTGGCCGTATGCGGGTCACACGGCTGCCTGTTGCTCAGACAGGGTTGCCAACTGTGCTTGGACATATTCCTGGAGGTGTCATCACATGAGCTCCTGCCTCCAACCGGCCAGCCCCCACACTCCCACCATGAGTCACCCAACATGTCCACTACAAGCAGCGCACCGCCCTCTCATGGCCAATTGGCAAGCGACTGGACTCTTCATTACCCAATTGGATTATTTTTGACAGTCAAACAGTTTTTTTTCCACATCTCATTTTTTATAACTAATTTTTTAAAAAAGCGCAATTTTTAACCCCCCCCCCTATGATTTTTTTCCAGGGTAGCTCGTAGTAGTGTCCTGTAAATTAGGTCTTCAATTCCTGGGGACTCCAGGGCAATTCTGGAGGGTTGGCACAGAGCCGCTTAATTGTAAGCGTAAGCTCGAGGAACAGCACCTCATCTTTCGTTTAGGCACTTTACAGCCTTCTGGACTCAATATCGAGTTCAACAATTTCAGATCATAACCTCGGCCCCCACCACATATATATACATTTTATCCACCCCTTTTGGTTCGTGCCTTTTTCCTTTTTTTCTCTCTCTCTCCCCCTACGGCAACTGTCTCTCATTCTGCCAGCATTTCACACTTCACCTTTTGTTTCTTAAACCTGTCCCATTACCATCTCGTCTTGCCTTGAGCATCTCTTAATGTCTCTACTTACCATAGTCATTCCCCCCCAGCCTCCCCCTTGTATTTTTATCTGTTTCATTTCCTGCTCTTTTCTCAGTTCTGACGAAGGGTTTCGACCTGAAACGTTAACTCTGTTTCTCGCTCCACGGATGTTGCCTGGCTAGCGGAGCTTTTCCAGCGTTTTCTGTTGTTGTGCCGCTTAATTGTAGTTGGCTCCGAATCCTCCTTCAGTTGGGTTCTGTTGTAGCTCTGAAGTAGGCAGGCTTGGTGATGGCGAGGATATGGGGGTCGAATGCTCAACTTGGGATTAAATAGGACGCCCAGCTTGAAAAAGCTTGTGAGCTAAAAGATAGATAATCCCTCTCTCAACTCTAACCTCCAAGCCTTTTCCCTCTTTTGTCTCTCTCTCAATTCTCTCACTACTACTTGCTTCTGAACTTTCCTCTCTCGCTCCCCCTAAGCTGCAATTTAAAAAAAATTCATTCCTGGGATGTGGGCGTCGCTGCCAAGGCCAGCATTTATTGCCCATCCCTAATTGCCCTTGAGAAGGTGGTGGTGAGCCGCCGCCTTGAACCGCTGCAATCCTTGTGGTGAAGGTGCTCCCACAGTGCTGTTAGGGAGGGAGTTCCAGGATTTTGGCCCAGCGACGATGAAGGAACGGCCGATATATTTCCAAGTCAGGATGGTGTGTGACTTGGAGGGGAACTTGGAGGTGGTGGTGTTCCCATGCGCCTGCTGCCCTTGTCCTTCTAGGTGGTAGAGGTGGCGGGTTTGGGATGTACTGGCGAAGAAGCCTTGGCGAGTTGCTGCAGTGCATCTTGTAGATGGTACACAATGCAGCCACGGTACGCCGGTGGCGGAGGGAGTGAATGTTTAAGGTGGTGGATGGGATGCCAATCAAGCGGGCTGCTTTGTCCTGGATGGTGTTGAGCTTCTTGAGTGTTGTTGGAGCTGCACTCATCCAGGCAAGTGGAGAGTATTCCATCACACTCCTGACTTGTGCCTTGTAGATGGTGGAATGGCTTTGGGGTGTCAGGAGGTGAGACACTCGCCACAGAATACCTAGCCTCTGACCTGCTCTTGTTGCCACAGTATTTATGTGGCTGGTCCAGTTAAGTTTCTGGTCAATGGTGACGCCCCAGGATGGTGATGGTGGGGAATTCGGCGATGGTAATGCCGTTGAATGTCATGGGGCGGTGGTTAGACTCTCGCTTGTTGGAGATAGTCATTGTGTGGCGCGAATGTTACCTGCCACTTATCAGCCCAAGCCTGAACGTCGTCCAGGCTTTGCTGCATTCGGACATGGACTGCTTCATTATCTGAGGAGTTGCAACTGGAACTGAACACTGCAATTATCAGCGAACATCCCCACTTCTGACCTTATGATGGAGGGAAGGTCATTGACGAAGCAGCTGAAGATGGTTGGGCCTAGGACACTGCCCTGCAGCGATGTCCTGGGGCTGGGATGATTGACCTCCAACAACTACAACCATCTTCCTTTGTGCTAGGTATGACTCCAGCCAGTGGAGAGTTTTCCCCCTAATTCCCATTGACTTCAATTTTACTAGGACTCCTTGATTTCAAATACTGCCTTAATATCAAGGGCAGTCACTCTCACCTCACCTCTGGAATTCAGCTCTTTTGTCCATGTTTGGACCAAAGCTGTAATGAGGTCTGGAGCCGAGTGGTCCTGGAGGAACCCAAACTGAGCAGCGGTGAGCAGGTTATTGGTGAGTAAGTGCCGCTTGATAACACTGTCGACGACACCTTCCATCACTTTGCTGATGATTAAGAGTAGACTTATGGGGTGGTAATGGGCCGGATTGGATTTGTCCTGCTTTTTGTGGACAGGACATACCTGGGCAGTTTTCCACATTGTCGGGTAGATGCCAGTGTTGTAGCTGTACTGGAACAGCTTGGCTAGAGGCACAGCTAGTTCTGGAGCACAAGTCTTCAGCACGACAGCCGGGATGTTGTCAGGGCCCATAGCCTTTGCTATATCCAGTGCGCTCAGCCGTTTCTTGATATCACGTGGAGTGAATCGAATTGGCTGAAGACTGGCTTCTGTGATGGTGGGGACCTCAGGAGGAGGCCGATATGGATCATCCACTCGGCACTTCTAGCTGAAGATGGTTGCAAATGCTTCAGCCTTGTCTTTTGCACTCGCATGCTGAGCTCCACCATCATTGAGGATGGGGTTTTCATGGAGCCTCCTCCTCCCGTTAGTTGTTTAATTGCCCACCACCATTTACGACTGGATGTGGCAGGACTGCAGAGCTTTGATCTGATCCGTTGATTGTGGGATCACTTAGCTCTGTCTATAGCATGCTGTTTCTGCTATTTAGCACGTATGTAGTCCTGTGTTGCAGCTTCCCCAGGTTGGCACCTCATTTTTAGGTACGTCTGGTGCTGCTCCTGGCATGCTCTTCTGCACTCCTCATTGAACCAGGGTTGGTCCCCTGGCTTGATGGTAATGGTAGAGTGAGGGATATGCCGGGCCATGAGGTTACAGATTGTGGTGGATTACAACTCTGCTGCTGATGGCCCACAGCGCCTCATGGATGCCCAGTTTTGAGCTGTTAGATCTGTTCTCGATCTATCCCATTTAGCACACACAACACGATGGAGGGTGTCCTCAGTGTGAAGATGAGATTTAATCTCCAGACGGACTGTGCAGTGGTCATTGCTACCAATACTGTCATGGACAGATGCATCTGCGACAGGTAGATTGGTGAGGACAAGGTCAAGTAGGTTTTTCCCCTTGTGTTGGTTCTCTCACCACTTGCCACAGACTGGCAGCTATGTCCTTCAGGACTCGACCAGCTCGGTCAGTAGTGGTGCTACTGAGCCACTCTTGATGATGCACATTGAAGTCCCCCCACCCAGAGTACATTCTGTGCCCTTGCTACCCTCAGTGATGTGCAACATGGAGGAATACTGATTCATCAGCTGAGGGAGGGCGGTAGGTGGTAATCAGCAGGAGGTTTCCTTGCCCATGCTTGACCTGAAGCCATGAGACTTCATGGGGTCCGGAGTCAATGTTGAGGACTCCCAGGGCCACTCCCTCCCAACTCTATACCACTGTGCCGCCACCTCTGGTGGGTCTGTCCTACCGGTGGGACAGGACATACCCAGGGATGGTAATGGAGGAATCTGGGACATTGGCTGAAAGGTATGGTCCTGTGAGTATGACTATGTCAGGCTGTTGCTTGACTGGTCTGTGGGACAGCTCTCCCAATTTTGGCACAAGTTCCCAGATGTTAGTGAGGAGGACTATGCAGCGTCGACTGGGCTGGGTGTGCCATTGTTGTGTCCGAAGCCGGTGCCGAGGTCGATGCCTGGTGGTCCGTCCGGTTTTATTCTTATTAATGTTTTTCGTAGCAGTTCCGTACAACTGAGTGGCTTGCTAGGCCATTTCAGACGGCAGTTAAGAGTCAACCACATTGCCGTGGGTCTGGAGTCACATATCGGCCAGACCAGGTAAGGATGGCAGATTTCCTTCCCTACAGGACATTGGTGAACCATACATCGTACTCGCTCAGGTGGGCATAAAAAGAGCAGGGGACATTACCCCGATGTCCTGGGGCCAATATTTATCCCTAAATCAGCATAACAAAAACAGATTATCCGGTCATTATCACATTGATGTTTGTGGGAGCTTGCTGTGCGCAATTGGCTGCCGCATTTCCTACATTACAACAGCGACTACACTTCAAAAAGTACTTCATTGGCTGTAAAGCGCTTTGGGACGTCTTGAGGCCGTGAAAGGCGCTACATCAATGCAAGTCTTTCTTTTACACACTGTTGTACCTGACACTGTTGGAATCGCTTTTTCCAAAACCTCAAAACTGTGAGACTTCTCCTTTCCTTCAACAATCTTTTAAAATTCAGGCTTGGCATCACCCAATTGGTATTTCTCTCCAACTTGCTTGGGTTCTTTGCCCTTCCCCTGGGTTTCTCAATGCAGTATTTTGCTACCGTATTAGTATTTGGTCCACTGCCACCTCTCTTCTAGGAATGCCTACCTTGAAGAAGTTCTGCTCTTCTCTTCGACGGGACCTCCGTTTGTCTCTTCAACCTTGTTCATCTTCACTGCTTTCAGTTTCATCCCCTCCCCCCTTTTCCCAGCTTTATCCTTGCCTTAAATCTATTTCATTTCCTGCTATTTCCAGTTCTGACGAAAGGTCTTCGACCTGAAACGTTAACTCTGTTTCTCTCTCCACGGATGCTGCCTCGCCTGCTGAGTTTTTCCAGCGTTTTCTGTTGTTATTTCAGATTTCCAGCATCTGCAGTATTTTGCTATCGTTCTCAATGAGGAGCTAGGCTGTCTGAAGCAATTGGAATGCACTGCAACATGAAACTAGAAAAGCACCACTAGATGGTGCCAACCATTAAATAAATGTAAAATGGAGCTGTAAGTAAGAAGGCAACCACCTTCCCTGAAAACAAGGGATTTTGTTTTCCATTGCAATGATACTACAAATTATATTTTGTTGTTGCAGTTTTGGGGGGGCTATTTGAAGGAACATCTCATTGCCATCGCACCACCAGAAAACACAACAGTTAACGTGACACCCGGCGCCAAGCTCATGGTCTACAGAGCAGCAGTGATACCTGCCCTCCTGTATGCTTCAGAGACATGGACCATGTACAGCAGGCACCTCAAAGCACTGGAGAGGTACCACCAACGCTGCCTCCGCAAGATCCTGCAAATCCATTGGCAGGATAGACGCACCAACGTCAGTGTTCTCGCTCAGGCCAACATCCCCAGCATCGAAGCTTTGACCACGCTCGATCAGCTCTGATGGACGGGCCACATCGTCCGCATGCCCGACACGAGACTCCCAAACAAGCGCTCTACTCGGAGCTCCGACACTGCAGGAGAGCCCCAGGTGGGCAGAGGAAACACTTCAAGGACACCCTCAAAGCCTCCTTGAAAAAGTGCAACATCCCCACCGACACCTAGGAATCCCTGGCCCAAGACCGCACAAAGTGGAGGAGAAGCGTCTGGGAAGGCGCCGAACACCTCGAGTCTCTTCGCCGGGAGCAAGCGGAAGCCAAGCGCAAACAGGGGAAGGAGCGCACGTCAACCCAAGCACCCCACCCACCCGCCCCTTCAACCACCGTCTGCCCCACCTGTGACAGAGACTGTAGGTCCCGCATTGGACTCATCAGCCACCTGAGAACTCATTTTTAGAGTGGATATAAGTCATCCTTGGTTCCGAGGGACTGCGTAAGAGTATGTCCACAGAGTGAGAACTATGGTATAGCCACAAGTTACTTAGGCTGGGTGGAACTTTTAACAAGAGAACAACTTTTTAGGGACCAAGAGAAGGCCTGTTCGACCCAAAAGGCAGGTCTCCTTTCCCTGGATCACACCTGCCGACCCACTTTGTCATTCTCGGGGGTAATTTACCACTCCATGTCACGTTCGGGATCCTTGTCCACCAGCAATAAGGATTCATAGAATTACTCCTTATTATCCCTCAATCCTTTCTCCAAAAACACATCCAGTTGTCTCCTGAACCCATTGATACGTCCATTTTCAGTCGTCTCTCTGGTAATTTATCCCACAACCATATTATAAAAACGATATCGAGGCACTGGCCAAGGAGCAAAAAAGATCAAGAAGGATGATACCAGAACTGAGAGGTTATACCCATCAGGAAAGATTGAACAGGCTGGGGCTCTTTTCTCTAGACAAGAGAAGGCCGAGGGGTGAACCGATAGAGGTCTTTAAAATTATGAAAGGTTTTGATAGGGTAGACGTAGAGAAAATGTTACCACTTGTGGGGAGTGCAAGACTAGAGGCCATAAATATAAGAGAGTCACTAATAAATACAATAGGGAATTCAGAAGAAACTTCTTAACCAGAGTGTGGTGAGAATGTGGAACTCGCTACCACAAGGAGTAGTTGAGGCGAAGAGCATAGATGCATTTAAGGGGAAGCGAGATAAACACACGAGGGAGAAAGGAATAGAAGGTTATGCTGATAGGGTGAGATAAAGAAGGGGTGGAGGAGGCTTGTGTGGAGCATAAACCCCGGCACGGACCTGTTGGGCCGAATGACCTGTTTCTATGCTATAGATTCTACGTAACCCTGCTATCGACTGGGAGAAAAGGTTCCGGCTGAATACTCTTCAAAATTTTTAACTTGAGTCCCCTAGTGTTCGAATCTTGTGCCACAGTGAATGATTTGCCTGGAGTTTAAAAAAAAAAATTCCTTCGTAATGTTGAAGGACAACACAATGCAATGCAACGCAACAATATTAAATTCTGTCACAAAAGGGAAAGGGCCCCTTCTCATGATGCAATGCTGTGTCTGGGCAGGTTTACCAAATTAAAAAAAAAATTAGAAGTAGATACCCTTTATTGAGAATCAAGACGACCTGTGATTGTTTCAGATCATAACCTCGGCCCCTATCATATATATATTTTTTTCCCCACTTTTTTTTTCTTCTCTCCCACACGGCAGCTGTCTTTCATTCTGCCAGCGCAATTCACACTTCATCTAGAGCCATCCTTTGTTTCTTAACCTGTCCCATTACCATCTCCTTTTGCCTTGAATCTCTCTTAATGTCTCTTAACCTCTCCTGCCTTCTATCCTATCACAGACCTTCCCTTTTGTTCTTTCATCCCCTCCCCCCTTTCCCAGCTCCCACACTTGCTTAAAAATCTGTTCCATTTCCTGCTTTTTTCCAGTTCTGACGAAAGGTCATCGACCTGAAACATTAACTCTGTTTCTCTCTTCACAGATGCTGCCTGACCTGCTGAGTGTCTCCAGCATTTTCTGTTTTTATTTCAGATTTCCAGCATCTGCAGTATTTTCTTTTTGTATTTGTGATTGTTTCTAACTGTGGGATGTTTCAGTTTAAACTGCAAGGAACTGTGTGGCAGGCGTCACAGAGCCGAGAGCTGGTGACATGGACCAGGGCAGGAGGGGAGCTTGGGCAAGCTGAGCTTCACCACCCGTCCCCGGCACTCACTGTTTAAAGAGAGTGAAAGGACGCCATCATTAACCACGATTCTTTTTAACGCGTTTAATTCTTTAGAGGGTTACACGAGGTATGACACCTTGCCCAAGGAGATAAAAGTTTCAAAGGTTAAACATTTCACCTGCAGCTCGGTTTTCTTCACTTTGGGTTTTACGCGTCCAAGTATCATCCTTTGACAGGACCCGACCACAGTGACTCCCCTCTAAAAAAGAAAGACTTGCATTTCTATAGCGCCTTTCACAAACTCAGAACGACCCAAAGCGCTTTACAGCCAATGAAGTATGGTCACTGTTGTAATGTAGGAAACGCGGCAGCCAATTTGCGCACAGCAAGCTCCCACAAACAGCAATGTGATAAAGACCAGATCATCTGTTTTTAGTGACGTTGGTTGAGGGATAAATATTGGCCAGGACACCGGAGAGAACTCCCCCTGCTCTTCTTCAAAATAGTGCATGGGATCTTTTATGCCCACCTGCGAGAGCAGACGGGACCTCGGTTTAACGTCTCATCCGAAAGCGGCACCTCTGACAGTGCAGCGCTCCTTCAGTACTGCACTGGGAGTGTCAGCCTAGATTTTTGTGCTCAAGTCTCTGGAGTAGGACTATGAACCCACAAACCTTCTGGCTCAGAGGCGAGAGAGAGTGCGAGCCACTGAGCCACTAGCTGACACTATGACACTCTCTGCAGGGAAACTCCTGGCCTCAGTTTCACCTATCCCAGGGTATGGAGGATTGTGCTTAAGAGCCTTTCCCTATCACACATTGGCGTTTACCAGCTCTAACACTCAAGGTCCTTTAACCAATATACACTTTTAGAACAGCCCAGTGGCTCAGTATATAAATGCACTTCCCAGTGTGGAACCGAGTCAGATTAGAGCCCCTGTCCATGTCAGTTTGTGAAGGTAAAATTCAATTGGCCACTAGCGTCAGTCAGGGCTCCTGCGCCTGATCTCTATCCAGCGACCACCGTCACAAAGCACGTTGGGTGTAGACATTGGAAAAGGAAAGGATCGACCTCATGTCGTGGGCTTCATGCTCGAACAGCCTACCAATACTGTCTGAGCTCACACTTAAGGATGGCCACGTGGGCAAAGTTCTGGAGGCTGGCCAGTGCCCAAGCAACCATAGCCCAGCAAGAGTCAGTGCCTTCAGAAGAAGAAGGCTTGGGGTAAACGGCAAACCAATTTGCCAGCCAGCCTTTCCCCCACTTTTCTTCCTAACGCCTCTTTTTCTGAGGACAGGATGATTTGTGCAGTGGACATTTTTACGACTGGCGTCAATGGTCACCCATCAACAGCTGTCATTCTGGCGTTGAGCTGATTTGGGTGGGGTTGGCGTGGAGGGAGGTGGAGGAAACAGGGGCTGGTGTTGCCAATGTTTTCCATTCCTGAAATGGAACATTCCACTTCTGCGAGGCCACCTGTGCAGTGAGCTGGCTGAAAACTGACCAAAGCCAGTCCCGACACACAAGGCCCTGACCTCAGGGTCAAAAATGACACATTCCAGTGCTTGCACTTCCAGACCATTTATGGCGAAGCTCCCATTAGTCCATATAAGGGTGAGAGGGGAATCCATGACTGCTCTGGAGTCAGCTACAGAAGGAATGAGTAACAGCTTAATGATGGATACCCGGGAGTGAGTTACAGGCTGGAATCTAATCGAGAGGTTTGGGGGGTTTATATATAGAATAATGGATACCTGGGAGTGAGTTACAGGCTGGAATCTAATCGAGAGGTTTGGGGGGTTTATATATAAAATAACAAATACCCGGGAGTGAGTTACAGGCTGGAATCTAATCGAGAGGTTCAGGGGGGGTTTATATATAGAATAACAAATACCCGGGAGTGAGTTACAGGCTGGAATCTAATCGAGAGGTTCAGGGGGGGTTTATATATAGAATAACAAATACCCGGGAGTGAGTTACAGGCTGGAATCTAATCGAGAGGTTCAGGGGGGGTTTATATATAGAATAACAAATACCTGGGAGTGAGTTACAGGCTGGAATCTAATCGAGAGGTTTGGGGGGTTTATATATAAAATAATGGATACCCGGGAGGGAGTTATAGGCTGGAATCTAATCGAGAGGTTCAGGGGGGGTTTATATATAGAATAACAAATACCCGGGAGTGAGTTATAGGCTGGAATCTAATCGAGAGGTTCAGGGGGGGTTTATATATAGAATAACAAATACCCGGGAGTGAGTTACAGGCTGGAATCTAATCGAGAGGTTTGGGGTGTTTATATATAGAATAATGGATACCTGGGAGTGAGTTACAGGCTGGAATCTAATCAAAGGGTTCAGATGGTTTATATATAGAATAATGGATACCCGGGAGTGAGTTACAGGCTGGAATCTCATCGAGGGATTCAGATGGTTTATAAAACTGATACCTGTAACTCACTCCCGGGTTGTAATTGAAGGGTTCGCTATCAACCTTTTGTACGATGTACCTGATGTTGTGAAGTTAGACTACAGCTTTACTCACTGCCTGATATTGGGTATTAATCTTATTTACTCCTTCACTGTGGTAATAAAGAGACAGAAACGTCAATGAGTCATGCGAAGTGAGGTCACGGCCTTGCTGAGGTGCAATTTGGGCCCACTTCGGAGGAAGTCTGTTCTTTGTCTTTTTGTTTGCAAGATCTGCAGCGAGACAAGGGATGGCAGAGCGTGCTGCTTCAGTCTCTCGGAAAGCAGCAGGAAGCAGAACAGTCAGAATCAACAGAGGCAATGCCTTCGGGGTCAACCTACCAACTGACAATCTCCTCACCCCACACATCTGAACAGCGCTATGTGTTACGACATCAATCCCCTTAACGCAGTGAAAGGTCCCAGGGCGCTTCATCAGACAAAAGTTGACACTGAGCCACACAAGGAGACATTAAGACTAAAAGCTTGGTCAAAGAGGTAGATTTTAAGGAGATTCTTAAAAGGAGGAGAGAGAGAGGAAGCGAGCCGGAGAGGTTTAGGGAGGGAATTCCAGAGCTTAGGGCCGAGATGGCTGAAGACACGGCCGCCAATGGTGGGGCGAAGGAAGTGGGGATGCGCAAGAGGGCAGGGTTGGAGGAACACAGAGTTCTCATAGGGTTGCAGGGCTGGAGAAGGTTACACAGGGAGCGAGGGGCGATGCCCTGGAAGGATTCGAACATGTGGAGGAGAATTTTCAAATTGAGGCGTCGGCGGACTGGGAGCCACTGTCGGTCAGTGAGCACAGCGGGTGATGGGTGAGCGGGTCTTGGTGCGAGTTGGGACACGGGGCAGAAGAGTTTTGGATGAGTTCGAGTTTATGGAGGGTGGAACACGGGAGGCTGACCAAGAGTATGTTGGAACAGTCGGGTCGAGAGGTAACAAAGGCATGGATGAGGATTTCAGCAGCAGATGAGCTGTGGCAGGGGCGGAGACGGGCGATGTTACGGAGATGGAAGCCGGCGGTCTTTGCGATGGAGAGGATATGGGGTCAGAAGTTCAGCTCAGGGTCAAATAGGACGCCAAGATTGCGAACAATCTGGTTCAGGCTGAGCCAGTGGGGATGGACTCAATGGTGAGGGAACGGAGTTTGTGGCGGGGACCAAAGACAATGGCTGAGAGATGGTTCATTTGTACCAGTTAATGGGGTACCCCAAAATCAACTGATAGCTGGAAAGAATGAATATATTGAGAGTGAGGAATGTTGGAATACTGCTGGAACCTGGAGCTGCAACTGCAAGATGCTGAGCTACCATTTTAATTGAGTATAAAGAGTGAATACCTCCAGTGGGTAGAGTGTTTTCTGTTTAATAAACTGGCTCCCACTGCCTTTGACCGGGCCAAACCTAGGGAAAGGGTCAAGACATAAGAAATAGGAGCAGGAGTTGGCCATATGGACCTTCGAGGTTGTTCCGCCATTCAATAAGGTCATGGCTGACCTTCGACCTCAACTCCACTTTCCCGCCCGATCCCCATATCCCTTGATTCCCCGAGAGTCAAAAGATCTATCGATCTCTGCCTTGAATATACTCAACGACTGAACATCCACAGCCCTCTGGGGCAGAGAAGTCCAAAGATTCACAACCCTCTGAGTGAAGAAATTGCTCCTCATCTCAGTCTTAAATGGTCGGCCCCTTATCTGAGACTATGCCCCCGAGTTCTAGACACTCCAGCCAGGGGAAACAACCTCTCAGCATCTACCGTCGATCCCCTTCAGATTCTTCTATGTTTCAATGAGATTACCTCGCATTCTTCTAAACTCCAGAGCGTATAGGGTCATTCTACTCAATCTCTCCTCATGAGGACAACCCTCTCATCCCAGTTTTTTTTGATATGAAATACTTCGGGGCGTAGATTGGCAATGTTAGGAAGGTGGAATGGGGTGCTCTCTTGTTCTTGCACCTTGCACAAGGCGGAGAGCAGATCCTTCCAAGTCAGCCCAATTTGGAGTGACAGTCAGGTAAATATTAGAATTTAGGCTTCACATCCCATGACTCAGTGCTGATAGTTCAGCCTCTTTGTTGACCCAGACTTTAGAAGCGAATGTGGATAGAGTCCTAATTCGGCAGAGAGTATAAGGGGACGGGCTTGAGGTAGAAGTCAGATGAATATCAGTTGAAGAATGAGAGGGGATCTTATTGAAACATATAAGATTCTGAAGGGGCTTGACAGGGTAGATGCAGAGAGGATGTTTCCTCTGGTGGGGGAATCTAGAACTAGGGGGCATAATTTCAGAATAAGGGGACACCCTTTTAAATCGGAAATGAGGAGGAATTTCTTCTCTGAGGGTGGTGAATCTTTGGAATTCTCTACCCCAGAGAGCTGTGGAGGCTGGGTCATTGAATATATTTAAGGTGGAGATAGACAGATTTTTGAAAGGTAAGGGAGTCAAGGGTTATGGGGAGCGGGCAGGGAAGTGGAGTTGAGGCCAAGATCAGATCAGCCATGATCTTATTGAATGGCGGAGCAGGCTCGAGGGGCCAAGTGACCTACTCCTGCTCCTACGTCTGATGTTCTTATGTGGGTTATGAAAGTTGACTTGGTGGGTGGAGTGAGCTGGATGGGCTGACTGGAATTTTCTCAGTCTAATGACTTGGGACGTTTTACTACATTTAAAGGCGCTATATAAATGCAAGTTGCTGTTGTTTAGGCCATGGACCCATCACTGAATGTGCCCATCAATCTCAGCATCATAGAACAGTACAGCACAGAAGGAGGCCATTCGGCCCATCGAGTCTGCGCCAGCTCTTTCGAAGAGCAATCCAGTCAGTCCCACACCCCCCGCCATTATCCCTGCAATTTTTTTCTCCTTCAAGTATTTATCCAACTCCCTTTTGAAGACTACTATTGAATCTGTTTCCACCACCCTATCAGGCAGTGCAGACCAAATCCTAATTACTCGTTGCGTAGAAAAGATTTCCTCATGTCGCCCCTGGTTCTTTGGCCAATCACCTTCAATCTGTGCCCCCTGGTTATCGAGCCTTCAGCCACTGGAAACAGTTTCTCTTTATTTACTCTATCTAAACCCTTCATGATTTGAAACAGCTCCATCAAATCTCCTCTTAGCCTTCTCTGCTCCAAGGAGAACAAGCCCCAGCTTCTCCAGTCTATGCACGTAACTGTAATCCCTCACCTCTGGATCCATTCTAGTAAATCTCTTCTGTACCCTCTCCAAAGCCTGCACGTCCTTCCTAAAGTGGGGTGCCCAGAATTGGACACAATAATCAAGCTGGGGCCGCACTAGTATTTTATATAGATCATTGCTGATCTACTCTCTCTCTCTCTCTCTCTCTCTCCCCTCCATCTCATCAGCATTATTCCGCTTTGGTTAATATTCGATTTTATTTGCGACACCATTCTGAAACTCGCTGTGGTCAGACTGACAGAAAGGGGAGCGAGGCCCCAATCAATAAAGAGCATTTGACTGTGCTGGAGATAGCACACGCACAGTGCGCTCTGCTTAACACTTGGAGCTGCTCAGATACAATCTACAGCAGCTTCTCATGCAATGTGAAACAAACACCCACTTCCTTGTATTGGAAAAGAAGGAACTTGACTTTCTTTGTAACCATTGCCACAGGGACACCTGTCCCTGTTGAACTGAGACCCACACAGCGGGAGAAGAAAGGCTTCACCTTCCAACGCAATCATTTAAAAAAAAAAATATGAATTGAAACACAGAGCAGGGCAGACACGTTCCTTTCTTGTGCACATGCTGGGTTCGTGTCTGGCCACAGTTGGGTTGCACAGGAACAAGGATGTGGGTTGGCAGACATCTGCACAGGCTTAGCCGGGGACCAGCCCTCACAGAAGAGAAGTGCTTGCACCTCGAAGACAAGAGATCGCCGCCCTTTCAGAAGAGAGAGACCATGTCACTCAAGCTACCTCGGAATGTTTGGGATTTCAACCTGAAAGCAGACTCCGTGCGAATAGGTATAGTCGGGCGAGAGTCTGACCTTCTAATCCATTACTGCTTCCTTCTGTCTGTCTAGAACCTTCGGCTGACTCTACTCCCTGGCTGCGTGTGGTTTAGAAACCGGAGTTTGATAAATAAGGGGACGCATTTCAGACAACAGGATTCCCCTCCCCGTACACATTGAATTACTGTGCATGAGGAGTGGGATCCAGTTGTATGAAATAGGTGGTGGGGGGGGGGGGGGAGGGGAGAAATTTGTCATCAACGAGAGTTGTGCACCGCAGAACTGATTGCATCACGACTGGAAATGGTGGGATTTGGTGACAGCTTGTGTCTGTCTGGAGATTCCCAGGAATCTGCGTGTGACAGGATGGTCGGAGGGGTGGGTTCGAGAGCGTTGTACAGCCTTGCTGTTTATTGCAAATCTTAAAAGGGCGCCGCGAAGGCAATGCTTCTCATCCGGTTAACCTCCGACACAGAGCTCGTTGTAGAGAGGAGAGGCGTGTGACAATGGCTGGCAGCGATGAAGTTGGATTTTATTTTCGGCATTACATTTCGGGGAGATGAACTTCTCCTCTGTACTTGATGAGAGAGGTTGTGGGGCAATAAATCTCATTGGCAGCAACGTCGGGAGAGAGAGAGGGACTGAATCAGTGACCTACTTATACATCTCAGGGGGCTGCATCACTTGAAAATGTTTTTGCTGTTGCAATTTTTACACGAATTTAGATGTTGCTGCCATTGCACATTTTGCAGACCCAGCATTCGCAGTGAGTCTGACGATGTAGTTGCACATACTGGTGCAGTAGTGCTGCAGGCTGAACTGTGAATCCAGTGGATTAGAAGACAGTCAAGGAATCACACAGGGGAATCTTAAGGGATTGTAACCCAGGGACCTTAAATGAACGAAATAGAGGAGAACATTTGTCAGCATTAATTTTCAAAGGAACATGCATTTAAATATACAAACGTCAGCATTAGCCTCTCCCATTGCACATTCAAGTGTTTCTGACATTTTCTTATGTTCCTGCACAAGTTAAGTTCTTACCCTCCTTTCTTAAAATCTTGTATCACCCTCTTCCAACTCCGCTGATTCCGTTCATTTCTTTCTAACTTTGACAAACTCACTTCTAGAAGTATGTTTTAAAGTTATACACCACTTGGCAGCAATGAGTCACTGCCCAATGCAGTACTGAGATTACACAGATCAGACCGCTTTGATTCAGCTCCCGGTCAGTGCTGGGTTCCCATTCCTAATCACCATGAGTATTATGGGCAGAATAGCACCAATGGGTGCCCAACACACATGGCCCTCTGGAACCGCTGTTTGGCAGCCTGTCACAACATGTGTGCGTGTCTGCCTGGCCCTGACTATTCCAATGTTCTCCTGGCCGGCCCACCCTCCATAAACTTGAGCTCATCCAAAACTCGTGTCCTAACTCGCACCAAGTCCCGTTCGCCCATCACCCCCTGTGCTCGCTGACCTCCATTGGCTCCCGGTCCAGCAACACCTCGATTTTAAAATTCTCATCCTTGTTTTCAAATCCCTCCATGGCCTCGCCCCCCACCCCCCGCCCCCCTCCTCCCTATCTCTGTAACCTCCTCCAGCCCCACAGCCCTCCGAAATATCTGCGCTCCTCTAATTCTGGCCTCTTGAGCATCCCTGATTATAATCGCTCCACCATTGGTGGCCGTGCCTTCAGCTGCCTGGGCCCTGAGCTCTGGAATTCCCTCCCTAAACCTCTCCGCCTCTCTCTCCTCCTTTAAGACGCTCCTTAAAAATCTACCTCTTTGACCAAGCTTTTGGTCACCTGTCCCAATGTCTCCTTATGTGGCTCGGTGTCAAATTTATAACGCTCCTGTGAAGCGCCTTGGGACGCTTGACTACGTTAAAGGTGCTATATAAATGCAAGTTATTGTTATTTTTGCCTGGACAAGATGGATTTTCTTTAAATGAAACTAAAATCAATGGCCAAGACCTACACAGTGCAGGATGCGGCCAAGAGTAAATAAAGATGAACTATTTTCAATGGCAGAAGAGTCAGTAACCAGAGGACACAGATTTAAGGTGCTGGCAGAAGAGCCAGAGGTGAAATGAGGAGAATTTTATTTTTATGTAGCGAGATGTTATGATCCGAAATGCGCTGCCTGAAAGGGCGGTGGAAGCCGATTTAATAGTAAGTTTCAAAAGAGAACTGGATAAATACTTGAAGGGAAAAAATTTGCAGGGTTTCGGGGAAAGAGCTGGGAAGTGGGATTAATTGGAGAGCTCGACCAAAGAGCCAGCACAGGCACAGGCACAGGCACGATGGGCCGAATGGCCTCGCTCTGTGCTGTATCATACTATAATCAAGGAGGAAGGAAAGCCTGAAAAAGGTCAGGTGACCCAGAGTTCTGAGGTCCTGTAAAGAATGAGTTGGAGAAGGAAGAGTTGCAACGAGTCTTGGTGTCAATCTAGTTACATATAGCAATATGGTGAGGGTTGGAAGAATATCACAGGGCATTCTGCTGCATGTACAGCTCTGTGTCTGCAATAGAGACTGAAGGAATCAAATTATAGGAACAGGAGTAGGCCATTCAGCCCCTCGAGCCTGTTCCGCCGTTCAGTGAGATCGTGGCGGATCTGTATCTTAACCCCATCCACCTGCCTTGGGCTCCACATAAAAACATAAGAACATAAGAAATAGGAGCAGGAGTCGGCCATTTGGCCCCTCGAGCCTGCTCCGCCATTCAATAAGATCATGGCTGATCTTCTACCTCATCTCCACTTTCCTGCACTATCCCCATATCCCTTGATTCCCTTGATCATTTTATACCCTTGTCTAGCAAAAATCTATCAGTCTCAGATTGAAAATGATTAATTGAGCTCGCATCTACTGCTCTTTGTGGGAGAACATAAGAAATAGGAGCAGGAGTCGGCCATTCGGCCCCTCGAGCCTGCTCCGCCATTCAATAAGATCATGGCTGATCTGATCTTGGGCTCAGCTCCATTTCCCTGCCCGCTCCCCATAACCCATCACTCCCTTATTGTTCAAAAATCTGTCTATCTCCACCTTAAATGTATTTAATGACCCAGCCTCCACAGCTCTCTGGGGCAGAGAATTCCACAGATTTACAACCCTCTGAGAGAAGAAATTCCTCCTCATCTCCGATTTAAATGGGCGACCCTTTATTCTGAAACTGTGCCTCCTAGTTCTAGATTCCCCCACGAGTGGAAACATCTTCTCTGCATCTACCTTGTCGAGCCCCCTCAGAATCTTATATGTTTCAATAAGATCACCTCTCATTCTTCTAAACTCCAATGAGTATAGGCCCAATCTGCTCAACCTTTCTTCATAAGTCAACCCCTTCATCTCAGGAATCAACCTAGTGAACCTTCTTTGAACTGCCTCCAACGCAAGTATATCCCTCCTTAAATATGGAGACCAAAACTGTACGCAGTACTCCAGGTGTGGTCTCACCAATACCCTGTACAGTTGTAGCAGGACTTCCCTGCTTTTATACTCCAACCCCCTTGCAATAAAGACCAACATTCCATTTACCTTCCTGATTGCTTGCTGTACCTGCATGCTAACTTTTTGTGTTTCATGCACAAGGACCCCCAGATCCCTCTGTACCGCAGCATTTTGTAATCTCTCTCCATTTAAATAATAATTAGCTTTTTTATTTTTCCTACCAAAGTGGATAACCTCGCACTTTCCCACATTATACTCCATCTGCCAAATGTTTGCCCACTCACTTAGCCTGTCTGTATCCCTTTGCAGATTCTTTGTGTCCTCTTCACAACTTGCTTTCCCACCTATCTTTGTATCATCAGAAAATTTGGCTACATTACACTCAGTCCCTTCATCCAAGTCATTAATATAGATTGTAAATAGTTGAGGCCCCAGCACCGATCCCTGTGGCACCCCACTAGTTACCGTTTGCCAACCGGAAAATGACCCATTTATCCCGACTCTCTGTTTTCTGTTAGTTAGCCAATCCTCTATCCATGCTAATATATTACCACCAACCCCGTGAGCTCTTATCTTGTGCAGTAACCTTTTATGTGGCACCTTATCGAATGCCTTCTGGGAAACCAAATTCACCACATCCACTGGTTCCCCTTTATCCACCCTGCTCATTACATCCTCAAAGAACTCCAGCAAATTTGTCAAACATGATTTCCTTTTCTTAAAACCATGCTGACTTTGCGTGACTGCATTACAATTTTCTAAATGTCCTGCTACTGCTTCCTTAATGATGGACTCCAGCATTTTCCCAATGACAGATGTTGGGCTAACTGGTCTATAGTTTCCTGCTTTCTGTGATCCCTCCCTTCTTAAATAGGGGCGTTACATTTGCGGTTTTCCAATCCGTTGGAGTTCCGTACTTCGACCGCCCGTTGTGTGAAGAAGTGTTTCCTAACTTCTCTCCTGAATGGCCTGGCTTTGATTTTAAGGTCATGTCCCCCTTGTCCTAGACTCCCCCAGACATGGAATGTCAAACTTATGCGAAGTCATCGGATGAACTTCATCAGGTCAGGAAGATGTTTTATGGTCACCTCAAAAACTTGGCATTAATCACCTCACTTACCCTCAACCCTCTCCAGGCACCTCTGTTTTAGCAGCCTGTGACAGTTTGCACGTAATCATGCAGAAAGTGCCAGTGCCACCTACCAGGTTAGCGAGCGTGCATTGCCAAGCGCTCTTTATAAATATTGACGTTTGTTTCAGCTTTGTTTCCAGTAGTTTCAGATTTCTTTCCCAATATCCTTAAAGGGGCACTACCCTGAAGACAAGGTCCTTTGAAAACCTTTTTTGGGGGGGGCGGTTGGGAAGAGGTGTGTCACTCTCATTGCCAGGATGTGTTCCAAAGACATTGAGATCATTGTCTTATGTTCTTGCAAGCAAAGCAAAAACAATTAGACAAACACTTTTTATTATCACCATGTCCCTTTTACAGGCCCTGGGGTATAGCTTGATACCATACCCCCGACTCCCCCACCGGCCCCCCGCCACTGACAGACTCGACTAGTCCAATGCTCTCCTTGCTGGCCTCCCATCCTTGTCTCCCTATCAACTCCAACTTGTCCAAAACTCTGCTGTACATGTCCTGCCCTGCACGAAGTCCCACTAATCCATACCCGTCTTCGCTGACTTACTCTGGCTCCTCGTCCCCAACGCGTTCAATTCAAAATCCTTATTCTCGTGTATAAATCCCTGCACGGCCTCATCCCACCCCATCTCTGCAACCTCACCACCCAACACTCTGCTTTTTTGGCTTTGAGAGGCGTTGCAGTTGACGCTCAGCCTGTCCTGGGATAAGCTCCACAGGTGTGCTGCAGTAAGTGTCACTTGATGGCGTTCGGGAGTGGGAACCCCGGCTAATTCCCCGCCCCACCCACTCCCTCCTTCGACCTTTTGGATGAGACGTTAAACCGAGGCCCCGTCTGCCCTCTCAGGTGATAAATCCCACGACATTATTTCCAAGTAGAGCAGGGGAGTTCTCCCCGATGTCCTGGGGCCAATATTTATCCCCCAATCAACATCACAAAAAAACAGATGATCTGGTCATAGAAACATAGAATCTAGGAGCAGGAGTAGGCCATTCAGCCCGTCGAGCCTGTTCCACCATTCAATACGATCATGGCTGATCATCCAAATCCAGTACCCTGTCCCTGCTTTAATCCCCACAGTACACATATCCCACACTACCCCCGTAACCCCACGTATTTAATTCCCCCTAACATATCCCATCCTATCCCCATAACCCCACATATTTAATCCCCCCCCTAACACTAAGGGTCAATTTATCATTGCCAAATCAACCTAACCCGCACATTTTTGGACTGTGGGAGGAAACCGGAGCACCCGGAGGAAACCCACGCAGCCACGGGGAGAATGTGCAAACTCCACACAGACAGTCACCCGAGGTCAGATTCGAACCTGGGTCCCTGGCGCTGTGAGGCACCAGTGCTAACCACTATGCCACCGTGTTGTCATTATCACATTCCTGTTGGTGGTAGCTTGCTGTGCGCAAATTGGCTGCTGCATTTTTAAAAAATTCGTTCCTAGGATGCAGGCGTCACTGACAAGGCCGGCATTTATTGCCCATCCCTAATTGCCCTCGAGAAGGTGGCGGTGAGCCGCCTTCTTGAACCGCTGCAGTCCGAGTGGTGAGAGATGTAACACAGTTTGGCAACCCCGGCCATATAGTATTAAACAGGACTGAGATACTGTCCCTGCCCCAACACTACAGGACACGGAGCCCAATATGAAACGGGACTGTTGCTGTCCTGCTTGAACAGAGGTTCCCAAACTTTACTTATTGCGTAGCCTCCTTCCAGATCTACCAGCTGCCCACCTACTCCTGACAGCATACAGCTTTTAGACTGGACAGTTGCTGGGCAACTGAAACCACGCTGTAGTGTACGGTGATTGGAGGCGAGGGCTCTATACATCATTGTCGCTGTGTATCTGTGATCTCATCGCTACATCTTGCAGTAAACCAGCTACTTTGTAGAACAAATTCTCACAGAGTTTTAAAGCTTCGTCTGAGTATATGCAATAAATCAATAAATAAAATAATTCATAAATAAAATCCACCAATAGACACTTTCTCCCATGTACCACCCAGAGATGTGCCACAGTTTGGGAACCCCAGCCATATGGTATTAAACAGGACTGAGATACTGTCCCTGCCCCAATACTACAGGACACGACACCCAATATTAAATGGGACTGTTCCTGTCCTGCTTGAACAGAATATTACGCCCTATGATTTTTAAAAAATTCATTCATGAGATGTGGGCGTTGCTGGCAAGGCCAGCATTTATTGCCCATCCCTAATTGCCCTTGAGAAGGTGGTGGTGAGCCGCCTTCTTGAACCGCTGCAGTCCGTGTGGTGAAGGTGCTCCCACAGTGCTGTTAGGGAGGGAGTTCCAGGATTTTGACCCAGCGACGATGAAGGATCGGCCGATATATTTCCAAGTCAGGATGGTGTGTGTGACTTGGAGGGGAATTTGGAGGTGGTGGTGTTCCCATGCGCCTGCTGCCCTTGTCCTTCTAGGTGGGAGAGGTCAGGGGTTTGGGAGGTGCTGCCGAAGAAGCCTAGGCAAGTTGCTGCAGTGCATCTTGTAGATGGTACACACTGCAGCCACGGTGCGCCATGTGGTGGAGGGAGTGAATGTTTAAGGTGGTGGATGAGGTGCCAATCAAGCGGGCTGCTTTGTCCTGGATGGTGTCGAGCTTCTTGAGTGTTGTTGGAGCTGCACTCATCCAGGCAAGTGGAGAGTATTCCATCACACTCCTTAATGATATTTGAAAGGACAGCAGTGATGAAATGCTGGTATTAATGAAGAGTCACACAGTATGAATTATAAGAATTCTTGCATTCACATTTTGCCTCACCCTATCAAAATATCTCAAAGTGCTCCACACTATCACTACTGCAACGCATTGCTCAGACGCGATTAAGTGTGATTTTCCCTTTCTGATCAGCTGCCACCTCCAATCTCCATTCCTGGACCAACATATATGTACGTGTGTGACTCAGGGTAAAATGCAAATCATTAAAAATCAGATGGTTTTCTAAAATTGATTTTGCAATCTAGCCCAAAAGACGGCCCTTTTTACAAGCTATTGATAGGATGCATTTTGTTTGCAGAGGCTGGTTAATGTCTGAGACCTCTGACTCAACCGTAGAGCCGTTGGTTGGGCGAGTCCTGTAACAGGATGTGGGTTTGCGATAACACTGCTGTGTTGGAGTCACTGCAAGTGTACAATGAGGAACAGTGTCCATTTTCTCACGTTGGGCGGCTGGCCAAAGCACCTCTGTGGTCTCCTTCAGCCAGGGTGGAAACCTCTAACCAGGGCCAAGTGCGTGTTCCTCTTCATGTGCAAGCCTAGATAGTGAGCAGTCTGCTGGGCAGTCAAGGGTCCATCGCAGCCCAAATCTAGTGTTAGCTGTGGCTCAGTGGGTAGCGCCCTCGTCTCTGAGTCAGAAGGTTGTGGGTTCAAGTCCCGCTCCAGAGACTTGAGCACAAGAATGTAGACTGACACCCTGTCAGAGGTGCCATCTTCCGAATGAGACGTTAAACCGAGGCCCCGTCTGCTCTCTCAGGTGGATGTAAAAGATCCCATGCCCACTATTTCGAAGAAGAGCAGGGGAGTTCGCCCCGGTGTCCTGAGGCCAATATTTGTCCCTCAATCAACGTAACAAAAACAGATTATCTGGTCATTATCACATTGCCGTTTGTGGGAGCTTGCTGTGCGCAAACTGGCTGCCGCGTTTCCACATTACAACACTTCAAAAAATACTTCATTGGCTGTAAAGCGCTTTGGGACGTCCGGTGGTCGTGAAAGGCGCTACAGAAATGCAAAGTCTTTCTTCTTCTTCTTCAATCCATGTAGCAAGGGACACTGGATAGCAGTCAGGAGCGTGCTGATTTTCCCCTGCTCGGGTCACTGAGCCCAATTGGAAGCTGTCCTGCCCGGTTAACTCAGCTCAGACCAGAGAATGAACCTCAGACCTCCCTACCCTGTAAAGCTCGATCCCACGCAGGGAGCAGCATTCACCCGCTAAGCCATTGAAGGAGCTCCTTTCAATGGATGCATTTAGATTTCAGGGTTGTCGGATAATTAAACTTATTGCAAAGGCTGCTAAGTCTTTGCAGAAGTGAGAAGTCGCACAACACCAGGTTATAGTCCAACAGTTTTATTTGAGGTCACAAGCTTTCGGAGCTGCTGCTCCTTCCTCAGGTGAAGTGAAGGAATACGAATCGGCAAAGCATATATAGTCAGAGAACCATGCCTGTGCAGCGTACAATGTCAGACGACTACAGTTAATCTTTCTGACTGCCTTTTATCACACCTCGGCAGAGAAACAATCAGGTCAGGAAGGCATTATATCAAAGACATAGCAAGATACAGCTAAGACAATGAGGTGGGGTCACAGGGGGTCTAATGTGTCAAATGCAGTCTGTATAAACTTTAAAATGTTTACTTTTTTTTAAATGGAAATCACATCTGTGAACAAGCCAACGATGACTCGAGTCTGGATGACTCTACGTCATGTAGCGTGACATGAACCCAAGATCCCGGTTGAGGCCGTCCTCATGGGTGCGGAACTTGGCTATCAGTTTCTGCTCGATGATTTTGCGTTGTCGTGTGTCTCGAAGTCTTTGCAGGTTTATGGGTCTTGGCCTTCTCTCTATTACAGAGAGGAGGTCGCCAAAAATCAGCACGGTGTTTAACGCGAGACACACAAGACTATCTGAAACCCACGACGACAAGATCAAGGTCACTCCAAACTACATCTGGCCGGCAACCTTGTTAATGTCAATGCGGAATTCTTTAGACGATCGTCAGTGAGGCTGCATCTCTACCCCTGCTGATGGAGAACAGTGGAAGAGGCGAGGGGGTAGAAATTCATCTCGGTGGCAGCGCTAAACGGGCGGTAAGACATCGGCCGCTTGTCATACCCTCCGCCCGTTATTTAGTTTCACTGGCTTCAGGAAACTGAATAACAAGAGGGGCGCAGAGCGGGCGGTCCACGCCATACCGCCGGTTAGCGCTGCCGGTCAAGATGAATTTCTACCCCAAGTAGTGCACTCATGCGTACTCACAGACACACACACACGCAAACGCGCACACACGCCCATGCGCACACTCACACGCGAATGCGCACACATGCAAATGCACACACACACACGCAAATGCACACACACACACGCAAATGCACACACACACAAGCAGATGCAAATGCACACATGCAAATACGCAAACACATGCAATTGCACACAGACACACACGGTTGCAGGCTGCAATGAAGTTACTGGAGTGCAACGATTTATTTTGACATGATTCATGCTACTGTGTTGCTGCATTTGTCTAATACCGTTATTAATTTAATTTCCCCCCCCCCCCCCCCCCCGCAATTTCCTCCCTTGCTGGGGAGCAGTCCCTCAGGCACCCCTGCAGTATCTTCTCCAAGTGGCCATTCTTCATGTGTGAGCCCAGACAGTGGGTGCCAGCGGACTATTCGACCACAGGGGTACATCTCTGCCAAACCTGAGGCTGTTCTCAGCTCACACCCATCCCAGCAGGATAGTGATCGAGGGCGAGAACCCTGGCTGATTATCCTCCTACCTCTCCCAGACAGCAAAGCTACTTGCAGCACCCCAATTACTGCCCTTACTGACATCAGCTTTGAGCAGATGAAAGCCATTCATTTATAAGGCGTCAACATGTCTGGGACAGGCTGCACAATCTAAGAGAGGGACAAGTCTTGTTAATGATGGAGGACCATGGAGGGGAGATTGAAGAACTGCACCCGATGTCTAGGCAGGCTGCCTTGGGCATGGAGGAGCTGGTATTAGAGAATAGGACAACTATTTGGCCTTGGAAACCTGCTGAGAGGAAGTAAAGCTCATGCTCAGAGCAAGTGGGAGAAACCGAGAGAAAGAAAGAAAGGCTTGCATTTCTATAGCGCCTTTCACAACCTCAGGACATCCCAAAACACTTTACAGCCAATGAAGTACTTTTGAAGTGTAGTCACTGTTGTAATGTAGGAAACACAGCAGCCAACTTGCGCACAGCAAGCTCCCACAAACAGCAAGGTGATCATGACCAATTCATCTGTTTTTGTGATGTTGGTTGAGGGATAAATATTGGCCAGGACACCGGGCAGAACTCCCTGGTCATCTTCGAAATAGTGGCCATGGGATCTTTTACGTCCACCTGAGAGAGCAGACGGGGCCCTCAGTTTAACGTCTCTTCTGAAAGATGGCACCTCCGACAGTGCAGCACTCCCTCAGCACCGCACTGTCGGAGTGTCAGCCGAGCTTTATGTGCTCAAGTCTCTGGAGTGGGACTTGAACTCACAGCCTTTCTGACTCAGAGGCGAGAGAGAGAGAGTGCTGCCCACTGAGCCACGGCTGACACTGGGGCATGTTTGGGGACCTCTTGGCACCCAGCTGGAGCAGCACGGGCAGAGGTCAGGGTGGAGGCTGTCCACCTGAGCTCTCAGCCGGGATGGTAGCACGCAGAGAGAACGAGGAAAGGGGAAGACAAGCAAACTCCTCCCAAAAGAGGAAGACTTGCCTCTGGAGAAACAGCACGCTTGACGTTGTGAAGGATGTGACCTTTTCAAAAGACCGTAAGATGGAATAAAATGGCCAATTCTGGACAAACGACAGGATGAAACAGCACGTTAACCGCAGGCAGTGTCCAGCACAACAGGAGAGGCAAGGAAACGCCTGAAGAGAAGTGGGTGGCTTTCCCTGCATTGAAGGTCGAGCTGGTCGTGAATACCGAATAAAATCAATGTGATAATCCAGAAACTGTTTAAAGTAGAGCAGGGCTGGAATGGAACAGGAAGGAGTATGCTGGGTGCTGAGAGCTGCTTCCTGTTCTGTATCTGCTGCTGCAGCTGGATGATTGCAGGCCTTTTAGTGAGGTTTATGCAGAGGGGGGGTGAAAACAGCAATGCCTGTGAGCTTCTGCGAGGTTTGCTCAATGAAGAAGTGTCACAGTGGGAGGGTGAAACAACACGGTGTGCATTCCTCCTGCTGTAGTATCACGTGCTGGTGTCAGATATAGCGCACACGGCTTTAATCTGCTTAACACCTACATAAAACACCCCAGCGTAGATCTGCACCGGTTGTACAGGTGCAGAACAGATGTGAGGGAGGAGGGGAGGTGGAAAACTTGGGTAGCCGTTCCTTATTTCACAGCTAAAGAAAATAGAAAGACTTGTATTTCTATAGCGCCTTTCATCCTTTCATGACCACAGGAAGTTCCAAAGCGCTTTACAGCCAGTGAAGTACTTTTGAAGTGTAGTCACTGTTGTACTGTAGGAAACGCGGCAGCCAATTTGCGCACAGCAAGCTCCCACAAGCAGCAATGAAGTAATTGACCAGATCATCTGTTTTGGGTGTTGGTAGGGGGATAGAATTTGGCCATTTCACCGGGGAGAACTCCCCTGCTCTTCTTCGAAATAGCGCCGTGGGATCTTTCATGTCCACCAGAGAGAGCAGACGGACCTCTGTCTGACGTCACCTCCGACAGTGCAGCGCTCCCTCAGCACCGCACTGGGAGTGTCAGCCTAGATTTTTGTGCTCAAGTCTCTGGAGTGGGACTTCGAACCCACAACCTTCTGACTCAGAGGCAAGGGTGCTACCATCTGAGCCACGGCTGACACAGGGGAATTGGGGCCATTGTGTTATAGCCCTATCTCTGGCCCATGCTTGCATCGATTGAGGCTCTATAGACACCAGCAAATTCTCCGGAACTGACCCTTTCGTGCCATAGCCTCACTAAGATCCCTGAATCCATCCAAAAGTATTTAAATTAAAATACCTGGTGTAATTTTCCAGCTTTTGCACCCTTGCACCTATTCCGAACCCAATTTGAATGGGTGCAGAGGAAGATTAGGGTTAATGAGGTTCTTAACGGGGTATAGGCTTTGAATGGTTCTTCATTGCAATTTTTACAATATACTCTCTCCTTCATTTTCTCAAGCACAATGATGCTTCATAATGGATTAAGACCATAGAAATAGGAGGAGGCCATTCAGCCCCTCGAGCCTATTTCGCCATTCAACTAGATCATGGCTGATCTGTATCTTAACTCCATCTACCCGCCTTGTTTCTGGATCCTTTAATACCCTTGCACAACCAAATAATAATCTCGATTTTGAAATTTTCTATTGACCCCCCACTATCCCAACAGCTTTTTGGGGGGGAGAGAGTTCCAGATTTCCACTACCCTTTGTGTGAAGAAGTGCTTCCTGACATCACCCCTGAACGGCCTGGCTCTAAAGGACACAACAGCCATTCAAGAGAGTGATCCTATCATAAGATACACACCACAGATGGGAAGGAGGCACAAAGAGGAAGGAAGCAGCGGAGCGATTTTATTATTTTTTTTGCTTGTTTTCTTTTTGATTAAGAATATTGAGTTTTTAATGGGATTGCTACTGTCTCTCTGATTTATTGGAGAATGCAGTTTGGATGATAGGAACATAGAAACAGGAGCAGGCCATTTAGCCCCTCGAGCCTGTTCCACCATTCAGTAAGATCACGGCTGATCCTAACTCCATATACCCGCCTTTGCCCCACATCTCTATATTGCAATTTTTACAATATACTCTCTCCTTCTTTCTCAAGTACAATTATGCTTCGTAATAGGTTAGGACCATAGGAATAGGAGTAGGCCGTCCAGCACCTCGAGTCTGTTCCACCATTCGATTGGTTAACAAAAATCTATGATGTGGAGATGCCGGTGTTGGACTATAACCTGGTGTTGTGCGACTTCTAACAAAAATCTAGCAACCTCAGGTTTAAAATTAACGATTGACCGAGCATCAATTGCTTCCTGGATTGAGCGCCATTGACGGGCTGGGTATCAAACGCAACAAAACAGACACTGAAACAAGTTAGATGCCGTTTCTGCTCCTTGCAATGTAAGAGGCCATTTAGGTTCCAGAGGCACTGCAGAGGACAGCACTGGAGCTGGTCGTCAGTGGGATGAAGAATGACTTGATAATGTCTTGGTGAGGACCTTATATTATATATTCGATCTTTAAAAGGATAGAGAAAGTAAAACTGCAAAAGTACCTTCTGATACGCAGTAGAACTAGAGGGCAGACATTTTGTTGTAAGCAGCAAATTTAGGACAGGCATCAGGAAATTTGTTTTCTCCCCACAGAGAGTGATCATGAGCTGGGATGATTTTTCCAAGGAGGTTAGTTGAGGTCAAGACACTGAGCTGATTTAAGAAGCAATCAGATGGTGTAATGGCGAGACGGTAGATTTGGCATTCCGAAAGGATGAGATAAAATGTGTCATCACCTGAACCAATCTTGTGAGGTCAGGATTCATGCCCGAGGGCATCATTACGAGCAGCGACTTGCATTTATAGAGCGCCTTCGACGTAGTGAAGCGTCCCAAAGCGCTTCACAGGAGCGTTATCAAACAAAACGTGACACTGAGCCACATGAGGAGATATTAGGAAAGCTCGGCCCAAGAGGTAGGTTTTAAGGACTGTACTTAAGGACTGTCTTAAAGGAGGAGAGAGGGGGAGAGAGATGGGGAGGTTTAGCAAGGGGAATTCCAGAGCTTAAGGCCTGGGCAGCTCAAGGCACGGCCGCCAATGGTGGAATGCTGAAAATCAGGGATGCGCAAGGTGGTGCCAGAATTCACGAGTCTGTCCTCCCACAAGAATTCCAAATTTAGAAGCAGAGGAGGGAGGGATTGTTTATAATTAAAGTGGTGACTCGGTGAGTGAGCTTCTCTTCTTTCCCATGTTGAAACACATTAGCTTCCTGTCACTGCATTGATAGCGCAGGCATCTGGAAAGCTCGTGTCTATTTTAAGCAACCACTTCCTGCGTCTGGGACAGCTGTGCCTTTCGCAGTCCAATTACATATTCTACTGTTTAAATGTAATACTGTAAACACAGCAGCTCAGAGGGTTTTTTTTTTAACACTGCTCTCGCAGCAAGATGACTCAGTCGTGCCATTTGGAAGTAAAGTCTATTGATTGGGCGAGCTATGTGGTAAAACTATCTACTTCCTTCTTAGGCAGTCCCTCGGAACCGAGGATGACTTGCTTCCACACTAGCAATGCGTTCTCAGGTGACTGCTGAGTCCAATGCGGGACCTACAGCCTCTGTCACAGGTGGGGCAGACGGTGGTTGAAGGGGCGGGCGGGTGGGTGGGGTGCTTAGGTTGACGTGCACTCCTTCCGCTGTTTGCGCTTGGCTTCCGCTTGCTCCCGGCGAAGAGACTCGAGGTGTTCGGCGCCTTCCCGGATGCTTCTCCTCCACTTTGTGCGGTCTTGGGCCAGGGATTCCCAGGTGTCGGTGGCGATGTTTGCACTTTTTCAAGGAGGCTTTGAGGGTGTCCTTGAAGCGTTTCCTCTGCCCACCTGGGGCTCTCTTGCCATGTCGGAGCTCCGAGTAGAGCGCTTGTTTTGGGAGTCTCGTATCGGGCATGTGGACGATGTGGCTCGTCCATCGGAGCTGATCGAGCGTGGTCAAAGCTTCGATGCTGGGGATGTTGGCCTGAGCAAGAACACTGACGTTGGTGCGCCCGTCCTGCCAATGGATTGGCAGGATAGGCGCACCAACTGTAAAACTATAATCAAGAACCGTCACACGAGAGACAGCCTCAAACACAAGCTTAGCAACCAACCAATTCAGTGCCCACTGGACCAAAGTCCAGAATCCCATGTACGAAAAACAGACCTTGACTTATTCCATGGGCCCTAATTATTACCAAAGGTCGTGTTTCTCCCCCACAGTACTTCTCAAAAGTATTTCTTCCCTTCACCATTTTCTGAAATAGAGGTGGGGGGGGGGGGCAAGAGGGCAGGCACATGGCCTGCGTCCAGGCCCACGTTGATGCTGTTGTATAATCAGAATATGACCAATGGCAAATTTTTACTTGCCTTCTGCCTTTTCTTTTCTCCCCCCCTCACTCCAGTAGATAGTCAGCCATCCGGATGGTGTGCCTTGGAGATGGACAACAACTTGCCTTTATACCGTGCCTTCAATTTAGTAAAACGTGCCAAGGCACTTCACAGGAGCGCTAGCAAACAAAATTTGACACCGAGTCACTTGAGGAGAGAAGTCATAAATTCATAAACTCCAAAGCCTGTCCAACTTCAGGCTTAACATTTCAGAACTGCGAGGTTACGCCCATCAGGAAAGGATGAACAGGCTGGGTCTCGAAAAGAGATGGCCGAGGGGCGACCTAATAGAGGTCTTTAAAATTATGAAAGGTTTTGATAGAATAGACAGAGAGAGAGAGAGAGAGAGAGAGAATGTGTTTCCACTTGTGGGGAAGAGCAAAACTAGAGGCCATGCTTATAAGATAGTCACCAAGAAATCCAATAGGGAATTCAGAAGAAACTTCTTTACCCAGAGAGTGGTGAGAATGTGGAACTCGCTACCACAGGGAGTGGTTGAAGCGAATAGTATAGATGCATTTAAGGGGAGGCTGGACAAGCACATGAGGGAGAAGGGAATAGAGGGTTATGCTGATAGATTTAGATGAGGAAAGACGGGAGGAGGCTCGAGTGGAGCATAAACGCCGGCATGGACTGGTTGGGCCGAATGGCCTGTTTCTGTGCCGTATATTCTGTGTAATCCTGTGTAAATTCCATAACTGTTTTTTGACAATTACGATGAGCGGCTCAGCATTGTTTGAAGTTCTTGCTTCTATTTTCAACAAGCAATATTCTCACATATAGATTTTCTTTGGCTTAGTAAATGTAAAATTCAGTGACCTTGAAATTATGCCGTGCGATATGAGTATTATAAACCTTAAAGGGGTTCCACAGCTTCAAGCTCCTTGAAAGGAATGAGTCAGTACGCTGACTTTTGAGTTCAGCACTGTGGGAATGTAGACGATGATGTTGGACAGTGTATCCAGAGCTTCAGAGGAACAAGAGCATCATGAATTTTTTAAATTCATTCACGGGATGTGGGCGTCACTGGCAAGGCCGGCATTTATTGCCCATCCCCAATTACCCTTGAGAAGGTGGCGGTGAGCCGCCTTCTTGAACCGCTGCAGTCCGTGTGGTGAAGGTGCTCCCACAGTGCTGTTAGGGAGGGAGTTTCAGGATTTTGTCCCAGCGACGATGAAGGAATGGCCGATGTATTTCCAAGTCAGGATGGTGTGTGACTTGGAGGGGAACTTGGAGGTGGTGGTGTTCCCATGTGCCTGCTGCCCTTGTCCTTCTAGGTGGAAGAGGTCGCGGGTTGGGGAGGTGCTGCCGAAGAAGCCTTGGCGAGTTGCTGCAGTGCATCTTGTAGATGGTACACACAGCAGCCACGGTGCGCCGGTGGTGGAGGGAGTGAATGTTTAAGGTGGTGGATGGGGTGCCAATCAAACGGGCTGCTTTGTCTTGGATGGTGTTGAGCTTCTTGAGTGTTGTTGGAGCTGCACTCATCCAGGCAAGTGGAGAGTATTCCCTCACATTCCTTACTTGGGCCTTGTAGATGGTGGAAAGGCTTTGGGGAGTCAGGGGTGAGTCAATTAATACCTGCTCTGCCATTCAATATGATCTTGGATGATCCTCTATCTCAATACCATATTCCCGCTCTCTCCCCATACCCCTTGATGCCTTTTATAGAAACACCTTTTGGATGAGACATTAAACCGAGGCCCTGTCTGCTCTCTCGGGTAGACGTAAAAGATCCCATGGCACTATTTCGAAGAAGAACAGGGGAGTTGTCCCCGGTGTCCTGGCCAATATTTATCCCTCAATCAACCTAACAAAAACAGATTATCTGGTCATTATCACATTGCTGTTAGTGGGAGCTTGCTGTGCGCAAATTAGCTGCCGCGTTTCCCACATCACATTACAGCAGTGATTACACTCCATTGGCTGTAAAGTGCTTTGAGACGTCCGGTGGTCGTGAAAGGCGCTATATAAATGCAAGTCTTTCTTTTCTTTCTTTCTGTCATTATAAGATCTCCCAGACAGCAACTTGATACTGAAATGAAGAGTAATCTACTTTGATATTTGTGGAGAGGTATGTTATACGTGCAAACTATGTAAGTTTGCAAAAAATGTACCTAACAGAATCTCAATGCTGAAGAACTCCTCTCGGTAAACACTGACAGAAGGGGATGAATCACTGCTGAAAGTTGTAATAAATCCCAAAGCTACATGTTTTCCTTTGTTGACCATTTCCAGGCCGTTCAAAGAGTGTGATGCCAGGTGACCATAGCACGTCATCAAATCGACCTTCATCTCCCAACATGTTGGACCGTCCTATAAAGTCAGGCTGGCTGAAGAAGAAGAGATCCTTAGTAAAGCATTGGCAGTCCCGCTGGTTTGTTCTTCGAGGATTCTACCTGTGTTACTACAAGGAGGAGGAGGATGGGAAGGCACAGGTAAGGGTATTCGGTAACAATGGTGCTTAGGAATGCAAGAATGAAGAGAAATATTTCTCTGATTGCCACAAAAATGCCAGTATCTGGTTGATTGTGGTTACAAGTGGAGAGAGTTAGAAAATAAGTAATATTTATTTGCACCACAGACTTTGTTTAGAAACCTCTTGACCATTCTTTATGCCTTTTTAATGACCTTCTGCTCTGCCAACGGTCTTCCTTAAGGTGGGGTGCCTGAAAGGACCCGGCAGCATATTTTGCCACGGGTGACCACCAAGGTGGCTTAATTGTTCACAACAGGAGGGAGACACAGCAGGGCTGGACAGGCAGACTCGCCAATGAGTGCTGCACTGCCGGAGGTGCTGTCATAGAAACATAGAAAAATAGGAGCAGGGGTAGGCCATTCGGCCCTTCGAGCCTGCTCCGCCATTCAATATGATCATGGCTGATCCTCTATCTCAATACCATATCCCCGCTCTCTCCCCATACCCCTTGATGCCTTTTATAGAAACACCTTTCGGATGAGACGTTAAACCGAGGCCCCGTCTGCTCTCTCAGGTGGACGTAAAAGATCCCATGGCACTATTTCAACCTAACAAAAACAGATTATCTGGTCATTATCACATTGCTGTTTGTGGGAGCTTGCTGTGCGCAAATTAGCTGCCGCGTTTCCCACATCACATTACAGCAGTGACTGCACTCCATTGGCTGTAAAGTGGTTTGAGACGTCCGGTGGTCGTGAGAGGCGCTATATAAATGCGAGTCTTTCTTTCTTTCTTTCCGTAATTATAAAATCTCCCAGACAGCAACTTGACTGAGAAGTGGATGTTGGAGCTAGGATCGGAACTCAAGCCCTTCCTTGTTGTGAGAGCTTTAAGGCTCAGCATTAACCGGAGTCCGACCAGCTGGTGCTGAAGGGCCAGCTCTGCACCGTGAACGGGGATTCGGCACTTTAGCCTCCCCCCACAGCCACCTGGGCCGAGGTTGATGGACTCAGCAGGGATTGAATCTGGGACTTACCCAGCCTCAATAGTTCAGTTTCACAAGGCCGTGCACTTACCATCTGAGCTATTGGGGGAGCAGAGCCAATTCATAGCATCATTTCAGAATAAAGGGGCACCCTTTTAAATCGGAAATGAGGAGGAATTTCATCTCTCAGAGGGTGGTGAATCTTTGGAATTCTCTTCCCCAGAGAGCTGTGGAGGCTGGGTCATTGAATATATTTATGGTGGAGATAGATTAGATTTTTGAACGGTAAGAGAGTCAAGGGTTATGGGGAGCGAGCAGGAAAGTGGAGTTGAGGCCAAGATCAGATCAGCCATGATCTTATTGAATGGCGGGGCAGGCTCGAGGGGCCAAATGACCTACTCCTGCTCCTACGTCTTATGTTCTTATTGGCGGGGGGGGGCGGGGGGGGCGAAATAAATGTTGCGATGCACTCGACTAAACAACTGCCCCAACTCGTCCATCAGAGATGCACAACCCCAATAACACTTGGAAAGCAGCCTCAGAAACATGGGCACTTTCCATTATACACCTGAAAAAAGAGATGTCCTCTCAGCTCTGAATGTTGAATGTTAGAAAGTAGAAGTTGTAAATGTGTTGCACTTGAGAATATTTTTATTTTATAACAATTTGTCATAAAATTTTAATACTCTTAAAAATTGGAAAAATAAATGTATTCGTACATAAATGTTTTGTAACCCCATGGACACAGACCAGCATTGTTAATGTGTAGCCTTTCCCCACTGTGAGCGTGATTTATCAGGTTTTGAGTCCTTATGCCTCGGTGAAATACCGTGGGACATTTTTCTACATTGAAGGCACTATGTAAATGCAAGCTATTGTTATTTTTTAACCGCATGCCGAGGTGCTTACTGTGACCACTCCCTCTGTGATGCATTAGTTACGTCTGTGTCATCTACAGGGTTGCATTGTCCTCCAGGATTGCAAAGTCAATGAACTTCCATCAAACCCTGAAGATCCAGGGAAGTTTCTCTTTGAAATCGTCCCAGGTAAGTCCTGTCTGTTCTCTTAAACCCTCAACGCACAAACATATAGGCGCTTAATTCAGCCACCTGGTGTGGTACTGAGTCGTAAAGTGCAGGAAGGCTCCCAGCTCAATCCCCAGGCTGTGTTGAGATATTGGCTGTCGACCAGGGAGGCAGTTGGGGCGTTTTAATTGGGCGCAGCATTCCTGGTCCAAGGAGGGGAAGAAAGTTAGGTAGGGCTATGATTGTTTTCATTTGAGGCCTGTTGTTAAGTGTGTGTATGTGGATGTTGGGTGAGGACAGAATGAGCCTTGGTTGTGACGCCCGCTTATGGTTTAATATCCTTGTTTTCAAATCCCATCACAGCCTCCATCCGCCCCCCCCTCCCTTTCTCTGTGACCTCCTCCAGCCCCACAACCCTCTGAGATCTCTGCGCTCCTCCAATTCTGGCCTCTTGCTCATCGCCCATTTTCTTCGCATCGGCATTGGCGGCCTAGGCCACAAGCTCTGGAATTTCTTTCCTAAAGCTCTCTGCCTCTCTCTGCTCCTTTCAGACACTCCTTAAAACCCACCTCTTTGACCAAGCTTTTGGTCGCCTGTCCTAATATCTCCCTATGTCTCCCATGGCACTATTTCGAAGAAGAGCAGGGGGGGGGTTCGCCCTGGTGTCCTGGGGCCAATATTTACCCCTCAACCAACATCACTAAAACAGATGATCTGGTCATTATCACATTGCTGTTTGTGGGATCTTGCTGTGCATAAATTGGCTGCCGCGTTTCCCACATTACAACAGTGACTACATTTGAAATAGTACTTCATTGGCTGTAAAACGCTTTGAGACGTCCGGTGGTTGTGAAAGGCGCTATAGAAATGCAAATCTTTCTTTCTTTTCTTTTATGTGACTCGGTGTCACATTTTGTTTGATAATCGCTCCCGTGAAGCGCCATGCGACGTTTTACTACGTTAAAGGCGCTATATGAATACAAGTTTGTTGTTGCTGATCAATACTTGCTATTTCGGTTCACACTTGGAAGAACGGTCACTTGGTTGAGGTATCATTGAACTATCAGTGTCTGTGGGAAAGGCACGAGCTTTGACGATCACTCAGACTTCAAGGGTAGCAGCATGAGAGATGGAAATACTTAAGCAACTCCCCCTATAGGAAGCCAGGAGCACAGCAACTGTTGTAGCTCCATCTTAACATTGTGCATCATTCCACCTTCAGCAGAGCTTCTGGTCATAAGGTCACACGTGTGAATTACCCATGTAATGGGATACTGTTGGCTACCTTCCAATTCTAAGGGGGAGAAATTCAGTATCGCCCCGTTTCGGGTGCAATTATCAGCCGAGTGCAAAGTTTAGCGCCTGGCGCTAATTATCACTTCCGACTGCAAACTTGGCTTCTATCACCCCTGGAGGTGATTGGAGCGCTAAATCAGGCACTACACACCTCTCTTAAGGCGCTAACGCCGAGGAGCGAGGCGCTACCTCAGAGCGCTGGCGAAGCTCATGTGATGTCAGTCAGCAATGGAACACAGACACACTGGCACCGGCCAGTTCTTAAAGGGGAGGGTCGATCTTGCTCTCCATCCACACCCTGCTCATTGCAGCCTTGAATCTCAGCCTGGAAAGACCTGTACATCAATTCTGCTGGAAAGAACAATGGAAAGTACCAGGGAAAGAGCTCAGAGTGCAGCCCCCACAGTCTCTTCTAAATCGATGCAAGGAAGGTCAAATCAAAATGAACCTGCAAAGTGCAGCTCAGTACCCAAAACTCCTTCACACAGCGTTGAATCTCTCCAGAAGTCTCTCTCTCTCGCTCTCAGAATGTGTGGTGCACAAATGTCGCCGACAAAAAACGTCAGGAAGCGTCTGCCTTTAAATAGCGCTCCCCCAGTCCCCGACTGCAAAACATCCCCCTCAACCTGTCATTGCTAGCGGCAGGCGGTAAGGCAGGGGGCGCCACTCAATATCCGGTCCGGGGCACTACCGGGGCGTTGCACACTCGACTGACGTCACGATCTGCGGGCGCAGGAGATCGTGGCGGTAGTGTTTAGCGCCGCCGCAAAATGTCTGGTCAATTTCGCTGGCGGCGCAAACGTCGCCGCGCCCGGGCGCTAATGGGAGGTGCAAAGCAACCGAATTTTTCCCCCTAAGAGTATTAAAATGTTATGACATAAATTGTTATAAAATAAAAATATTGATCTAACAATATACAAGTAGGACGATGAATAAACCCGTGTTTAAATTCAAACTCGAGAATGAACTTCAACTTGGGCTGCTAGTTTAGTTGTCCTTCCTCTCGCTTTGCATCAACTGTCTAATACAGTGAAGCCAACACCATCGCAGAGAGTCCACTGAGAGCCGGGGTAACAGTGCAAGTACGGTTTGACATGAATCTGTCATTCATGAAAGAAAGACTTATGAAATAATACTGAGTGGCCTGCGGGTGGCGCTGTCCAGGGAGAGTATAAATACTCGGGCACGGGCCCAGCTTGCGCAGGACATTCTTAACAGGAACTAGTGACGGCCACAACTAGACCTCCATGTTGTAAAACAATTGATTTAAGCTTTGTTAAACGCTTAGACCAAGTGCCTAGTAGTTTTCTTAAGTCACGGTTTATTTTGAAGATATATATTTGGGGTTTTAAACATTTGAATACAAATATATTTCAAAGTTTGAAAGGGTTGCCACAATACTTAGAGGTTATACCCATCAGGAAAGATTGAACAGGCTGGGGCTCTTTTCTCTAGAAAAGAGAAGGCTGAGAAGTGACCTGATAGAGGTCTTTAAGATTATGAAAGGGGTTCGATAGGGTAGACATAGAGAAGATATTTCCACTTCTGGGGAGACCAAAACTAGGGGCCATAAATATAAGATACTCACTAATAAATCCAATAGGGAATTCAGGAGGAACTGTTTTACCCAGAGTGTGGTTAAATTGTGGAACTCATTACCACAAGAATAACAACAACTAGTGACATGAATCTTGTCATTCATGTATGAAGTAATACTGGGCGGCCTGCTGGTGGCGCTGTCCAGGGAGAGTATAAATACTCGGGCATGGGCCCAGCTTGCTTAGGACATTCCTCAACAGGAACTAGTGAAGGACACAACTAGACCTCCATGTTGAAAAACAGTTGATTAAAGCTTTGTTTAACGCTTAGACCAAGTGCCTAGTAGTTTTCTTACTTCAACTAGCTTTTTAAATTCTCCAATATAGCGCCTTTAACATAGCAAACCATCCCATGGCGCCACACAGGAGCGTTATCAATCACAACATTTTTGACGCCGAGCCACAGAAGGAGATATCAGGACAGATAACCAAAAGCTTGGTCAAAAAAGGAAGGTTTTAAGGAACATCTTTAAAGGAGGAGCAAGAGGGGTAGGGAGGCCGAGAGGTTTAGGGAGGGAATTCCAGAGCTTGGATAAAACACGGAGTAGTTGAGGCGAATAGCAGAGGTGCATTTAAGAGGGAGCTCGGTCAGCGCATGAGGGAGAAAGGAATAGAAGGATATGTTGATGGGGTGAGGTGAAGAAGGGCGGGAGGAGGCTGGTGTGGAGCATAAACACTGGCACGGACCGTTTCTGTGCTGTAATGAAATGTGGGTGCAGACACAGTAGAAATGAATCCCGCAATAGTTAAAATGACTTTCTGCACTCTTGGTGAGGTGATTGAGCTCAGCTGTCTCGCCAAACCAGTGAGTCCCACCAATAAAAGGGGCCCTTACATTTGTTTTAAAAAAAAGTGTTTAGCAAACTTTTGAGGTGTCGACTTTGGCCAATCCTGGGCTTCAAATTTTCAGTCTTGAGCATGAGTCATGCCAAAAACAGAAACAGAAACAGGGCTACAAGCAGCAAACTGAGTACAACACATGGGCCGCAGGGGATGGCTAAGTTACATTAAATGTATTTTTTGTTCTCTCCCCATTCTTGTCCTCTTTTTCTCTCTCTCTGACGTTCATTTTCTGTACTTTTATTTCTCTCTTCATAGCTCATCTGGGTGTGAGGTTCTCAAATGTTGGCAAGGGTATCCTTGTTTTCAAATCCCTCCATGGCCTCGGCCCCTCCCTATCACTGTAACCTCCTCCAGCCCTGCAACCCTCCAAGATCTCTGCGCTCCTCCAATTCTGGCCTCTTACGCATCCCCGAATTTACTTGCTCCGTCATTGGCGGCCGTGCCTTCAGCTGCCTCGGCCCTAAGCTCTGGATTCCTTTCCTCAACCTCTCTGCCTCTCCTCCTTTAAGACGCTCACCAAAACGACCCAGCGGGAGATGAGTATGACCCCCAGGAGAACAATGGAGGCCTGGATTCTGGGGGTTCTGCTCAATACCTCGTAGGGGACAGTCCTACTGTCCTCCAAGGCAAATGACAGCTGTGGCAGAGAGAGTTGCAGGGACTCCCTAAGTTGGAGTTCTCGCTCCTGAGCTGCAGCTGGGACCACAGGATTGCAGTGGCAGCCAGGATACCAAGTAAGTGGAGATATACCGGCTTCAACGAAGGCATGTGTGGACCCCACCAATAGGCTCCAGGCCAGGAATGTGGCTTAAGGCTGCTCATTAGCATATGCAAGGGGCCGAACACCTGTTTGAGGCAGCTGTGAGGGGCGTCTGAATATGACCAAAGCCAATATGATGTTGGACGTATTTCAGGCGCCCTTCGAATGCAGGACATAGCACCCCAAAATTGGTCATTTTGGCTTCCGTTTTACACCCAAAAAACAGGCGAAACGAGGTCCAATTTCTACCTCACTAAATTGAATTGCAGTCTTATCTCCTTTGATTTTTAGAGGGGGGGCCATCACATTTGATACTTTTTCTGTTTTTTGGTGACCTATGTATTCTTCAATTTATTGAAACAGTCTGCGAAGAACTGCATCAAGTTTTAATTTAGGGGGTGAGAATGAGATGTGGATTGACACACGGGGCACATTCATTTCAAACCTCTTTTGCAATGTGTGGGTGGGGTGGTTCATCAGACCATCATCCTGTGCAACCCCTTCTGACACATGAAAGACACCAAGCAAACAATTTGCAGCCAAGGCCTGGCTACATGCACCTCCAGCTCAAGACTGTTTTACCGAATTTGCAGAGGATGTGGTCTCTGTGAGTGAAGTTAGCGCGAGGGGCGGGGGTAGGTTTCATTCAACACAACATGGTGCACCAACCCGGAACTCCATCTCCACTGTTTGATGCTGAAAATGACAGGATAAGCGGAAAGGGTGCTTTGTCACTCAAAGCAAGGTTACGTTTTCTAAGTCATTGTGATTTTTAGTTTTAATTTTGTCAGATCTTTTATAAACCCACAGCTTAAACTTGGTTAATACTGAACACGCTTCCTCTGCTTGAAGGTAAGCGTGTTACATTAAAGCTTTCAATCTACTTTTTAGAACGTTCATAGAAACATAGAAACATAGAAGATAGGAGCAGGAGTAGGCCATTCAGCCCCTCGAGCCTGCTCCACCATTCAATGAGATCATGGCTGATCATCCAAATTCAGTACCCTGTCCCTGCTTTCTCCCCATATCCCTTGATCCCTTTAGCTTTAAGAAATATATCTAACTCCTTCTTGGATATATTTAATGAATTGGCCTCTACTGCCTTCTGTGATAGAGAATTCCACAGGTTCACCACTCTCTGGGTGAAGAAATTTCTCCTCATCTCAGTCCTAAATGGCTTACCCCTTATCCTTAGACTGTGACCCCTGGTTCTGGACTCCCCGGCCATCGGGAACATCCTTCCTGCATCTAGTCTGTCTAGTCCTGTTAGGATTTTATAAGTTTCAATGAGATCCCCTCTCATTCTTCTAAACTCCAGCGAATATAAGCCTAATCGACCCAATCTCTCTTCATACGTCATTCCTGCCATCCCAGGTATCAGCCTGGTGAATCTTCGCTGCACTCCCTCCATGGCAAGAACATCCTTCCTCAGTTTGTCATTGCAGTGATCTGCTGTTTGCGTGACCCCAGCGGACCTAACTACAGAGAAGGGTTGGACTTGGCACTTTCCATCAGTCACTGGTCCGTCATTAACACAGAGTTTGAAATCACTGGTTGGTTGGGTGGAGTCCACTGCAGGAGTTCGCTAATTGCCCAGCTTCAAGTAAAGTCTGAACTTCCCCATCTGAAATTTGAAAGAAGGAAGGACCAGTGCCTTCATGAAAGTAAAGCTATTTGGCAAATCTCTGGGGGAGAGGGACAAGCTATTTTCACCATAGTGTGCAAGATTTCATATGTTTTGAGTCAATTTATGCCGTTACGTTTTGTGATTGCAAATGACTGCAGACAGGTTTTCCAAGCATAAGAACACAAGAAACAGGAGCAGGAGTCGGCCAATCGGCCCCTCGAGCCTGCTCCGCCATTTAATAAGATCACGGCTGATCCAATCTTGGCCTCAACACCACTTTCCCGCTCTCTCCCCATACCCCTTGACTCCCTTGTAGTTCAAATGTCTGTCAATCTCCGCCTTGAATATATTCAATGACTCCGCCTCCACAGCTCTCTGGGGTAGAGAATTCCAAAGATTCACGACCCTCTGAGAGAAGAAATTCCTCCTCATCTCCGTCTTAAATGGGCGACCCCTTATTCTGAAACTATGCCCCCTAGTTCTAGATTCCCCCCACGAGGGGAAACATTCTCTCAGCATCTACCCTGTCAATCCCCCTCAGAATCTTATATGTTTCAATGAGATCCCCTCTCATTCTTCTAAACTCCAATGAGTATAGGCCCAACCTGCTGAACTCTGGACTTTTCCCCCTCTCGCGCTGTTCTGAACTCCCATTTCTTTAAGTCCCACTCTTCCATCACCTCCCTCTTCGCCAACCTCCATTACTTCACTATCCTCCAACACAATTTAAAATTCTCAAACTCCTGTGCAGAGCTCTCCGCAGCCTTCCCCACGCTAGCTCATCTCCTCCTCCAGCTCTATGTCCAGATCATGCCCTTTGCTCTTCCAACTTTTTCCTCCCTTCCCGCTACCATCAGTGGCAGAGTTTTCAGCCACCTTAGCCCGACACTCTACAAGTCCTTTCCTAAACCTCTCCAGCATGTTATTTTTCCACCCTCTCCACCCACATTCAAAAGCCTCCTTATATCACCCGCAGACACCTCCTCTAATTCTTTTTCCGCTATTGTTCAGCATCTTCTGTGAAGAGCTTTAAGACATCTACTGCATTAAAGGCCCGAGTTGTTGCTGCTGAATGGTAAGTAATCAGGAGGTGAACTCTAGGTGTACAACCCCAAGTTGGTTGAAGGTTCAATGCATGTGGATTCAAAAATCTGAATGAATGCTCCCTGAATCGTTTGCTGTCTGGTGTTTTTCAGCGGGCTGCGGAGAACGAGACCGGATAGGAAGTGTTCAGGATTCGCAAATGCTGATGGCCAATTCACAGAACGAGATGGAAGACTGGGTGAAAGCAATCCGCAGAACAATGGGGACTCTATCCAGTGGAGGTACCATATTACATTCAGGCACTCTTTAATTGATGTTTATAAAACAAATTCTGGCTGGGACAAACCTATTCCATAAATGGTTAAAGTGCCAATTGAATCTTATAAAGAATATCTAGCCTGACACTCCCAGTGCAGTACTGAGGGAGTGCTGCACTGTCGGAGGTACCGTCTTTCGGATGAGTTGTTAAACCGAGGTCCCATCTGCTCTCTCAGGCAGACGTAAAAGATCCCATGGCACTATTTCGAAGAAGAACAGGGGAGTTATCCCCACTGCCCTAAGCTCTGGAATTCCCTCCCTAAGCCTCTCTCTCCTCCTTTAAGACGCTCCTTAAAACCTACCTCTTTGACCTCATCTGCCTTCATTTCTCCTTATGCGGCTTGGTGTCAAATTTTTTGTCTTATAATACTCCTGTGAAGCGCCTTGGGACTTTTTGCTACGTTAAAGGTGTTATATAAATACAAGTTGTTGTTGTTGTTGTTGGTGGTGGTGGTGTCCTGGTCAATATTTATCCCTCAATCAACATCACTAAAACAGATGATCTGGTCATTACCTTATTTCTGTTTGTGGGAGCTTGCTGTGAGCAAATTGGCTGCCACGTTTCCTACATTACAACAGTGACTACACTTCAAAAAGTACTTCACTGGCTGTAAAGTTCTTTGGGATGTCCTGAGATCATAAAAGGCGCTATAGAAATGCAAGACTTTTCTTGTATTTTTCTTCCAATCACACCCATTTTGGACTCATACCAGTACAGGATCCACCATGTTGTGCCATCGATACTATCAAAAGTACCACCACCAGCTTACTAAGTGTACCTTAAAGCAGAAATGATTCCGTTCCCCTGATGCTCATTTGGTGAGTGGGTCCATTGCACTGAATCAAACAGACCAGGAAGATTCGACCCCTGCTCTGCATTAGTTGATCTCAGCCAGGGTAACAGTCGGTGTTGCTACATTTGGTCTTGCTGGGTTTCCCCATACCTGATCATTATGCAGTGACCGCTGCTGGGAAACACCTGTGCATGGATGTCAGGTGAGAACAGGGTCGGACTAGACTACGAAGCGCCCCGCCCTTATTTGAATAGGTGGAATACACTGTGTAAGCTCCCACTTGAAGAAAAAGAAAAAAGACTTGCATTTATGTAGCACCTTTCGCGACCACTGGACGTCCCAAAGCACTTTACAGCCAATGAAGTACTTTTTGAAGTGTAGTCACTGTTGTAATGTGGGAAACGCGACAGCCAATTTGTGCACAGCAAGATCCCACAAACAGCAATGTGATAATGACCAGATAATCTGTTTTAGTGACGTTGATTGAGGGATAAATATTGGCCGGGACACCGGGGAGAACTCCCCTGCTCTTCTTCGAAATAGTGGCCATGGGATCTTTCACATCCACCTGAGAGAGCAGACGGGGCCTCAGTTTAACATCTCATCTGAAAGACGGCTCCTCCGACAGTGCAGCGTTCCCTCAGCACCGCACTGGGAGTGTCAGCCTAGAAAGTCTCTGGAGTGTGACGTGAACCCACAACCTTCTGGCTCGGATGCATGAGTGCTGCCCACTGAGCCACGGCTGACATTAGAAGAGTCACTTGGATGAGGGCAGGCAGTATGTGTGAAACCGTAACCAAGCATCAGTCAGTACCTTCATGGGAGAACTAGAGAGAGAAACTTAGATGGGAAATTTGTTTTTAGAAATAGAAATGGAATCCACTCGGGGAATTAGGGGATCTGGGGAAAGTGGAGTTGAGGTCGAAGATCAGCCATGATCTTGTTCAGTGGCGGAGCAGGCTCGAGGGGCCGAATGGCCTCCTCCTGCTCCTATCTCTTATGAATGAGCAAACACAACAAAAAATCCAGAGATATTGATTCACAACGTCAGTTTTAAAAGCATTTACCTCCTCTAAATGGCCACTTTTTCCCTCCCACCCCTATTTTGCACTTTAAAATCTGAGAGAAAAGAAAACTTTGGAGATCAGAGGAGCTGTAAAATGAGCAGGTTTGTGCAGCACTTCGCTACTGAATCATACAGCCTCAAAGAGCCAGGCAAGTACAGGCCCGCTCTGTGGCTTGGAGAAAGGAATTGTGCTTTCAATCAAAATGGGATCCGGAGAGTGGAATGTGGCTTTCCTCAAAGAATGCTTCAACGTCCTGAAGGAACAGTTGTTCAGCGGTTGGCATGGAGCTTGGCAAGGAGCTGCCTTGCTGCTGATTTTGTTGCAAGGGGTCTGTTCTGAACCGCCTGCCTCCCAGTTGCTCGGTCGCTCGGGTCCCATGCCTGAAGCCAAAGCCTTCTTCAAATGGAGCTTGCTCTGCTTTCCCTTCCCCGCGTCCCGTTTGAAGCTTGGCTGCAATGGGCTGAAGAGCTGCTTCTCCTGCAATAAAGGTACACCCTTCCTTTCTTTATCTGTCGGGTTTTTCGCTGGGGTTGCACCAGGATTTGGATACTGTGCAGCGAGCTTTGTCGCACTGACAGCAAAGAGTGGGTCACTTAATGTCAGAGGAAAACGGCATGTTTTTGGCAAGAGTTTTGACAGCTCATTCATCAAGCTCGTAACAAAACATTTTTTGCAGCCTTTTAAGAGCACGTACAAAGTCATAACTTTAATGTGAGTTAACATTGAGAAATACAGTGAGAAATAGATGTTGCGTTAGCAGCGGGTTAGTTGTGTTAGCAGAGCCTGGTCTCCAATCGTCTTGGACCCCCTTGCCATTGGACCAAGACCTTGCTCTGTCAAGCCCGTGTGGTAGCTGGTGTGCAACGGCCACCCCACGTTAAAAGAATTCACGCACAGGCATCCTCCACCCTTTAAAATGAAGTTCGGGACCTGGAATGTCAGGACCCTCATGGACAACCCCAACAGCGTCAGAGACTGTAGGTCACCCGAGAACTCATTTTTAGTGTGGAAGCAAGTCATCCTCGGTTCCGAGGGACTGCCTAAGAAGAAGAAGAAGAAGTTAGCAGCGATAGAAACGTTTGCTGGATGTCTGATGCACACAACTTACTCTTCAATCGGCCAGCCGCTGGTATAGCACACCACTGTGCCAGCGTGCTGCCCCATGGAGTGGAAGGAATCTGGGTTCTTCCCTGCAACTCTTCACACAATACGATGTCTCCCAATGATTCCAGCCCGGCCACAGAGCGAAATCAACCCACTCTGTGGCACACTGCAAACGTACTCATTTTGCTTTTATTGAGAACCTGAATATTGTTCAGCCCATGTGTCTGCTAGCGTCTCCACAGTTGGATGCCAGTTGCCATGGCACTGAACAGTCCATCATAAAAAGAGGGAACCAACTGGGTTTCCAACACCCAAAGCCCGATTAATACCGCGCCAGCCAATAGTTACCATAATCCTGAGAACTTGGAATCCTTTTGTTGGCATGTTTGCCGGAGGCACAGGTGTGTTTGCAAAAATCTTTTCAAACATTTGGTCCCATTGCTCCCGATCTTTGTTCTGAACTGTAAGCCTTTCTAAACATTTGATCTCATTAAGGGTTGAGAGTTTTCACACTTGAACCTTAGTTCCCAATGAGCCTACTTATCAAAAGATATTTTCAGAAGGTTTTAATTTACAAGGGGCCAGTCAACCCCTGCATGCTGGTCTCCGCTGAAGCTGCTGTTGTACAGCGATTGGATGAAGGTCGATGCCTCTTTGACCCCAGTAATGCAACTGGAAATCTGGCCTCAGATGTAGATGTGACTGCCAGAAGGGATGGTTAATACACCAGACAGGGTAACACGTTTCTGCAAAAACTTTAATCTGCAGGACTACTGGTGGGTACGCAGCCCTCTGCTCCCTTCTCACTTCTGTTGCTCGAGGTTCCTATACTGGTGGGTGTACCCACTTACTATAGAATGACTCTCAAGTTGCAGAGCTGAAGTCACTGCGCTAAAATGTTATGAAATATCAAGTGTTTCAAACAGCTGATGGCAAGAGAGGTCAATTCTCCGCTGTTTTAGCAGCAGATCTTAAGGTTAGAATCATAGAATAGCACAGCAAAAAGAAGGACCCCATTCGGCCCATCGAGTCTGCGCCGGCTCTTTCGAAGAGCAACCCAGTTAGTCCCACTCCCCCGCTCTTTCCCCATATCCCTGCAATTTTTTCTGCTTCACGTATCTATCCAATTCCCTTTTGAAGGCTCCTATTGAATCTGTTTCCACCACCCTATCAGGCAGCGCATTCCAAATCCTAACCACTCGTTATGTGAAAAAGTTGCCCCTCATGTCGCCTCTGGTTCTTTTGCCAATCAACTTAAATCTGTGCCCTCTGGTTATCGACCCTTCAGCCATTGGAAACAGTTTCTCTTTATTTACTCTATCTAAACCCTTCATGATTTTAAACACCTCCATCAATCTCCTCTTCGCCTTCTCTGCTCCAAGGAGAACAACCCCAGCTTCTGTAGTCTATCCACGTGACTGTAATCCCTCATCCCTGGAATCATTCTAGTAAATCTCTTCTGCACCCTCTCCAAAGCCTTCACGTCCTTCCTAAAGGTTATCAGCTAGATTTGTTTCACAGACCTAGAGAAGACCTTTGGACAAGTTTATCTCAGATTTGATTCAGTTTTTTAATATTCATTGTCAGGACGTGGGCAGCACTGGCAAGGCTGGCATTTATTGCCCATCTCTATTATACGGGGTACGGTAGCATAGTGGTTAGGGTACTGGACTAGTAATCCAGAGGGCTGGACTTAACGATCTGGAGACATGAGTTCAAATCCCACCATTCAGTTAATTAAATAAATCGGGAATAAAAAGCTAGCATCAGTAATGGTGACCTTGAAACTACCGGATTGTTATAAAAATGCATCTGGTTCACTGATGTCCTTTAGGGAAGGAAATCTGCCTGCCCTTACCCGGTCTGGCCTATATGTGACTCCAGACCCACAGCAATGTGGTTGACTCTCAACTGCCCCTCTGAAATGGCCTCGCTAGCCACTCAGTTGTATAAGGCGGCTCACCACCGCCTTCTCAAGGGCAATTAGGGATGGGCAATAAATGCTGGCCTTGCCAGTGATGCCCACATCCAATGAATTAAAATTAAAAAATAAGGACGGGGAGTGCTCCGCTCCGTAGAGGGGCAGCAGAAAAAGTACATCCTGCTCATTGTGACATGATTGAAAATGAGGAGCGAGGCCGAGCATGTTTCTGTGTGTTGCAATTGGACAGTCAACCATTTATCATGGTCTGATGCTTCAGGCCAGCAGAGGAAGTCATGTTGCCAGCTCAATAACTCATAAAAAGATGCCACCAAAGATCAGTTTCTCAATGAGGATAGGATGCCGTGCCTTTTCCAAATCAAAAGCCACTGCTTTAGCACTGGAGGTCACGAGAACCCCTTCATTTTTCTGACCATGAGATTGGGCGTCACAAGCTTGCCAAATTGATCACAAAGCGAATTCATGACCGGACAACTAATTGCAACGGGGATGTTGCTGCAGCCGTTCTTACCTGACTGACAGGAACAGTGCGGGCTTGTAGTTACCATGGTCTGACTTAAAGCATACTTGTGGTACAAAGAGATTGTGATCAAAGGCAAGACAATGGGGCTTCTGTTATTTCACACCACATGCACCTCGTGTGCTGCCAAGTGAAATATAGGCTGATCCGTTCTGACCTATGTCTCTCAGTTTATGAAAGGTGTGAGCCAACCCTCTACATGAACAAGCCACTTTGAGACAAGATGTTCCCTCCCAAACAATGACATTGTTAAGTGCTATTGAAGAGACTTGTTCACCGGTCTGCTTTAGGTGTATTTCAGAACTGCCGTAACAAAGCATCGCATTGTGGATCACTTTACTCTCTGATAAAAACATACACTCGGGAATTTTCAATTCCCTAACGATCGCTTCAACGCCCTCCTTGTTGGCTCCTGTTCTACATAAATTCCAATGTGTCCAAAACACTGCCACACATCACCTGTCCCACACTAAGTCCCGCTCGCCCAACACTCCTGTTGTCACTGACTATATTGGCCCCACATCCTACATAACTTAAGATAAGATCCTCCACTATATTACATTTAAAATCTGTCTGATCATCTTCAAATCCCTCCATGGCCTTGCTCCACCCTTATCTCCCTGCACCCTCCTTCAGCCCTATATTCTCCGCTCCCATTATCCCTCCATTAGTTGCAAAGACTTCAGCCACCTGGGTCCTACTCTCTGGAACTCCCTCTCCCCTTAACCTCAACACCTCCTTTAATAACCTCTTCAAAACTCAACTCTTTTCGGTCACTCTTTCTAAACTCTCCCTCCCTTGCTCCTCGTCTGTTTTCCTTACACCTATGTTGACATTAAAGACATGGTATAAATGCAAGTTGGAGTTGGTTTTTGTCGAGATCTCCTCCGATTCTGGCCTCTTGCGCATCCCCCGATTTTAATCGCTCCGCCAACGGCGGACGTGCCTTCAACTGCCTGGGCCCTAAGCTCTGGAATTCCCTCCCTCAACCTCTCCACCTCTCTACCTCTTCCTTAAAACCTCCCTCTTTGACCAAAATGTTTGGTCACCTGTCCTAATATCACCTTCTGTGGCTCAGTGTCAAATTCTGTTTGATAATCGCTCCTGTGAAGCGCCTTGGGACGTCTTACTGTATAAACGCAAGTTGTGGTTGTTGTTGTTGAAGGCAGTGGGAAGTGGGCTGTGATTGGCACCACAATGGTCGGGTGTGCGTTAAAACAGGTGAGACGGGGACAGTCCACTCTGCACTCCGAGATTTGACATTCTTCAGCCCCTTGCTTAGCGGTCTTCGGAACAACGGACTGGACTCAGCAGAGCCACTTTGGGTGAAGACTGGCTTGGAAGCCCTGCAACTGAGCCCTGTGTCCATTCAAGTGCCTGGCATATGTCCGTGCGGTCAGATTTGACAGCAGCTTTGGGTGTTACTTGTCACAGGTGTGACTGCAGCCAACTGGAATGAGCGCGACGGGTCCAAAATCATGAACAGATCAAAGTTAGTCAGGTTTCTGGTGACTTTGTAACCCTGGGAGTATTACTGCTGCACTCGCAGCTTCACACAGTGTCTCCTCTTTCTGATGCAGCTACAGTTGTTTGCCAGTTCAGCCCCACTATCTTCTGCACAAACACTAGGAATTTCCTTTGGTGCAAAGCCCGTTTGGAGTTTCCATCGATCTCCAGCAGCAGATTGGTGGAACGCCCGAGGAAATTCCTTGTGGTTATATTTTGTCTCTCGATAGAAAGAAAGAACTTGCATTCATATAGCGCCTTTCATGACCTCAGGATGTCCCAAAGCGCTTTACAGCCAAGGAGGTACTTTTTTTTAAGTGTAGTCACTTTTCTAATATAGGGAAACGTGGCAGCCAAATTGCACACAGCAAGGTCCCAAAAACAGCAATGAAATAAATGACTAGATAATTTGTTTTATAGGTGTTGGGTGAGGGATAAATATTGGCCAGGACAATGTGAGAATTCCCCGACACTTCTCTGAATAGTGCCATGGGATCCTTTAAATCCACCTGAGAAGGCAGACGAGGGTTAGGGTTAGGGTTGAACATCTCATCTGAAAGACGGCACCTCTGACAGTGCAGCACTCCCTCAGCGCGGCACTGAAGTGCTAGCCTAAATTATGCGCACAAATCTCTGGTGCAGGGGCGTTGAACCCACAACCTTCTGACCGCAAGGCAAGAGTGCAGACACTGAGCCATGGCGAGATGTCTTCAGTGCCCTTTGGAAAGAGAAAATACAGAGTTTGCCTGCTTTGACATGGGTCTGTGAATTTCCTCAGAGCTGTTCCCGTGAGTAAACGGAGTTTCCACTGCTCTTCCAGCGAAGTTATGGTGGTGGAGAGGGAGCAGCTCCAAGGACATTCCCATGGTGTCCAACACTGGGCCAATTTGATGATCTTAACGGTATGTACTCGTGGCTAAATCCAACAGTGAATCTGGACAGCTGAAGAAACGCTTGTAGTGTATGTACAACATGAATGGGCTCTTGTATAAAGCTAGGATTTTATATATAAGCAGGGCATAACGCTAGTGAAGTGAAGATTGGCTGATTGGAGCCTCCATATTCTGCATCTAAGTACACACAAAGGGTTCAAATCTAGCTTACTTTGCTTCAGATCTTCAAAAACTGTTAATACAAAACTTGGCAAAAGGGTCAATAATTCGAGGTCATGGATTTAAAATCATTTAAAAAAGAGGGGGTTTCGAGAATTTTTTTCCACTCAGAGATTTGTGGGGATCTGGAACGCTCGACCTGAGAAGGTGGTGGAAGCTGATTCCATCGATAATTTTAAAAGGGAGTTGGACAGGTTCTCGAGGATGAGGAACTCACAGGGTTACGGACAAGAAGCGGGGGATGTGGGACTGAGCACGACTGCTCTTTCAAAGAGCCGGCACAGGCACGGCGGGCCGAATGGCCTCCTTCTGTGCTGTAAGCTTCTACGGTTCTATGAACTTTAACAGGCCAAGCATCACAAAGTTGATATTATCTCTGTGTTCTGTTTCCCGCAACCCTCAAGCTCGAAGAAATGTAAAGTGTCAGAGATCAGAATGTCTTCTTTACTTCAACTCTTTCTCTTTCCTCAGCTGTCTTTGGCCAACGTCTGGCGGACACGGTGGCGTACGAGCAAAAGTTTGGGCAACACTTGGTGCCCATTATAGTGGAGCAGTGTGCAGATTTCATGCGGGAGCATGGACTGAATGAGGAAGGAATCTTTCGGTTACCAGGGCAAGACAACCTAGTAAAAGAACTGAGGGATGCCTTTGACTCTGGAGAGAGGCCATCTTTTGATCGGTACGCAAAATAGCTACTTTGAAACCATCTTCGACAACAACAGCTTGTATTTATATAGCGCCTTTAATGTAGTAAAACGTCCCAAGGCGCTGCACAGGAGTATTTTAAGACAACAAAAAAAAATTTGACACCGAGCCACATAAGGATAAATTAGGGCAGGTGACCAAAAGCTTGGTCAAAGAGGTAGGTTTTAAGGAGCGTCTTAAAGGAGGAAAGAGAGGTAGCGAGGCGGAGAGGTTTAGGCAGGGAATTCCAGAGCTTAGGGCCCAGGCAACAGAAGGCACGGCCACCAAAGGTTGAGCGATTATAATCAGGGATCCTCAAGAGGGCAGAATTAGAGGAGCGCAGATATCTCAGGGGGTTGTGGGGCTGAAGGAGATTACAGAGATAGGGAGGGGTGAGGGCCATGGAGGGATTTGAAAACAAGGATGAGAATTTTGAAATTGAGGCGCTGCTTAACCGGGAGCCAATGTAGGTCAGCGAGCACAGGGGTGATGGGCGAACGGGACTTGGTGTGAGTTAGGACACGGGGCAGCCGAGGTTTGGATGACCTCAAGTCAATGAGCAAGCCCTTCTTATAATACTGCCCTGCTCAAGCCATTACCATCTTGATTGGTGACACGACATAAGACACTGGGGGCAATCTTAACATTAAGCGACGGAGTAAAACCAGCGACATCGGATCAGGTCGGCCGCCCGTTATACACCTCTCCCGATCTTCGTCATCGGGTAATATGGAAATAAAAATCAGGAGAGATGCAAAATGGGCCGGCAATTCACGGTCACGCGTTTCACACTAGCGCACAAAGTCAAAATTACCTCCAGTGTTATGGCATGCATGTTATGGAGTTAAAATCCCGAGCCCTCACACTCTGCGGGAGGTAGAAGATCAGCCATGATCTTACTCAATGGCGGGACCGTATGGCCCTACTCCTGCTCCGATTTCAAATGTTCTTATGTCGATTCAAAGTATTATATTCGCCTTGAGCACAAGGATCTCGATCCGAAATGGCTTTGCTGAGCTTGAAGTGGAAGAATGTCATTGGGGGAAGGATAGAGGGAGCTTCCACTGCATCTAACCCATGGTATATATGACCTAGGAGTGATTCATGGTACATTGGGTGCCCAGAGTGACAAGGTGTTAAATTCCCCAGCACTAACATTACATGCGAACAATGAGGGACAGGTAAAGACCATGTGGTCCATCCAGCCTGTCCCACACAATTGTGGTACCTTGCGTATCACAATATGTACACTCCCCACCCCACCCAAAACCATGTTCATGAACAGTCCCCCCTTCTCACCCCATAAAGAACTGAACTCAAGGCATAAATCAACTAGGGAAAGAAAAATGGGCCAGACATCAGTGCTGATCACTGGGAGAAGATACACATCCCAGCCTGGATTAAGGTTGCACAACACCAGGTTATAGTCCAACAGCTTTATTTGAAATTACGAGCTTTCGGAGCGCTGCTCCTTCGTCAGGTACAGTGAGGGAATACAAATCGGTTACACAGTATATATAGACAGAGAACAATGTGTCTGCAGAGATACAATCCGTCAGGGAGGCATTACATCAAAGACACAGCAGAATACAGCTAAGACAATGAGTTGGGTCACAGGACATCGTTGTCTTGTTCACAGGTGTGATTTCCAGTTTTTTTTTAAAAGTAAAAAGCTTAACTGCAGACTGCAGCATTTGACACGTTGGATCCCCTGTGACCCCACCTCATTGTCTTAGCTGTACTCTGCTGTGTCTTTGATGTAATGCCTCCCTGATGGATTGTATCTCTGCAGACACATTGTTCTCTGTCTATATATACTTTGTAACTGATTTGTATTCCCTCACTTTACCTGACGAAGGAGCAGCGCTCCGAAAGCTCGTAATTTCAAATAAAACTGTTGGACTATAACCTGGTGTTGTGCGACTTCCCATTTTTGTCCACCCCAGTCCAACACCGGCATCTCCGCATCATGGATTAAGGTTACGCAGGGAAATCGCCATGTGATTCCCATTTAACTCATGCAATTTTATCCAGTGACTGACTTTAACCTGAATTGTGTGAAATGCTCTAATTCCTTCCTGACAACGAACACCTTGTAACAAATGACAAATGACTAGGTCCAGCGATGCCTTTATCTCATGGCCTGTCCTAAACGCGATTAAATCTGTGGGATTATCTGTGAATAAGTTCTTTAAAACTTCTCCGTTTCTGTGGAGTTCGTTGTATCTTCATCCAGAGTTCATATATTGAAACTTCCCTTTTCTTCCAGGGATACAGATGTGCACACTGTAGCCTCTTTGTTCAAGCTGTACCTCAGAGAGCTCCCGGAACCAGTCATCCCGTGGTCCCAGTATGAAGACTTCCTTGCATGCAGTCAGATAATGAGCAGCGATGAAGAGGGGGTGCGTTGTTATTCTACCTGTGGTTCTCTATCTCTGTCTTCTGAAATGCAGTGTTGATTATATAGGTCTTCCTTGTGTGTTTTGAGAAGGGATGAAAATCTGTGCAGGACGCCGATTAATGTTTGAGAACAGTAGGCGAGAAGACATGGCAAATCAAGAAATGGTTCTTGAGTGATGACAAGCTTAGATTCTAGTAGAAAAGGGGGTCTGAGGAGTTCCATGGTTTTGGAGACTTAGGGGCAAAAATTCGGTTGCTTTGCGCCTCCCGTTAATGGGGCGCAATGCAACTAGCACCCGGGCGCGGCGATGTTTGCGCCACTCACGAAATTGACCAGACATTTTGCAGTGGCGCTAAACACTACCACCATGATTTCCTGCGCCCGCAGATCGTGACGTCAGTCGAGCGTGCAACGCCCCGGAGGCGCCCCGGACCAGATATTGAGTGGCGCCCCCTGCCTTACCGCCTGCCGCTAGCAACGACAGGTCGAGGGGAACATTTTGCAGTTGGGAAGGGACTGGGGGAGCGCTATTTAAAGGCGACTGCTTCCTGACTTTTTTTGTCAGCGACATTTTTGCACCACGTATTCTGAGAGAGAGAGAGGGAGACTTCTGGAGAAGTTCAACGCTGTGTGAAGGAGTTTTGGGTACTGAGCAGCACTTTGCAGGTTCATTTTGATTTGACCTTCCTTGCATCGATTTAGAAGAGACTGTGGGGGCTGCACTCTGAGCTCTTTCCCTGGGCCTCTCCATTGTTCTTTCCAGCAGATTTGATGTACAGGTCTCTCCAGGCCGAGATTCAAGGCTGCAATGAGCAGGGTGTGGATGGAGAGCAAGATCGACCCTCCCCTTTAAGAACTGGCTGGCGCCATTGTGTCTGTGTTCCATTGCTGACTGACATCACATGAGCTTCGCCAGCGCTCTGAGGTAGCGCCTCGCTCCTCAGCGTTAGCGCCTTAAGAGAGGTGTGTAACGCCTGATTTAGCGCTCCAATCACCTCCAGGGGTGATAGAAGCCAAGTTTGCAGTCGGAGGCGATAATTAGCACCAGGCGCTAAACTTTGCGCCCGGCTGATAATTGCACCCGAAACGGAGCGATACTGAATTTCTCCCCCCCTAGTAAAGCATGATTTGGTTTTGGAGAGAGGAAGAAAAGTGTGTACCGTCCTCTACCTCATCATTCTTCATAGCTGAGCTCTGGCAGTTCTTGTCATCAGGTAATTGGATTGTGAGGGGTTCCACAGCCAAGCTCATTGATGGGCCACACCTCACATTGATGGTGGGATTTCCCCAGCTCAGGTCAGGTGAGTCAGTCTAGAACAGGCGTGGATTCTGCCCTCTTCCTCTAAATGGCTCAGCCCCAAATCACGCAGTGCACTTACCGCACCAAGGCCGAAAAATTCGGTATCGACCATTTTGGGGCGCTAACATCGGCCTGCCGCAAACCTTAGCGCCCGGCGCAAATTAGCACCGGGCGACCGCGAAATTCGTCTTCAGCGCCCCTGGAGGTGATTGGAGTGCAAAATCAAGCGCTACACACTTCTCTTAGGGCGCTAACGTCGCAGAGCGGGCGCTACCTCAGAGCGCTACTCAAGCTCAGGCGCTGTCAATTACCCAGTCCTCGGACAGACTGGCGCCTTCCAGTTCTTAAAGGGGAGGTTCAATCATGCTGCACAGTCTCACCCTGATCATGGCTGCTTTTGACCTTGGCCTGCAAGGAGGTGCAATTCTTCAACTAGGAATCTCATGGCTGCTCAGAGGCCCAGGGAGAGAGCTCGCCGGTTCAGCGACCAGGCATTGGAGGCTCTGGTTGTGGCTGTGGAAAAAAACAGGAAGCGCACGCCTTTAAATAGCGCTTCCCCCAGCTCCCAGCCGACTGCAAACCGTCCCCCCTCTACCTGTCGTTCCTAGCGGCAGGCGCTTGAGGGAGGGGGCGAGAATCAATTTCCGGTCCGGGGCGCTACCGGGGCGGTGCGCGCTTGGATGACGTCACGATCTCCGGGCGCAGGAGATCGTGGCGGTAGTGTTTAGTGCCACCGCAAACTGCCAGGTGAATTTTGCGGGCGGCGCTAAAATCGGCGTGCACGGGCGGTAAGTCGTTAGCGCCCCCCCCCCCCCGGAGGCGCTAACCAACCAAATTTTCCCCCCTAAGCCTTTAGGGCGAGCACCTCATCGTATTGCTCCAATGAAATCTGATATAAGAGCTGGGTGAAGCTGTACGTTGATCGATTGAGAGAGTAGATTCGGCGCAGTTGACTAAAGACAGTAAAAAAAAAACTACTTTGAATTAGAGCCAAGCCATGAATGGGCCACGAGGAATAAAACATGGAATATACATTGCCACACTTCAGGACCTCGCACTGCAGAATCAGCAACAGAGAGTTAAAAAGAAATGAGAATTTTGGTTGCGGTTCAGAATAAAAGCAGGTGGGGAGACTGAAAGAATCCACTCCAATAACGAGAGTTATTATTGCACGAAAGCACAGTTATGTGTGACATGTTGTTACCGGTTCAGTGGGTGCAGCCCATTTTGCAGCCAGGGGGCTGAATGGATTCAGTGCCAACACAGAGTTATTTTAAGCCCTCACCTTGGGGTGCGGCGTGATCAGAAGCTACACAAACACAACTATACACACAGCACCTGCATTGGGGAATCGCTCTCGATTTCTTAAAGTTATGATTAGAAACTGGAATACCCTGTGGATCTTTTTAAAATGTCATTTTGTTCCTTTTTTATACCTAAGAACATAAGAAATTGGAGCAGGAGTCGGCCATTCGGCCCCTCGAGCCTGCTCCGCCATTCAATAAGATCATGACTGATCTTCTACCTCAACTCCACTTTCCTGCACTATCCCCATATCCCTTGATTCCCTTAATATCCAAAATCTATCGATCTCTGTCTTGAATATACTCAACGACTGAGTCTCCACAGCCCTCTGGGGTAGAGAATTCCAAAGATTCACCACCCTCTGAGTGAAGACATTTCTCCTCATCTCAGTCCTAAATGGCCGACCCCTTATCCTGAGACTGTGACCCCTGGTTCTAGACTCCCCAGCCAGGGGAAACATCCTCCCTGCATCGACCCTGTCAATCCCTGTAAGAATTTTGTATGTTTCAATGAGATCACCTCTCATTCTTCTAAACTCTAGAGAATATAGATCTAGTCTACTCAATCCCTCCTCATTGGACAATCCCCCCATCCCAGGAACCAGTCTGGTGAACCTTCATTGCACTCCCTCTATGGCAAGTATATCCTTCCTCAGGTAAGGAGACCAAAACTGTACACAATACTCCAGGTGTGGTCTCACCAAGACCCTGTATAATTGTAGTAAGACGTCTTTACTCTTGTACTCCAATCCCTTTATACCTCTAAGCATTGTGGTAATATTTTTATTTTCATTAGGACATCTATTCCAACAAGTTGTTTTAATTACCATTAACCTATTGGTGATTTTCTAAAGAGTTGTTTATTTTTATTTTAGTGCCTGTGCTTCCACAATAAGATGTCTGGCACGGTACTTTACCAGGTCTATTTACAGAGAGGACTTTCGCTTTCAGAAAAATTGTTAATCCTATATATGCATGATGGCATTGTTAGGGTTTCAAGCTTTAATCCCCCAACACTGCTGTCTTGCGTTAACGGTGAAAAAGTTGGATTCCATATGCAAACGGCTTCTGCTATCATTCAAAACCTGTGCTCTTGTGTGTGCTGTGTAGGGGTGGTGTGCAGAGGTTAAACAATTAACCCCTATTCACTGCAGCTCGCATGGAGGCCCATCATGTTCCCCTGTCTAACCTCTAAAAACAGAAAATGCCAAAATTGACAAACCAATGTAAACAGGCTAATACTTACATCGAGTCTACAGCACAGAAACAGGCCATTCAGCCCAACTGGTCCGTGCCGGTGTTTATGCTCCACACGAGCCTCCTCCCACTCCTCTTCATCTCGCCCTATTGGCTTATCCTCCTATATCCTTTCTCCCTGGTGCGCTTATCAAGCTTCCCCTTAAATGTTCCCATCTATGCTATTCGCCTCAACTACTCCTTACGGTAGCGCATTCCACATTTTCTACCACCCTTTGGGTAAAGAAGTTTCTCCGGAATTCCTCATTGGACTTGTTCAAATTTATTGATTAATTATTAATACACGGAAGGGGACTGATAAAATTACGTGGGGTTTTGAGAAGGTAAGTAGGGAAAAACTAATGCCATTGATTCGTGAGTCAGTATCTGGGGCCCATAAATTTAAGATCACTAGAAGAACAATGGAAAGGTTTGGGGAAGTTTAATGCAGAGGATTGTTAGGACATAGAAAGCCCAACCACAAACAGTGGTGGAAGCAGAATCCATTAACAGCATTTATAGTACTTGAAAGAGAAAACATTAAAAAGGGAAGGGGGAAAGGATAGGGGAGCAGCTGCAAGTGGAGAGCTTGCTCAGAGAGCCACATTGGCTCCTACCGCACTGTAAAATTGATTGTAAGAAATGATAGTAGGAAGGATATTGGAGCCTTGGAAAGGGTGCCGTTGACAGTGAAGATTCCCCAGAATTTTTTATTTTTTTAAATTCGTTTATGGGATGTGGCCGTCGCTGGCAAGGCCAGCTTTTATTGCCCATCCCTAGTTGGCCTCGAGAAGGTGGTGGTGAGCTGCCTTCTTGAACCGCTGCAGTCCGTGCGGTGAAGGTGCTCCCACAGTGCTGTTAGGGAGGGAGTTCCAGGATTTTGACCCAGCAACGATGAAGGAACGGCCGATATATTTCCAAATCGGGATGGTGTGTGTGACTTGGAAGTGGTGGTGTTCCCATTGCGCCTGCTGCCCTTGTCCTTCTAGGATACCAGGAATGAGAGGTTATGGTAATTAAAAGAAGCTTGAAAAATGGAGGCTTTTTTCCCCACTGCAACAGCGGTCTAACTGAGGTTTTCAAAATTATTGAAGATGTTGAGGCGGTAAACAGTGAAGCATCGTTTCCATTGGTCGCCAAATTGTTAACGGGGCACGGAGGGAGAATCGTCACAAGAAGAACAAAGGAACAAATTAGAAAAAATGTTTTCACCAGAAGGTTCTTAGAACATGGAACGCTTTACCACAAGTGGATATTTAGGCAGAAAGAAAGAAAAGAGAGGCTTGCATTTCTATAGCACCTTTCACGACCACTGGACATCCCAAAGCGCTTTACAGCCAATGAAGTACTTTTTGAAGTGTAGTCACTGTTGTAATGTGGGAAACGCAGCAGCCAATTTGCACACAGCAAGCTCCCACAAACAGCAGTGTGGTAATGAGCAGATAATCAGTTTTAGTGATGTTGGTTGAGGGATAAATATTGACCAGGACACTGGGGAGAACTCCCCCGCACTTTTTTCCAATAGTGCCGTGGGATCTTTTAAAAGTCCACCTGAGGAGGACAGACGGGGCCTCGGTTTAACATCTCATCCGAAAGACGGCACCTCTGACAGTGCGGCACCCCCTCAGCACTGCACTGGAGTGTCAGCCTGGATTATTGTGCTCAAGTCCCTGGAGTGGGACTTGAACCCTCAACCTTCATGACTCAGAGGTGAGGGTGCTACCCACTGAGCCACGGCTGCCTAGATCATCAGTTGAAAAGCAATTGGATAAGACTATCAGAGGGAAAGGAAAGGAAAATGGGATGAGATAGATAGCTCCAGTTGAAGAACTCTCACTGGTACTGGCAAGATGTGCCAAATGGATTCCTTGTATGCTGTAATTTCTAGGCTTCTAGAAGCCAATCGATATGGTAAGAAACTGAATTATCACAATACTTTAAAACAACAACAACAACTTGGATTTATTTAGCGCCTTTCATGTAGTAAAACATCCCAATGCACTTCAGAGGAGCAATTATGAAACAAAATTTGACACTGAGCCACATAAGGAGATATTAGGAGAGGTGACCAAAAGCTTGGTCGGAGAGGTCGGTTTTAAGGAGCGTCTTAAAAGAGGAAAGAGTGGCGGAGAGGTTTAGGGAGGGAATTCCAGAGTTTAGGACCAGGCAGCTGAAGGCACGGCCGCCAATAAATATTGAAAACATCCTTTAAGGGGTTGATACCCGCTTTAGAAAGTGTTTATCGCACTCTGATAAACGGCAGCACTTTGGGATCAAACAGCCAGATTTGTCTGCGATGGTCTGGTAAGCCTTCCAGATGTGAGGCTGTACGTGGATGATGCAAATCTCTGTTCATCCACTGAGTCCTTGTCAGAACTAAGAAGACAATGGAAGAACTCCCAGGACTGATCCTGTCCCAAGTCCTCTTGAGTCAGAGCTGTCATCCATGATTAAAGACACATTGGCACAAACGCTTGCGTAGAATACCAATGAGCTGGTGCCGGCCGGCATGATCCATGGGTGCCGACTACCTGTCGATGCCTTGGCCGCGATATACAATTTAATTAGCACCTAAAAACAAAGCCCATGTATTCTGGCTAATCTCAAGATCAACAAAGCTAGCCTGGTCATTTCTTACCTTTGAAAGAAAAAGAGCTTCATTTTAATGCTGAGCTATTTCAAAACTGTGTGTAATGATTATTTCCTTGTATTTTATGGGGGCGATACAATGATCAAGAACGACTATTGCCTGTGCTGATCAGTCTCCTTCTCAAGGAGACATTCGTGCATCGCTGGGAGAGGTTCTGTCGGGTAGTTCCCCAGGAATTCTCATCCTCGTTTTCAAATCCCTCCATGGCCTCGCCCCTCCCTATCTCTGTAATCTCCTCCAGCCCCACAACTCCACCCCCCCCCCCCCGAGATATCTGCGCTCCTCTAATTCTGCCCTCTTGAGCATCCCTGATTATAATCTCTCAACCTTTGCTGGCCGTGCCTTCTGTTGCCTCGGCCCTAAGCTCTGGAATTCCCGCCCTAAACCTCTCCGCCTCGCTACCTCTCTCTTTCCTCCTTTAAGACGCTCCTTAAAATCTACCTCTTTGACCAAGCTTTTGGTCACCTGCCCTAATTTATCCTTATGTGGATCGGTGTCAACATTTTTTGTCTTAAAATACTCCTGTGAAGCGCCTTGGGACGTTTTACTACATTAAAGGCGCTATATAAATACAAGTTGTTGTTGTTGGTGGGCCAGGATATAACAAAAATTATTTTCTTGAATCATTTCTTCTGGTACCAGGAAATTGTGGGTTAAAAGAGGCACAGTGTACTTTGCGGCAACCTGGTCTGACACGCAACTAACGCCAAGAATTGTTGCCTTTTCTCAACAGGGGCAGCAGGAGGTGATGAAACAGGTGTCGTTGCTGCCTCAAGCAAACTACAACCTGCTCAGCTACATCTGCAGGTAAGGTCGCCCTCCTGAGACCCTCGACACCGACCCACCCCTTGATTATTGCACACTTGAGGTCTTTGTTCCAGCTGATGTCGGAAAATCAGAATGCGGACTCGAGACTCGTTTGTTTAATGAAGGGCTTCGGGACTGGAGGAATATGTGGTTGCAAATAGAGGGGTATGGGATTGGGAATGGGTGGCACGGGATTGGGAATAGAGGGATGTGGATTTGGGAATGCAGGGATATGGGGTTGGGAATGGGTGACATAGAAACATAGAAACATAGAAAAGTAGGAGCAGGAGTAGGCCATTCGGCCCTTCGAGCCTGCTCCGCCATTCAATATGATCATGGCTGATCCTCTATCTCAATACCATATTCCTGCTCTCTCCCCAAACCCCTTGATGCCTTTTGTGTCTAGAAATCTATCTATCTCCTTCTTAAATATATTCAGTGACTTGGCCTCCACAGCCTTCTGTGGTAGAGAATTCCACAGGTTCACCACCCTCTGAGTGAAGAAATTTCTCCTCATCTCAGTCCTAAATGTCCTACCCCGTATCCTGAGACTGACCCCTCGTTCTAGACACCCCCCCCAGCCAGGGGAAACATCCTCCCTGCATCCAGTCTGTCTAGCCCTGTCAGAATTTTATACGTTTCAATGAGATCCCCTCTCATTCTTCTAAACTCTAGTGAATACAAAAATGAGAAGTCGCACAACACCAGGTTATAGTCCAACAGTTTTATTTGAAATTACGAGCTTTCGGAGCTCTGCTCCTTCTTCAGGTACAGGTACAGTGAGGGAATACAAATCGATTACACAGTATATAGAGACAGAGAACAATGTGTCTGCAGAGATACAATCCGTCAGGGAGGCATAACATCAAAGACACAGCAGTGAATACAGGCCTAGTCGACCCAGTCTCTCCTCATACGACAGTCCTGCCATCTCAGGAATCAGTCTGGTGAACCTTTGCTGCACTCCCTCTATGGCAAGTATATCCTTTCTTAGGTAAGGAGACCAAAACTGCACACAGTACTCCAGGTGTGGTCTCACCAAGGCCCTGTAAAACTGTAGTAAGACATCCTTGCTCCTGTACTCAAATCCTCTTGCAATGAAGGCCAACATACCATTTGCCTTCCTAACTGCTTGCTGCACCTGCATGTTTGCTTTCAGTGACTGGTGTACAAGGACACCCAGGTCCCTCTGTACATCAACATTTCCCAATCTAGCATGGGATTGGGAATAGAGGGATGTGGAATTGGGAATGGATGACAGGATTGGGAATGGAAGAATCTGGAATTGGGAATAGATGGATGTGTGATTGGGAATAGAGAGACATGGGGTTGGGAATAGAGGAATGTGGGATTAGGAATGAAGGGACATGGGGCTGGGAATAGAAGGATATGGAAGGGTCTGGCAACAATAGATGGAACTGATTGGTAAAGGTTCTGGATGTGAACCTGAAAGATTGGGCAAAGTGATGGACTTAACCGATCACAGTCAAGAATCAATATCTCCTTATGGACTTGTTCTGTGAGAGCACTTGGCCGACCAAGCAGGCATGGATAAAACAGGCAGAGGACATGATGTGACTTCATGCCAGGAATGGGCTGATCCAGTCCTGGATCTCGGGATAGTATTTCCCATGGTTTCCTCGGCATGTACCACTTGTTAGATAACCAATTACATAAGTTGGATGCAAGTTTCAATTTAAAATGGGAAGGATTACCAATTCCTCTAATGATTATGTATCTCTGTGGGATGTGGTAAACCTTTAATGGAGATGACAGGGTTTAGCTGGAGTAAATAAAGAAAAACTTGTTTCCAATGGCTGAAGGGTCGATAGCCAGAGGGCACAGATTTAAGGTGATTGGCAAAAGAACCAGAGGTGACAGGAGGGAAAACTTTTCTACGCAACGAGTGGTTAGGATTTGGAATGCGCTGCCTGATAGGGTGGTGGAAATAGATTCAATAGTAGCCTTCAAAAGGGAATTGGATAAATACTTGAAGGGGAAAAATGGCAGGAATGTGGGGAAAGAGCGGGAGAGTGGGATTAACTGGATTGCTCTTTGAAAGAGCCGGCGCAGACTCGATGGGCCGAATGTCCTCCTTCTGTGCTGTGCTATTCTATGATTCTATGACAGTACATGTTTGGCCCTGATGTTGTTCTTCTCTAACAAAATGGCTTTGGCAATTGGCCCCAAACCTACGAGAACGTGCAAAGTGAATGTTTCTTCTCTGTTCCTCTGACAGGTTTCTCCACGAGGTCCAGCTACATTCCAGCATCAATAAAATGAGCGTGGACAATCTGGCAACGGTCATCGGGGTGAATCTCCTCAGACCCAAAATCGAAGATCCCGTGGCCATCATGAGAGGCAAGTCAGAAGTCTGGAGCAATTCATCAGCCACCTTTGAATTTGATGGTTTGAGCTGGTCCATAACGATTCAAAGCAGCTCTTGCTGGGGCGGCGTGGTGGGGCACAGCGCTGGAGCTCTAACACATGGCACCACAGAGGGACAGGAGATGGGCACCCGCCTGCCCACATTCTGATCTCAGCTGTGCCTTCTTCGTGAAATGTCTAATGGGAGGTCAAGCACTTCCCAACAGAGAGAGGGGGAAGTCGGGATATCAAAGGCAGCATCACCCCTTATACCATGCCATGCACATTCCAATAGCTGGTTAGAGTGGCATCAATAGACGCCAGGGAACAGATCACTTGCCATTCCCTCTTGACCAGGGCAGGTGTGTGGCAAGTCACATCTAAGAGAGAGGAAGGTGAGAAGATAAACATCTCACAGGAAGAGATAATGGTGTTGGACTGGGGAGGACAAAAGTGAGAAGTTGCACAACACCAGGTTATAGTCCAACAGCTTTATTTGAAATCACAAGCTTTCGGAGCGCTGCTCCTTCGTCAGGTGACCTGATGAAGGAGCAGCGCTCCGAAAGCTTGTGATTTCAAATAAAGCTGTTGGACTATAACCTGGTGTTGTGCGACTTCTCACAGGAAGAGATAACAAAGCTTCATCTGACCAAAGGACCACTTCACATCTCAGAAATGGCCCAATGCACTTCACATGTGATGAACTGCTTTAAAGAGCAGTGATTGTTGTGACGTTGAAGAGCAGGGGGGAGTTCTCCCCGGGTGTCCTGGGCCAATATTTATCCCTCAATCAACATCACTAAAAACAGATTATCTGGTCATTATCGCATTGCTGTTTGTGGGAGCTTGCTGTGCGCAAATTGGCTGCCGTGTTTCCCACATTACAACAGTGGCGACACTTCAAAAAAATACTGCATTGGCTGTAAAGCGCTTTGGGACGGCCAGTGGTCGTGAAGGCGCTATAGAAATGCAAGTCTTTTTTTCTTTCTTTAAAGCGCGCCTTGCCGTTTCCGCAGGCACAACATTCTTGCCACCGTGTCATTAGATTCGCTTTATCCTGCAACTCATTTTAACCTGCGGATTCTATTTGGCTTCTGACAGGCTTGAAGTAAAAGGAAAACAGAAAACGCTGGAAAAACTCAGCAGGCCAGGCAGCATCCGTGGAGAGAGAAACAGAGTTAACGTTTCAGGTCGATGACCTTTCGTCAGAACTGGAAATAGCAGGAAATGAAATAGATTTAAGGCAAGGATAAAGCTGGGAGTCACATTTTCCCAGCTTTATCCTTGGCTTAAATCTATTTCCTTTCCTGCTATTTCCAGTTCTGACGAAGGGTCTTCGACCTGAAACGTTAACTCTGTTTCTCTCTCCACGGATGCTGCCTGCCTGCTGAGTTTTTCCAGCGTTTTCTGTTGTTATTTCGGATTTCCAGCATCCGCAGTATTTTGCTATCGTTGAAGTAAAAGGAGTTTGTTGGCACTATGTTGAACTTCAGACTTTTCTCTCGCCAACAGAAAAGTAACCCAATCTTCTATCTTCTTTTTTGAGACAGGGGCACCACAGATTCAGAAGCTGATGACTGTGCTGATCAGCGGCCACGATGAGCTGTTTCCGAAACACAAGGATAAACCTCCTTCCCCTTCGAAGTCAGAGAGCAAGAAAGCCTCCGTACAACGAAGTATGGTTGGCTGGGGCGCTGCAGAGATTGTGACAGGAGGAACAGCGACCCGAACGTTCAGGGTAGGACCGGTCAACACTAAGCCAAGTCTGACACAATTACTAGCTCACCACCGTCACACCATGCTCTTAGTCAACCCCAACTTGCATTTACTTAGCACCTTCAACCTAGTCCAACGCCCCAAGGCACTTCACGGGAGCGTAATCAGACTAAATTTGACACCGAGCCAAAGAAGGAGCCGTTAGAGAGGTGGCTAAAAGCTTGGTCAAAGAGGTCGGTTTTAAGGAGCGTCTTAAAGGAGGAAAGAGAGGCGGAGAGGTTTAGGGAGGAAATTCCAGAGCTTAGGGCCTAGATGGCTGCAGGCACGGCCACCCATGGTGGGGTGAAGGAAATGGGGGATGCGCACAAGGTCAGTTCTTGGAGGGTTGGAGGGCTGGAGATGGTTAGAGATAGGGGAGGGGGCGAGGCCTTGAGTCACTTTGACCACGCTCGATCAGCTCCGATGGACGGGCCACATCGTCCGCATGCCCGATACGAGACTCCCAAAACAAGCGCTCTACTCGGAGCTCCGGCATGGCAAGAGAGCCCCAGGTGGGCAGAGGAAATGCTTCAAGGACACCCTCAAAGCCTCCTTGAAAAAGTGCAACATCCCCACCAACACCTGGGAATCCCTGGCCCAAGACCGCACAAAGTGGAGGAGAAGCATCCGGGAAGGCGCCGAACACTTCGAGTCTCTTCGCCAGGAGCAAGCGGAAGCCAAGCGCAGGCAGCGCAAGGAGCGCACGTCAACCCAAGCACCCCACCCACCCGCCCCTTCAACCACCGTCTGCCCCACCTGTGACAGAGACTGTCGGTCCCGCATTGGACTCATCAGTCACCTGAGAACTCATTTTTAATGTGGAAGCAAGTCATCCTCGGTTCCGAGGGACTGCCTAAGAAGAAGAAGAAGAAGAAGGAATTGGGAATGCGCACAAGGTCAGTTCTTGGAAGGTTGTAGGGCTGGAGATGGTTGGGGATAGGGGAGGGGGCGAGGCCTTGAGTCACCATTAGTAGCTCATCAGGGTTCCTGCGGGTTAAGTGCACACATGTGGATGTTGGGCGAGAACAGGATCTACTTTTGCCGTCGTGCCCTTCTGTAGTTGAGTAGCTGCTGACACTCATTGTCTAGGCTCTTGCATGAAGCATGAGAACTGGGGCGTGGAACTCAAGTGCAGCCAATGCCCACCGAACTCTACCCCAGTAAGATTCAGCAATGGCATTGCAATCAGGGGCAGCTACCCCTGTCTGACGGTTTCCCCCTTCCCTCGCCGAAAAGTGCTGAGGTCACTTGTATTCCCAGCTGAGATCAACTAACTCAACACAGCTCAGGATCGAACGTGAGGCGTTAACGATCTGTGTGAACTAGAACGTTAGTTGAAAGAAAGAAGTGAGTGTCTGCCAATAACAGGGGCTGGGGAGACTGTTATCCAGAAATCAATCACTGCTGTAGCAACCTCTTCACCCCCATATCAGCATTTCTTCTCAACTTCATTGCTTATTTATATTTTTGAATCAGGTCAGCGTGCCTTGATTTTACATTGACATCCAGCAAGGGGAATATTGGGATACCGTGATTTAGTTGGTAGCACTCTTGCCTCTGAGTCAGAAGGTCGTGGGTTCAAGTCCCACTCCAGCGACTTGAGCACATAAATCTAGGCTGACACTCCCAGTGCAGTGCTGAGGGAGCGCTGCACTGTCAGAGGTGCCGTCTTTCAGACGAGACGTTAAACCGAGGCCCCGTCTGCTCTCTCAGGCAGACGTAAAAGATCCCACGGCGCTATTTCGAAGAGGAGCAGGAGAGTTCTCCCCGGTGTCCTGGGCCAATATTTATCCCTCAATCAACATCACTAAAACAGATGATCTGGTCATTATCACATTGCTGTTTGTGGGAGCTTGCTGTGCACAAATTGGCTGCCGCGTTTCCTACATTACAACAGTGACTACACTTCAAAAAGTACTTCATTGGCTGTAAAGCGCTTTGGGACGTCCTGTGGTCATGAAAAGTGCTGTAGAAATGCAAGTCTTTCTTTCTTTCTATGGGAAATATTAAGAATATTTACAGTAATTTCTTTATCTCTAGCCCTGCCAAATTGATGGGAATGGCAACAGCACATCAGAGAGTGAGTTGGATAGCTGGAACGAGAGCCCCAGGAAAAGGACGCAAACACTCCCAGCCAGGAAATGCACCCTGAGCTCAGTTGGAGAGCTGTCCAACAGTGCGAAGGCAGACGGTTCTGAGGCTGAATTCTGGAACATGCCAAAGAGTTCCCAGATTAGGAGCTGCAAGGAAATCTTCTTTGACAGGCACAGAAGGACTCAATCCCAGGACATTCAGAATGCCCCATCTGCCGATCAGCGGGTCTCCACTTACGATAACGTCCCAACACCAACTTCTTCTCAGGATAAGGACTCTCTGGGCTCTGGGTGGTCTGCAGATCTCGGCGCATCCCCCACTGTGGATGCGGGCAGCGGTCAAACGGGAAGCTCTGGGCACTCCTCGCTCCAGACAAGCCAAAGCCTCTCAGCAAAGACCCAACAGGAGCAACCGAAGGTGGAAAGCAAAGTAGAAGAAATGGAGGCTGGGCGGGGAGAAATGAGCATGGAGCAGATCAGGAGCCAACTCCTGGAGCTGAGGCAGGAGCTGAACAGCCAGAAGCACAGCTACGAGGAGAGAATTGAAAGGTAAGTGTCTGTAAAACAGGTAGTATTACTGGTCTAGTAATCCAGAGGCCTGGACATAATGATCCAGAGACACGAGTTCAAATCCCACCACGGCAGCTGGGGAATTGAAAAGTCCATTAATTAAATAAATCTGGAATTAGAAAAGAAGCTAGTATCAGTAATCGTGGCCATGAAACTATTGGATTGTCGTAAAAACCCATCTGGTTCACTAATGTTCTTTAGGGAAGGAAATCTGCCGTCCTTACCCGGTCTGGCCGATATGTGACTCCAGACCCACAGCAATGTGGTTGACTCGTAACAGCCTATTAATGGTCGAGCAACCTATTCAGTTGTACCAAACCGCTACAAAGAAACCTAACAGCACTGTGGGAGCACCTTCACCACACGGACTGCAGCGGTTCAAGAAGGCGGCTCACCACCACCTTCTCGAGGGGCAATTAGGGATGGGCAATAAATGCCGGCCTTGCCAGCGACGCCCACATCTCATGAGTGAATAATTAAAAAAACAGGACGGCTTTTTTCAGCCTTTGGGGTTCTCAGCTGGTTTGCGGTACTTTGGCAGGTCAGCAACAGAGGAAGGGATGGGGACAGGAAGCGAGATAGGAACAAGGATCGAGGCAGGCAGTGCGAGCCTGTGAGACATGGCTTCAATTTCCAGGTTTGTTTGGCTGTGTTTTTTTTTAATTCATTCTCGGGATGTGGGCGTCGCCAGCAAGGCCAGCATTTATTGCCCATCCCTAGTTGCCCTCGAGAAGGTGGTGGTGAGCCGCCTTCTTGAACCGCTGCAGTCCGTGTGGTGAAGGTGCTCCCACAGTGCTGTTAGGGAGGGAGTCATGGAAATTGCTGCTGGAAATTGAACAGAAACTTCAATAACCTCAATAATAGATGCCTTCATAATCACACAAGCAACCAACAGAAGTCTGGCTTTTCAAATAATAGTCCACTGTTTCCAGTTTAGCTTTTAGAAAAGTCCAGAAATCCCACGGAAAAAAAATAATTGGACAGGTGGGAACCCTGGCAGCAGGACAGATTGGAACTAAAAGCGAACCTTAGTGTTAAAAGGTTCTTTTCACAAAGTCCATGCCATTGGGGTCAAGGAACATCCCTCGAGGGTGGGAAAGAATATCAAAGGCAGGAGATAGGAACAAGGAACGAGGCAGGCAGTGTGAGCCTGCGAGACATGGCTTCAAGACAAGGCAGCCGGACCTGCTGAGTATTTCCAGCATCTTCTGCTTTTATTTCAAAGGCAGGGGCTTGTTTGGACTGCTGTCTTCCACCTCAAGCTCCAGTCTCAGACTGGACCTGCCTGTGGCCAAGTTCATCCTTTCTTTCCTGACCTCTTGGCTGCAAGTGCGGTGGTGTGGGAGAGAAATTGGAAAAAAGCTAAGACGATTAAAAATATCAAGCTTAAGTGCACTCTTATGGAGTGTAATTGCCAAAGCAAGTTATTCACTTGACAGGAGCTTCCTGTGAACGAGTAAGTCTGAGCTGTGATGGGTGAGTGAATATCAAATGTCCAGAACCATTCATTTTAGAGAATAGAAAGTCTTGCATTTATATAGCGCCTTTCACAACCTCAGGACGTCCCAAAGCGCTTTTCAGCCAATGAAGTACTATTTGAAGTGTAGTCACTGTTGTAATGTGGGAAACGCGGCAGCCAATTGCGCACAGCAAGCTCCCACAAACAGCAACGTGATAATGACCAGATAATCTGTTTTAGTGATGTTGATTGAGGGATAAATATTGGCCCCAGGACACCAGGGGTTAACTCTCCTGCTCTTCTTCGAAATAGTGCCACGGGATCATGGGAGACTGGTCAAGAAGGTAAGAGCCCATGGGATCCAGGGCAATTTGGCACATTGGATCCAAAATTGGCTTAGTGGCTGGAGGCAGAGGGTGATGGTCGAAGGCTGTTTTTGTGACTGGAAGCCTGTGTCCAGTGGTGTACCGCAGGGAACGGTGCTGGGTCCTTTGCTGTTTGTAGTGTACATTAATGATTTAGATATGAATGTAGGAGGTATGATCAGTAAGTTCGCAGATGACACGAAAATTGGCGGAGTGGTAAATAGCGAGGAGGGAAGCCTCAGGCTACAGGACGATATAGATGGGTTGGTTAGATGGGCAGAACAGTGGCAAATGGAATTTAACCCTGAAAAGTGTGAGGTGATGCATTTTGAGAGGAATAACAAGGCAAGGGAATACACAATGAATGGTAGGATCCTAGGGAGGACAGAGGATCAGAGGGACTTTGGTATGCATGTACATAGATCCCTGAAGGCAGCAGGACAGGTAGATAAGGTGGTTAGAAAGGCATATGGGATATTTGCCTTCATTAGCCAAGGCATAGAATATAAGAGCAGGGAGGTTATGATGGAGCTGTACAAAACACTAGTTAGGCCACAGCTGGAATACTGTGTGCAGTTCTGGTCGCCACACTATAGGAAGGATGTGATTGCATTGGAGAAGGTGCAGAGGAGATTCACCAGGATGTTACCTGGGCTGGAGCGCTTCAGCTATGAAGAGAGACTGGACAGGCTGGGGTTGTTTTCCTTAGAGCAGAGAAGGCTGAGGGGGGACCTGATTGAGGTGTACAAAATTATGAGGGGCATAGATAGGGTAGATAGAAAGGAACTTTTCCCCTTAGTAGAGGGGTCAATAACCAGGGGGCATAGTTTCAAGGTAAGGGGCAGGAGGTTTAGAGGGGATTTGAGGAAAAACTTTTTCACCCAGAGGGTGGTTGGAATCTGGAAATCACTGCCTGAAAGGTTGGTAGAGACAGGAACCCTCACAACATTCAAGAAGCATTTAGATGAGCACTTGAAACGCCATAGCATACAAGGTTATGGACCAAGTGCTGGAAAATGGGATTAGAATAGACAGTACTGATCTTTGCAATTGTTCCACCAGTTCGAATGACCTATGGTGGCCGTGCCTTCTGTTGCCTAGGCCCTAAGCTCTGGAATTCCCTCCCTAAACCTCTCCGCCTCACTACCTCTCTTTCCTCCTTTAAGACGTTCCTTAAAACCTACCTCTTTGACCAAGCTTTTGGTCACCTGCCCTAATTTATCCTTATGTGGATCGGTGTCAAATTTTTTTGTCTTAAAATACTCCTGTGCAGCGCCATGGGACGTTTTACTACATTAAAGGCGCTATATAAATACAAGTTGTTGTTGTTGTTGAGGTTGCAACTTACTGGTGAAGATTGGAAGAGATTATAAAGTATCAGCCATATTACAGGTCATGACAGTTGACAGACTTTGCATCTGTTATGGTTCCTGTTCGATGGCCCACTGTGCGATTTTAACCCCACTCGCTCAGCAGAAACCTGGCGGGCGGGCGGGCGGTTAAAATCGCCCTGGGCTCTTACCTGTCCGAAAGCCGCCATGATCACAACATCTGCAATTTTAACCTGCTTATCCTGAGCAGGCGGCGTGGACAGGCACCCGGAGTCAACGGGGTCCTTCTTTACATAGGCGCGTTGCGGCCCCGATGACATCATCGAGACCCGACTGTAATTTTAACTCGGGGGGCCTGAGCGGGGAATCCCGCCTGGAGTTAAAAATCAGGGGCCCGATCGAAGCGTGCCTGTGTTGCTAGTTCCTGCGACTTGCGTGCTAATGTTCCCGATGTTTGGCGCCGGCTCAGTCGATCTGCTTTTGTTTGCAGCCTCGAAAAGGAGAATTACGAAGTTTGGGCCAAGGTGGTGCGGCTCAACCAGCAGATGGAGCAAGACAAGAAGCAATACGAAGCGCTGGAAATCAGGCTGCGCAACACCGTGCGCGCACAGGAGGACGCCGAGAAACGCAACCAGGTCCTGGAGAAGGAGCTGAAGGACTTCTTTCAGACCAGAAATGAAGCCTCGGCTTAAATCTCCCCAAAAGGTCCTTGCGACGGAGGAGAACCCCCTTTGGTGGGGGCCCGAGCTGACTGTTTACAAGCAAGGAAATAAAAAATCTTCCACTTTTACTTTTCCTTCCGCCAGTTTATCACAATGTTGGAGACATCCTACGGCGAGTTAACGGAGGGGGAGAAAGGGCAGCATAAATTCTGCAGTATCCCTTCGCCCGCACAGACGGACGTCGGGAGGATTGCGTTCAATCAGTACATGGTTGGCCGACGTACAACAACGGATTTTGCCATTTGCTACGGTTCACGGGCCTTACAGTTTTTTGTATGGACAGAGTGTGTGTGTGTGTCGGTGTGTTAGCTGAAGTTGTGTGCCTGCTACATTGAAGGAGCTGCTGTCTGAGAGCTGGGTTTGTGTTAGTGAGGGAGGAGCTACTGTTGGCTGCTATAATGCAATGGAAGTCATTTGCGTTTTAGCACCAGTGCCATTCACCTCCTGTACAGTGCAGTGTGGTTGACCGGTTTACTAGTCATGCTTGAAAGATCAATAGTAATAGTAACGTGAGACATGACCTGTTAAGTGTCGCAGTCATTTGAGACCTGCCATGTGGTGATGACATGACTATTCCAACGCACTCCTGGCTGGCCTCCTCCGTAAGCTTGAGGTCATCCAAAACTCTGCTGCCCGTGTCCTAACTCGCACCAAGTCCCGTTCGCCCATCACCCCCTGTGCTCACTGACCTACATTGGCTCCCGGTTAAGCAACGCCTTGATTTTAAAATTCTCATCCTTGTTTTCAAATCCCTCCATGGCCCTCGCCCCTCTCCCTATCTCTGTAATCTCCTCCAGCCCCACAATCCTCCGAGATCTCTGCGCTCCTCTAATTCTGGCCTCTTGAGGATCCCTGATTATAATCGCTCCACCATTGGTGGCCGTGCCTTATGTTGCCTAGGCCCTAAGCTCTGAAATTCCCTCCCTAAACCTCTCTACCTCTCTCTCCACTTTTAAGATGCTCCTTAAAACCTACCTCTTTGACCAAGCTTTTGGTCACCTGTCCTAATTTATCCTTATGTGGCTCGGTGTCAAATTTTGTCTTATTACGCTCCTGTGAAGCGCCTTGGGACGTTTTATTACGTTACAGGCGCTATATCAATACAAGTTGTAGTTGTTGTTGTAAGTGTAGCGTGCTTGGGAGAATAAACATGACTCAGGACCTCTGGTTCCCAAAGCTCTCCACCACTGGGGGTTTTCTCATGTCATTTCTGGGTCTGTTGTACACTAATTGATGGACATTGATTGCCATGATTCATCACCAGCTCCATTATCGTCGTAACACGCGACTACCGGGAGGGGAGAAGGCGAACTGGATGGAGTTTGGTCCTTTTTATAAATCTAGCGAGTCCTATGTTCCGACAGCAGCTTTAACAAATTTGATTACCATAAATACGCATTCTGTACATTCAAACAAAACACTTTGCCAAGACCCTTAGTGCAAGTAATACTGGCGCTCCTTGGATGCTGCGATCTGGTGCCCCTGCATGGCATGAACTGGTCGCCAATTGGCATTGGTGCTGAGGTGGGAGGAGGGGGGTATCGGAAATACTCGTCAGACAGAAAAAACCTATATACTAATCCAAGTGATTGTGGATTGGGCAAAGGAATTAAACAGCATACTGATTAGACTGGGAGAGCCTTCTATCAACTGGAGCAGTTAAGAAAGGAAATACTTGCATTTCTATAGCGCCTGTCACGACCACCGGACGTCTCAAAGCACTTTACAGCCAATGAAATACTCTTAGAGTGTAGTCACTGTTGTAATGTGGGAAACGCGGCAGTCAATTGGCACACAGCAAGCTCCCACAAACAGCAATGTGATAATGACCAGATCATCTGTTTTTTTTGAGTGATGTTGATTGAGGGATAAATATTGGCTTAGGACACCGGGGATAGCTCCTCTTCAAAATAGTGCCCGGGGATCTTTTACGTCCACCTGAGAGAGCAGACGGGGCCTCAGTTTAACGTCTCATCCAAAAGACGGCACCTCCGACAGCGCGGCACTCCCTCAGCACTGCAGCGTCAGCCTAGATTTTTGTGCTCGAGTCTCTGGCGTGGGATTTGAACCCACAACCTTTTGAATTCAAGAGGCAAGAGTGCTACCCACTGAGCCACAGCTGACACTGGCTGAATTTAAGTTGAATCTGCTGTTACATGCAAGCTGTAATTTTATATTCTTTCGGACCGGTTTCTCCAAATACCTTTTAAACCTATTTCCTTACAGGATACTGTTGGGTGAATCCAGGCAGTGTGAGAGGCAAAGAATGGTACAAAAGACCCCAAACTACGGGAGCAAAGTATGGCTTCCTCAACCCAACCTGACCTGAAGCATGAATCTATTTTTCTCTTTCTGTCTTTATTTCAGATTTCCCGTTCCCCCCCCGCCCCCCCTTTCTACTGCACGCTAACTGATGGGTTAGTTGAGGGTCTCTCTGCTATCAGGTCACAGAAAGGGCTCCATTGCGTTTGATGCTGGGTTGCGCCCAGCAGCTCACAGCAGCCAGCCCTCTGTAAACGTATCAACGCTCTGCAGATTGTGGACTACAGCCTCAGAGAGAACATACGATTAAAAACTCGCTAGTTTTTAAAAAGGTACAATCATACCCTTCCTCTGGCACATGCATTACACGGGCACTCCCGGTTTCCACACCGCGCTCTCCCCCCCCCCTCCGTCTTACTGTGCACACTTACTGGTGTGAAAGTGGACACTTGCGGGTCTCCCGCGACCAGTAAAGACTTGCCATTGGTCGGGCTCTTGGCTGTAACATGGCCTGTGTCTACACATACTAATTTAGATATTAAAGTTCCCTTGCTAATAGAGAACCAGGGAGGAAGGTTTGCAACATGGAGCAACATCCGAAATGCATTTAGAAAATGTGTGTATGATTCCACTCCGGAGAGTCACCAGAGCCATTCTTCCCTCTCCTCTTAGGCCCCTTCCCCCATTACATATTACAAACAATTACATCGAGTCTACAGCAAAGAAGCAGACCATTCGGCCCAACTAGTCTCTTCTTCTTAGGCCGTCCCTCGGAACTGAGGATGACTTGCTTCCACACTAGAAATGAGTCTCAGGTGACTGATGAGTCCAATGCGGGACCTACAGTCTCTGTCACAGGTGGGGCAGACGGTGGTTGAAGGGGCTGGTGGGTGGGTGGGGTGCTTGGGTTGACGTGCGCTCCTTCCGCTGTTTGCGCTTGGCTTCCGCTTGCTCCCGGCGAAGAGACTCGAGGTGTTCGGCACCTTCCCGGATGCTTCTCCTCCACTTTGTGCGGTCTTGGGCCAGGGATTCCCAGGTGTCGATGGGGATGTGGCACTTTCTCAAACAGGCTTTGAGGGTGTCCTTGAATGCTGGTGTTTATGCTCCACACGAGTCTCCCCCCCCCCCTCCAACCCCACCACTCTTCATCTCACACTATCAACATATCCCTCTATTCCTTTCTCCCTCGTGCTTTCCTAGCTTTCCCTTAAATGAATCTATGCTATTCGCATCAACTACTGCTTGTGGTAGCGAGTTCCACATTCTCACTTCTCTGGTTAAAAAAGTTTCTCCTGAATTCCCTATTGGATTTATTAGTGACTATCTTATATTTATGACCCCTAGTTCTGGTCTCCCCCACAAGTGCAAACATTTTCTCTACGTCTACCCTATCGAACCCTTTTCATAATTTTAAAGACCTCGATCAGGTCGCCCCTCAGCCTTCTCTTTTCAAGAGAAAAGAGCCCCAGCCTGTTCAATCTTTCCTGATAAGTATATCCTCTCACAGTTCTGGTATCGACCTTGCAGATTGTTTTTTGCACCCTCAGCAGTGCCTCTGCATCCTTTTTATAATGTGGTGATATTGTTTGTGTGGCTGCCAGTGATAGCTGCTAAAGATCATTGTATAAACAAAGTGTATAAAGAAGGCTTCTTAGGGCGGGGGTTTGGACTGGCTTGGTTTCTGTGTGTGTTCGAGCTGGTGCACGTGCTCATTGTACAGTAAGGTTTAGTCATTTTATGTGTTATTTCTTCCTGATTATGCCATTAAATGATTGCAGTCCTTTAATCATTTATGATTTTTTTAATTGTCGATTTGTTCTTGACCTTTTGCGACTCCAGCCATATTGAAGAGGGCTCGTTTTCCAACTGTGATTGCGAGTGTCAGTTGTGCTGTCACTTGCATTGCGCAAATGGAAAGAAAGAAAAAGATAGAAAGGAGAAAGAGAGAAAGAAAGAAAGACTTGCATTTATATAGCGCCTTTCATGACCACCAGACATCCCAAAGCCCTTTCCAGCCAATTAAGTACATTTTTGGATTGTAGTCACTGCTGTGATGTAGCAAAGGACGTTGACTGTGTTTTACGTTGACTTTGTTTTGAAATCCTGTCCGGCTGATGCCAGGAAGGGTGGTGACCAGGACAGCGGACTGACTTAAGAAATCAAAACAACAACAGAAAATGCTGGAAACACTCAGTGGGTCAGGCAGCAGCGAGGAGAGGAGAATCAGAGTCAACGTTTCGAGTCGGGGGACCCTGCGTCAGAACTGGAAAAGGTTAGAGAAGGGAGATTTTTAAGCAGGGGCAGGGGAAGGAGGGGAGGAAAGAACAAAAGGGAAGGTCTGCGATAGGATGGAAGGCAGGAGAGATTGACTGCCAAAAGGGATGATGGTGCAAGGCAAAAGGAGATGGTAATGGGACAAGTTAAGAAACAAAAGATGAATAGTTGGGCACTGTCATGGACAGACCCACCTTCATCCGCACCCGTTTGGTGTTCGGTGTGCAGTGAGTGCATTTGCATTGTGCTTCCAGTAGGTGGGGCAGTGCGCCTGAATCTGACTCTTCCCCCCACCACTTCTGTGAACAGTCACAGCACTGGCACCACTTTCCCATGTTTAAAGGGGCATTGCTGTCGGGGAAACACAGTTGGCAAATCTCCTTTCCTTTTTGAACCAAGGTGCAGCATGATGCTGCAATTAAGGGTAAAAAAAACACTTTGCGACACTGCAAAAGTCTCTCTGGGGTTGGCAATGATGCACGTTTTCCAGAACGCCAACGATTCCTTTTTCAAAAAAAAAATAAAAAATCCCCCTACTGGGTCACAAGAATGGTGACGATGGTCACTCCCTGTCACCTGATTAACCTATTTTTCTGTATCTCACTATTCAATGCACCAACAAACCAGGCTAAGAGACAGTCGACCGTCATCACACGGTGAGATGAGAAACTAGACTATGGCGGTTTCGGAGAGGGTTGGGCAGGTAAGAATGGAGTAAGAACATCAGTGACTGAGTCTTCCTGGATCATCCCGAGTGCCCACAGCGAGAAATGTAAACAGCTCCCTTTAACAACACCGTCAGTGTCCAGAGTGGTGTCAGCATCTACACTGCCCACAACAACAACTCGCATTTATATAGCTCCTCTAATGTAGTAAAACGTCCCAAGGCCCTTCACAGGAACGATTATCAAACAAAATTTTACACCGAGCCACGTAAGATATCAGGACGGATGGCCAAAAGCTTGGTCAAAGAGGCAGGTTTTAAGAGCATGAGAACATAAGAAATAGGAGCAGGAGTCGGCCATTCGGCCCCTCGAGCCTGCTCCACTATTCAATAAGATCATGGCTGATCTTCTACATCTCCACTTTCCTGCACTATCCCCATATCCCTTGATTCCCTTAATATTCAAGAATCTATCGCTCTCTGTCTTGAATATATTCAACGACTGAGCCTCCGCAGCCCTCTGGGGTAGAGAATTCCAAAGATTCACCACCCTCTGAGTGAAGAAATTTCTCCTCATCTCAGTCCTAAATGGCCGACCCCTTATTCTGAGACTGTGACCCCTGGTTCTAGACTCCCCAGCCAGGGGAAACATCCTCCCTGCATCTACCCTGTCAAGCCCTGTAAGAATTTTATATGTTTCAATGAGATCACCTCTCATTCTTCTAAACTCCAGAGAATATAGGCCTAGTCTACTCAATCTCTCCTCATAAGACAATCCCCCATCCCAGGAATCAGTCTGGTGAACCTTCGTTGCACTCTCTCTATGGCAAGTATATCCTTCCTTAGGTAAGGAGACCAAAACTGTGCACAATACTCCAGGTGTGGTCTCACCAGGGCCCTATATAATTGCAGTAAGACGTCTTTACTCTTATACTCAAATCCTCTTGTAATGAAGGCCAACATACCATTTGCTTTCCTAATTGCTTGCTGCACCTGCATGTTAACTTTCAGTGATTCGTGTACAAGGACACCCGGGTCCCTCTGAACACCAACATTTCCCAATCTCTCACCTTTTAAAAAATACTCTGCTTTTCTATTTTTCCTACCAAAGTGGATAACTTCACATTTCTCCACATTATATTCAATTTGCCATGTTCTTGCCCACTCACTTAGCCTGTCTATATCCCCTTGAAGCCTCTTTGCATCCTCCTCACAAATTACATTCCCACGTAGCTTTGTATCATCAGCAAACTTGGATATATTACATTTAGTCCCCGCATCTAAATCATTGATATAGATTGTGAATAGCTGAGGCCCAAGCACTGATCCGTGCGGTACCCCACTAGTTACAGCCTGCCAACCCAAAAATGACCCGTTTATTCCTACTCTCTGTTTTCTGTTCGTTAACCAATCCTCAATCCATGCTAGTATATCACCCCCAATCCCATGACCCCTAATTTTGTTTAATAACCTCTTGTGTGGCACCTTATCGAATGCATTCTGAAAATCCAAATACACCACATCCACTGGTTCCCCCTTATCTATTCTGCTAGTTACAACCTCAAAACACTCTTAATAGATTTGTCAAACACGATTTCCCTTTCATAAATCCGTGTTGACTCTGCCCAATCCTATTATTATTTTCTAAGTGCCCTGTTACCACGTCCTTAATAATAGATTCTAGCATTTTCCCGACTACTGATGTCAGGCTAACTGGCCTGTAGTTCCCCAATTTCTCTCTCCCTCCTTTCTTAAATAGTGGGGTTACATTTGCTACCTTTCAATCCGTGGGAACCATTCTAGAATCTATGGAATTTTGGAAAATGACAACCAATGCATCCACTATCTCGATAGCCACCTCTTTCAAAACCCTAGGATGTAGGCCATCAGGTCCAGGGGATTTATCGGCTTTCAGTCCCATTAATTTAAGGAGCGTCTTAAAGAAGGAGCGAGAGGTAGTGAGGCGGAGAGGTTTAGGGAGGGAATTCCAGAGCTTAGGACCCAGGCAGCTGACGGCACAGCCGCCAATGGTGGAGCGATTAAAATCGGGGATGCGCAAGAGACCAGAATTGGAGGAGCGCAGAGATCTCGGAGGGTTGTAGATCTGGAGGAGGTTACAGAGATAGGGAGGGGCCGAGGGCCATGGAGGGATTTGAAAACAAGGATGAACATTTTTAAATCGAGGCATTGCTCACCCAGGAGCCAATGTAGGTCAGTGAGCACAGGGGTGATGGGTGAACGGGACTTGGTGCGAGTTAGGCAGTGTCTTATGGCACCAACTATATTGATAGGAGGAGCTCCAGTGAACTAACATTCAATGATCCTTGTGAAAGGAGTAAGTTTATTACCCAACACCCATACTGTGTCACTGTGCCACCAAGCACACTCGCAGTATCGGTTCCTGCTGCTTTGTCCTTTTGTATCACACTTTCGTTTATAAGAATGATTGTCTTTCTGCCCCTCATTGCTGTGTGAATAAAGAATAACAAACAACTTTGGACTGATGAATTAACAAAATATCTAATACAAAAGCAAAGTACGGCGGATGCTGGAAATCAGAAATAAAAACTGAAAATGCTGGAAATACTCAGCAGGTCGGGCAGCATCCGTGGAGAGAGAAACAGAGTTAACGTTTCAGGTCAATGACCCTTCGTCAGAACTGGACAAAGTTCGAGATGTAACAGATTTTTAAGCAAGTGTAGGGGCAGGGAAAGGGGGGAGGGGAGGAAAGAACAAAAGGGAAGGTCTGTGATAGGGTGGAAGGCAGGAGAGATTAAGAGACAAAAGGGATGATGGTGCGAGGCAAAAGGAGATGGTAATGGGACAAGTCAAGAAACAAAAGATGGCTCTAGGTGAGGTGTAAATGGGAACGGCAGAATCAACAGCTGCCATGTGAGAGAAAAAATAGGGGCAGAGGTTATGGTCTGAAATTGTTGAACTCGATGTTGAGTCCAGAGGGCTGTAAAGTGCCTAATGGAAAGATGAGGTGCTGTTCCTTGAGCTTGCGTTGAGCTTCATTGGAACAGTGTAAGAGGCCGAGGACGGGGAGGTCAGAGTGGGAGGGACAGGCGACCGGAAGCTCCCACAAACAGCAATGTGATAAATGACCCGATAATCTGGGTTTTTTTTTTTAAGTGATGTTGTTTGAGGGATAAATATTGGCCAGGAATATCTGATGCCATTCTGCCCAACACACCTGGACTTTGGCTTCACAAGTCCCGTAGTCTGGTGTGGCTGACTGGATTATTTTACACACTTCTAGATTGACATTTGTCCTCTGACGGAGAGCAAACCCAGGTGACCTCCGACAAGGATGTTTTCAGTTTGCCTCCTTTCCATTCGGATGAGACATTAAACCGAGGGCCCTGTCTGCTCTCTCAGGTGGACGTAAAAGATCCCACGGCCACTATTTCGAAGAATAGCAGGCGAGTTATCCCTAATGTCCTGGGCCAATATTTATCCCTCAACCAACATCACTAAAACAGATTATCTGGTCATTGTCACATTGCTGTTTGTGGGAGCTTGCTGTGCACATATTGGCTGCCGCGTTTCCTACATTACAACAGTGACTACACTTCAAAAAGTACTTCATTGGCTGCTAAGCACTTTGGGACGTCCTGAATTCATGAATGGCGTGACATAAATGCGAGTTCTTCTTTTCTTTCATACTGTTCATAAACAGCCCAGGCGATGATCAGAACTGAACAGTCCCACCCCTCGTTGGTGTAGTCTGCAAGAAGGTCAGCACCCAGTGGCACAGTGTTGACCTGTCCACCGAGTGACATGTGATGGCTTTGCTTGCAGTACTACGCGATTTTAGAAAGACAGGACCCTGGCTGTAAATGTCCCGCTGCGGAGTGCAAATTTCCCCGAGGGCTACAAATGTTTCCCAGCACGTCCACTGAATCTGTCTTGAGTTCCCGACCCCATTTGCTTTGTTAACAAAAACTTCCTCGCTAAAAATACATCTATTTCTCTGTCCGAACGTGCTTTATTTGGGGGGCAATGGTGCTAAAAATACTGGTCCAGACTGCATTGTAAAACTTGCTCGTTAGCTTTGATGTACCATCTGCAGACTCATTCCAAACACTAGAAAAAATGTAGGGTCAAGAGCTTGGATCTCATCCTGCACAACACTGTACAGATACAGCATGAAGAAGAATCAACACTTTGCGTGTTTAACTGATGAAGACCTGAACAAAAGTCAGTCATTTGAAGATTTGATGTTTGATGCCAAAACATTATTTTATAATCCCAAATTTGAAATGAAGACACATTACATGGGATCTCCCAGGATTTCGAAACCGTGATCTTTCCCTCACTTGTCCTTACTCCTATGCCTTTTAAAACCCAAGATGTGGAGATGCCGGTGTTGGACTGGGGTGGACAAATGTGAAAAGTCGCACAACACCAGGTTATAGTCCAACAGTTTTATTTGAAATCACAAGCTTTCGGAGCGCTGCTCCTTCACCTGACGAAGGAGCAGCGCTCCGAAAGCTTGTGATTTCAAATAAAACTGTTGGACTATAACCTGGTGTTGTGCGACTTCTCACGTTTTAAAACCCAAGTTAGATCTCAGCTAACCCCTAATTTAATACATTTTGTCTCTACATTTTTCAGCTTCAGAAGTGTGCTTTATAATAGCCACTGACCCTTCACAATGTTTTCTCCATCTAAAAAAATGAGAGTGTATTCGTCCCATATAAAGGATCATCCTTTGTGTCTCCAAACTGCCCAACTTGTTGCAAATATAACACAGCATCATTCGTATCTACTTCTTTAAGTGTCTACTTCTGATAAGTGTATAAAACGCTGTCAAAAGACAGTCTTCCACTAAACAGGAGTGCACTGCTCAAGACATGAGCTGACAGCAACATTCTTTAGCCGTGCGATAGCTTGGGGGCTGGAGAATTCCACCTTCGCCAAGTGTACTCAGCTGAACGCAGCGGACGCGGGGAATCGCTGGCGAGGTCTGCCACACGAGGACCTGGTTAGTGACGTGACGAGCTAACGGCTGTTCGACGGCGTGGCCCTCTGGAACAGTCTCCCGTGCACCAAATCCAGGTCTGACGTGGGCGACCCAATTTATTTTCGGTGAGGGCCTTGATTCTATTTAGGTTTATTAGACGAGCAACTCTTCGCTTTGCAAGCCGCCGATTGATAATCTGGCAGAGTTACTAATAATTTCTGATGCCGATGCTGATGCTTATTGAGCAGCTCATTTCTGTGCGAGATCTGCAATGTCGGATGAAGCTCAGCCCATCTTTGGAGGCAATCAATACTTGTTTTGTGTCTACCTGTGGAATGATCATAGAATGTACAGCACAGAAACAGGCCATTCGGCCCAACTGGTCTATGCTGGCATTTATGCTCCACTCGAGCCTCCTCCCAACACTCTTCACCAAACCCCATCGGCATATAAAGAAAGACTTGAAAGACTTGCATTTCTATAGCGCCTTTCACGACCTCAGAACGTCCCAAAGCGCTTTACAGCCAATGAAGTACTTTTGAAGTGTAGTCACTGTTGTAATGTAGGAAACGCGGCAGCCAATTTGCGCACAGCAAGCTCCCACAAACAGCAATGTGATAAATGACCAGATAATCTGCTTTTGGTGAAGTTGATTGAGGGATAAATGTTGGCCACATACACCGGGGAGAACTCCCCTGCTCTTCTTCGAAATAGTTCCCTGGGATCTTCAGTTCCTAAGTGGCTAAGCATGTGGGAACAGTGTGTGAGGGGCATTGTGCATATGTGTGTGTGTGAGAATGTGTTCAATTTGCACCTTTTCATTTTTCTAAAAGCCAGATTCAGTCCATTTTTAACTAGACTTGGAAATCCAACAGAGAATGGAAGATTCTAGCTTTAATGTTTATTCTGTTGATCATTTGAAAGCTTGTATCCTTCTATTCCTTTCTCCCTCATGTGCTTATCTAGCTTCCCCATCAATATATCAATGGATCAGTGCACTGGTGGCAGCCATAGGCTCTGGGCACATGAACAGCCCTGCCCATGGCGTGCGTTGAGATTAAGTCGCTCTGGACTGGGTTCATTTGCAGCAGGGTGCAGAGCGGAAGTCTTCATTCAGCAATAAGCTATTCACAAAAGGTTTGAGGTGTTGGGATCATGGGGAACTCCTCTGGGCTGAAGGAGGTGGTGGGGTTGTGAGAGATTGGGGGGAGGGAGGGGGAAAAGTTGAGAAAGGTTAACAACGTTTGTTGTCGAAGGGTGACTGTTGGGAAAGTTGTCCAGAATTAGATAAGATCCAATGTGGCCAAGCAAGAGCCTCAGCTCCTCAAGCACAATAATGGAAAGGCATTATTGACCCAGTGGCAGCATCAAGGATTCCAGTTCAGGCAGAGTTCCTTCCCCAACCTCAGAAGACTCATTTCCCATATTAACCATTCTTGTGGTTTCTCTGCACGAGACTGAAAGCTTCATACTAAATGATGCTGAACTGTGCTGCGGATCCACACTAATTTAGACCTACGTTGGCACGGCCCCAAACTCATTTCCTTTGGATACACGCAACAGGAGGGAGAGAACGCTCATTCAGTTAATTTGTGTTAGATTTAGGTTGCAGACACGAAAGGACAATGTTTTGAACCCCTCCTCCTGCTTCCAATAGAGTTGAACAAATTGTATAACTAACTTTTTTGTTTGCGTGCATTTTGGTGGTGTGCAGGGCGAGAGACTGGATGTTGGCAGCGGGAATGGAAAAACTTTGCATTCCAGGCGAGTACCACAATTGAGCCCTTTCAAGATACGTATAGCGGAGTGAAAATGCAGAGCGACATCCATTTCCCACACCAGCCATTCTGTGGCCTCTGAGTGAGATGGCCAATTGGGAAAAGTTCAGTGCTGTGGGCCCCAATTTTTCACCCTAACTCCCTCATTGCGGCATCTGAGCTGTCCAGATATTTGTCCGATTCATAGAAACTTACAGCACAGGAGGAGGCCATTCGGCCTGTCGTATGAAGGCTGTTCCCGATGGCCGGGGAGTCCAGAACCAGAGGTCACAGTCTAAGGATAAGGGGTAAGCCATTTAGGACTGAGATGAGGAGGAATTTCTTCACCCAGCGAGTGGTGAACCTGTGGAATTCTCTACCACACAAGGCAGTTGAGGCCAATTCATTAAATATATTCAAGAAGGAGTTAGATATATTTCTTAAGGCTAAAGGGATCAAGGGATATGGGGAGAAAGCAGGGACAGGTTACTGAATTTGGATGATCAGCCATGATCTCATCGAATGGCGGAGCAGGCTCGAGGGGCCGAATGGCCTACTCCTGCTCCTATCTTCTATGTTTCTATGTTTCTATGTGCCTGTGCCGGCTGTCTGGAAGAAGTCCCACATCCCCGCTTTTTTGTCCCTAACCCTGTAAGTTGCTCATCCTCAAGAACCAAGTCCAATCTGTTTGAAAATGATTTCTGATAGATCTGCTTTCAACCTGGTACCTGAAAAATTGCAGCATATTGGTGGCATGCTGATGTCAGTTGGGTTGGCCGGGGGGTGGGGGTGGGGGTGGGGTTAGAGGCTGAGGCAGATGCCATCCTGCTATTCTCTTATTAGGATATATTCTGCTTTTCCCCTTGATAGCAGAGCGCCTCGCCTCCACTATCATCTGGAAAAATCTACTGACGTATACGCAGTGTAGAATTCCAATCCTGTATCATCATGGCTTTATAATCCAATGGGGTGCAACGCCACATTCCAGACATCAGCAACACAATGTCAAGTGTGAAATGACAGCAGATAACACCTCCAGCTCATCTCTGAGGCATCGGCAACTCATGCGCCATCACCACCGCATGAGGACTCGCAGGACATTCTTGACACCCGATGCTATCAGGGCTGTGAGGTGACACGAGTCCAGTATTCGTAATATCTGCCGATACTGGGAAGGGCGAGGAAGTCACGGTGGATTCAACTCCTGCTCAACACAATAGAATCGAAAAGTCAATTTAAAACTAGTGCTATTTGTTGGCAATCCACTCGTTAGATTCTGAGTGTTAGGCCAACAATCATTTCTCCTTCAGAAACCAACTGGCTCTGTGATTGGGATCTGAATATGGCACGTGTAACCCAGGCAACAAAGGTTGCTTGAACAGATTTGTGTATTGGGCTGTTTATGGTGAATAGTTTATTAGAATCAGGAATACAATGCAGGTATAAAAATCAATCAACATCACTAAAAGAAAAACAGATTATCTTGCCATTATCACATTTTGTGGGAGCTTGCTGTGCACAAATTGGCTGCCGCGTTTCCTACATTACAACAGTGACTACACTTCAAAAATACTTCATTGGCTGTAAAGCGCTTTGGGACATCCAGTGGTCGTGACAGGCGCTATAGAAATACAAATCTTTTTTAAAAAAGGGACTGTGAGCATCTCCTTTCTTTTTTATTCGTTTATGGGATGTGGGCGTCGCTGGAAAAGGCCAGCATTTATTGCCCATCCCCAATTGCCCTTGAGAAGGTGGTGGTGAGCCGCCTTCTTGAACCGCTGCAGTCCGTGTGGTGAAGGTGCTCCCACAGTGCTGTTAGGGAGGGAGTTCCAGGATTTTGACCCAGCGACGATGAAGGAACGGCAATATACTTCTAAGTCAGGATGGTGTGTGTGACTTGGAGGGGAACTTGAAGGTGGTGGTGTTCCCATGCGCCTGCTGCCCTTGTCCTTCTAGGTGGAAGAGGTCACGGGTTTGGGAGGTGCTGCCGAAGACACTCATTGAATGTCCTGCGACATTCATTTACATAAATATCAATGCTACTGCTCATCAAACCTTGTGATTGGATCCTGCGAGGCTCTTGTCCATCACTCCAGCCAGCAAATGAAACTGGAGACCAGTAACAATGGCATGAGAAAATGCTTCAGGATCTGTTGCTGCTCACACTCATCTTGAATGCTTGAATCTTGATGCGTTTAAAACCGAGTTACAAGCTCGATTTTGTAAACACGGGCACAAATGGCGTAGTGCGGACATCATGCAACAGACGTAGCGACTGCTCCGGAGGTTGGGCTGCACCTCATGCTGTAGCGGGAGTCCTTCCCCCCGCCACCTCCTAATTCGATGGCACAAGAGAGGAGAGGTTTGCCCAGACAGTACAATCCAGCAAGGGAGCAGCCTTTTAATGGGCTACAGCTCACCGTAAAAGGTGGATTCGTGGGGGCAGAACAATGGACCAATTGCTCACAGAGGCACAGCAGAGATATGTGTGCAATACTGCTAACCCTTCGGTGCTGGGGAGTTGGAGGTCTCGCTGCAGGGGACGCATCAAAATAAGGGTGACCCTACTTGGAGCTGAAGGCCACCCTCCAGTAAGGCCATAGATGCCAGGCGAATGCAGGGAGGGCAAATGCAATCAGCAGCAACCTCGAATCTGGCTGCGAGTGAGGCAGAAGGTTGCTGGTGTCAGGAGCAAGGCAAAGGTTAGTGTGGGGCCCAAACCTGAGCTGGGAACTCCTGCAGCCAGTGTCAGAGACCATCTGTGGAACTCACTGCCACATGGAGTAGTTGAGGTGAATAGAATCATAGAATTTTACAGCACAGAAGGAGGCCGTCCGACCCATCGGGCTGGATTTTGCCAGTGTGGGCGGGCTGGGGGCGTGTCAGGTAGTTTTCGTGTCAGGACCCCGACTCCGAAGTGAAGTGGGGAAAAAGTGCGATTTTCCCCTAATTGGGCAATTGATTTCCAGTGTGTGGGAACCCCTGGCCCAATGAGTCTTTTCATCCAGAAAGTCGCCTCCGATGACGTCATCAACGCTGCTGGATTTAAGGCCTGCAAGCAGCCTTGCTTCTTCTGGAGACTGCAAACTTTATGGTGATTGTAGTAAGGAATTCATTGATCGACTATGTCCACCAGCAGGCAAAAGTGTGCTCCACGCTTTGATGAGCCCTCCCTCCAAGCTCTGGTGCAGGGAGCAAGATCGAATAAGGAGGTGCTCTTCCCTTCCTCAGGGAGAAAAAAGCCACCCCAGCAGACTAAAGCTGTGTGGCTGCAAGTGGCCCAGGAGGTCAACTCCATATCGATGAGCCGCAGAACCTGACTACAAAGCAGGAAGAGGTTTCATGACCTTCTCCGCACAGGAAAAGTGAGTATGACTTTCCCATCACCCTCAATCTGATCCCCATCGCCTCTCCTCACCAGCACTCTGCTTTGCTACCTCTTCCTCCACATCCCACTTGACACTTACATCCCTGCACCCTTACCCATTCCCTCTCTCTCTATGGTCACATTCACTTAACTATTCGACCATGTAGCCCTCACACTCCCTATCACTGTGATGCAATGACAACAACAACTTACAACACACAGGGAGGGTCCTTTGTCTCCTTCTAAGCATCTATGCTATGGATTCTCTACACTCACTCCTTCATTCTCACGCAAACTCCACTGTGTCCCTCATTGCAGGAAAAGAGAGCCCACAATAAGAGGGAAAGAGCCATGACAGGAGGAGGGCCACCCTCAGTAGCCCAGCTCACCGCCTGGGAGGAGGCGGCCCTGGAAATCGCCGGGATCGAGGAGGATTCCCAAGTGGGGGACGGACAGACAGGTGCATCACAGCAAGCTGGTGACAGAATAGTTTGGCATCTCTCTCATTGACTTTGCATGAGTCACTGATAATGAATCTGATGCCCTAACAGATTGACTTATGATCATCTGCACTATTCAATGTGCATGTAACCTTGACCTCACATCTCTAACTCTTTCCTTTACTCCCCACAGGACCATTGAAAGCCCCCGTCCCCACTGTCCAGGAGGAACAGCCTGAGCTTCCAGACTCCTCAGAGGAAGCTGCAACCTCTGAAGGCGCAGCGTCAGCAGAACTCAGCGCACCCAGCACCAGCGCAGACACTCACACCTCGGTGGGACCTTCGCGAGTTAGAGTAGTGTTGTCACCTGGTGTATCACAGATCACAAGTGAGCATTCGCAGATGGTGGAGACAGGGACAGCAGTGGAGAGTCCTCGTCGGAGGGCGCAGGACTCTGCCAGCTCGGCTCAGCTGCATGTCGACCCTGTGCCTCCGGGTCCATCCAGAAGGAGAGCGGTGCTGGAACTCCAGGAACAGGTGCAGGAGTCTCTGGCAGGTTTTGTCTCCAGGGTCGCTGCGAGTGTGGAGCGAATGGAGGAGTCCATCGCGAACACGAGCAGAGCCTTTGTGGAGGTATTGGCGCATAAACGTATCACCGCGGAAAGGATGGCAACCTCCGTGGAAAGGATGGCTAACTCCGTGGTAAGACTGGCTACCATAGAGGAGAGGATGGCTACGGTAGAGGAGAGGATGGCTACGGCCATGGAGGAGCTTAGTCGCCAGGGTATGGAAAACATGGTAATTGTTCAGACTAGAATGACATCTCTTGAGGAGCGATGGTCAGCTATTGAGCATAGAAACCAGACCTTCATGGAAGTCCTCTGGAGTAGGACTTCCGGTGCAGAAACGGGTCCTCATGGCTCCCCTGAAGTGCAGCAAGGTGCTGTCAAGCCAGTTGCTAGCTCTGAAGTGGGGCTGACCCATGAGAGGGATGTTGGTGGCAGACAACAAGGAAGTGGGGGCTCCTCTCCAAGCGCTCACACGACCATGCTACTGCAAAGCCCTCGGTCAGAGCCCCACCAGAGTCCTCACCCAACTGAGATGGGCGTCTCAGCCCTTGCACAGCCGCAGGAGCAGCAGACTGTTGCCGAGCCCTCACAGGTTCGCAACCCCAGAGGACGGCCCGCCAAAGGCGTCGAGACAGGAGCAGCAAGAAAGTGAGCAAGGGGCCTCCACATCTGCTGAAGCCACAGGGGAAGCACCACGTAGGAGCAAGCGTAAGATGAAGATAATGCACAAGTAGTCACAAGGGTAGTCACTTGGGTGCTGTGATGTAATGTCTTTGGACCAGCCATCATTGTCATTGTATTATAAACAGATTTGATGGCAAACTGTTGAAGTTGTGGCCTGTGTCATTTCGCAAATGGGACTTTCACATTGAGGGCTTAGGGCGACTTGCAATTGTCTGTATGGTGGTCAGAGTGATAGGAATCCGCAGGTACTTGTCCATTGTCGATGCTCTGGTAAGAAGGTGCAAGACAAAAGTGTTTGATTGTGCAGGCTATGCAAATCTGGCCAACGTGAGTGCGTCCCTTGCATCCCGGGCAGCAATGTGGTCGCGCGCTGGCGCCTTCTGGCCTGTGCAGCTTCAGGTGGGTGAGCAGCAGCTTGGCGCTCCTGTTGTTGCTCCTGCTGTTGGTGCTGCTGTTGTTCAGGGTTCTGCTGCTGCCACAGCTGGTCCTCGTCCGAATCTGATGTCCAGGAGGAAAGGAAATAAATGGTTCCCATGCTTCTGGTATATGCCTCAGTTGAGGAAGCACTCAGTCAAGGTGGGGAGAGGGGTTTCCCAGGAGGTCACACTTGAGATGGGTGTCAGGCTCCAAACTTCCACAACAATGAATAGGCCTGTAAAAAGTTTCCCCAGACCTGAGACAACAAAGTTCTGCCACTTGCAAATGATCATCGGTGAAAACTCCTTTGTAATGGTGGAGCTGCAGCTGTTAGGAAGCAATCCACTTGTGAGGCCGCCAGGATTACCTGCCGTGTTCCAGAGGAGGCGTGTAGGATGGGGAAAATGTCTAAAAATCAGAAAGGCCTCTCAAAATTCGATTATAGAGGCAATTAAGTGGTTGTTAAGGGCCTTAAGGGCCTATCCCGCCTCCGAGAGGCGGGATGGAAATGGGGTCTGAAACCCCGATTCTGGGAAAATTGCTCGGAGGCGGGATGGAGGCAGGATCGGGCCCGCACGCCATTTTTTGCGATTTTAACGCCTCACACGCCTCCAATCCCGCCTCCTCGGGCCTGGCGAAATCAAGCCCATTGTGTCTGTACCGGCCGTAAAAGAGCTATCCAGCCTAATCCCACTTTCCAGCTCTTGGTCCATAGCCCTGTAGATTACGGCACTTCAAGTGCACATCCAAGTACGATGAGGGTTTCTGCCTCTCTTTCAGGCAGTGAGTTCCAGACCCCCACCACCCACTAGGTGAAAAAAAGTTCTCCTCAACTCCCCTCTAATCCTTCTACCAATTACTTTAAATCTATGCCACCTGGTTATTGACCTTTCTGTTAGGGGAAATAGGTCCCTCCTATCCACTCTATCTAGGCCCCTCATAATTTTATACACCTCAATTAGGTCTCCCCTCAGCCTCCTCTGTTCCAAAGAAAACAACCCCAGCCTATCCAATCTTTCCTCATAGCTACAATTCTCCAGTCCTGGCAACATCCTCGTAAATCTCCTCTGCACCCTCTCTAGTGCAATCACATCCTTCCTGTAATGTGGTGACCAGAACTGCACGCAGTGCTCTAGCTGTGGTCTAACTAGTGTTTTGTACAGTTCAAGCATAACCCCCTCTGCTCTTGTATTCTATGCCACGGCTAATAAAGAAAATAGCACGGATACATGTAAGGGGAAGCTAGATAAGCATATGAGGGAGAAGGGAATAGAAGGATATGCTGAGAGGGTGAGATGAGGAAAGACAGGAGGAGGCTCGAGTGGAGCACAAACGCCAGGCATGGGCTGGTTTGGGCCGAATGGCCTGTTTCTGTGCCGTACATCCTAAGAGAGAGATATATTCCATGTAATTCGACGCGGCCACACCACCGACGGGTTTGTTGCACTTGCGTTTGTTGCTGCTTCTTGAACTCCTCTTCCTCATCTTCACGATGCATCCCGTTCGGTGCCTAACCTCGCATTTTCGGAAGGTGGGATGGCAAAGCCAGCCGGTACCGAGAACGGATGGAGCAAAGCATTGGCACGGGGTGGGGGGGGGGGGGGAGAAACAAAACCAAACTAAAATGGAGAGTGAAACCAATGAATGAATGAATGGAGCAAAATGCAGAAAGGAGTTTAAGGGATGAGCAAAAAATAAAAATGACTTCATGAGTAGACTGACTTCGGCCTTTCAGAAGCTTCAGACAGGCCAGCTCCAGCTCCAGGGTCCCCCAGCTTTGAGGATGTGGGCAGAGCCTCACTAGAAGAAAGAAAGACTGGCATTTCTATAGTGCCTTTCACGACCACCGCACGTCTCAAAGCGCTTTACAGCCAATGAAGTACTTTTTGAAGTGTAGTCACTGTTGTAATGTGGGAAACGCAGCAGCCAATTTGCACACAGCAAGCTCCCACAAACAGCAATGTGATCATGACCAGATAATCTGTTTTTGTTGTGTGGGTTGAGGGATAAATATTGGCCAGGACGCTGGGGATAACTCCCTTGCTCTTCTTTGAAATAGTGGCCGTGGGATCTTTAACGTCCACCTGAGAGAACAGACGGGGCCTCGGTTTAACATCTCATCCGAAAGACGGCACCTCCGACAGTGCGGGGCTCCCTCAGTACTGCACTGGAGTGCCAGCCTAGATTTTTGTGCTCAAGTCTCTGGAGTGGGACTTGAACCCACGACCTTCTGACTCAGAGGCGAGTGTGCTACCCACTGAGCCACGGCTGACACTTGATTTGACGTTGAGTGCGGGACGTGGACCAGCTCTTTTATAGCTCAGCCCGTGACTGCTGCGCGTGCAACCTCCTTTGTCATCTCCAAATGAGCAGCTGGACAAGCTCAACGTCCCACAAGTCAGTTGGCATGAGGTAGCACTCCCGATTTTTCTGACACATGCCCACTGCCCGTGATGCTTCAAACTTGCAGAATCGGCCGACATTATAGAAAGGAAAGACTCGCATTTTTCCAGCACCTTTTATATCCGCAGGACATCCAAAAGCATAGGAAGTATTGTCACTGTTGTAATGGAAAGGCAGCAGCCAATTTGTGCACAGCAAGCTCCCACAAACAGCAATGTGATAATGACCACATCACCTGTTTTTGTGATGTTGGTTGAGGGATAAGTATTGGTCACAGGACACCGGGGAGAACTCCCCCTGCTCTTCTTCGAAATAGTGGCCGCAGCATCTTGTACATCCACCTGAGAGGGCAGACTGGGCCTCGGTTCAACGTCTCATCCGAAAGACGGCACCTCCGACAGTGCGGCACTCCCTCAGCACTGCACTGAGTGTCAGCCTAGATTTTTGTGCTCAAGTCTCTGGAGAGGGGCTTGGAACCCACGACCTTCTGACTCAGAGAAAGGAGTGCTACCCACTGAGCCACGGCTGACACTTTACGGAGAGGACAGCACACAGAGGGTTGGTGATGTCATTGCTGGGTAACCCACAGGCTAGGTGTGTCACACAAGGGTGACACACAGGCTGGGCTGTGCATTGCCCAGGGGAACACACACAGAGTGGAATCTGTTACACACAGGTCGTTGCACCATTGATCACACCCGGCAAAGGAACTGCCATTAGTTAACATATAAGTCACCGAGAATGGCGATTTCAGAAAAGGGAAAGTTAGAGAGATATTCAAGTTTGCTTGACAGAAAGCTGAGAAATTCCAGGTACTCATCAAGATTAAGCGATCGTGAGGAGAGAGCAGAATTTAGTGAGGTGAGGGAGAGGTCATTTAATCCAGAAAAAACTAAACAGTCAGGTGATTCAAAGGAGCCAAGGTGAGCCAGGATAAGCATATGGGCGTTCACCTGGAATTATCGCTGACTGTCTGCAGATCCACAATTCCCTTTCAATAACAGCGGAGACCGCAGGCAGTAGATGCCCAGTCGTTAAGTATATTCAAGACAGAGATCGATAGATTTTTGGATATTAAGGGAATCGAGGGATATGGGGTTAGCGCGGGAAGGTTGAGTTGAGGTAGAAGATCAGCCATGATCTCAATGAATGGCGGAGCAGGCTCGAGGGGCCGAATGGCCGACTCCTGCTCCTATTTCTTATGTTCTTATTAGCGCATGCACCTCCTTTAAGATTTTGCCTGAATTGAAAAGGTAATTTGTGAAGAACAGATTAGTTCTTGGGCACTCGCACACAGTCTGACACAGCGAACTGTTCACACACGAGCACCAACACCTCATGGGCGATAGACCTCCCTCTGTTGGCCGTGAGGTGCTGGCTGTTGGAAGGCACACATGAAAGGCTGCGGTTGAAACAGACCCTGAGTCAGGGGCCTTTGGTGTTTGCACCTCAATGGTTTCCACCTCTGCCGTGACCCGCTTCTGTGACCGACGCTTGATGACTCAAAAAGGCAGAGAAGCCTGCAGAAAATGTCAGGGCGGCGTCTGGGTGCGTCTTGCCTTCTGAAGTCCTGCCCTCCCTGCTCAGTGACATAAGAACATAAGAAATAGGAGCAGGAGTAGGCCATACGGTCCCCTCGAGCCTGCTCCGCCATTCAATAAGATCATGGCTGATCTTCTACCTCAACCCCACTTTTCCACTTGATCCCCATATCTCTTGATTCCCCTAGAGTCCAAAAATCTATCGATCTCAGCCTTGAATATACTCAATGACTCAGCATCCACAGCCCTCCGGGGCAGAGAATTCCAGAGATTCACAACCCTCTGAGTGAAGAAACTCCTCCTCATCTCGGTCTTAAATGGCCGACCCCTTATCCTGAGGCTATGACCCCTAGTTCTAGACTCTCCAGCCAGGGGAAACAACCTCTCAGCATCTACTCTGTCAATCCCCTTCAGAATCTCGTATGTTTCAATGAGATCACCTCTCATTCTTCTAAACTCCAGAGAGTATAAGCCCATTCTACACAATCTCTCATCATAGGACAACCCTCTCATCCCAGGAATCAATCTAGTGAACCTTCGTTGCACCGCCTCCAAGGCAAGCATATCCTTCCTTGGATAAGGAGACCAAAACTGTGCACATTACTCCAGGTGTTGTCTCACCAAGGCCCTGTACAATTGTAGCAAGACTTCCTTACTCTTATACTCCAACCCCCTTGCAATAAAGGCCAACATGCCATTTGCCTTCCTTACTGCTTGCTGTACCTGCATGCTAGCTTTCTGTGTTTCTTGCATGAGGACACCCATATCTCTCTGAACACCAACATTTGAAAGTTTCTCACCGTTTAAAAACATATTCTCTTTTTGCTATTCTTCCTACCAAAGTGAATAACCTGACATTTCCCCACAGACCCTGCTAAAAATAAAATAAGGGCTCCTTTCACGGAGCTGTTCGAAATCTCCTTTCAACACAACATTCCATATTAGCATGGTGCTTCAAGGTCAAAGTTCACCTCTTACAGGGGCGGGGGGGGGAAGTAATGGTGGGGGGAGGGGTAAAGAAAGCAGGAAATGGCTTTAAGGCCCAGAAAACAAAAGCATGAACCAGAATAAGTAAAGGAGAATAAACAAAATTCGCGGCGAGTGGGCAGGGCAGAGCATCGCCTCTCGTTTATTTCCAGGGTCACTGGGTTTGGGGGGCTTTTTTTTTATCCTTTCACCCCCCCCCCCCCCCACTCTATGTTTGTCATTTTAAAAAAGGTTCTTCAACTTCAGTCACAGCTGTGGGTTTGGCAGTTTACATAGGCTCTCTCAAAATAAACCTAAACCATTCGTGATTGCCAGGGACATGAAAACAGAACAGTCGTAAATGAAAGTGTGCAGTTAGCCCAGCAAGGCAGTGAACTTTCGCATCACATACCAACTTATTCCAGCCACTATTTTATATCTTAACTTTTTTTTTTGAGGTGTTTTACTTTTAATGGTTCAGAGGAACGTGGGGGTCACCGAGTTAAAAAAAGAATCAAGGTTCATCCAGTTTTTTTTTTGCTTATTCATTCACGGGATGTGGGCGTCGCTGGCAAGGCCAGCATTTACTGCCCATCCCTAGTCGCCCTTGAGAAGGTGGTGGTGAGTCACCTTCTTGGGCCGCTGCAGTCCGTGTGGTGAAGGTGTTCCCGCAGTGCTGTCGGGGAGGGGTTTCCAGGATTTTGACGATGAAGGAACCGGCGATTTGTTTGCCTTTTACCATCCTGGTAGTCGCCCGATACAACGTTAATGGAGATATAATCGTGACAATCAATCTCTAGCAATGAAAAGAAAAAAATGAGAAGTCACACAACACCAGGTTATAGTCCAACAGTTTTATTTGAAATTACGAGCTTTCGGAGCGCTGCTCCTTCGTCAGGTAAAGTGAGGGAATACAGATCAGATACAAAGCAGATATAGACAGAGAACAATGTGTCTGCAGAGATACAATCCGTCAGGGAGGCATTACATCAAAGACACAGCAGAATACAGCTAAGACAATGAGGTGGGGTCACAGGGGGTCCAACGTGTCAAATGCTGCAGTCTGCAGTTAAGCTTTTTACTTTTTTTTTAATTAAAACTGGAAATCACACCTGTGAACAAGACAACGACGACTCTTGTCTGGACTCTAGTCTCGACTCTAGTCACGTCCTGTAGCGTGACATGAAACCGAGATCCCGGTTGAAACTGTTGGACTATAACCTGGTGTTGTGCGACTTCTCATTTTTGTCCACCCCAGTCCAACACCGGCATCTCCACATAATGAAAAGAAAGAAAGACTTGGATTTATATAGCGCCTTTCACGACCACCGGACGTCCCAAAGTGCTTTACAGCCAATGAAGTACTTTTTGAAGTGTAGTCACTGTTGTAATGTGGGAAACGCAGCAGCCAATTTGCGCACAAACAGCAATGTGGTAATGACCAGATAATCTGTTTTTGTTATGTGGATTGAGGGATAAATATTGGCCCAGGACACCGGGGAGAACATTCCTGCTCTTCTTCGAAATAGTGGCCTTGGGATCTTTTACATCCACCTGAGAGAGCAGACGGGGCCTCGATTTAACGTCTCATCCGAAAGACGGCACCTCCGACAGTGCAGCACAACAGACTACAACAGGTCTACAACAGACCCAGACATGGGGCGAGGAAACCCCCAAGTGGTGGAGAGCTTTGGGAACCATAGGTCCAAAGTCACCTGTTCCTCCCATGCATGCTACACTCAGCACATATCATGTCTCAAATCACTCATATAATGTTATTGGGGGAGTCGGGGAATTTGGCTCGACAGTGATACCCCCATGATTGAAGAGCCTGATAATCCTATTCATAATGGCGGAACCACCTCTTGGGCAAGGCACGATGGAACTGCTGATACCCATGGAATTATAGCCTAGCTGGGGTTCATTGAGCGATAAGCATCACCTGGGCAGATAGCGCAAAGGAAAACCTGGCAGGGAGGATTGTAGAGGCACAGGATCTGAACACACCAGATGCATGAATGAGTGGAACATCCTGAGGGTTCTGCAGGGAACGTGTGATCCTCCCCGCCAGATTTTCCTCACTGCACCTCATCCAAACGCTGCTTAACGCCCAGGGGAGCGGGGTGCGGGGGGGCGGGGGGAGAAAAATCAGACGGAAAACAGTTTGCAACGAGCCGTAAAATCTGGGGAAAGGATTATTTTCCACACTTAAAGCACCCCCCTCACAAAAGAACTTTCTGTAATTTTAACTGTTGTGTATATTCCAACCTTCCTGGACTGTCGAGCGCCCAGACAGTCTGTCGAAGATTTCTCCGAGTTGCCAGACGGTTACTGGAGTTTGCTCATAGCAGTACTCGCGCCTGAGTCAGAAGGTCGTGGGTTCAAGTCCCACTCCAGGGACTTGAGCACAAAAATCTAGGCCGACACTCCAGTGCCAGTGCTGAGGGAGTGCTGCACTGTCGGAGGTGCCGTCTTTCGGATGAGACGTTAAACCGAGGCCCTGTCTGCCCTCTCGGGTGGCGTAAAAGATCCGATGGCACTATTTCGAAGAAGAGCAGGGGCAGTTATCCCTGGTGTCCCGTCCAATATTTAACCTTCAATCAACATCACAAAAACAGCTTATCTGGTCACTATCACATTGCTGTTTGTGGGAGCTTGCTGTGTGCAATTGGCTGCTGCGTTTCCCACATTACAACAGTGACTCCACTTCAAAAAGTGCTTCATTGGCTGTAAAGCGCTTTAGGACGTCCGGAGGTCGTGAAAGGTGCTGTAGAAATACAAGTCTTTCTTTTAATAGACAGCGTGCTCTCATATACAAGATGCACTGCAGCAACTCGCCAAGGCTTCTTCAGCAGCACCTCTCAAAGCCGCCACCTCTTCCACCTAGAAGGACAAGGGCAGCAGGCACATGGGAACACCGCCACCTCCAAGTTCCCCTCCAAGTCACACGCCATCCTGACTTAGAAATATATCGGCCGTTCCTTCATCATCGCTGGGTCAAAATCCTGGAACTCCCTCCCTAACAGCACTGTGGGAGCACCTTCACCACACGGACTGCAGCGGTTCAAGAAGGCGGCTCACTACCACCTTCTCAAGGGGCAACTAGGGATGGGCAATAAATGCTGGCCTTGCCAGCGACACCCACATCCCATAAATGAATTAAAAAAAAATCCCAACCCTGTAATGCAGTCAGAAATACATTCAGTAAATAATTATGATACTGTGGCGGATCGCCACCTAAACGGGCGCAATCCACTTTTCCGTCCGTGGACAATAAATCGGGCACCTTGCCTTTAAGGCATGCTGCCTTTAAGGCAGGAGAAAAGGAGTGGGCGTGGCCTCAGAGTTTTCAGATCAGTTGGTTAGCAGCCATTTTACCAGGCAGATGTAATTAAAAGCTTTGTGTTCCACACATGGACTCGGCCTTAATTCGCGTTTCGCGGCAGCCACAACAATACGAGCCAGGTGTGCGATGACAGGACAGAGAAATGAACCTTTGGCCTCACCGTCTGTCCAGGGTGTGTCAGATATGCTCCTCACAGACCAGGATTTAGACACCAGACTCCACCCTGACAGTCTGGACGGTCTTTGCTCCAGACCGGCCTTACTTTTGTCAGGCCTCAAATCACCTGGATTTCGAGGTGGCAGGTGGCGTTGAATCAAAATCCAAAGTTCTATTGAATCGGACACTCCTCCTGAGTGACAGTAACCCACGGCGATCAGACTCAGTACACAGGCAAGTTCTCCTACTCCAATAAACCTGGTTACATGGTTAATGAACGCTTTCTGAGTTTTGAAAGGCCTGAAATCCATTTAAAATATCTCGGAAATGAACAAGTTAAAATGCCTACACTGACATTCTCACGTATGAGGACGAGCGGTGACGCGGAGGATCAAGAAAGGAAGTTTGAATGACTTCAAGGAAATCCTTTCTCCAGTATAATTTCCCCGATTCCTTTATCTATGGTTGTAAACAGTACATTAACACTCCTGCCAAGATCGCAGGACTCTGAGTGAAATTAGAAGATGCTACGATAGGCTTGATTGCAAGAGACACCACCCATTCAATGACAATACCTCTCTTCTGGTGACCATATCCCCTGGAGTTCAGGACGTGAAGAATAATTTCAGATGGACACGCAGGAAGCCTTAACTTTATGTGGGGGGTGACTGCAGGAGCACAACTTTTAAGAAGTGAGCTTTTATTTTGTATCACCTCTCCCCAAACCGGTTACCCGGGCTATTAAACTAATCAGTTGTGTCTTTGTGAAGTGAATTTGATCTGTACCTATTGTTCTTTCCTCTTTGGTTTTCCCTGGCACGTCCTGTCTCATCCCTGCCAGTGCTGTAGAGGCTGCCTTGGATCACTAGGCCCCAATTGGCAATACACTCAAGGTTCACTCGCTGCCGGCTGCCCTTGGGAGGCATAAATGATCCAACCTGCCTTGTTCTACCTGCAAGAGGATATACTTGCCTTAGAGACAGTGCAACAAAGGTTTATTAGATTGATTCCTGGGATGAGAGGGCTGTCCTATGAGGAAATATTGAGTAGAAAGGGCCTATATTCTCTTGAGTTCAGAAGAATGAGAGGTGATCTCATTGAAATGTATAAAATTCTTCGAGGCTTGACAACGTAGATGCTGAGATCTGTTTCCCCTGGCTGGAGAATCTAGAACTAAGGATAAGGGGCCGGCCATTTAGGGGCCATATGGCCTACTCCTGCTCCTATATCTTATGTTCTTACGTTCATGACATAGATCGATTGATTTTTGTTCGGTAAGTATATCAAGGGGTATGGAGCAAAGGAGATGGCATACAGATCAGCCATGATCTAACTGAATGGTGGAACAGGTTCAAGGCGTTGAATGACCTCCTCCAGTTCCTGTGTAACAGGCTCGAGGGGCTGAATGGCCTCCTCCTGCTCCTATGTAACAGGCTCGAGGGGCTGAATGGCCTCCTCCAGTTCCTATGTAACAGGCCGGAGGGGCTGAATGGCCTCCTCCTGCTCCTATGTAACAGGCTCGAGGGGCTGAATGGCCTCCTCCAGTTCCTATGTAACAGGCTCGAGGGGCTGAATGGCCTCCTCCTGTTCCTATGTAACAGGCTGGAGGGGCTGAATGGCCTCCTCCTGTTCCTGTGTAACAGGCTGGAGGGGCTGAATGGCCTCCTCCTGTTCCTATGTAACAGGCTCGAGGGGCTGAATGGCCTCCTCCTGTTCCTATGTAACAGGCTCGAGGGGCTGAATGGCCTCCTCCTGTTCCTATGTAACAGACTCGAGGGGCTGAATGGCCTCCTCCTGCTCCCATGTAACAGGCTCGAGGTGCTGAATGGGCTCCTCCTGTTCCTGTGTAACAGGCTCGAGGGGCTGAATGGCCTCCTCCTGTTCCTATGTAACAGGCTCAAGGGGCTGAATGGCCTCCTCCTGTTCCTGTGTAACAGGCTCGAGGGGCTGAATGGCCTCCTCCTGTTCCTATGTAACAGGCTCGAGGGGCTGAATGGCCTCCTCCTGCTCCTATGTAACAGGCTCGAGGGGCTGAATGGCCTCCTCCTGTTTCATAAGGATGACAATTTCCTGCTTCAGAAAAACAGGATTTATATATAGCTCGCCTCCCTTCCAAGCCAGAGAGCTATAGGTTGGAATCTAATCGAGGGGTTCAGATGATCTTTAGATAGAAGAATCAATATGTGGGAGTTTACACACTGGAATCTGATTGAAGGATTTGTATCATTTATCTATATCTTTTTTTAAAGTTTCTGTACACATGCATTTCCTGTACACAAACTAATTCATGTTATCAAGATTTTTTGTCACACTTTTATGTCAACATTTATCATCGACATTCCCTGATTCTCTCAGTTGCCATAATGCTTGTGATGCACAAAACACTTTTTCAAAAGATTTTCGTGCACCATTTTTTGCTCACTAACTGAAATTTATAATAGCCATCATAACACCCTGAACAAAATTGTAAAAATACATATTGCCGAATGACACATTTAAAATCACCAAGTTGAATTGCTTTGTGTGTTAGCTGTGGCTCAGTGGGCAGCACTCTCTCTCTCGCCTCTGATTTAGAAGGTCGTGGGTTCAAGCCCCACTCCAGAGACTTGAGCACAAAAATCCAGGCTGACACTCCAGTGTAGCGCTGAGGGAGCGCTGCACTATCGGAGGTGCCGTCTTTCCGATGTGATGTTAAACCGAGGCCCCGTCTGCTCTCTCAGGTGGAAGTAAAAGATCCCACGGCCCCTATTTTGAAGAAGAGCAGGGGGAGTTCTCCCCGGTGTCCAGGGCCAATATTTATCCCTCCATCAACTTCACTAAAACAGATTATCTGGTCATTATCACACTGCTGTTTGTGGGAGCTTGCTGTGCGCAAATTGGTTGCTGCGTTTCCCACATTACAACAGTGACTACACTTCAAAAAGTACTTCATTGGCTGTAAAGCGCTTGGGGGCGTCCGGTGGTCGTGAAAGGCGCTATAGAAATGCAAGTCTTTCTTTCTTACTACCTTCAGTAAAATTTTCACTTCAATGCCTCAGATTCACTCAATAGCCTGGACTGCGACTAGATGGTTCCTGGCCACAATAATCAGGAGCTTTCAACGGCACCTGTGCATTCTGAGCCTGTGGACTGTTTCTAGAATGTTCCAGAAGGCCATCTGTACATTCTGAGCATGTGCAGTTTGGAGAATTTCCCAGCACCAGGAGTTGTTGGGTTAATGGAGTGGGTTGTCCTCTCATCCTGTGAGTTTTTTCCGTGTTCCCCCCACCTCCCCCCCCCCGCCACTGAAAGACTTTTGAAAGAAACTGGAAGGTTGAGTTTTCGAAGATTTATTTCCAGTAGGTTTCATTTCAAACACCTTCTCTGTGCTAAAGTGCCCTTTTTTTACTTCACCTGAGGAAGGAGCAAATCGATAGCTCCGAAAGCTTGTGATTTCAAATAAAACTGTTGGACTATAACCTGGTGTTGTGCGACCTCTCAATTTTGTCCACCCCAGTCCAACACCGGCATCTCCGCAAAGTGCCCCAGTCAGACAAGTCCTGCGATGAACACACCGCTGTGGTTGGCAGCCCCTGAGCTCCCTCGAGTTTCCATTCCGTCTGTCGAACATTGTCGATCAAGAATGGATTGCTTATCCTCAATCAATAGGTTGAAAATTCTGTTAAAAAAAATCTTTCTTTAACATTTTTTCTGAAAAAAACTGGAAAGCCACTTAAACCTTTGAATGTTTAATGAGGTTGTTGTTTGTTTGTTTATGTAAATTTGTTTGTTTTGTGTTTAATGGGCACATTTTTATGTGAAAATATGTTTATTTTATGTTTAATGAGGTCATTTGTTTAAACACATAAGAAGCATAAATATGCATAATAAGGTCATTTGATTATGTAAATTTATGTCTATTTTATGTTTAATGGGGTCATTTGATTATGTAAATTTATATTTATTATGTGTTTAATGTTTGTTTATTGAAATTCTGTATCTTAACACCATTTACCTGCCTTGGGTTCCATATCCCTCAATACCTTTACCTAGTAAAAATTTACCGAACTCAGTTTTGAAATTTTCAATTGACCCCCAGCCGCAACAACTTTTTGGGGGAGAGCATTCCAGTTTTCCACAACCCTTTATAGTGCTTCCCGACATTACCCCTGAACGGCCGAGTTCTAATTTTAAGGTTGTTCCCCCTTGTTCTGGACTCCCTCCTGCCCCCCTGCCCACCAGAGAAAATAGTTTCTCTCTATCAAATCCTGTAATTATCTCAAACACCTCAATTAGATCACCTCTTAATTTTCTATACTCAAGGGAACACAAGCCTAGGTTATGCAACGTGGGCCAAAGGCGGGTATATGGAGTTAGGTCACAGCTCAGCCATGATCTCATTGAATGGCGGAATAGGCTCGAGGGGCTGAATGTCCTCCTCCTGTTCCTGTGTTCCTCATGATTGAACTCTTTTAGCCTGTATCATTCTGGGGAATCTGCGCTGCACCCCCTCCAAGGCCAATGTATCCTTCCTGAGGTACGGCGCCCAGAACTGAATGCAGTGCCCCAGATGAGGTCTAACCAGAACTCTATACAACGGTAGCATAACTTCCACCCCTTCATATTTCCAGCCCCCTTGAGAGGAAGGCTCACATTCCATTAGCCTTTTTTTTGTACCTGTCCACTGGTTTTGAGTGATTTTAGTACATGGATCTCTAAACGAACCCAGGAGTTGGCTACGGGCTGGGTTCTAATCAAGTTTGGGGAGCTTAGACTAGGCCTGTGTTCACTAGAGTTTAGAAGAATGAGAGGGGATCTCATTGAAAGGTATGAAATTCTGACAGGGTTAGACAGACTGGATGCAGGGAGGATGTTTCCCCTGGCTGGGGGGGGTCTAGAATGAGGGGTCACAGACTCAGGATACGGGGGTAGGACATTTAGGACTGAGATGAGGAGAAATTTCTTCACTCAGAGGGTGGTGAACCTGTGGAATTCTCTACCACAGAAGGCTGTGGAGACCAAGTCACTGAATATATTTAAGAAGGAGATAGATAGATTTCTAGACACAAAAGGCGTCAAGGGGTTTGGGGAGAGAGCGGGAATATGGTATTGAGATAGAGGATCAGCCATGATCATATTGAATGGCGGAGCAGGCTCGAAGGGCTGAATGGCCGACTCCTGCTCCTATTTGTCTATGTTTTCTATGTTCTATACGCACAGAGTCATTGAGATCCAGCTGCATGTAGTGGATGATGTACCTCTCGCTCCATTGCTCCTGGTACTCCTCACCAGCAACACTGTCAACGTAAACACATATTACAAGTGTACTCTGGGCAACGTTCCCGCTAAGCTGCGCCGCGCACAGCGCTCTGGAGGTCCCGCGCAGACCGCTCACCGGCTTCTCAATGAAAAGAACAACGGGTGAAGGAAAATTTGACTGGGCCGCAAAGCAAATTAAAGGGTCCGCGCCACCGCCCCGCCCCCCCTCCACCAAATTAAAATTAGAGGGAATATTGACTCTGGGTCCTGGGCGCAAGGTGCTGGTAAATATGGGAACATCATTGCCATCGGGTTATTGAGAAATAGTCTACAATCCTTAAGGAGCAAACTTTCTTTCCAGCGTGCAGTTGAATGGTGGGAACACCCATAAACAAACAGATAACTGCGCAACATGTACAGTGTCAAGAGAACTGGACACCAGCTTAACATGAAAACAAATCCTGACCTTAAACAAACCTCAGATTATAGTTGGGATCTGGGGAGGGGGGGGGGGGAGAAAAGCACACCACAGCCAAAGCTCCGTTTCCAGCCAATTATAGAATTTCTATTTACTCTCGTGTTTTTGTTTTGTCAGATCCAAACACTGTCCTCATCCAGACAGACCAATTCTCAGCGAGTCTGTTGTGCACTTGGAATGATTGAGCTGTGTGCTGTTAGTGCTGCTGTGCCTGAACCTTAACCCGACTTGTGGGAACACCCAGCTCCCAGCAAAATATTTACTTTGTATAGTACTTTCCCTTAAAAGGGACACGGTCATCTCGAGAGGTCTCTGTGTTGGTTTTAATTCCGAGCTGGCTCCTGAGTTAGTGTTCAGTCTGGATTAGATGCAGCAGCTGCATTATGCATTTCACTGAAGAACTTTTTTATGCAGTCATTTCTTTCTCCAATTGTCCCCACCGCCCCCAATTTTTTTCATCCCCCGCCTCCCCCACCTCCCCCCACCCTTTGCCCAAGGCCACTGATCATAGAGTGTACCTGGACACAGCAGAGTGTAGAGTGCAGCTGGACACAGCAGAGCATAGAATGTACCTGGACACAGCAGAGCGTAGAGTGTACCTGGACACAGCAGAATGTAGAGTGTACCTGGACACAGCAGAGTGTAGTGTGTACCTGGACAGAGCAGAGCGTAGAGTGCACCTGGACACAGCAGAGTGTAGAGTGTACCTGGACACAGCAGAGCGTAGAGTGTACCTGGACACAGCAGAGCGTAGAGTGTACCTGGACACAGCAGAGTGTAGAGTGTACCTGGACACAGCAGAATGTAGAGTGTATCTGGACACAGCAGAGCGTAGAGTGTACCTGGACACAGCAGAACGTAGAGTGTACCTGGACACAGCAGAGTGTAGAGTGTACCTGGACACAGCAGAGCGTAGAGTGTACCTGGACACAGCAGAGTGTAGAGTGTACCTGGACAGAGCAGAGCGTAGAGTGTACCTGGACACAGCAGAGTGTAGAGTGTACCTGGACACAGCAGAGCCTACAGTGTAACTGGACACAGCAGAGCGTAGAGTGTACCTGGACACAGCAGAGCGTAGAGTGTACCTGGACACAGCAGAGCGTAGAGTGTACCTGGACACAGCAGAGCTTAGAGTGTACCTGGACACAGCAGAGTGTAGAGTGTATCTGGACACAGCAGAGTGTAGAGTGTACCTGGACACAGCAGAGTGTAGCGTGTACCTGGACACAGCAGAGTGTAGCATGTACCTGGACACAGCAGAGCATAGAGTGTACCTGGACACAGCAGAGTGCAGAGTGTATCTGGACACAGCAGAGTGTAGAGTGTATCTGGACACAGCAGAGTGTAGAGTGTACCTGGACAGAGCAGAGTGTAGAGTGTACCTGGACACAGCAGAGTGTAGAGTGTACCCGGACACAGCAGAGCGTAGAGTGTACCTGGACACAGCAGAGCATAGTGTGTACCTGGACACAGCAGAGCGTAGAGTGTACCTGGACAGAGCAGAGCGTAGAGTGTACCTGGACACAGCAGAGCATAGAGTGTACCTGGACACAGCAGAGTGTACCGTGTACCTGGACACAGCAGAGCGTAGAGTGTACCTGGAGACAGCAGAGTGTAGAGATACCTGGAAACAGCAGAGTGTAGAGTGTACCTGGACACAGCAGAGCGTAGAGTGTACCTGGACACAGCAGAGTGTAGAGTGTACCTGGACACAGCAGAGCGTAGAGTGTACCTGGACACAGCAGAGTGTAGGGTGTACCTGGACACAGCAGAGTGTAGAGTGTACCTGGACAGAGCAGAGTGTAGAGTGTACCTGGACAGAACAGAGTGTAGAGTGTACCCGGACACAGCAGAGTGTAGTGTGTACCTGGACACAGCAGAGTGTAGAGTGTACCTGGACACAGCCGAGGATAGAGTGCACCTGGACACAGCAGAGCGTAGAGTGTACCTGGACACAGCAGAGCATAGAGTGTACCTGGACACAGCCGAGGATAGAGTGCACCTGGACACAGCAGAGCGTAGAGTGTACCTGGACACAGCAGAATGTAGAGTGTACCTGGACACAGCAGAGCGTAGAGTGTACCTGGACACAGCAGAGCATAGAGTGTACCTGGACACAGCAGAGTGTAGAGTGTACCTGGACACAGCAGAGGGTAGAGCGTACCTGGACACAGCAGAGCGTAGAGTGTACCTGGACACAGCAGAGTGTAGAGTGTACCTGGACACAACAGAATGTAGAGTGTACCTGGACACAGCAGAGCGTAGAGTGTACCTGGACACAGCAGAGCGTAGTGTGTACCTGGACACAGCAGAGTGTAGAGTGTACATGGACAGAGCAGAGTGTAGAGTGTACCTGGACACAGCAGAGCGTAGAGTGTACCTGGACACAGCAGAGCGTAGAGTGTACCTGGACACAGCAGAGCATAGAGTGTACCTGAACACAGCAGAGCGTAGAGTGTACCTGAACACAGCAGAGCATAGAGTGTACCTGGACACAGCAGAGTGTAGAGTGTACCTGGACACAGCAGAGTGTAGAGTGTACCTGGACACAGCAGAGTGTAGAGTGTATCTGGACACAGCAGAGTGTAGAGTGTACCTGGACAGAGCAGAGTGTAGAGTGTACCTGGACACAGCAGAGTGTAGAGTGTACCCGGACACAGCAGAGCGTAGTGTGTACCTGGACACAGCAGAGCATAGTGTGTACCTGGACACAGCAGAGCGTAGAGTGTACCTGGACAGAGCAGAGCGTAGAGTGTACCTGGACACAGCAGAGCATAGAGTGTACCTGGACACAGCAGAGTGTACCGTGTTACCTGGACACAGCAGAGCGTAGAGTGTACCTGGAGACAGCAGAGTGTAGAGATACCTGGAAACAGCAGAGTGTAGAGTGTACCTGGACACAGCAGAGCGTAGAGTGTACCTGGACACAGCAGAGTGTAGAGTGTACCTGGACACAGCAGAGCGTAGAGTGTACCTGGACACAGCAGAGCGTAGAGTGTACCTGGACACAGCAGAGTGTAGAGTGTACCTGGATACAACAGAGTGTAGAGTGTACCTGGACACAGCAGAGTGTAGAGTGCACCTGGACACAGCAGAGCGTAGAGTGTACCTGGATACAGCAGAGCACAGAGTGTACCTGGACACAGCCGAGGATAGAGTGTACCTGGACACAGCAGAGTGTAGAGTGTACCTGGACACAGCAGAGCGTAGAGTGTACCTGGACACGGCAGACCATAGAGTGTACCTGGACACAGCAGAGTGTAGAGTGTACCTGGACACAGCAGAGCGTAGAGTGTACCTCAACACAGCAGAGCATAGAGTGTACCTGGACTCAGCAGAGTGTAGAGTGTACCTGGACACAGCAGAATGTAGAGTGTATCTGGACACAGCAGAGCGTAGAGTGTACCTGGACACAGCAGAACGTAGAGTGTACCTGGACACAGCAGAGTGTAGAGTGTACCTGGACACAGCAGAGCGTAGAGTGTACCTGGACACAGCAGAGTGTAGAGTGTACCTGGACAGAGCAGAGCGTAGAGTGTACCTGGACACAGCAGAGTGTAGAGTGTACCTGGACACAGCAGAGCCTACAGTGTAACTGGACACAGCAGAGCGTAGAGTGTACCTGGACACAGCAGAGCGTAGAGTGTACCTGGACACAGCAGAGCGTAGAGTGTACCTGGACACAGCAGAGCTTAGAGTGTACCTGGACACAGCAGAGTGTAGAGTGTATCTGGACACAGCAGAGTGTAGAGTGTACCTGGACACAGCAGAGTGTAGCGTGTACCTGGACACAGCAGAGTGTAGCATGTACCTGGACACAGCAGAGCATAGAGTGTACCTGGACACAGCAGAGTGCAGAGTGTATCTGGACACAGCAGAGTGTAGAGTGTATCTGGACACAGCAGAGTGTAGAGTGTACCTGGACAGAGCAGAGTGTAGAGTGTACCTGGACACAGCAGAGTGTAGAGTGTACCCGGACACAGCAGAGCGTAGAGTGTACCTGGACACAGCAGAGCATAGTGTGTACCTGGACACAGCAGAGCGTAGAGTGTACCTGGACAGAGCAGAGCGTAGAGTGTACCTGGACACAGCAGAGCATAGAGTGTACCTGGACACAGCAGAGTGTACCGTGTACCTGGACACAGCAGAGCGTAGAGTGTACCTGGACACAGCAGAGTGTAGAGAGTACCTGGACACAGCAGAGTGTAGAGTGTACCTGGACACAGCAGAGCGTAGAGTGTACCTGGACACAGCAGAGTGTAGAGTGTACCTGGACACAGCAGAGCGTAGAGTGTACCTGGACACAGCAGAGTGTAGGGTGTACCTGGACACAGCAGAGTGTAGAGTGTACCTGGACAGAGCAGAGTGTAGAGTGTACCTGGACAGAACAGAGTGTAGAGTGTACCCGGACACAGCAGAGTGTAGTGTGTACCTGGACACAGCAGAGTGTAGAGTGTACCTGGACACAGCCGAGGATAGAGTGCACCTGGACACAGCAGAGCGTAGAGTGTACCTGGACACAGCAGAGCATAGAGTGTACCTGGACACAGCCGAGGATAGAGTGCACCTGGACACAGCAGAGCGTAGAGTGTACCTGGACACAGCAGAATGTAGAGTGTACCTGGACACAGCAGAGCGTAGAGTGTACCTGGACACAGCAGAGCATAGAGTGTACCTGGACACAGCAGAGTGTAGAGTGTACCTGGACACAGCAGAGGGTAGAGCGTACCTGGACACAGCAGAGCGTAGAGTGTACCTGGACACAGCAGAGTGTAGAGTGTACCTGGACACAACAGAATGTAGAGTGTACCTGGACACAGCAGAGCGTAGAGTGTACCTGGACACAGCAGAGCGTAGTGTGTACCTGGACACAGCAGAGTGTAGAGTGTACATGGACAGAGCAGAGTGTAGAGTGTACCTGGACACAGCAGAGCGTAGAGTGTACCTGGACACAGCAGAGCGTAGAGTGTACCTGGACACAGCAGAGTGTAGAGTGTACCTGGACACAGCAGAGCGTAGAGTGTACCTGGACACAGCAGAGCGTAGAGTGTACCTGGACACAGCAGAGTGTAGAGTGTACCTGGACACAGCAGAGTGTAGAGTGTACCTGGACACAGCAGAGTGTAGAGTGTACCTGGACACAGCAGAGTGTAGAGTGTACCTGGACACAGCAGAGTGTAGAGTGTACCTGGACACAGCAGAGTGTAGAGTGTACCTGGACACAGCAGAGCGTAGAGTGTACCTGGACACAGCAGAGCTGTAGAGTGTACCTGGACACAGCAGAGCGTAGAGTGTACCTGGACACAGCAGAGCGTAGAGTGTACCTGGACACAGCAGAGCTTAGAGTGTACCTGGACACAGCAGAGTGTAGAGTGTACCTGGACACAGCAGAGCGTAGAGTGTACCTGGACACAGCAGAGTGTAGAGTGTACCTGGACACAGCAGAGTGTAGAGTGTACCTGGACACAGCAGAGTGTAGAGTGTACCTGGACACAGCAGAGTGTAGAGTGTACCTGGACACAGCAGAGTGTAGAGTGTACCTGGACACAGCAGAGCGTAGAGTGTACCTGGACACAGCAGAGTGTAGAGTGTACCTGGACACAGCAGAGTGTAGAGTGTACCTGGACACAGCAGAGTGTAGAGTGTACCTGGACACAGCAGAGCGTAGAGTGTACCTGGACACAGCAGAGAGTAGAGTGTACCTGGACACAGCAGAGAGTAGAGTGTACCTGGACACAGCAGAGTGTAGAGTGTACCTGGACACAGCAGAGCGTAGAGTGTACCTGGACACAGCAGAGCTTAGAGTGTACCTGGACACAGCAGAGTGTAGAGTGTACCTGGACACAGCAGAGCGTAGAGTGTACCTGGACACAGCAGAGCGTAGAGTGTACCTGGACACAGCAGAGTGTAGAGTGTACCTGGACACAGCAGAGTGTAGAGTGTACCTGGACACAGCAGAGCGTAGAGTGTACCTGGACACAGCAGAGTGTAGAGTGTACCTGGACACAGCAGAGTGTAGAGTGTACCTGGACACAGCAGAGTGTAGAGTGTACCTGGACACAGCAGAGTGTAGAGTGTACCTGGACACAGCAGAGCGTAGAGTGTACCTGGACACAGCAGAGCGTAGAGTGTACCTGGACACAGCAGAGTGTAGAGTGTACCTGGACACAGCAGAGCTTAGAGTGTACCTTGACACAGCAGAGTGTAGAGTGTACCTGGACACAGCAGAGTGTAGAGTGTACCTGGACACAGCAGAGTGTAGAGTGTACCTGGACAGAGCAGAGCTGTAGAGTGTACCTGGACACAGCAGAGTGTAGAGTGTACCTGGACACAGCAGAGCGTAGAGTGTACCTGGACACAGCAGAGCGTAGAGTGTACCTGGACACAGCAGAGTGTAGAGTGTACCTGGACACAGCAGAGCAGTAGAGTGTACCTGGACACAGCAGAGCCTAGAGTGTACCTGGACACAGCAGAGTGTAGAGTGTACCTGGACACAGCAGAGTGTAGAGTGTACCTGGACACAGCAGAGTGTAGAGTGTACCTGGACACAGCAGAGTGTAGAGTGTACCTGGACACAGCAGAGTGTAGAGTGTACCTGGACACAGCAGAGTGTAGAGTGTACCTGGACAGAGCAGAGTGTAGAGTGTACCTGGACACAGCAGAGTGTAGAGTGTACCTGGACACAGCAGAGCATAGAGTGTACCTGGACACAGCCGAGGATAGAGTGTACCTGGACACAGCAGAGCGTAGAGTGTACCTGGACACAGCAGAGCTTAGAGTGTACCTGGACACAGCAGAGCTTAGAGTGTACCTGGACACAGCAGAGCTAGAGTGTACCTGGACACAGCAGAGTGTAGAGTGTACCTGACACAGCAGAGCGTAGAGTGTACCTGGACACAGCAGAGTGTAGTGTGTACCTGGACACAGCAGAGTGTAGAGTGTACCTGGACACAGCAGAGCGTAGAGTGCACCTGGACACAGCAGAGCGTAGAGTGTACCTGGACACAGCAAGTGCAGAGTGTACCTGGACACAGCAGAGTGTAGAGTGTACCTGGACACAGCAGAGTGTAGTGTGTACCTGGACACAGCAGAGCGTAGACTGTACCTGGACACAGCAGAGTGTAGTGTGTACCTGGACACAGCAGAGCACAGAGTGTACCTGGACACAGCAGAGTGTAGTGTGTACCTGGACACAGCAGAGTGTAAGAGTGTACCTGGACACAGCAGAGTGTAGCAGTGTACCTGACACAGCAGAGTGTAGAGTGTACCTTGACAGAGCAGAGTGTAGAGTGTACCTGGACACAGCAGAGTGTAGAGTGTGCCTGGACACTGCAGAGATTAGAGTGTACCTGGACACAGCCGAGGTTAGAGTGTACCTGGACACAGCAGAGCGTAGAGTGTACCTGGACACAGCAGAGCGTAGAGTGTACCTGGACACAGCAGAGTGTAGAGTGTACCTGGACACAGCAGAGCTAGAGTGTACCTGGACACAGCAGAGTGTAGAGTGGTACCTGGACACAGCGGAGCGTAGAGTGTACCTGGACACAGCAGAGTGTAGAGTGTACCTGGACACAGCAGATCTTAGAGTGTACCTGCACACAGCAGAGTGTAGAGTGTACCTGGACACAGCAGAGTGTAGAGTGTACCTGGACACAGCAGAGTGTAGAGTGTACCTGGACACAGCAGAGCGTAGAGTGTACCTGGACACAGCAGAGTGTAGAGTGTACCTGGACACAGCAGAGTGTAGAGTGTACCTGGACACAGCAGACTGTAGAGTGTACCTGGGCACAGCAGAGCGTAGAGTGTACCTGGACACAGCAGAGTGTAGAGTGTACCTGGACACAGCAGAGTGTAGAGTGTACCTGGACACAGCAGAGCTTAGAGTGTACCTGGACACAGCAGAGCATAGAGTGTACCTGGACACAGCAGAGTGTAGAGTGTACCTGGACACAGCAGAGTGTAGAGTGTACATGGACACAGCAGAGTGTAGAGTGTACCTGGACACAGCAGAGCTTAGAGTGTACCTGGACACAGCAGAGTGTAGAGTGTACCTGGACACAGCAGAGTGTAGAGTGTACCTGGACACAGCAGAGTGTAGAGTGTACCTGGACACAGCAGATCTTAGAGTGTACCTGCACACAGCAGAGTGTAGAGTGTACCTGGACACAGCAGAGTGTAGAGTGTACCTGGACACAGCAGAGTGTAGAGTGTACCTGGACACAGCAGAGCGTAGAGTGTACCTGGACACAGCAGAGTGTAGAGTGTACCTGGACACAGCAGAGTGTAGAGTGTACCTGGACACAGCAGAGTGTAGAGTGTACCTGGACACAGCAGAGCGTAGAGTGTACCTGGACACAGCAGAGTGTAGAGTGTACCTGGACACAGCAGAGCGTAGAGTGTACCTGGACACAGCAGAGCGTAGAGTGTACCTGGACACAGCAGAGTGTAGAGTGTACCTGGACACAGCAGAGTGTAGAGTGTACCTGGACACAGCAGAGCGTAGAGTGTACCTGGACACAGCAGAGTGTAGAGTGTACCTGGACACAGCAGAGTGTAGAGTGTACCTGGACACAGCAGAGCATAGAGTGTACCTGGACACAGCAGAGTGTAGAGTGTACCTGGACAGAGCAGAGCGTAGAGTGTACCTGGACACAGCAGAGTGTAGAGTGTACCTGGACACAGCAGAGCGTAGAGTGTACCTGGACACAGCAGAGAGTAGAGTGTACCTGGACACAGCAGAGCGTAGAGTGTACCTGGACACAGCAGAGCGTAGAGTGTACCTGACACAGCAGAGCGTAGAGTGTACCTGGACACAGCAGAGCTTAGAGTGTACCTGGACACAGCAGAGTGTAGAGTGTACCTGGACACAGCAGAGCGTAGAGTGTACCTGGACACAGCAGAGTGTAGAGTGTACCTGGACACAGCAGAGTGTAGAGTGTACCTGGACACAGCAGAGAGTAGAGTGTACCTGGACACAGCAGAGTGTAGAGTGTACCTGGACACAGCAGAGGTAGAGTGTACCTGGACACAGCAGAGAGTGAGAGTGTACCTGGACAAAGCAGAGTGCAGAGTGTACCTGGACACAGCAGAGTGTAGAGTGTACCTGGACAAGCAGAGCGTAGAGTGTACCTGGACACAGCAGAGCGTAGAGTGTACCTGGACACAGAGCGTAGAGCTGTAACTGGACACAGCAGCGTAGAGTGTACATGGAACAGCAGAGGTAGAGAGTGTACCTGGACACAGCAGAGCTTAGAGTGTACCTGGACACAGCAGAGCATAGAGTGTACCTGGACACTGCAGAGCTGTAGAGTGTACCTGGACACAGCAGAGTGTAGAGTGTACCTGGACACAGCAGAGTGTAGAGTGTACCTGGACACAGCAGAGTGTTTGAGTGTACCTGGACACAGCAGAGTGTAGAGTGTACCTGGACACAGCAGAGTGTAGAGTGTACCTGGACACAGCAGAGCGTAGAGTGTACCTGGACACAGCAGAGTGTAGAGTGTACCTGGACACAGCAGAGTGTAGAGTGTACCTGGACAGCAGCAGAGTGTAGAGTGTACCTGGACAGCACAGAGAGTAGAGTGTACCGGACACAGCAGAGTGTAGTGTGTACCTGGACACAGCAGAGTGTAGAGTGTACCTGGACACAGCAGAGGATAGAGTGCACCTGGACACAGCAGAGCGTAGAGTGTACCTGGACACAGCAGAGCATAGAGTGTACCTGGACACAGCCGAGGATAGAGTGCACCTGGACACAGCAGAGCGTAGAGTGTACCTGGACACAGCAGAATGTAGAGTGTACCTGGACACAGCAGAGCATAGAGTGTACCTGGACACAGCAGAGTGTAGAGTGTACCTGCACACAGCAGAGTGTAGAGTGTACCTGGACACAGCAGAGGGTAGAGCGTACCTGGACACAGCAGAGCGTAGAGTGTACCTGGACACAGCAGAGTGTAGAGTGTACCTGGACACAACAGAATGTAGAGTGTACCTGGACACAGCAGAGCGTAGAGTGTACCTGGACACAGCAGAGCGTAGTTTGTACCTGGACACAGCAGAGTGTAGAGTGTACATGGACAGAGCAGAGTGTAGAGTGCACCTGGACACAGCAGAGCGTAGAGTGTACCTGGACACAGCAGAGCGTAGAGTGTACCTGGACACAGCAGAGCATAGAGTGTACCTGAACACAGCAGAGCGTAGAGTGTACCTGAACACAGCAGAGCATAGAGTGTACCTGGACACAGCAGAGTGTAGAGTGTACCTGGACACAGCAGAGTGTAGAGTGTACCTGGACACAGCAGAGTGTAGAGTGTATCCTGGACACAGCAGAGTGTAGAGTGTACCTGGACAGCAGCAGAGTGTAGAGTGTACCTGGACACAGCAGAGTGTAGAGTGTACCTGGACACAGCAGAGCGTAGAGTGTACCTGGACACAGCAGAGCGTAGAGTGTACCTGGACACAGCAGAGCGTAGAGTGTACCTGGACAGAGCAGAGCGTAGAGTGTACCTGGACACAGCAGAGCATAGAGTGTACCTGGACACAGCAGAATGTAGAGTGTACCTGGACACAGCAGAGCGTAGAGTGTACCTGGACACAGCAGAGTGTAGAGTGTACCTGGACACAGCAGAGTGTAGAGTGTACCTGGACACAGCAGAGCGTAGAGTGTACCTGGACACAGCAGAGTGTAGAGTGTACCTGGACACAGCAGAGTGTAGAGTGTACCTGGACACAGCAGAGTGTAGAGTGTACCTGGACACAGCAGAGTGTAGAGTGTACCTGGACAGAGCAGAGTGTAGAGTGTACCTGGACAGAACAGAGTGTAGAGTGTACCCGGACACAGCAGAGTGTAGAGTGTACCTGGACACAGCAGAGTGTAGAGTGTACCTGGACACAGCAGAGCGTAGAGTGTACCTGGACACAGCAGAGCATAGAGTGTACCTGGACACAGCAGAGGTAGAGTGTACCTGGACACAGCAGAGTGTAGAGTGTACCTGGACACAGCAGAGCGTAGAGTGTACCTGGACACAGCAGAGCATAGAGTGTACCTGGACACAGCAGAGTGTAGAGTGTACCTGGACACAGCAGAGCGTAGAGTGTACCTCAACACAGCAGAGCATAGAGTGTACCTGGACTCAGCAGAGTGTAGTGTGTACCTGGACACAGCAGAGTGTAGAGTGTACCTGAACACAGCAGAGCGTAGAGTGTACCTGGACACAGCAGAATGTAGTGTGTACCTTTACACAGTAGAGTGTAGAGTGTACCTGGACACAGCAGAGTGTAGAGTGTACCTGGACACAGCAGATTGTAGAGTGTACCTGGACACAGCAGAGTGCAGAGTGTACCTTTACACAGCAGAGCTTAGAGTGTACCTTTACACAGCAGAGTGTAGAGTGTACCTGGACACAGCAGAGTGTAGAGTGTACCTGGACACAGCAGAGTGTAGAGTGTACCTGGACAGAGCAGAGCATAGAGTGTACCTGGACACAGCAGAGTGTAGAGTGTACCTGGACACAGCATAGCATAGAGTGTACCTGGACACAGCAGAGCCTAGAGTGTACCTGGACACAGCAGAGTGTAGAGGGTACCTGGACACAGCAAAGCATAGAGTGTACCTGGACACAGCAGAGCCTAGAGTGTAACTGGACACAGCAGAGTGTAGAGTGTACCTGGACACAGCAGAGTGTAGAGTGTACCTGGACACAGCAGAGCGTAGAGTGTACCTGGACACAGCAGAGTGTAGAGTGTACCTGGACACAGCAGAGTGTAGAGTGTACCTGGACACAGCAGAGTGTAGAGTGTACCTGGACAGAACAGAGTGTAGAGTGTACCTGGACACAGCAGAGTGTAGAGTGTACCTGGACACAGCAGAGTGTAGAGTGTACCTGGACACAGCAGAGCATAGAGTGTACCTGGACACAGCCGAGGATAGAGTGTACCTGGACACAGCAGAGCGTAGTGTGTACCTGGACACAGCAGAGCATAGAGTGTACCTGGACACAGCAGAGCATAGAGTGTACCTTTACACAGCAGAGCCTAGAGTGTACCTGGACACAGCAGAGTGTAGAGTGTACCTGAACACAGCAGAGCGTAGAGTGTACCTGGACACAGCAGAGTGTAGAGTGTACCTTGACACAGCAGAGTGTAGAGTGTACCTGGACACAGCAGAGCGTAGAGTGCACCTGGACACAGCAGAGCGTAGAGTGTACCTGGACACAGCAGAGTGCAGAGTGTCCCTTTACACAGCAGAGTGTAGAGTGTACCTGGACACAGCAGAGTGTAGAGTGTACCTGGACACAGCAGAGTGTAGTGTGTACCTGGACACAGCAGAGCGTAGACTGTACCTGGACACAGCAGAGTGTAGTGTGTACCTGGACACAGCAGAGCACAGAGTGTACCTGGACACAGCAGAGTGTAGTGTGTACCTGGACACAGCAGAGTGTAGAGTGTACCTGGACACAGCAGAGTGTAGAGTGTACCTGGACACAGCAGAGTGTAGAGTGTACCTGGACAGAGCAGAGTGTAGAGTGTACCTGGACACAGCAGAGTGTAGAGTGTGCCTGGACACAGACGAGGATAGAGTGTACCTGGACACAGCAGAGCGTAGAATGTACCTGGACACAGCAGAGCGTAGAGTGTACCTGGACACAGCAGAGCATCGAGTGTACCTGGACACAGCAGAGTGTAGAGTGTACCTGGACACAGCGGAGCGTAGAGTGTACCTGGACACAGCAGAGTGTAGAGTGTACCTGGACACAGCAGATCTTAGAGTGTACCTGGACACAGCAGAGTGTAGAGTGTACCTGGACAGAGCAGAGTGCAGACTTTACCTGGACACAGCAGACTGTAGAGTGTACCTGGGCACAGCGAGCGTAGAGGTGTACTGGACACAGCAGAGTGGAGAGTGTACCTGGACACAGCAGAGTGTAGAGTGTACCTGGACACAGCAGAGCTTAGAGTGTACCTGGACACAGCAGAGCATAGAGTGTACCTGGACACAGCAGAGTGTAGAGTGTACCTGCACACAGCAGAGTGTAGAGTGTACACGGACACAGCAGAGTGTAGAGTGTACCTGACACAGCAGAGCTTAGAGTGTACCTGGACACAGCAGAGTGTAGAGTGTACCTGGACACAGCAGAGCTTAGAGTGTACCTGGACACAGCAGAGCAGTAGAGTGTACCTGGACACAGCCGAGGATAGAGTGTACCTGGACACAGCAGAGCGTAGAGTGTACCGGCACAGCAGAGTGTAGAGTGTACCTGGACACAGCAGAGCTTAGAGTTACTGGACACAGCAGAGCTGAGTGTACCTGACACAGCAGAGTGGTAGAGTGTACCTGGACACAGCAGAGGTAGAGTGTACCTGGACACAGCAGAGTGTAGTGTGTACCTGGACACAGCAGAGTGTAGAGTGTACCTGGACACAGCAGAGGGTAGAGGTGTAGCTTGGACAGACAGAGTGAGAGTGACCTGGACACAGCAGAGTGTAGAGTGTACCTGGACACAGCAGAGTGTAGAGTGTACCTGGACACAGCAGAGCATAGAGTGTACCTGGACACAGCAGAGTGTAGAGTGTACCTGGACACAGCAGAGCATAGAGTGTACCTGGACACAGCAGAGTGTAGAGTGTACCTGGACACAGCAGAGCGTAGAGTGTACCTGGACACAGCAGAGCTGTAGAGTGTACCTGGACACAGCAGAGTGTAGAGTGTACCTGGACACAGCAGAGTGTAGAGTGTACCTGGACACAGCAGAGTGTAGAGTGTACCTGGACACAGCAGAGTGTAGAGTGTACCTGGACACAGCAGAGTGTAGAGTGTACCTGGACACAGCAGAGCGTAGAGTGTACCTGGACACAGCAGAGCGTAGAGTGTACCTGGACACAGCAGAGCTTAGAGTGTACCTGGACACAGCAGAGTGTAGAGTGTACCTGGACACAGCAGAGTGTAGAGTGTACCTGGACACAGCAGAGTGTAGAGTGTACCTGGACACAGCAGAGTGTAGAGTGTACCTGGACACAGCAGAGCATAGAGTGTACCTGGACACAGCAGAGTGTAGAGTGTACCTGGACACAGCAGAGTGTAGAGTGTACCTGGACACAGCAGAGTGTAGAGTGTACCTGGACACAGCAGAGTGTAGAGTGTACCTGGACACAGCAGAGTGTAGAGTGTACCTGGACACAGCAGAGCGTAGAGTGTACCTGGACACAGCAGAGCATAGAGTGTACCTGGACACAGCAGAGCGTAGAGTGTACCTGGACACAGCAGAGCGTAGAGTGTACCTGGACACAGCAGAGCATAGAGTGTACCTGGACACAGCAGAGTGTAGAGTGTACCTGGACACAGCAGAGCGTAGAGTGTACCTGGACACAGCAGAGTGTAGAGTGTACCTGGACACAGCAGAGTGTAGAGTGTACCTGGACACAGCAGAGCGTAGAGTGTACCTGGACACAGCAGAGTGTAGAGTGTACCTGGACACAGCAGAGCGTAGAGTGTACCTGGACACAGCAGAGTGTAGAGTGTACCTGGACACAGCAGAGTGTAGAGTGTACCTGGACACAGCAGAGTGTAGAGTGTACCTGGACACAGCAGAGTGTAGAGTGTACCTGGACACAGCAGAGTGTAGAGTGTACCTGGACACAGCAGAGTGTAGAGTGTACCTGGACACAGCAGAGGATAGAGTGTACCTGGACACAGCAGAGCGTAGAGTGTACCTGGACACAGCAGAGCTTAGAGTGTACCTGGACACAGCAGAGTGTAGAGTGTACCTGGACACAGCAGAGCGTAGAGTGTACCTGGACACAGCAGAGTGTAGAGTGTACCTGGACACAGCAGAGCGTAGAGTGTACCTGGACACAGCAGAGTGTAGAGTGTACCTGGACACAGCAGAGTGTAGAGTGTACCTGGACACAGCAGAGTGTAGAGTGTACCTGGACACAGCAGAGTGTAGAGTGTACCTGGACACAGCAGAGTGTAGAGTGTACCTGGACACAGCAGAGTGTAGAGTGTACCTGGACACAGCAGAGCGTAGAGTGTACCTGGACACAGCAGAGCGTAGAGTGTACCTGGACACAGCAGAGTGTAGAGTGTACCTGGACACAGCAGAGTGTAGAGTGTACCTGGACACAGCAGAGCGTAGAGTGTACCTGGACACAGCAGAGAGTAGAGTGTACCTGGACACAGCAGAGCTTAGAGTGTACCTGGACACAGCAGAGCGTAGAGTGTACCTGGACACAGCAGAGCATAGAGTGTACCTGGACACAGCAGAGTGTAGAGTGTACCTGGACACAGCAGAGTGTAGAGTGTACCTGGACACAGCAGAGTGTAGAGTGTACCTGGACACAGCAGAGTGTAGAGTGTACCTGGACACAGCAGAGTGTAGAGTGTACCTGGACACAGCAGAGTGTAGAGTGTACCTGGACACAGCAGAGCGTAGAGTGTACCTGGACACAGCAGAGCATAGAGTGTACCTGGACACAGCAGAGCGTAGAGTGTACCTGGACACAGCAGAGCGTAGAGTGTACCTGGACACAGCAGAGCATAGAGTGTACCTGGACACAGCAGAGTGTAGAGTGTACCTGGACACAGCAGAGCGTAGAGTGTACCTGGACACAGCAGAGTGTAGAGTGTACCTGGACACAGCAGAGTGTAGAGTGTACCTGGACACAGCAGAGTGTAGAGTGTACCTGGACACAGCAGAGTGTAGAGTGTACCTGGACACAGCAGAGTGTAGAGTGTACCTGGACACAGCAGAGTGTAGAGTGTACCTGGACACAGCAGAGTGTAGAGTGTACCTGGACACAGCAGAGTGTAGAGTGTACCTGGACACAGCAGAGTGTAGAGTGTACCTGGACACAGCAGAGTGTAGAGTGTACCTGGACACAGCAGAGTGTAGAGTGTACCTGGACACAGCAGAGCGTAGAGTGTACCTGGACACAGCAGAGCGTAGAGTGTACCTGGACACAGCAGAGGTAGAGTGTACCTGGACACAGCAGAGTGTAGAGTGTACCTGGACACAGCAGAGCGTAGAGTGTACCTGGACACAGCAGAGCATAGAGTGTACCTGGACACAGCAGAGTGTAGAGTGTACCTGGACACAGCAGAGCGTAGAGTGTACCTGGACACAGCAGAGCATAGAGTGTACCTGGACACAGCAGAGTGTAGAGTGTACCTGGACACAGCAGAGTGTAGAGTGTACCTGGACACAGCAGAGTGTAGAGTGTACCTGGACACAGCAGAGTGTAGAGTGTACCTGGACACAGCAGAGTGTAGAGTGTACCTGGACACAGCAGAGTGTAGAGTGTACCTGGACACAGCAGAGTGTAGAGTGTACCTGGACACAGCAGAGTGTAGAGTGTACCTGGACACAGCAGAGCTTAGAGTGTACCTGGACACAGCAGAGTGTAGAGTGTACCTGGACACAGCAGAGTGTAGAGTGTACCTGGACACAGCAGAGTGTAGAGTGTACCTGGACACAGCAGAGTGTAGAGTGTACCTGGACACAGCAGAGTGTAGAGTGTACCTGGACACAGCAGAGCATAGAGTGTACCTGGACACAGCAGAGTGTAGAGTGTACCTGGACACAGCAGAGTGTAGAGTGTACCTGGACACAGCAGAGCATAGAGTGTACCTGGACACAGCAGAGTGTAGAGTGTACCTGGACACAGCAGAGTGTAGAGTGTACCTGGACACAGCAGAGTGTAGAGTGTACCTGGACACAGCAGAGCGTAGAGTGTACCTGGACACAGCAGAGTGTAGAGTGTACCTGGACACAGCAGAGTGTGAGAGGTACCTGGACACAGCAGAGTGTAGAGTGTACCTGGACAAAGCAGAGTGTAGAGTGTACCTGGACACAGCAGAGTGTAGAGTGTACCTGGACACAGCAGAGTGTAGAGTGTACCTGGACACAGCAAGTGCATGAGTGTACCTGGACACAGCCGAGGATAGAGTGTACCTGGACACAGCAGCGTAGGCTGAGTGTACCTGGACACAGCAGAGCAAGAGTGTACCTGGACACAGCAGAGCATAGAGTGTACCTGTACACAGCAGAGCCTAGAGTGTACCTGGACACAGCAGAGGTAAGTGTACCTGACACAGCAGAGAGTAGAGTGTACCTGGACACAGCAGAGCGTAGAGTGTACCTACACAGCAGAGAGAGAGTGTACCTGGACCACAGCAGTAGTGTAGAGTGAACCTGGCACAGAGCAGAGTGTAGAGTGTCCTGGAACACAGAGGTAGAGTGTACCCTGGACACAGCAGAGTGTAATGTCCTGGACACAGCAGAGTGTAGTGTGTACCTGGACACAGCAGAGTGAGAGTGTACCTGGACACAGCAGAGTGTAGAGTGTACCTGGACACAGCAGAGTGTAGAGTGTACCTGGACACAGCAGAGCGTAGAGTGTACCTGGACACAGCAGAGCGTAGAGTGTACCTGGACACAGCAGAGTGTAGAGTGTACCTGGACACAGCAGAGTGTAGAGTGTACCTGGACACAGCAGAGTGTAGAGTGTACCTGGACACAGCAGAGTGTAGAGTGTACCTGGACACAGCAGAGCGTAGAGTGTACCTGGACACAGCAGAGTGTAGAGTGTACCTGGACACAGCAGAGCGTAGAGTGTACCTGGACACAGCAGAGTGTAGAGTGTACCTGGACACAGCAGAGTGTAGAGTGTACCTGGACACAGCAGAGTGTAGAGTGTACCTGGACACAGCAGAGTGTAGAGTGTACCTGGACACAGCAGAGTGTAGAGTGTACCTGGACACAGCAGAGTGTAGAGTGTACCTGGACACAGCAGAGGTAGAGTGTACCTGGACACAGCAGAGCGAGAGTGGTACCCTGGACACAGCAGAGCGCAGAGTGCACTGACACAGCAGAGCGTAGGAGCGTAACTGGACACAGCAAAGCGTAAATAATACCTGGATACAGCAGAGTGTGGAGTGTACCTGGACACACATAGCTTAGAGGTACCTGGACACAGCAGAGCTTAGAGTGTCCTGACACAAGCAGAGCGTAGAGTGTACCTGGACACAGCAGAGTGTAGAGTGTAAGCTGGACCACAGCAGAATGTAAGTGTACCTGGACACACAAAGCGTAAGGTACCTGGACACAGCAGAGTGTAGAGTGTACCCGGCAACAGCAGAGTGGTAAGTGTACCTGGACACAGCAGAGCTTAGAGTGTACCTGTAAAGAGCAGAGCGTTAGAGTGTAACCTGGACACAGCAGAGTGGTAAAGAGTGTAACCCGTACACTGCAGAATATAGAGGTGTAACCTGGACACAAGTCATAGCGTAAGTGAACCTGGACACAGCAGAGTTTAGATGTACCTGACCACGAGCAGAGCGTAGAGTGTACCTGGACACAGCTGAGCTGTAGAGTGTACCTGGACACAGCAGAGTCTAGAGTGGACCTGACACAGCAGAGCGTAGAGTGTACCTTGACACAGCAGAGTGTAGAGTGTACCTGACACAGCAGAGTGTAGAGTGTACCTGGACACAGCAGAGCATAGAGTGTACCTGGACACAGCTAGAGCGTAGAGTGTACCTGGACACAGCAGAGCAGTAGAGTGTACCTGGACACAGCAGAGTGTAGAGTGTACCTGGACACAGCAGAGCGTAGAGTGTACCTGGACACAGCAGAGTGTAGAGTGTACCTGGACACAGCAGAGCTGTAGAGTGTACCTGGACACAGCAGAGCTAGAGTGTACCTGGACACAGCAGAGTGTAGAGTGTACCTGGACACAGCAGAGTGTAGAGTGTACCTGGACACAGCAGAGCTTAGAGTGTACCTGGACACAGCAGAGTGTAGAGTGTACCTGGACACAGCAGAGGTAGAGTGTACCTGGACAGAGCAGAGTGTAGAGTGTACCTGGACCAGCAGAGCTAGAGTGTGCTGGACAGAGCAGAGCATAGCGGTCGACACAGCAGAGCTTAGAGTGTACCTGGACACAGCAGAGTTAGAGTGTACCTGGACCCAGCAGAGCTGTAGAGTGTACCTGGACACAGCAGAGTGTAGAGTGTACCTGGACACAGCAGAGCGTAGAGTGTACCCTGGACACAGCAGAGTGTAGAGTGTACCTGGACACAGCAGAGCGTAGAGTGTACCTGGACACAGCAGAGCTGTAGAGTGTACCTGGACACAGCAGAGTGTAGAGTGTACCTGGACACAGCAGAGTGTAGAGTGTACCTGGACACAGCAGAGTGTAGAGTGTACCTGGACACAGCAGAGTGTAGAGTGTACCTGGACACAGCAGAGTGTAGAGTGTACCTGGACACAGCAGAGTGTAGAGTGTACCTGGACACAGCAGAGCATAGAGTGTACCTGGACACAGCCGAGGATAGAGTGTACCTGGACACAGCAGAGCGTAGAGTGTACCTGGACACAGCAGAGTGTAGAGTGTACCTGGACACAGCAGAGCGTAGAGTGTACCTGGACACAGCAGAGCGTAGAGTGTACCTGGACACAGCAGAGTGTAGAGTGTACCTGGACACAGCAGAGCGTAGAGTGTACCTGGACACAGCAGAGTGTAGAGTGTACCTGGACACAGCAGAGTGTAGAGTGTACCTGGACACAGCAGAGTGTAGAGTGTACCTGGACACAGCAGAGTGTAGAGTGTACCTGGACACAGCAGAGTGTAGAGTGTACCTGGACACAGCAGAGTGTAGAGTGTACCTGGACACAGCAGAGCATAGAGTGTACCTGGACACAGCAGAGTGTAGAGTGTACCTGGACACAGCAGAGCGTAGAGTGTACCTGGACACAGCAGAGTGTAGAGTGTACCTGGACACAGCAGAGCGTAGAGTGTACCTGGACACAGCAGAGTGTAGAGTGTACCTGGACACAGCAGAGCTTAGAGTGTACCTGGACACAGCAGAGTGTAGAGTGTACCTGGACACAGCAGAGCGTAGAGTGTACCTGGACACAGCAGAGTGTAGAGTGTACCTGGACACAGCAGAGTGTAGAGTGTACCTGGACACAGCAGAGTGTAGAGTGTACCTGGACACAGCAGAGTGTAGAGTGTACCTGGACACAGCAGAGTGTAGAGTGTACCTGGACACAGCAGAGTGTAGAGTGTACCTGGACACAGCAGAGCGTAGAGTGTACCTGGACACAGCAGAGTGTAGAGTGTACCTGGACACAGCAGAGCGTAGAGTGTACCTGGACACAGCAGAGTGTAGAGTGTACCTGGACACAGCAGAGTGTAGAGTGTACCTGGACACAGCAGAGGTAGAGTGTACCTGGACACAGCAGAGTGTAGAGTGTACCTGGACACAGCAGAGTGTAGAGTGTACCTGGACACAGCAGAGTGTAGAGTGTACCTGGACACAGCAGAGCTTAGAGTGTACCTGGACACAGCAGAGTGTAGAGTGTACCTGGACACAGCAGAGTGTAGAGTGTACCTGGACACAGCAGAGGTAGAGTGTACCTGGACACAGCAGAGGTAGAGTGTACCTGGACACAGCAGAGCGTAGAGTGTACCTGGACACAGCAGAGTGTAGAGTGTACCTGGACACAGCAGAGAGTAGAGTGTACCTGGACACAGCAGAGCGTAGAGTGTACCTGGACACAGCAGAGCATAGAGTGTACCTGGACACAGCAGAGTGTAGAGTGTACCTGGACACAGCAGAGCGTAGAGTGTACCTGGACACAGCAGAGTGTAGAGTGTACCTGGACACAGCAGAGTGTAGAGTGTACCTGGACACAGCAGAGTTAGAGTGTACCTGGACACAGCAGAGCGTAGAGTGTACCTGGACACAGCAGAGTGTAGAGTGTACCTGGACACAGCAGAGTGTAGAGTGTACCTGGACACAGCAGAGTGTAGAGTGTACCTGGACACAGCAGAGCTTAGAGTGTACCTGGACACAGCAGAGTGTAGAGTGTACCTGGACACAGCAGAGTGTAGAGTGTACCTGGACACAGCAGAGTGTAGAGTGTACCTGGACACAGCAGAGATAGAGTGTACCTGGACACAGCAGAGCGTAGAGTGTACCTGGACACAGCAGAGTGTAGAGTGTACCTGGACACAGCAGAGTGTAGAGTGTACCTGGACACAGCAGAGCATAGAGTGTACCTGGACACAGCAGAGTGTAGAGTGTACCTGGACACAGCAGAGCGTAGAGTGTACCTGGACACAGCAGAGCGTAGAGTGTACCTGGACACAGCAGAGTGTAGAGTGTACCTGGACACAGCAGAGTGTAGAGTGTACCTGGACACAGCAGAGCATAGAGTGTACCTGGACACAGCAGAGTGTAGAGTGTACCTGGACACAGCAGAGCGTAGAGTGTACCTGGACACAGCAGAGCGTAGAGTGTACCTGGACACAGCAGAGCGTAGAGTGTACCTGGACACAGCAGAGTGTAGAGTGTACCTGGACACAGCAGAGTGTAGAGTGTACCTGACACAGCAGAGCTGTAGAGTGTACCTGGACACAGCAGAGTGTAGAGTGTACCTGGACACAGCAGAGTGTAGAGTGTACCTGGACACAGCAGAGTGTAGAGTGTACCTGGACACAGCAGAGCTTAGAGTGTACCTGGACACAGCAGAGCGTAGAGTGTACCTGGACACAGCAGAGTGTAGAGTGTACCTGGACACAGCAGAGCGTAGAGTGTACCTGGACACAGCAGAGTGTAGAGTGTACCTGGACACAGCGAAGTCGTAGAGTGTACCTGGACACAGCAGAGTGTAGAGATGTACCTGGACAGAGCAGAGCAGTAGAGTGTACCTGACACAGCAGATCGTAGAGTGTCCCTGGACACCGCAGAGCTGCAGAGTGTCCCTTGACACAGCAGAGCTGTAGAGAGTAACCTTTACACAGCAGAGTGTAGAGTGTACCTGACACGCAGAGCAGTAGAGTGAACCTGGACACAGCAGAGTGTAGAGTGTACCTGACTGACAGCCAGAGCGTAGGACTGTACCTGGACCACAGCAGAGTGTAGAGTGGTGTTCCTGGACAACAGCAGAGCATAGAGTGTACCTGGACCAGCAGGTGATAGAGTGTACCTGGACCACAGCAGAGTCGAGATGTACCTGGAACAGCAGAGTGAGAGTGGTACCTGGACACAGCAGAGTAGCAGCGTGTACCTGGACACAGCAGAGCATCGAGAGTACCTGGACCAGCAGACGAGGATAGAGGTGTACCTGACACAGCAGAGCGTAGAGTGTCCTGGAGACAGGCAGAGTGTAGAGTGTACCTGGACACAGCAGAGCGTAGAGTGTACCTGGACACAGCAGAGCATAGAGAGTGTACCTGGACACAGCAGAGTGTAGATGTACCTGGCACAGCAGGAGCGTAGAGTGTACCTGGACACAGCAGAGTGTAGAGTGTACCTGGAAAGCAGACCATTAGAGTGTCCTGGACACAGCAGAGTGTAGAGTGTAACCTGGACACAGCAGAGTGTAGAGTGTACCTGGACACAGCAGAGCGTAGAGTGTACCTGGACACAGCAGAGTGTAGGGTGTCCCTGGACACAGCAGAGTGTAGAGTGTACCTGACAGAGCAGAGTGTAGAGTATACCTGGACACAGCAGAGTGTAGAGTGTACCTGACACAGCAGAGTGTAGAGTGTACCTGGACACAGCAGAGTGTAGAGTGTCCCTCGACACAGCAGAGTGTAGAGTGTACCTGGACACAGCAGAGCGTAGAGTGTACCTGGACACAGCAGAGCGTAGAGTGTACCTGGACACAGCAGAGTGTAGAGTGTACCAGGACACAGCAGAGCTTAGAGTGTACCTGACACAGCAGAGTGTAGAGTGTACCTCGACACAGCAGAGTGTAGAGTGTACTGGACACAGCAGAGCTTAGAGTGTACCTGGACACAGCAGAGTGCTAGAGTGTACCTGGACACAGCGAGTGTAGAGTGTAACTGGACACAGCAAGTGTAGAGTGTACTGGACACAGCAGAGCGTAGAGTGTACCTGGACACAGCAGAGTGTAGAGTGTACCTGGACACAGCAGAGCATAGAGTGTACCTGGACACAGCCGAGCTAGAGTGTAGAGTGTACCTGGACACAGCAGAGCGTAGAGTGTACCTGGACACAGCAGAGTGTAGAGTGTACCTGGACACAGCAGAGTGTAGAGTGTACCTGGACACAGCAGAGTGTAGAGTGTACCTGGACACAGCAGAGCGTAGAGTGTACCTGGACACAGCAGAGTGTAGAGTGTACCTGGACACAGCAGAGTGTAGAGTGTACCTGGACACAGCAGAGTGTAGAGTGTACCTGGACACAGCAGAGTGTAGAGTGTACCTGGACACAGCAGAGTGTAGAGTGTACCTGGACACAGCAGAGTGTAGAGTGTACCTGGACACAGCAGAGCATAGAGTGTACCTGGACACAGCAGAGGTAGAGTGTACCTGGACACAGCAGAGCCTAGAGTGTACCTGGACACAGCAGAGTGTAGAGTGTACCTGGACACAGCAGAGCATAGAGTGTACCTGGACACAGCAGAGTGTAGAGTGTACCTGGACACAGCAGAGTGTAGAGTGTACCTGGACACAGCAGAGTGTAGAGTGTACCTGGACACAGCAGAGTGTAGAGTGTACCCTGGACACAGCAGAGTGTAGAGTGTACCTGGACACAGCAGAGTGTAGAGTGTACCTGGACACAGCAGAGCGTAGAGTGTACCTGGACACAGCAGAGTGTAGAGTGTACCTGGACACAGCAGAAAGTAGAGTGTACCTGACACAGCAGAGCGTAGAGTGGTACCTGGACACAGCAGAGTAGAGTGTACCTGGACACAGCAGAGCGGAGAGTGTACCTGGACACAGCAGAGTGTAGAGTGTTAGCTGGAACAGACAGGTGCATAGAGTGTACCTGGACACAGCAGAGTGCTAGAGTGTACCTGGACACAGCAGAGTGTAGAGTGTACCTGGACACAGCAAGTGTGAGAGTGTACCTGGACACAGCAGAGCATAGAGTGTACCTGGACACAGCAGAGAGTAGAGTGTACCTGGAACACAGCAGAGCGTAGAGTGTACCTGGACACAGCAAGTGTAGAGTGTACCTGGACACAGCAGAGAGTAGAGTGTACCTGGACACAGCAGAGTGTAGAGTGTACCTGGACACAGCAGAGCGTAGAGTGTACCTGGACACAGCAGAGTGTAGAGTGTACCTGGACACAGCAGAGTGTAGAGTGTACCTGGACACAGCAGAGCGTAGAGTGTACCTGGACACAGCAGAGTGTAGAGTGTACCTGGACACAGCAGAGTGTAGAGTGTACCTGGACACAGCAGAGTGTAGAGTGTACCTGGACACAGCAGAGCGTAGAGTGTACCTGGACACAGCAGAGCGTAGAGTGTACCTGGACACAGCAGAGTGTAGAGTGTACCTGGACACAGCAGAGTGTAGAGTGTACCTGGACACAGCAGAGTGTAGAGTGTACCTGGACACAGCAGAGTGTAGAGTGTACTGGACACAGCAGAGTGTAGAGTGTACCTGGACACAGCAGAGCTGTAGAGTGTACCTGGACACAGCAGAGCTAGAGTGTACCTGGACACAGCAGAGTGTAGAGTGTACCTGACACAGCAGAGCCTAGAGTGTACCTGGACACAGCAGAGTGTAGAGTGTACCTGGACACAGCAGAGCATAGAGTGTACCTGACACAGCAAGAGCGAGAGTGTACCTGAGACACAAGGTGTAGAGGCGTACTGGAAACAGCAGAGGTAGAGTGACCTGGACACAGCAGAGCTAGCGTGTACCAGGACACAGCAGAGTGATAGAGAGTACCTGGACACAGCAGGAGCTGTAGAGTGTCCTGGACACATGCAGAGTGTAGGTGTACCTGGGACACAGCAGAGTGTAGAGTGTACTGGACAAGCAGAGTGTAGAGTGTACCTGGACAGAGCAGAGTGTAGAGTGTACTCCGGACAGCACAGCGTGGTATGATGTACCTGACACAGCAGAGTGTAGAGTGTACCTGGACACAGCCAGGAGTAGGTGCTACCTGGACACAGCAGAGCGTAGAGTGTACCTGACACTGCAGAGGCTAGAGTGACCCTGGACACAGCCAGAGCGTACCTGACAGCACGTACCTTCTGGACACAGCAGGATGTAGAGGGTACCTGGACACAGCCAAGCGTAGAGTGTACCTTGGACACAGCAAGCATAGAGTGGTACCTGGACACAGCAAGAGTGTAGAGTGTACCTGGACACAGCAGAGTGTAGAGTGTACCTGGACACAGCAGAGCGTAGAGTGTACCTGGACACAGCAGAGTGTAGAGTGTACCTGGACACAGCAGAGTGTAGAGTGTACCTGGACACAGCAGAGTGTAGAGTGTACATGGACACAGCAGAGCGATAGAGTGTACCTGGACACAGCAGAGTGTAGAGTGTACCTGGACACAGCAGAGCGTAGAGTGTACCTGGACACAGCAGAGCATAGAGTGTACCTGGACACAGCAGAGTGCTAGAGTGTACCTGGACACAGCAGAGGCTAGAGTGTACCTGGACACAGCAGAGTGTAGAGTGTACCTGGACACAGCAGAGCTTAGAGTGTACCTGGACACAGCAGAGCTGTAGAGTGTACCTGGACACAGCAGAGTGTAGAGTGTACCTGGACACAGCAGAGTGTAGAGTGTACCTGACACAGCAGAGTGTAGAGTGTACCTGGACACAGCAGAGTGTAGAGTGTACCTGGACAGCAGAGTGTAGAGTGTACTGGACACAGCAAGTGTAGAGTGTACCTGGACACAGCAGAGGTGTAGAGTGTACCTGGACACAGCAGAGTGTAGAATGTACCCGGACACAGCAGAGTGTAGAGTGTACCTGGACACAGCAGAGGTAGAGTGTACCTGGACCAGCAGAGCAGTAGGAGTGTACCTGGACACAGCCGAGGATAGAGTGTACCAGGACACAGCAGAGCATAGTGTGTACTGGACACAGCCGAGGATAGAGTGTACCTGGACACAGCAGAGCATAGATGTACCTGGACACAGCAGAGTGCTAGAGTGTACCTGGACACAGCAGAGTGTAGAGTGTACCTGACACAGCAGAGCGTAGAGTGTACTGGACACAGCAGAGTGTAGAGTGTACCTGGACACAGGCAGAGCGTAGAGTGTACCTGGACACAGCAGAGTGCTGAGTGTACCTGGACACAGCAGAGTGTAGAGTGTACCTGGACACAGCAGAGCTTAGAGTGTACCTGGACACAGCAGAGCGTAGAGTGTACCTGGACACAGCAGAGTGCTCGAGTGTCCCTGGACACAGCAGAGCTGTAGAGTGTACCTTGGACACAGCAGAGCGTAGAGGTGTACCTGGACACAGCAGAGCTGTAGAAGTGTACCTGGACACAGCAGAGTGTAGAGTGTACCTGGACACAGCAGAGCGTAGAGTGTACCTGGACACAGCAGAGTGTAGAGTGTACCTGGACACAGCAGAGCGTAGAGTGTACCTGGACACAGCAGAGTGTAGAGTGTACCTGGACACAGCAGAGTTAGAGTGTACCTGGACACAGCAGAGCGTAGAGTGTACCTGGACACAGCAGAGTGTAGAGTGTACCTGGACACAGCAGAGTGTAGAGTGTACCTGGACACAGCAGAGTGTAGAGTGTACCTGGACACAGCAGAGCTTAGAGTGTACCTGGACACAGCAGAGTGTGGAGTGTATCTGGACACAGCAGAGTGTAGAGTGTACCTGGACACAGCAGAGCATAGAGTGTACCTGGACACAGCCGAGGATAGAGTGTACCTGGACACAGCAGAGCGTAGAGTGTACCTGGACACAGCAGAGTGTAGAGTGTACCTGGACACAGCAGAGTGTAGAGTGTACCTGGACACAGCAGAGCGTAGAGTGTACCTGGACACAGCAGAGCGTAGAGTGTACCTGGACACAGCAGAGTGTAGAGTGTACCTGGACACAGCAGAGCTGTAGAGTGTACCTGACACAGCAGAGTGTAGAGTGTACCTGGACACAGCAGAGCGTAGAGTGTACCTGGACACAGCAGAGTGTAGAGTGTACCTGGACACAGCAGAGCATAGAGTGTACCTGGACACAGCAGAGTGTAGGAGTGTACCTGGACACAGCAGAGCTGTAGAGTGTACCTGGACACAGCAGAGTGTAGAGTGTACCTGGACACAGCAGAGCTGTAGAGTGTACCTGGACACAGCAGAGTGTAGAGTGTACCTGGACACAGCAGAGCGTAGAGTGTTACCTGGACACAGCAGAGATAGAGTGTACCTGGACACAGCAGAGGTGTAGTGTGTACCTGGACACAGCAGAGCGTAGAGTGTACCTGGACACAGCAGAGTGTAGAGAGTACCTGGACACAGAGCTGTAGAGTGTACCTGCACTAGCAGTGTAGGTACCTGGACACAGCAGAGTGTAGAGTGTACCTGGACACAGCAGAGTGTAGAGTGTGGACACAGCAGAGCTGTAGAGTGTACTGGACACAGCAGAGTGTAGAGTGTACCTGGACACAGCAGAGTGTAGAGTGTACCTGGACACAGCACGAGTGTAGAGTGTACCTGGACACAGCAGAGTGTAGAGTGTACCTGGACACAGCAGAGCATGAGTGTACCTGGACACAGCAGAGTGTAGAGTGTACCTGGACACAGGCAGAGTGTAGAGTGTACCTGGACACAGCAGAAGTGTAGAGTGTACCTGGACACAGCAGAGGTAGAGTGTACCTGGACACAGCAGAGTGTAGAGTGTACCTGGACACAGCAGAGTGTAGAGTGTACCTGGACACAGCAGAGTGTAGAGTGTACCTGGACACGACAGAGGTAGAGTGTACCTGGACACAGCAGAGTGTAGAGTGTACCTGACACAGCAGAGTGCTAGAGTGTACCTGGACACAGCAGAGTGAGAGTGTACCTGGACACAGCAGAGCGTAGAGTGTACCTGGACACAGCAGAGCTAGAGTGTACCTGGACACAGCAGAGTGTAGAGTGTACCTGGACACAGCAGAGAGTAGAGTGTACCCTGGACACAGCAGAGTGTAGAGTGTACCTGGACACAGCAGAGCGTAGAGTGTACCTGGACACAGCAGAGCTGTAGAGTGTACCTGGACACAGCAGAGTGTAGAGTGTACCTGGACACAGCAGAGTGTAGAGTGTACCTGGACACAGCAGAGCGTAGAGTGTACCTGGACACAGCAGAGTGTAGAGTGTACCTGGACACAGCAGAGTGTAGAGTGTACCTGGACACAGCAGAGTGTAGAGTGTACCTGGACACAGCAGAGTGTAGAGTGTACCTGGACACAGCAGAGTGTAGAGTGTACCTGGACACAGCAGAGTGTAGAGTGTACCTGGACACAGCAGAGTGTAGAGTGTACCTGGACACAGCAGAGTGTAGAGTGTACCTGGACACAGCAGAGCGTAGAGTGTACCTGGACACAGCAGAGCGTAGAGTGTACCTGGACACAGCAGAGTGTAGAGTGTACCTGGACACAGCAGAGCTTAGAGTGTACCTGGACACAGCAGAGTGTAGAGTGTACCTGGACACAGCAGAGCGTAGAGTGTACCTGGACACAGCAGAGTGTAGAGTGTACCTGGACACAGCAGAGTGTAGAGTGTACCTGGACACAGCAGAGTGTAGAGTGTACCTGGACACAGCAGAGTGTAGAGTGTACCTGGACACAGCAGAGTGTAGAGTGTACCTGGACACAGCAGAGTGTAGAGTGTACCTGGACACAGCAGAGTGTAGAGTGTACCTGGACACAGCAGAGTGTAGAGTGTACCTGGACACAGCAGAGTGTAGAGTGTACCTGGACACAGCAGAGTGTAGAGTGTACCTGGACACAGCAGAGCTGTAGAGTGTACCTGGACACAGCAGAGGTAGAGTGTACCTGGACACAGCAGAGCGTAGAGTGTACCTGGACACAGCAGAGTGTAGAGTGTACCTGGACACAGCAGAGCGTAGAGTGTACCTGGACACAGCAGAGATAGAGTGTACCTGGACACAGCAGAGTGTAGAGTGTACCTGGACACAGCAGAGCGTAGAGTGTACCTGGACACAGCAGAGTGTAGAGTGTACCTGGACACAGCAGAGTGTAGAGTGTACCTGACACAGCAGAGTGTAGGAGTGTACCTGGACACAGCAGAGCGTAGAGTGTACCTGGACACAGCAGAGTGTAGTGTGTACCTGGACACAGCAGATGTAGAGTGTACCTGGACACAGCAGAGTGTAGAGTGTACCTGGACACAGCAGAGTGTAGAGTGTACCGCGACACAGCAGAGTGTAGTGTGTACCTGGACACAGCAGAGCGTAGAGTGTACCTGGACACAGCGAGGAGTAGAGTGCTACCTGGACAGAGCAGAGTGTAGATTGTACCTGGACACAGCAGGACTATAGAGTGTACCTGGACACAGCAGAGCGTAAGATGTACCTGGACACAGCAGAGAGTAGAGTGTACCTGGACACAGCAGAGTGTAGAGTGTACCTGGACACAGCAGGAGCTTAGAGTGTACCTGGACACAGCAGAGCATAGAGTGTACCTGGACACAGCAGAGTGTAGAGTGTACCTGGACACAGCAGAGTGTAGAGTGTACCTGGACACAGCAGCGCGTAGAGTGTACCTGGACACAGCAGAGGTAGAGTGTACCTGGACACAGCAGAGCGTAGAATGTACCTGGAAACAGCAGAGTGTAGAGTGTACCTGGACACAGCAGAGTGTAGAGTGTACCTGGACACAGCAGAGTGTAGAGTGCACCTGGACACAGCAGAGCGTAGAGTGTACCTGGACAGAGCAGAGCATAGAGAGTACCTGGACACAGCCGAGGATAGAGTGTACCTGGACACAGCAGCGTGCAGAGTGTACCTGGACACAGCAGAGTGTAGAGTGTACCTGGACACAGCAGAGCATAGAGTGTACCTGGACACAGCAGAGCGTAGAGTGTACCTGGACACAGCAGAGTGTAGAGTGTACCTGGACACAGCAGAGTGTAGAGTGTACCTGGACACAGCAGAGCGTAGAGTGTACCTGGACACAGCAGAGTGTAGAGTGTACCTGGACACAGCAGAGTGTAGAGTGTACCTGGACAGAGCAGAGTGTAGAGTGTACCTGGACACAGCAGAGTGTAGAGTGTACCTGGACACAGCAGAGTGTAGAGTGTACCTGGACACAGCAGAGTGTAGAGTGTACCTGGACACAGCAGAGTGTAGAGTGTACCTGGACACAGCAGAGCGTAGAGTGTACCTGGACACAGCAGAGCATAGAGTGTACCTGGACACAGCAGAGTGTAGAGTGTACCTGGACACAGCAGAGCGTAGAGTGTACCTGGACACAGCAGAGCATAGAGTGTACCTGGACACAGCAGAGCGTAGAGTGTACCTGGACACAGCAGAGCGTAGAGTGTACCTGGACACAGCAGAGTGTAGAGTGTACCTGGACACAGCAGAGTGTAGAGTGTACCTGGACACAGCAGAGCGTAGAGTGTACCTGGACACAGCAGAGTGTAGAGTGTACCTGGACACAGCAGAGCGTAGAGTGTACCTGGACACAGCAGAGCATAGAATGTACCTGGACACAGCAGAGCCTAGAGTGTACCTGGACACAGCAGAGCATAGAGTGTACCTGGACACAGCAGAGTGTAGTGTTTACCTGGACACAGCAGAGCGTAGAGTGTACCTGGACACAGCAGAGTGTAGAGTGTACCTGGACACAGCAGAGCATAGAGTGTACCTGGACACAGCAGAGTGTAGTGTGTACCTGGACACAGCAGAGCGTAGAGTGTACCTGGACACAGCAGAGTGTAGAGTGTACCTGGACACAGCAGAGTGTAGAGTGTACCTGGACACAGCAGAGTGTAGAGTGTACCTGGACACAGCAGAGTGTAGAGTGTACCTGGACACAGCAGAGTGTAGAGTGTACCTGGACACAGCAGAGTGTAGAGTGTACCTGGACACAGCAGAGCATAGAGTGTACCTGGACACAGAGAGGTAGAGTGTACCTGGACACAGCAGAGCGTAGAGTGTACCTGGACACAGCAGAGTGTAGAGTGTACCTGGACACAGCAGAGCGTAGAGTGTACCTGGACACAGCAGAGCATAGAGTGTACCTGGACACAGCAGAGTGTAGAGTGTACCTGGACACAGCAGAGCTGTAGAGTGTACCTGGACACAGCAGAGCTGTAGAGTGTACCTGGACACAGCAGAGGTAGAGTGTACCTGGACACAGCAGAGCGTAGAGTGTACCTGGACACAGCAGAGTGTAGAGTGTACTGGACACAGCAGAGTGTAGAGTGTACCTGGACACAGCAGAGCGTAGAGTGTACCTGGACACAGCAGAGCTGTAGAGTGTACCTGGACACAGCAGAGCGTAGAGTGTACCTGACACAGCAGAGCATAGAGTGTACCTGGACACAGCGAGCGTAGAGTGTACCTGGACACAGCAGAGCGTAGAGTGTACCTGGACACAGCAGAGCGTAGAGTGTACCTGGACACAGCAGAGTGTAGAGTGTACCTGGACACAGCAGAGCGTAGAGTGTACCTGGACACAGCAGAGTGTAGAGTGTACCTGGACACAGCAGAGTGTAGAGTGTACCTGGACACAGCAGAGAGTAGAGTGTACCTGGACACAGCAGAGTGTAGAGTGTACCTGGACACAGCAGAGTGTAGAGTGTACCTGGACACAGCAGAGTGTAGAGTGTACCTGGACACAGCAGAGTGTAGAGTGTACCTGGACACAGCAGAGTGTAGAGTGTACCTGGACACAGCAGAGGATAGAGTGTACCTGGACACAGCAGAGCTGTAGAGTGTACCTGGACACAGCAGAGTGTAGAGTGTACTGGACACAGCAGAGGTAGAGTGTACCTGGACACAGCAGAGCGTAGAGTGTACCTGGACACAGCAGAGTGTAGAGTGTACCTGGACACAGCAGAGTGTAGAGTGTACCTGGACACAGCAGAGCGTAGAGTGTACCTGGACACAGCAGAGTGTAGAGTGTACCTGGACACAGCAGAGCTGTAGAGTGTACCTGGACACAGCAGAGCGTAGAGTGTACCTGGACACAGCAGAGTGTAGAGTGTACCTGGACACAGCAGAGTGTAGAGTGTACCTGGACACAGCAGAGGTAGAGTGTACCTGGACACAGCAGAGAGTAGAGTGTACTGGACACAGCAGAGTCGTAGAGTGTACCTGGACACAGCAGAGTGTAGAGTGTACCTGGACACAGCAGAGCGTAGAGTGTACCTGGACACAGCAGAGCTGTAGAGTGTACCTGGCACAGCAGATCGTAGAGTGTACCTGGACACAGCAGAGCGTAGAGTGTCCTCGAAACAGCAGAGCTGTAGAGTGTACCTGGACACAGCAGAGTGTAGAGTGTACCTGGACACAGCAGAGCTTAGAGTGTACCTGGACACAGCAGAGGTAGAGTGTACCTGGACACAGCAGAGTGTAGAGTGTACCTGGACACAGCAGAGCGTAGAGTGTACCTGGACACAGCAGAGCGTAGAGTGTACCTGGACACAGCAGAGAGTAGAGTGTACCTGGACACAGCAGAGTGTAGAGTGTACCTGGACACAGCAGAGTGTAGAGTGTACCTGGACACAGCAGAGCGTAGAGTGTACCTGGACACAGCAGAGTGTAGAGTGTACCTGGACACAGCAGAGTGTAGAGTGTACCTGGACACAGCAGAGGATAGAGTGTACCTGGACACAGCCGAGGATAGAGTGTACCTGGACACAGCAGAGCGTAGAGTGTACCTGGACACAGCAGAGTGTAGAGTGTACCTGGACACAGCAGAGCTGTAGAGTGTACCTGGACACAGCAGAGAGTAGAGTGTACCTGGACACAGCAGAGTGTAGAGTGTACCTGGACACAGCAGAGCGTAGAGTGTACCTGGACACAGCAGAGTGTAGAGTGTACCTGGACACAGCAGAGGATAGAGTGTACCTGGACACAGCAGAGCGTAGAGTGTACCTGGACACAGCAGAGTGTAGAGTGTACCTGGACACAGCAGAGTGTAGAGTGTACCTGGACACAGCAGAGCGTAGAGTGTACCTGGACACAGCAGAGCATAGAGTGTACCTGGACACAGCAGAGTGTAGAGTGTACCTGGACACAGCAGAGCGTAGAGTGTACCTGGACACAGCAGAGCGTAGAGTGTACCTGGACACAGCAGAGCTGTAGAGTGTACCTGGACACAGCAGAGTGTAGAGTGTACCTGGACACAGCAGAGTGTAGAGTGTACCTGGACACAGCAGAGAGTAGAGTGTACCTGGACACAGCAGAGTGTAGAGTGTACCTGGACACAGCAGAGTGTAGAGTGTACCTGGACACAGCAGAGCGTAGAGTGTACCTGGACACAGCAGAGCGTAGAGTGTACCTGGACACAGCAGAGTGTAGAGTGTACCTGGACACAGCAGAGCTGTAGAGTGTACCTGGACACAGCAGAGCGTAGAGTGTACTGACACAGCAGAGTGTAGAGTGTACCTGGACACAGCAGAGTGTAGAGTGTACCTGGACACAGCAGAGCGTAGAGTGTACCTGGACACAGCAGAGAGTAGAGTGTACCTGGACACAGCAGAGTGTAGAGTGTACCTGACACAGCAGAGTGTAGAGTGTACCTGGACACAGCAGAGCGTAGAGTGTACCTGGACACAGCAGAGTGTAGAGTGTACCTGGACACAGCAGAGTAGAGTGTACCTGGACACAGCAGAGTGTAGAGTGTACCTGGACACAGCAGAGTGTAGAGTGTACCTGGACACAGCAGAGTGTAGAGTGTACCTGGACACAGCAGAGTGTAGAGTGTACCTGGACACAGCAGAGCGTAGAGTGTACCTGGACACAGCAGAGCATAGAGTGTACCTGGACACAGCAGAGTGTAGAGTGTACCTGGACACAGCAGAGCGTAGAGTGTACCTGGACACAGCAGAGTGTAGAGTGTACCTGGACACAGCAGAGTGTAGAGTGTACCTGGACACAGCAGAGCGTAGAGTGTACCTGGACACAGCAGAGTGTAGAGTGTACCTGGACACAGCAGAGTGTAGAGTGTACCTGGACACAGCAGAGTGTAGAGTGTACCTGGACACAGCAGAGTGTAGAGTGTACCTGGACACAGCAGAGTGTAGAGTGTACCTGGACACAGCAGAGTGTAGAGTGTACCTGGACACAGCAGAGTGTAGAGTGTACCTGGACACAGCAGAGTGTAGAGTGTACCTGGACACAGCAGAGTGTAGAGTGTACCTGGACACAGCAGAGTGTAGAGTGTACCTGGACACAGCAGAGTGTAGAGTGTACCTGGACACAGCAGAGGTAGAGTGTACCTGGACACAGCAGAGCGTAGAGTGTACCTGGACACAGCAGAGTGTAGAGTGTACCTGGACACAGCAGAGTGTAGAGTGTACCTGGACACAGCAGAGCATAGAGTGTACCTGGACACAGCAGAGTGTAGAGTGTACCTGGACACAGCAGAGTGTAGAGTGTACCTGGACACAGCAGAGTGTAGAGTGTACCTGGACACAGCAGAGTGTAGAGTGTACCTGGACACAGCAGAGCATAGAGTGTACCTGGACACAGCAGAGTGTAGAGTGTACCTGGACACAGCAGAGTGTAGAGTGTACCTGGACACAGCAGAGTGTAGAGTGTACCTGGACACAGCAGAGTGTAGAGTGTACCTGGACACAGCAGAGTGTAGAGTGTACCTGGACACAGCAGAGTGTAGAGTGTACCTGGACACAGCAGAGTGTAGAGTGTACCTGGACACAGCAGAGTGTAGAGTGTACCTGGACACAGCAGAGTGTAGAGTGTACCTGGACACAGCAGAGTGTAGAGTGTACCTGGACACAGCAGAGCATAGAGTGTACCTGGACACAGCCGAGGATAGAGTGTACCTGGACACAGCAGAGCGTAGTGAGTACGTACCTGGACACAGCAGAGTGTAGAGTGTACCTGGACACAGCAGAGTGTAGAGTGTACCTGGACACAGCAGAGCGTAGAGTGTACCTGGACACAGCAGAGTGTAGAGTGTACCTGGACACAGCAGAGTGTAGAGTGTACCTGGACACAGCAGAGTGTAGAGTGTACCTGGACACAGCAGAGTGTAGAGTGTACCTGGACACAGCAGAGTGTAGAGTGTACCTGGACACAGCAGAGGTAGAGTGTACCTGGACACAGCAGAGCGTAGAGTGTACCTGGACACAGCAGAGTGTAGAGTGTACCTGGACACAGCAGAGCGTAGAGTGTACCTGGACACAGCAGAGCTGTAGAGTGTACCTGGACACAGCAGAGTGTAGAGTGTACCTGGACACAGCAGAGTGTAGAGTGTACCTGGACACAGCAGAGTGTAGAGTGTACCTGACACAGCAGAGCGTAGAGTGTACCTGGACACAGCAGAGTGTAGAGTGTACCTGGACACAGCAGAGTGTAGAGTGTACCTGGACACAGCAGAGTGTAGAGTGTACCTGGACACAGCAGAGTGTAGAGTGTACCTGGACACAGCAGAGTGTAGAGTGTACCTGGACACAGCAGAGTGTAGAGTGTACCTGGACACAGCAGAGTGTAGAGTGTACCTGGACACAGCAGAGTGTAGAGTGTACCTGGACACAGCAGAGCGTAGAGTGTACCTGGACACAGCAGAGCTTAGAGTGTACCTGGACACAGCAGAGCATAGAGTGTACCTGGACACAGCAGAGGATAGAGTGTACCTGGACACAGCAGAGCGTAGAGTGTACCTGGACACAGCAGAGTGTAGAGTGTACCTGGACACAGCAGAGCGTAGAGTGTACCTGGACACAGCAGAGTGTAGAGTGTACCTGGACACAGCAGAGTGTAGAGTGTACCTGGACACAGCAGAGCGTAGAGTGTACCTGGACACAGCAGAGTGTAGAGTGTACCTGGACACAGCAGAGCGTAGAGTGTACCTGGACACAGCAGAGTGTAGAGTGTACCTGGACACAGCAGAGTGTAGAGTGTACCTGGACACAGCAGAGTGTAGAGTGTACCTGGACACAGCAGAGCGTAGAGTGTACCTGGACACAGCAGAGTGTAGAGTGTACCTGGACACAGCAGAGTGTAGAGTGTACCTGGACACAGCAGAGTGTAGAGTGTACCTGGACACAGCAGAGTGTAGAGTGTACCTGGACACAGCAGAGTGTAGAGTGTACCTGGACACAGCAGAGTCGTAGAGTGTACCTGGACACAGCAGAGCTTAGAGTGTACCTGGACACAGCAGCGTGAGGTGTACTGGACACAGCAGAGTGTAGAGTGTACCTGGACACAGCAGAGTGTAGAGTGTACCTGGACACAGCAGAGTGTAGAGTGTACCTGGACACAGCAGAGGTAGAGTGTACTGGACACAGCAGAGCATAGAGTGTACCTGGACACAGCAGAGCGTAGAGTGTACCTGGACACAGCAGAGCTTAGAGTGTACCTGGACACAGCAGAGAGTAGAGTGTACCTGGACACAGCAGAGTGTAGAGTGTACCTGGACACAGCAGAGTGTAGAGTGTACCTGGACACAGCAGAGTGTAGAGTGTACCTGGACACAGCAGAGCGTAGAGTGTACCTGGACACAGCAGAGTGTAGAGTGTACCTGGACACAGCAGAGCGTAGAGTGTACCTGGACACAGCAGAGTGTAGAGTGTACCTGGACACAGCAGAGTGTAGAGTGTACCTGGACACAGCAGAGTGTAGAGTGTACCTGGACACAGCAGAGTGTAGAGTGTACCTGGACACAGCAGAGCGTAGAGTGTACCTGGACACAGCAGAGTGTAGAGTGTACCTGGACACAGCAGAGTGTAGAGTGTACCTGGACACAGCAGAGCGTAGAGTGTACCTGGACACAGCAGAGTGTAGAGTGTACCTGGACACAGCAGAGTGTAGAGTGTACCTGGACACAGCAGAGTGTAGAGTGTACCTGGACACAGCAGAGTGTAGAGTGTACCTGGACACAGCAGAGTGTAGAGTGTACCTGGACACAGCAGAGTGTAGAGTGTACCTGGACACAGCAGAGTGTAGAGTGTACCTGGACACAGCAGAGCGTAGAGTGTACCTGGACACAGCAGAGTGTAGAGTGTACCTGGACACAGCAGAGTGTAGAGTGTACCTGGACACAGCAGAGCGTAGAGTGTACCTGGACACAGCAGAGTGTAGAGTGTACCTGGACACAGCAGAGTGTAGAGTGTACCTGGACACAGCAGAGCGTAGAGTGTACCTGGACACAGCAGAGTGTAGAGTGTACCTGGACACAGCAGAGTGTAGAGTGTACCTGGACACAGCAGAGCGTAGAGTGTACCTGGACACAGCAGAGTGTAGAGTGTACCTGGACACAGCAGAGCGTAGAGTGTACCTGGACACAGCAGAGCGTAGAGTGTACCTGGACACAGCAGAGTGTAGAGTGTACCTGGACACAGCAGAGCGTAGAGTGTACCTGGACACAGCAGAGTGTAGAGTGTACCTGGACACAGCAGAGTGTAGAGTGTACCTGGACACAGCAGAGTGTAGAGTGTACCTGGACACAGCAGAGCGTAGAGTGTACCTGGACACAGCAGAGTGTAGAGTGTACCTGGACACAGCAGAGTGTAGAGTGTACCTGGACACAGCAGAGTGTAGAGTGTACCTGGACACAGCAGAGTGTAGAGTGTACCTGGACACAGCAGAGTGTAGAGTGTACCTGGACACAGCAGAGTGTAGAGTGTACCTGGACACAGCAGAGTGTAGAGTGTACCTGGACACAGCAGAGTGTAGAGTGTACCTGGACACAGCAGAGCATAGAGTGTACCTGGACACAGCCGAGGATAGAGTGTACCTGGACACAGCAGAGCGTAGAGTGTACCTGGACACAGCAGAGTGTAGAGTGTACCTGGACACAGCAGAGCGTAGAGTGTACCTGGACACAGCAGAGCATAGAGTGTACCTGGACACAGCAGAGTGTAGAGTGTACCTGGACACAGCAGAGCGTAGAGTGTACCTGGACACAGCAGAGTGTAGAGTGTACCTGGACACAGCAGAGTGTAGAGTGTACCTGGACACAGCAGAGCATAGAGTGTACCTGGACACAGCAGAGTGTAGAGTGTACCTGGACACAGCAGAGTGTAGAGTGTACCTGGACACAGCAGAGTGTAGAGTGTACCTGGACACAGCAGAGTGTAGAGTGTACCTGGACACAGCAGAGCGTAGAGTGTACCTGGACACAGCAGAGCATAGAGTGTACCTGGACACAGCAGAGCGTAGAGTGTACCTGGACACAGCAGAGCGTAGAGTGTACCTGGACACAGCAGAGCATAGAGTGTACCTGGACACAGCAGAGTGTAGAGTGTACCTGGACACAGCAGAGCGTAGAGTGTACCTGGACACAGCAGAGTGTAGAGTGTACCTGGACACAGCAGAGTGTAGAGTGTACCTGGACACAGCAGAGCGTAGAGTGTACCTGGACACAGCAGAGTGTAGAGTGTACCTGGACACAGCAGAGCGTAGAGTGTACCTGGACACAGCAGAGTGTAGAGTGTACCTGGACACAGCAGAGTGTAGAGTGTACCTGGACACAGCAGAGTGTAGAGTGTACCTGGACACAGCAGAGTGTAGAGTGTACCTGGACACAGCAGAGTGTAGAGTGTACCTGGACACAGCAGAGTGTAGAGTGTACCTGGACACAGCAGAGTGTAGAGTGTACCTGGACACAGCAGAGCGTAGAGTGTACCTGGACACAGCAGAGTGTAGAGTGTACCTGGACACAGCAGAGTGTAGAGTGTACCTGGACACAGCAGAGCGTAGAGTGTACCTGGACACAGCAGAGTGTAGAGTGTACCTGGACACAGCAGAGTGTAGAGTGTACCTGGACACAGCAGAGCGTAGAGTGTACCTGGACACAGCAGAGTGTAGAGTGTACCTGGACACAGCAGAGTGTAGAGTGTACCTGGACACAGCAGAGTGTAGAGTGTACCTGGACACAGCAGAGTGTAGAGTGTACCTGGACACAGCAGAGTGTAGAGTGTACCTGGACACAGCAGAGTGTAGAGTGTACCTGGACACAGCAGAGCGTAGAGTGTACCTGGACACAGCAGAGCGTAGAGTGTACCTGGACACAGCAGAGTGTAGAGTGTACCTGGACACAGCAGAGTGTAGAGTGTACCTGGACACAGCAGAGTGTAGAGTGTACCTGGACACAGCAGAGTGTAGAGTGTACCTGGACACAGCAGAGCATAGAGTGTACCTGGACACAGCAGAGTGTAGAGTGTACCTGGACACAGCAGAGTGTAGAGTGTACCTGGACACAGCAGAGTGTAGAGTGTACCTGGACACAGCAGAGTGTAGAGTGTACCTGGACACAGCAGAGCATAGAGTGTACCTGGACACAGCAGAGTGTAGAGTGTACCTGGACACAGCAGAGTGTAGAGTGTACCTGGACACAGCAGAGTGTAGAGTGTACCTGGACACAGCAGAGTGTAGAGTGTACCTGGACACAGCAGAGCATAGAGTGTACCTGGACACAGCAGAGTGTAGAGTGTACCTGGACACAGCAGAGTGTAGAGTGTACCTGGACACAGCAGAGTGTAGAGTGTACCTGGACACAGCAGAGTGTAGAGTGTACCTGGACACAGCAGAGCGTAGAGTGTACCTGGACACAGCAGAGTGTAGAGTGTACCTGGACACAGCAGAGTGTAGAGTGTACCTGGACACAGCAGAGTGTAGAGTGTACCTGGACACAGCAGAGCGTAGAGTGTACCTGGACACAGCAGAGTGTAGAGTGTACCTGGACACAGCAGAGCGTAGAGTGTACCTGGACACAGCAGAGTGTAGAGTGTACCTGGACACAGCAGAGTGTAGAGTGTACCTGGACACAGCAGAGCGTAGAGTGTACCTGGACACAGCAGAGTGTAGAGTGTACCTGGACACAGCAGAGCGTAGAGTGTACCTGGACACAGCAGAGTGTAGAGTGTACCTGGACACAGCAGAGTGTAGAGTGTACCTGGACACAGCAGAGTGTAGAGTGTACCTGGACACAGCAGAGTGTAGAGTGTACCTGGACACAGCAGAGTGTAGAGTGTACCTGGACACAGCAGAGTGTAGAGTGTACCTGGACACAGCAGAGTGTAGAGTGTACCTGGACACAGCAGAGTGTAGAGTGTACCTGGACACAGCAGAGTGTAGAGTGTACCTGGACACAGCAGAGCATAGAGTGTACCTGGACACAGCCGAGGATAGAGTGTACCTGGACACAGCAGAGCGTAGAGTGTACCTGGACACAGCAGAGTGTAGAGTGTACCTGGACACAGCAGAGTGTAGAGTGTACCTGGACACAGCAGAGCGTAGAGTGTACCTGGACACAGCAGAGTGTAGAGTGTACCTGGACACAGCAGAGTGTAGAGTGTACCTGGACACAGCAGAGTGTAGAGTGTACCTGGACACAGCAGAGTGTAGAGTGTACCTGGACACAGCAGAGTGTAGAGTGTACCTGGACACAGCAGAGTGTAGAGTGTACCTGGACACAGCAGAGCGTAGAGTGTACCTGGACACAGCAGAGTGTAGAGTGTACCTGGACACAGCAGAGTGTAGAGTGTACCTGGACACAGCAGAGTGTAGAGTGTACCTGGACACAGCAGAGCGTAGAGTGTACCTGGACACAGCAGAGTGTAGAGTGTACCTGGACACAGCAGAGTGTAGAGTGTACCTGGACACAGCAGAGCTTAGAGTGTACCTGGACACAGCAGAGTGTAGAGTGTACCTGGACACAGCAGAGTGTAGAGTGTACCTGGACACAGCAGAGTGTAGAGTGTACCTGGACACAGCAGAGTGTAGAGTGTACCTGGACACAGCAGAGTTAGAGTGTACCTGGACACAGCAGAGTGTAGAGTGTACCTGGACACAGCAGAGTGTAGAGTGTACCTGGACACAGCAGAGCGTAGAGTGTACCTGGACACAGCAGAGTGTAGAGTGTACCTGGACACAGCAGAGTGTAGAGTGTACCTGGACACAGCAGAGTGTAGAGTGTACCTGGACACAGCAGAGTGTAGAGTGTACCTGGACACAGCAGAGTGTAGAGTGTACCTGGACACAGCAGAGCGTAGAGTGTACCTGGACACAGCAGAGCAGAGTGTACCTGGACACAGCAGAGGTAGAGTGTACCTGGACACAGCAGTGTAGAGTGTACCTGGACACAGCAGAGTGTAGAGTGTACCTGGACACAGCAGAGCGTAGAGTGTACCTGGACACAGCAGAGTGTAGAGTGTACCTGGACACAGCAGAGTGTAGAGTGTACCTGGACACAGCAGAGTGTAGAGTGTACCTGGACACAGCAGAGCGTAGAGTGTACCTGGACACAGCAGAGTGTAGAGTGTACCTGGACACAGCAGAGTGTAGAGTGTACCTGGACACAGCAGAGTGTAGAGTGTACCTGGACACAGCAGAGTGTAGAGTGTACCTGGACACAGCAGAGTGTAGAGTGTACCTGGACACAGCAGAGTGTAGAGTGTACCTGGACACAGCAGAGTGTAGAGTGTACCTGGACACAGCAGAGCGTAGAGTGTACCTGGACACAGCAGAGTGTAGAGTGTACCTGGACACAGCAGAGTGTAGAGTGTACCTGGACACAGCAGAGTGTAGAGTGTACCTGGACACAGCAGAGCGTAGAGTGTACCTGGACACAGCAGAGTGTAGAGTGTACCTGGACACAGCAGAGCGTAGAGTGTACCTGGACACAGCAGAGCATAGAGTGTACCTGGACACAGCAGAGTGTAGAGTGTACCTGGACACAGCAGAGCGTAGAGTGTACCTGGACACAGCAGAGTGTAGAGTGTACCTGGACACAGCAGAGCGTAGAGTGTACCTGGACACAGCAGAGTGTAGAGTGTACCTGGACACAGCAGAGCATAGAGTGTACCTGGACACAGCAGAGTGTAGAGTGTACCTGGACACAGCAGAGCGTAGAGTGTACCTGGACACAGCAGAGTGTAGAGTGTACCTGGACACAGCAGAGTGTAGAGTGTACCTGGACACAGCAGAGTGTAGAGTGTACCTGGACACAGCAGAGTGTAGAGTGTACCTGGACACAGCAGAGTGTAGAGTGTACCTGGACACAGCAGAGTGTAGAGTGTACCTGGACACAGCAGAGCATAGAGTGTACCTGGACACAGCCGAGGATAGAGTGTACCTGGACACAGCAGAGCGTAGAGTGTACCTGGACACAGCAGAGTGTAGAGTGTACCTGGACACAGCAGAGTGTAGAGTGTACCTGGACACAGCAGAGCATAGAGTGTACCTGGACACAGCAGAGTGTAGAGTGTACCTGGACACAGCAGAGCGTAGAGTGTACCTGGACACAGCAGAGTGTAGAGTGTACCTGGACACAGCAGAGTGTAGAGTGTACCTGGACACAGCAGAGCATAGAGTGTACCTGGACACAGCAGAGTGTAGAGTGTACCTGGACACAGCAGAGTGTAGAGTGTACCTGGACACAGCAGAGTGTAGAGTGTACCTGGACACAGCAGAGTGTAGAGTGTACCTGGACACAGCAGAGCGTAGAGTGTACCTGGACACAGCAGAGCGTAGTGTGTACCTGGACACAGCAGAGCGTAGAGTGTACCTGGACACAGCAGAGCGTAGAGTGTACCTGGACACAGCAGAGCATAGAGTGTACCTGGACACAGCAGAGTGTAGAGTGTACCTGGACACAGCAGAGTGTAGAGTGTACCTGGACACAGCAGAGTGTAGAGTGTACCTGGACACAGCAGAGTGTAGAGTGTACCTGGACACAGCAGAGCGTAGAGTGTACCTGGACACAGCAGAGTGTAGAGTGTACCTGGACACAGCAGAGCGTAGAGTGTACCTGGACACAGCAGAGTGTAGAGTGTACCTGGACACAGCAGAGTGTAGAGTGTACCTGGACACAGCAGAGTGTAGAGTGTACCTGGACACAGCAGAGTGTAGAGTGTACCTGGACACAGCAGAGTGTAGAGTGTACCTGGACACAGCAGAGTGTAGAGTGTACCTGGACACAGCAGAGGTAGAGTGTACCTGGACACAGCAGAGCGTAGAGTGTACCTGGACACAGCAGAGTGTAGAGTGTACCTGGACACAGCAGAGTGTAGAGTGTACCTGGACACAGCAGAGTGTAGAGTGTACCTGGACACAGCAGAGTGTAGAGTGTACCTGGACACAGCAGAGTGTAGAGTGTACCTGGACACAGCAGAGCATAGAGTGTACCTGGACACAGCAGAGTGTAGAGTGTACCTGGACACAGCAGAGTGTAGAGTGTACCTGGACACAGCAGAGTGTAGAGTGTACCTGGACACAGCAGAGTGTAGAGTGTACCTGGACACAGCAGAGCGTAGAGTGTACCTGGACACAGCAGAGCATAGAGTGTACCTGGACACAGCAGAGCGTAGAGTGTACCTGGACACAGCAGAGCGTAGAGTGTACCTGGACACAGCAGAGCGTAGAGTGTACCTGGACACAGCAGAGTGTAGAGTGTACCTGGACACAGCAGAGTGTAGAGTGTACCTGGACACAGCAGAGTGTAGAGTGTACCTGGACACAGCAGAGCGTAGAGTGTACCTGGACACAGCAGAGTGTAGAGTGTACCTGGACACAGCAGAGTGTAGAGTGTACCTGGACACAGCAGAGTGTAGAGTGTACCTGGACACAGCAGAGCGTAGAGTGTACCTGGACACAGCAGAGCATAGAGTGTACCTGGACACAGCAGAGTGTAGAGTGTACCTGGACACAGCAGAGTGTAGAGTGAGTGAGAGTACCTGGACACAGCAGAGTGTAGAGTGTACCTGGACACAGCAGAGTGTAGAGTGTACCTGGACACAGCAGAGCTAGAGTGTACCTGGACACAGCAGAGTGTAGAGTGTACCTGGACACAGCAGAGTGTAGAGTGTACCTGGACACAGCAGAGTGTAGAGTGTACCTGGACACAGCAGAGTGTAGAGTGTACCTGGACACAGCAGAGCGTAGAGTGTACCTGGACACAGCAGAGCATAGAGTGTACCTGGACACAGCAGAGCGTAGAGTGTACCTGGACACAGCAGAGTGTAGAGTGTACCTGGACACAGCAGAGCGTAGAGTGTACCTGGACACAGCAGAGTGTAGAGTGTACCTGGACACAGCAGAGCGTAGAGTGTACCTGGACACAGCAGAGTGTAGAGTGTACCTGGACCAGCAGAGTGTAGAGTGTACCTGGACACAGCAGAGTGTAGAGTGTACCTGGACACAGCCGAGTGTAGAGTGTACCTGGACAGAGCAGAGCATAGAGTGTACCTGGACACAGCAGAGGTAGAGTGTACCCTGACACAGCCGAGCCTCGAGTGTACCTGGGACACAGCAGAGTGTAGAGAGTACTGGACACAGCCGAGGATAGAGTGTACCTGGACACAGCAGAGCGTAGAGTGTACCTGGACACAGCAGAGCTAGAGTGTACCTGGACAACAGCAGAGGTTAGATGAACCTGGACACAGCAGAGTGTCGAGTGTACCTGGACACAGCAGAGTGTAGAGTGTACCTGGACACAGCAGAGCGTAGAGTGTACCTGGACACAGCAGAGCATAGAGTGTACCTGGACACAGCAGAGTGTAGAGTGTACCTGGACACAGCAGAGTGTAGAGTGTACCTGGACACAGCAGAGCGTAGAGTGTACCTGGACACAGCAGAGTGTAGAGTGTACCTGGACACAGCAGAGTGTAGAGTGTACCTGGACACAGCAGAGTGTAGAGTGTACCTGGACACAGCAGAGTGTAGAGTGTACCTGGACACAGCAGAGTGTAGAGTGTACCTGGACACAGCAGAGCGTAGAGTGTACCTGGACACAGCAGAGCGTAGAGTGTACCTGGACACAGCAGAGCGTAGAGTGTACCTGGACACAGCAGAGCGTAGAGTGTACCTGGACACAGCAGAGTGTAGAGTGTACCTGGACACAGCAGAGCGTAGAGTGTACCTGGACACAGCAGAGCGTAGAGTGTACCTGGACACAGCAGAGAGTAGAGTGTACCTGGACACAGCAGAGTGTAGAGTGTACCTGGACACAGCAGAGTGTAGAGTGTACCTGGACACAGCAGAGCGTAGAGTGTACCTGGACACAGCAGAGTGTAGAGTGTACCTGGACACAGCAGAGTGTAGAGTGTACCTGGACACAGCAGAGTGTAGAGTGTACCTGGACACAAAGCAGAGTGTAGAGTGTACCTGGACACAGCAGAGCGTAGAGTGTACCTGGACACAGCAGAGTGTAGAGTGTACCTGGACACAGCAGAGTAGAGTGTACCTGGACACAGCAGAGCGTAGAGTGTACCTGGACACAGC